>CM028383.1:80518679-80579939 GCA_013146195.2 Codonopsis lanceolata
TTAAATTTATACTGGAATATTCCTGTTTCGCCATTCTATTGCATGCAAAAATGTGATTTAGTGTAAAACATGCATCATATAGCCTTATTTGCATTTAAAATATAAATCATGCATAGTAGGGTCAAATAGTGATCACTATTTCAAATCATGCATCGCAAAAATAAATCATAGAAATTACATGCATTATCACTCAATTGCATCATTTAGGCATAATAGGACATGCATATACATCACTAACAAAGTCAAGAGTGCTCTAAAAGTCCCAAACAGTGCAGGAATTTAGCAGATCTGAGAAATATCCAGAAAATTTGCTTGAAAAGAGAAATCCAGGGTTAGGAAAGATTAGAGATGTGGGTGCCCGATCTCGCACTGCATTGTCCCAATCATCCTTAGAATATGTATAACTCACCGATTTCAACCAAGGTAGGAAGTTCTCCTCCTACCGCCGTATTCTGGCGCATCTGCCTTTCCCTTCCCGGATCGCTAAGAAGAAGCCATCCGCTAAGTAAACACCGAGATTGGCGGAAAAATCGAGAAAAGGAGCGAAAATGAAGAAAATGAAAAGAAGAAATGAAGGAGGCAGTAGGCTATCACGACGAGCGTGCAAGGAAATGAAAGAAAGAAGGAAGAGAAAGAAGAGCAAGAGCTCCATTTCACAACTTTCGGCCACTTAAGGAAGGAAAAGGGAATTTTCCCTTTTTCCCTCCAAAGTTGCAACTGCAAAGACTCTAGTCCTCGCCAAAGTTTCCAAAATGGTCCCTGAGCCTAACAGAAAGTTAACAAAGTTAGTTTTGTTAACCAAAATTTGCAACCATTCACCAAAGGACAAAAGAAATAATATCCCCAGCAGATCAGAAAAGAAAAGAAAAAAAAAGAAAAAGAAAAGAAAAAACGAAAAAGAAAAGAAGGAAAAGAAAAGAAAAAAAAAGAAAAGAAAAAAAATCAAAAGAAAAGAAAAAAAAAAGCAAGCAAGAATAAATCCACCACCAAAGCCGAACTACGCTTGGTGTCCGATTCCTTGAAAAGGATACGAGGCGTACTCTACATCGAGGTTCGACCATCACCATCACAAAAGAAATAAAAAAAAAAGGAAATTCCCAAAGAAAGAGTGGCGTAAAATGTCGATCGGCCGAACTGCTACCCCACCAAAGCAAAAGGTAAGTCGAGTGCAAGTATTCTATCCTAACTTTAGAATAATTTCCTTTTTAGGAAAAAATTGTTTTATTTTCAAATAAAAGAAAAACTCTTTTTCAAAATGAGTTTTGATTTCAAAAACACAAAAAAAGAAGAATATTTCAAAAATACAAAAAAAAGAGGAATATTTCAAAAACACAAAAAAAGAGGAATATTTCAAAAACACAAAAAAAGAGGAATATTTCAAAAACACAAAAAAAAAAAAAGAGAGGAAGGAAAAAGAATATTTTCCACTGCACAATTTTCGAAAATACTTGAAGAATGATCAATTCGTCGGTGTTCGGCGGATTTTAGTCAAGCACAATTTTTCGATATCCGAAATTTTCGGTTATGTCCGGAAACAAGACAAATGATCAAGGCCCGTATACCTAGAAATTTTCTTAACACATTTCAATGCCAAGGTATTGACCGGTTGAAATTGTGGTAACAGAAAAGCAATGCTCGGCAACAAATCTTTAGTCAAACACAATTTTCTGATATTTGAAAGTTTTCAGATTATGTCTGGAAACAAGACAGCGATCAAGGCCCAAACATAATTAGAAAATTTTTCTTAACACGTTTCAACTAGTTGAAAGGTGGTAACAGAAAAACATTCAAATCTTCATACCGTATTTGACAACGGTTTCGGACCGGAAGAATACGGCTTTTTCGAAAACACAAAAATCTTTTTCCATTGTAGTTTAAGGTTTTGGCCTGAACTACGCTTGGTCTGATTTCCTTTAATAGGGAATACGAGGCGACCTACATTAGTAGGTCCCACCATTAGAGCACATTAAATTCGTGATCCGCTTAAAAACTTGATAATTTTTTATAACCGACTAAAAATGTCTAGGTTATAGAGTTTGGATAGCATGTTCCTGTGCATTATAACTGCTACCAATTGCATTCTCCTGTTCTTAAATGAACGAAATTGGAGAGTCTCTTGTTAATCAACGATGTTCGTCTACTCAGTAAGCCGAAAGGTTACCCGTAAACTCCATCATTGAGGGGCTCAGACACCCCAATTTCACTCCTGTATGTAACCGACATAAAATATCAAGAATCGTTAAAACTTAACAAATGTCAAGTTGCAGAAGTCAAAAATGCGAAAGGAAAAGCAGGATGCGCGAAACAGTGAACTGCAGGGGGGAAAGTGCCAAAATTGCAAACTTCAAAAAGTAGCTTGGTGCCACCTAAGAAGAGCTTGGTGCCGCACCAAGCAATAGCTTGGCCGCACCAAGCATGACTTTCATGCTTTCTCACATTTCAATTTAGTACAAGTCTTTAAGCGCCTAAGACAAGCGACCAACGCACGGAGAGAAATCCAATAATTCCACGCGTCCTCAAGCTCCAAGATAAATAAGAAGGCCTGCCTCTCATTTTGTTCGTTCAATTTTTACGAAGTTTTATCGCAGCGAAGCTCTGCTTCTGCGATCCTTCGATATTCTTAGTACGAAAGGTGCGAGATAGGTGAGTGGAAGCCCCTAAAATCTCCAAACCCCATCCAAACTCTGCCAAATCAAAAACCCATAGGTTATAAGTGATCCCTAGCCTAGTTGTTAGGTATCCACCTTAAAACCCCAGTCCAAAAATCCCAAAATAAGCCGTTACTCTGCCCGAGTAACGAGCTAAAAAAGTCAAGACTTAAGTCTAGGTTCGCCTAACCCGAAAAGGCCAAAACCAACCCAAATAAAGTCGTCACTCGCCTCGAGTTGACAAGCCCAAGCCTCAAAACATCAATCAAATCAAAGAATCCAGCTCAAATCCAGCTCAATTCCACCCGCTCAATTCAAAACAAAAAGACTCCCTCTCCCGCAGAGGACAGAGCGAACACACCACCGCTCTAAAAGGTAATACCTTAAAGGGCGTATTTTTATTTCATTTGTATTTTTCCTTTTATTTATTTTCAAAAAAGTTGTATTTTAAATCCGCACAATGTAGCCAATATAAGCCGTGTCTTTGCCTGATTAGATTAGAAAATATTTTGTAAAAGAGCCATTATAATGGCTATTCTTAAATGTGTTTGTAATTATTGGAAGGAGACTGCGGAGTCCAGAATAATGTAGCCACGAATGTATCTGTTTAATTTTCCCTTGTCAAAATAAGACCTTATTTATTTGCTAGATTAATATAACAATGAGCATACTTCAGCCAAAAACGCTTTGAGACCGAAAGGGCGAGTTGGGTGCCTAGCACCTTCCCAACTCGTAACTTAGCCCCCGAACCCGCTTTCTAAAATCTCCGGTTTTTTTCGGTTTTCCTTTATTTTTGCCTTAAAATAAAGGTGGCGACTCTAAAACTTTCGAGATCTGGGGCCTGGGGCCGCAACATAGCTCCCATAGCGATCGATTGGGCCATAAGGCTATTTTAATAAATCCATAAGTGGGGCGCCGCAATATCTTTTCTTGCACTTCTCTATTTTCCCCGAAAGATAAAAGGGAGAATGAGAATGGAAAGGTAATGCATTCCCATATCCCGTTATCCCGAAATAAGGGATAACCCGACATGAGGAAACCTTTAGTTCCCATTTTGGATACAAAATCCACTCAAGGCAACCGAGGCACATTCCAACGTGCTAATATAGACAAAGACTCCTCTCGCACTTTGGATTTCGCCTTCCCTAAACAAGGGAGGGTGGAACGAGAGCAGTGGTGTCCCGCATCCGCACGTACGCGCACCCCTATCCAAGGGCGCGCGGGGCACGGGTCGCACCCCGGGAACCTCACAACCAAAAGATGCGGCAGCAAGGAAAGTAAAATTCTAATCAAGGTTAGAAAAAGCAGTAAAGTAAAATGCAGCAGCATCAAGAAATATTTTCCAGCTAAAGCTGAAAATATAGCGGGACATGGGAAAGAATTTTCCAGCAAAGGATGGAACTGTGACAAAAGATGGATCCCCAGCAAAGTGCAGCAAGAGCAGCAAAGAACAACGTAAATCAGCAAGAAGTAGCAAACCAACAACATCAGCAATTTGCCGCATGGGCACGGCAAGGGTAAGAAAAGGAAGGTGTTTTTCCTTTTTTTAGTGCATTTGTATGATGTTTGGAAAACTTTCCCTTAAGGGGCATGCAACCCCGGATCAGAGGGAAAGGCTTCGTTCTTCGACGAAGGCTGCGTTCCTGAGGAGGCAATGTATTCCATGCATTTTTAGATGTGTTGGAAACTTTCCCTTAAGGGGCACGCAACCCCGGATCAGAGGGAAAGGTTTTGTTCTCCGACGAAGGTTGCGTTCCCGAGGAGACATCACATTCCGCCCAGCCGTAGGCGAACTACGATTGGTCTGATTCCTTGGCTAATGATACGTAGGCAGTCTATCTCGGTAGACGCGACCGTCACAGCACGTTATCATTACCTTTGCAGCACTCATTTGATAAAGCTTTGTCGCACTTGCTCATTTAGCATTGCCGCACTTGCACCGCAACATTTGGTCCCTGACTGAATGAACTATGTCTCGGTCTGATTCCTTGTATAAGGATACGTAGGCATCCTATTTCGGTAGGCACGACCGTTGCACGAATGATAGTTTAGGTTTTGGCCTGAACTACGTTTGGTCTGATTTCCTTTATTAAGGGATACGTAGGAAGCCTACATTAGTAGGTCCGACCATCAGAGCACTTCATTTTCATATCTGCTTAAAAACTACGATAAACCTGTTATAACCGACTAAATATGTCTAGGTTATGGAGTTTGGATAGCATGATGATCAGGCATTATAACTACTACTGTTGCATCTCTTCCCGCTTTTATAATTGAGCGAAATTGGAGAGTCTATTGTTTATCAACGATGTTCGTCTACTCGATAAGCTTTGGGTTACCCCTAGACTCCATCGTTGAGGGCTCAGACACCCCACTTCGTACCTCGATGTGTGACTCTGACATGTGATATCAAGAACTGTTTAAACTTAACAAAATGTCAAGTTACAGGGTTGAAAATGCAAAAGGAAAAGGTAGGATGCATGAATAGTGAACTGTAGGGGGGAAAGTGTCAAAAACAAGCTGGAAATAGGGGGTTGGCACCGCCACAAGGAGGCTTTGGCGCCGCGCCAAGGGAGTTTGTTGGCCGCGCCAAGGTCCTCAACAGTGCCTGATCAGTTAACGCATTGTACAAAATGACAAGCGCGCGGCACAAGCCGATAAAGCACAAATCCAACTAAAAATACAGGTGCCCGACTACGCTTTGAGACAGTTTTTCGATGAAGGCTTGAAGCCCAGAGTTACTCTGCATAATTTTTACGCGGTGTGCGATCATTGAGCGAGTGATCCTTCCCCTCTCATAAAGCTTTCAAACCCTGTTCAAACTCCGCCAAAACACAAATCCAACCTATTAAAGTGATCCCTAGTCCTTTAGTTAGGTATCCACCTTATTTCCCCGGTCCAAAAACCATAAAGTAAGCCGTTACTCTGCCCGAGTAAATAGGCTGAAACCACCCGAAATAAGCAGTTATTCCGCCCAACCAAATAGGCCAAAACCACCGAAACTAAGCCGTCATTTTGCCCGAGTGAGTGAGCCAAAACTACCACAAATAAGTCGTCACTCTGCCCGAATCACAGCAGCAGCAGCAATAAAAGTCTCCCTCTCTCGAGAAGGACAGAGCGAGCACACTCCGCTCTAAAAGGTAATAGCCTTTAAGGGCATTATTTTTATAAAAGTTGTTATTTAAATCCGACCCAATGTAGACAATATAAGCCGTTGTGCTGCCCGTATTAGATTAGGAAATATTATGTAAAAGAACCGTTATATTGGCCAAATATTTTTAAATATATTTGTAATTATTGTAAGGAAACGGCTGCAAGTCCCTAAATAATGTAGCCGCGGATGTATTTGCTTTTATTTTCCTGTCTTTTAATGCTTTGTTTATTTGCTAATTAAATATAACAATAAGCATACTTTAGCCAAAAACTATTTTTGAGACCAAAAGGGCGAGTTGGGTGCCTAGCACCTTCCATACTCGTAACTTAGCCTCCGAACCCGTTTTCTTTATCTCTGGTTTTCTTTTTCTTTTTTTTTGGTTTTGCTTTATTTTTGCCTTAAAATAAAGATGGCGACTCTAAAACTTTTTGGATCCAGTGGGGCCTCGCAACATCTCTTTCTTGCACTTTTCTGTTTTCTCCTAAAAAAGGGAAAATGGAAATGTAAGGGTGGTGTATTCCCATATCCTGGTATCCCTTAAAAAAGGGATAACTTGATGCAGGAAACCCAAAGCTCCCATAGTGATCCGAAATGGGCCATAAGACTATTTTTATAAAATACATAGTGGGGGCGTCGCAACATCCTTTTTTGTACTTTTCCGTTTTCCCCTAAAAAAGGGAAAATGAGAATGAAAGGGTGATGCATTCTCATATCCTAGTATCCCCTAAAAAATTGATAACTTGATACGGGAAACCCAAAGTTCCCATATTGGATCAAAAATCTACTAAAGTCAACCGAGGCGCATTCCAATGCGCTATTCTAGACAGCACTCCTCTCGCACTTTCGATTTCGTCTTCCCCTAGAAAAGGGAGGGTGGAACGAGAGCAGTGGTGTCCCGCATCCGCACGTACGCACACCCCTATTCAAGGGCGCGCCGGGCACGGGCGCACGCCGGGTGACCCACACCAGTTTCAGGTCAAATTTGTTGCATATACATTACTTGATATCTCCCCTAAATAGCTACACACCGCCAATAGTTAAATCTTCTCTTCTTACATGATTTCTTGCAAACATTTAATTCTTTTGAGTTAAATCATGCATCTCTGATGTATACCTGTGAGAACCCAAACCCATTACTTGTTTATAGCCTTAATAACATGCTTGTATTATACCTTAACATGTTAGACGCTTCTAATTGTCCCTGTCATGTTCACACTGGAATATTACGTGCCTAGTTGCTTGAATACCTTCTATGCTTAACATACCTTGCCGTTATGCCTTGAGCGTTGCCTTAGCTTGATTTGCACTCAACCAAGACTTGTTAGGGTTCTGTTGTCTTCCATAGATGACTTAGAACACTCGCCTTGATCATAGTAAACTTGAATGGAAGTGTAGAAACCTTCCCGCTTTGTTTTGGCCTTAGCGTTTTCCCCCGTCTCCCGTTTTGCTCGTATTTCGACGTGCGAATTGTCCCTTGAGTTCCCGGACTTGTATTCAAGTCATAACCATGATTAAACAATCCTTTTCCATGCCCAAGTTACCCTAGTTTTATTAACGTTTGATCCGGGTTTGATTCGTCAACCAATCGTCGCGTGACTCGAGCCTTGTCCTACCTTGTTCCGGGTGATGTTCGGGTGTATTTCGGACATGTTTTGAGTTGTGTTAGACCCTAGAATGGTTGCCCATGAGCTTGGGACCATTTAGGACTTGTTTAGGTCAAGTTTTGATGCCCCAGAAGTTCAGGCGGCCGCATGGCTCGAGTGAGGCGCCCGCCCAATAGAGCAAATGAAAAATGGCAACCTTCCCAGCAGTTGAGGCGGCCGCATGGCCCTACATGAGGCGCCCGCCTCACCCTCTGTTCAGCTCTACGGGATTTTCCTCCTTTAATCCTTTGTGATCTAATTAGCCACTTAAACCCCCTTCCTAATTGACCCTAATCCAACCTATTAAATCCTAATCAAGCTAGATTAGTACTAATCCCAAGCAATCTCCTCTTGACAAGTGGAAAATGAGAGCTTCTCCTCTTGACACTTGGAATTCCACCAAATCCATGCAAGGTATAAAGCCTCTCTCTTGTTGACTTTGCCATTAATCTTCCATTATCAGATTTCTCTCCTCTCTCTCTTGCCATGGTTAGTGTGTGTAGAGAATAGGTGAGATTGGTGTGTGTGATTTCCCTAGATTGAGCTCCCGACTTCCGTTTGCCGAGCCGAGACCACCGGTGTGAAGCTACCGACGAGGAGATCGTTTCTATCCGATTACCTTGTGCTTCAACTTTCCTTTTCCATGGTGAAGGTAAGCTATTGATTCCCCCCTTAGGTTGTATGCTTAGACTTGCCATGATCCCCCTTGTCTATTGATCCCCATGCTTCTCCATGCCCATGCCATGATCTAGGTTGATTCGATCTCTTGAGATTTTGATTAATATGTCTATCTTGTTGCTTGAGGTCTATGCCTAGAATTACTTATGTTCTATGCTTCTTTAGGAGCAATTAATGTCCTTGGATTAATATATTTTGATAACTCTTGGAAACTATGATTTCTAGGGTTCCATATACCATGAATTGTCTATCTTGTTGATTGAGACCTATGCCTAGAATTAAAAGAGTTCTATGTCCCCTTAGGAACAACTATTGTTCTTGGACCAATAACTTTTGATAACTCTTGGAGATGATGACTTCTAGGGTTTCACATGCTACAAACTGTCCATCCTATTGAGCGAGTCCTACGCCTCGAATTGAATATGTTCTATGCCTACTTAAGAATAACAAATGTTCTCGGACTTACGACTCTTGATAACTCTTGGGAATTATGATTCTAGGGTTTCCTATGCCTTGTATTGATCATCCTATTGGATTGGGTCCTAGGCCTAGTATAAATTGTGATCTATGTTCCCTTGCGAGAAAATAATGTTCTTGGACCCTTGCACTTTAATAACCTTGAAAGAATGATTCTAAGGCCCTTGAATTCGAATTATCGATAATTCTTAATTACGGCTGTTAAATGGATTAATGACCTAGCCGATCATCTACGAGAACTTAGAAAAGGATTTTGGATGCATCTAGCATCTTAACCCCTTTGAATGAATTGGTAGAGACGACTCAGCGGAGTCAAACTTAAGTGAGCCATTGAACAATACCGGCTCAATGATCAATCCCTACGACGTCCTAAACACGTTCCTCTAAGAATGATGATTCTAGACTGTTGAAACTTGAATTGGTTACGGCTTGATTCTTGATGTCATAAAATAGAATGTCTATTTGACATATTGAGTTCGCCCTTGTCGAACTCCTTCCTGCTTGATTATTGATGAAAATTCTTAACTACGGTTGTTTAATAGATTAATGACCTAGCCGATCATATACGAGAACTTAGAAAAGGTTCATGATGCATTTAGCGTCTTATCCATCTTGGATGAATTGTTATAGATGACTCAACGGAGTCAAGCTTAGCGAGCCATTGAACAATACCGGCTCACCGACCCATCCCTTCGACGTTCTAAACGCGTTTCCTAAGAATAATAATTCTAGACTCTTGAACTTGACCTGATTACCTTGCTTGATCTTGAATGTCATATTATAGCATGACTAATTGACATGTGAGTTACTCTTGACGAACTCAATCCTGTTTGGTTATTGATGAGAATAATTTACTTGTCTTGAACGAGATCGCTCTTGTCGACCTCGTTCTATACTTGAGAATTTTGTTAAGTAAACATTACTTGGCATTTGCATGAGTCGGTGGCATACTGTCTTTGTTCACACACGCCCACTTGTGGCCACGGTGGAAGTAATGCTCCCTTGTTGTAATCATTAAGAGCACCATTGGACTATCCGGGCATCTCCTCGGAAGATCGATGTACTACACACATTCGATACCCGCACTTTCGAATAACGCTTGTATGCGGGAACTACGTAGCGGCCGGCTCTCGATATATCCTGATCCTATGTGATTTAATTACAAGCACCTATGTGAAACAATGTGCATCTTGAATACATGACCTCTATGATATCTTGTCCGGAATATGAAATCTTGCCTGAAAATGATATCTTGCCTTGAATGATGCATATTGCCATGACATGCATGATTGATAGCTTACAAGTCTTTATGACTTACCCTTTCCCCTTTCTTGCTTTAGATCTTAGCAAGACAGGTCCTGCTCGATGACTCGCGGTGTTCGTGCTTTGTGCCCTTTTTGGTGCGCCGATGTTATTTGAAGAGGTGGTTTAGATGCCCTCTTTCCCTTGTTTTATATTTTTGTAAGGACGACGGGTTAAGCAAGTCAACTAGACTATGCTTGGGTATTTGTGTAGAACTTGCTTGTAAATCTTAGCGCTAGTAGTTTAATACTTGTAGTACTTGTAACCCTTTTGTCTTAGGCATTGTGTAAGCCGAGCTTTGGTTAACTTGTTAGTATTCCTCCACGTATTAGTCTTCCGTTGAGCATGCTATTAGCTCCTTATTAATTCTTGTCTTTGAACTGTTAGCTTGGGTTCCGGCATGTAGTGTCGCCGAAGACTTGGTTATTTTGTTTAACTGTTTATCAGGTTTAAAAGTTTTAAAAATATCCGGCCGTTTGGTGCCGAGGCGTGCTACGACTCCAATGTTGCGTCACGTCGTTTTTTATAAATTAAGTCCTTGCTTGTTTAATTGTCTACTTGTTTCCCTCCTTATTTGGGCGGTCCGACCCTCGGTCCCACCTCGGGCCGGGTCGTCACTTGGTATCGAGCTCTCGTTAGCTATAAGCGGGATAGGTTCCATGGCCTAGTTGGGTTAATTCTTGTGTGAATCATGACGTTGAGTGTTCTCTTTCGTGCCTTATTGGCAAATTCTTGTTAATGAATAGGACTTAGAATCCTAAGTTCATTGTAATCTAGATTCTCGTGAGTACGGTGTTCGTCTTGAGGAATATTACCTTTCACCCGTTTTACTTTCAAGGCGCATTATACCAAGAGTGTGTGTTCTTTGCTTTGTAGAGCTATTGTTTCTTGTCCGTTGTGAGTGATCTTATAAGCTCAGGTTGTTGATTCCGAGCGTAATCATCGTGGTGTCCAGTAGAGCCTTTGAACATGTTACATCTTCTTGAGCGGCGTGGCTAAGCCTCCCGTAGTACCTAGTGTATTCCTTGATTCCTACATAAGTATATATATCTTCTGTAGTGCCTAATCGTGAGTACTTGGGCGTATAGTGTCGGGGAATTAGAGGACTCTTTCTGTTTGGTTATTGAGATTGAAGGGATACCCTTATGCTCAAGGTATCGTTGTGGTTTCAAGTTGAGGCGGGTGAGTACAGATAGGTGATCGCACGACCGATGATTGGTTAATCGTTAGCTCGTTTACGTCTTGACCCAAAGTGATTTGAGGTTTTCTAGCTAATAACTATTTGCTAGCCAAGGACTATTAAGTTATTGTCTTGTACCGTTATTCGACTAATGCATTAGTAGAGTATTAGCATATTGTAAAAGGATTTATCCATCATTAGTGAATCGTTAAGGGTATGAATGTTCCATACATGGTATACTTGCATGGTAGACTAAAATACTATGTACATGATATTGATTTCCATGCCTAAGTGTAATTATATTATATGTGCATGAGACCTTCATAAAGGATGCTCTTATGTGATTTGTAACTCCTCCGCATCCTAAACGGAAGCTTTTGAAGTCACTTGAGAGGGCCCCCGACTTGATTATCAAGAGGTATTCGTCGTAGAACTAGAACGGTATTATATGATATAGGAATTGGTGAACCCATGACCAAACTGGAATGAAATTGAAAGTGTCATCTTGTTTTACTTGTGCAAATATGTGCAACGTGTATATTGAAATCATGCTACGAATAAATTGAACTTTGTGTCATGATCGAATGAATTGCACGGTATTGAATGCCTTCTTTGAAAGGCGAATATGTGGTCCATGATGATTGACTACTTGATTTTATTGTTAGGGCGTTAGATCCTATAGATGCGTGTTGTGGACAGGAATAATTTAGTTAGTCTGGAAAACTCTTTGTTGGAAAGTTGTTAGCTTGGTGCAACTATTGCACGTGCATTCGAGTCACCTGTTTAGTTGATAAAGAAGAATTTTCACCTCATTGTCCACGTTTGTTGGAACCTAGTAAACCTCGATAATGTCCTTGAACCCTGTCAAGAGTCAAGATGACTCGACTTTGAAATCGATGGGAGATGATATTTAAGCATTTCTTTCCCTGTCGCCTCCGCAGATTCGTTTCTCCATGACCCGTATTTTTGTATACAACTTCTCTACCTTTATTGAGCTCGTTAGTAACTATTCGACTCACACCACTGTTTTGCAAATGCTTGTCCTCTTCTTGCCTTGTCCTTGTAGCACGACTTTGGGACTACACATTGCTTCCCAGAGAATTAGAGTTTTGCGTTGAACTATTGCCGGGGACCTCGCATATCTAGAACACCTTCGAGAATAACTCCGGCGGAGTTGTGAGAATGAAAGAGTAGTTGCAAGAACCTCAAGATAGAGAGTTCATTTAACCGAGTGTGTCCCATGGGGTGCACCGGTATTGTTTGTGAAAGAATGTGGTAGTTTACGACTTTGCATAGACTATCGACAGTTGAACCAGAATACTATCAAGAATATGTATCCCTTGCCACGCATTGATGACCTCTTTGATCCACTTCGGGGTTCAGTTGTTTATTCCAAGATTGACATGAGGAGCGGCTATCACCGGTTGAGGGTTAGAGCGGAGGATGTCCCTAAGACAGCCTTTCGTACGCGTTACGGCCACTATGAGTTGTTGTGATGCCGTTTGGGTTGTCCAACGCACCTGCAGTTTTGATGGACCTGATGAATAGGGTTTTTCATGAATATCTCGATTGCTTGTGGTTGTGTTTATTATTGATATTCTCGGGTACTCCAAGTCACGAGAGGAGGTTGACTACGGCTCCTATCCTAGCATTGCCTAGTGTTTCGAAGAACCTTGTGATTTTATCGATGCCTCGTTAGAAGGCTTGGGTTACGTGCTTGTGCCATGGATTCTCATTTGCCATTAGCTGAATTTGCTTTTATAACAGTTACCAGTCTAGTATTGAAATGACGCCATATGAGGCTTATTAGAGATAGATTGCTTGCAGTCCAGAGTAGACAGAAGAGCTACGCGGACAACCGGAGACGCGACTTAGAATTTCAGGTTGGTGACTCGGTATTCTCGAAGGTATCGCCTCGCAGCGGTACTAAGCGATTTGGGAAGAAATGTAAATTTCCACCTAGATTCATTGGCCCATTCGAGATCCTAGAAAGGATTGGAGCTTTGTCGTATCGGTTAGCATTGCCGCCTTCGTTATCGAATGTTCACGATGTATTCCATGTCTCGATGCTACGCAAGTATTTGATAGAGGAATCGCATGTCCTTGTTTACGATGAGATTTCATTCGAACCCGATCTTTCTTATGATGAAAGACCAGTGAGGATTCTTGTTACTAAGGAGCAAATATTGAGAACGAAGCGAATTCCGTTAGTAAGTCTTGTGGAAGAATCATGATATTGAGGAAGCCACGTGGGAGACCGAGCTTGATATGCGAGAGAAATACCCCTTTCCTATTCGACGACTCCGGTAAGAATTTAGGGACTAAATTCCTTTAAGTGGGGGAGGATGTGAGAACCCAAACCCATTACTTGTTTATTGCCTTAATAACATGCTTGTATTATACCTTAACATGTTAGATATTCTTCTAATTGTCCTGTCATGTTCACATTTGGAATATTACGTGCCTAGTTGCTTGAATACCTTCTATGCTTAGCATACCTTGCCGTTATGCCTTGGTGTTGCCTTAGCTTGATTTGCACTCAACCAAGACTTGTTAGGGTTCTATTGTCTTCCATAGATGACTTAGAACACTCGCCTTGATCATAGTAAAGCTTGAATGGAAGTTTAGAAACCTTCTTGCGCTTTGTTTTGGCCTTAGCGATTTCCCGTCTCCGTTTTGCTCGTATTTCGCGTGCGAATTGTTCCTTGAGTTCCCGGACTTGTATTCAAGTCATAACCATGATTAAACAATCCTTTTCCATGCCCAAGTTACCCTAGTTTTATTGACGTTTGATCCGGGTTTGATTCGTCAACCAATCGTCGCTTGACTCGAGCCTTGTCCTACCTTGTTCCGGGTGATGTTCGGGTGTATTTCGGACATGTTTTGAGTTGTGTTAGACCCTAGAATGGTTGCCCATGAGCTTGGGACCATTTAGGACTTGTTTAGGTCAAGTTTTGATGCTCGAAGTTGCTCGAGTGGCGCCCGCCTCAATGAGAGCAAATGAAAAATGGCAACCTTCCCAGCATTGAGGCGGCGCATGGCTTGAGGCGCCCGCCTCACCCTCCATCTACGGGATTTTTCCTCCTTTAATCCTTTGTGACCTAATTAACCACTTAAACCCCTTCTAATTGTCCCTAATCCAACCTATTAAACCCTAATTCAAGCTAGATTAGTCCTAATCCCAAGCAATCTCCTCTTGGACAAGTGGAAAATCTTCTCCTCTTGACACTTGGAATTCCACCAAATCCATGCAAGGTATAAAGCCTCTCTCTTGTTGACTTTGCCATTAATCTTCCATTATCAGATTTCTCTCCTCTCTCTCTTGCCATGGTTAGTGTGTGTAGAGAATAGGTGAGATTGGTGTGTGTGATTTCCCTAGATTGAGCTCCCGACTTCCGTTTGCCGAGCCGAGACCACCGGTGTGAAGCTACCGACGAGGAGATCGTTTCTATCCGATTACTTTGTGCTTCAACTTTCCTTTTCCATGGTGAAGGTAAGCTATTGATTTCCCCCTTAGGTTGTATGCTTAGACTTGCCATGATCCCCCTTGTCTATTGATCCCCATGCTTCTCCATGCCCATGCCATGATCTAGGTTGATTCGATCTCTTGAGATTTTGATTAATATGTCTATCTTGTTGCTTGAGGTCTATGCCTAGAATTACTTATGTTCTATGCTTCTTTAGGAGCAACTAATGTCCTTGGATTAATATATTTCGATAACTCTTGGAAACTATGATTTCTAGGGTTCCATATACCATGAATTGTCTATCTTGTTGATTGAGATCTATGCCTAGAATTAAAAGAGTTCTATGTCCCCTTAGGAACAACTATTGTTCTTGGACCAATAACTTTTGATAACTCTTGGAGATGATGACTTCTAGGGTTTCACATGCTACAAACTGTCCATCCTATTGAGCGAGTCCTACGCCTCAAATTGAATATGTTCTATGCCTACTTAAGAATAACAAATGTTCTCGGACTTACGACTCTTGATAACTCTTGGGAATTATGATTCTAGGGTTTCCTATGCCTTGTATTGATCATCCTATTGGATTGGGTCCTAGGCCTAGTATAAATTGTGATCTATGTTCCCTTGCGAGAAAATAATGTTCTTGGACCCTTGCACTTTAATAACCTTGAAAGAATGATTCTAAGGCCCTTGAATTCGAATTATCGATAATTCTTAATTACGGCTGTTAAATGGATTAATGACCTAGCCGATCATCTACGAGAACTTAGAAAAGGATTTTGGATGCATCTAGCATCTTAACCCCTTTGAATGAATTGGTAGAGACGACTCGTGAGTCAAACTTAAGCGAGCCTATTGAACAATACCGGCTCAATGATCAATCCCTACGACGTCTTAAACACGTTCCTCTAAGAATGATGATTCTAGGCTGTTGAAACTTGAATTGGTTACGGCTTGATTCTTGATGTCATAAAATAGAATGTCTATTTGACATATTGAGTTCGCCCTTGTCGAACTCCTTCTGCTGATTATTGATGAAAATTCTTAACTACGGTTGTTTAATAGATTAATGACCTAGCCGATCGTATACGAGAACTTAGAAAAGGTTCATGATGCATTTAGCGTCTTATCCATCTTGGATGAATTGTTATAGATGACTCAGCGGAGTCAAGCTTAGAGAGCCATTGAACAATACCGGCTCACCGACCCATCCCCTACGACGTTCTAAAGCGTTTCCTAAGAATAATAATTCTAGACTCTTGAACTTGACACGATTACCTTGCTTGATCTTGAATGTCATATTATAGCATGACTAATTGACATGTGAGTTACTCTTGGCGAACTCAATCTGCTTGGTTATTGATGAGAATAATTTACTTGTCTTGAGCGAGATCGCTCTTGTCGACCTCGTTCTATACTTGAAATTTTGTTAAGTAAACATTACTTGGCATTTGCATGAGTCGGTGGCATACTGTCTTTGTTCACACACGCCTCCACTTGTGGCCCACGGTGGGGAAGTAACTCCCTTGTTGTAATCATTAAGAGCACCATTGGACTATCCGGGCATCTCCTCGGAAGATCGATGTACTACACACATTCGATACCCGCACTTTCGGATAACGCTTGTATGCGGGAACTACGTAGCGGCCGGCTCTCGATATATCGATCCTATGTGATTTAATTACGAGCACCTATGTGAAACAATGTGCATCTTGAATACATGACCTCTATGATATCTTGTCACGAATATGAAATCTTGCACGAAAATGATATCTTGCCTTGAATGATGCATATTGCCATGACATGCATGATTGATAGCTTACAAGTCTTTATGACTTACCCTTTCCCCTTTCTTGCTTTAGATCTTAGCAAGACGAGGTCTGCTTTCGATGACTCGCGGTGTTCGTGCTTTGTGCCCTTTTTGGTGCGCCGATGTTATTTGAAGAGGTGGTTTAGATGCCCTCTTTCCCTTGTTTTATATTTTTGTAAGGACGACGGGTTAAGCAAGTCAACTAGACTATGCTTGGGTATTTGTGTAGAACTTGCTTGTAAATCTTAAGCTGCTAGTAGTTTAATACTTGTAGTACTTGTAACCTTTTGTGCTTAGGCATTGTGTAAGCCGAGCTTTGATTAACTTGTTAGTATTCCTCCACGTATTAGTCTTCGTGAGCATGCTTAGCTCCTTATTAATTCTTGTCTTTGAACTGTTAGCATGGGTTCCGGCATGTAGTGTCGCCGAAGACTTGGTTATTTTGTTTAACTGTTTATCAGGTTTAAAAGTTTTAAAAATATCCGGCCGTTTGGTGCCGAGGCGTGCTACGACTCCAATGTTGCGTCACGTCGTTTTATAAATTAAGTCCTTGCTTGTTTAATTGTCTACTTGTTTCCCTCCTTATTTGGGCGATCCGACCCTCGGTCCCACCTCGGGCCCGGGCCGGGTCGTCACAATACCTCTTTTGACATTGATTCTTTTGAGTTAAATTAGACATTTCTGATACTTATTACCATGATTTATACATACGCAACATTTATTTCGTTTGAGTTAAATTTCCCCTCTCTGATATTCATCTCCAATAATTTAACTCAAAGGAATTAAATATTGCATCACATATAATTTTATTCTCTTAACATGATTTATGCATATGCAGTGTTTAATTCCTTTGAATTAAATTGTCCCTCTCTAATATCTATCTCTCATAACTTATGCAAATATTTAATTCTTTTAAGTTAAATTATGCATCTATGATATTTAAGTTCTTTGAACATAATTTATGCAACCTTTAATTCTTTTAAGGGGAAATAATGCATCTTTTATGTTTATTTTCTTTTGACATGATCATGCATCGCTAACATTTGATTCTTTTGAATTAGTTAAGTGTTACTAATATTTTGCTATTTTGAAACGATTATGCATCACTCACACATGTCATTTATGTTAAACTTATCATGCATCGCAAATGTATACTTTTTGCGCATCGCAAAAGATTTAAACCCTTTCAAATAATAGTGCATCGGAAAAACATTTAAAATTATCATACAATTAATGCAATTTAATACATGAAATACATCAGCATCGCTTCTTTAGCGATAAAGAAATTTCATGAAATGGCGAGTTGTGTGCTTAACCCCTTCCCAACTCGTAACCTAACCTCCGAACCTATATATTTTCTGGAATAACTGGTTTTTCTTTGTTTAATCTTAAAATAGAGGTGACGTCTCTGTACATACACACATTTAGAGTCCACAACGAGACCATGCGCATTCCAAGCGCTCTGATGTTTCAAAGCATGTTGCTTTCACATGGGGGGGGGGGTCACGAAATGGGGTTCTCACATTTTGGTTCACTTGGTCAATTTTTAGTAAGTTTTGTAGAGTAGGGGTAAGGCAGTGAGCCTTAAAAATTTAGGAAGTCCCAAAACTTTACGCGGTCGCATTGTATGGATAAAAGCGATCGCGTCACAGAGGAAGGCAGTCACATTACAGTTATGAAGCGACCACATTTTAGACCCTAGAAATTAAGGATGTTTCTGTAATTTGTGTGGTCGTGTTGAGTAGGGGAAGACGACTACGTTATAGTCAGACGCGGTCGTGTTGAGGAGTGAAGGCGATTGCGCTACTACGTATATAAGTTGTCCTTTTAAGTCATTTTATATTTGGTCAACCGAATATAAAAGAGAATTTGACTTCGGGTGGATGGGAAGAGTTCATATTTTTTAGACAAAAACACACACAAACACACGTATCGAAGGTGAGAATGGGTTTTCTTGAGTTCTATCTTGGGTTTGAAGTGTTTGAGTCCATAGTTTGCCTAATTTCTTTGTATTAAAGTTGTTCCTCTCAGCAAGGGCCACATTTTAACTGATTTGAACTTGCATGCATCAACATCTTTATTCTTCATTTAAGGTAGGGGAATTCTTACTTATCGATCATCATTTTATTCATGAGTTTCTTTTTTGGAAGTGATAATGGTGGAATTATATTATGCCTTAAGTTGTAATTATTTTTTATATGTTAAGTTTGGTATTTGAGAAACCCATGAACAATTACTTGGATTAAGATTGATAAGTTGATGCTATTACAAGCCTATATGTTGTGTTTAAATTTCAAAGTTTTAATTGGAAAGTGATATATGAATACTTGTAAATTGTGAAAATACTACCTTGTGAAGTTAGCTGAGCAATATGAGACTTTGAAAATAGCTTATTTCTTAGGTAACAATGGTTTTACTTCATAAATCATTGTATCCTAATTTTGTTATTTAAGACTTGTTAACTTGGGAATTTGAGAAAAATTGTGAAATGAGATCACATTGGGAAATTATGAATTGAGAATAACCATGTCATTGTGAGAAACACCCTTGTGTACTTTAAGTACCCATTGAGTGTCAAACGTCCCTCTAAAAGGAGCACGGGGCAAAGTGCGGTGCTGGTTAGCAATGAAGTTTGATTTGGTTAAAACCTCTCAGTCACGGCCATGACTGAGATTAAGGTTACTGAAGTATTGAGTAAAAACTTTGTAGATCTCGACTGTTGGGGTTCTAGGGGCATGGCCTTGTGATCGAATGCACAAGATTTTACGAGTACTACTGTGAATGTGTTAAAGATATCAAGTAGAGTTTGGGGTTTGTGGTTGATTGGAGATGTATCTCAATCTATTATACTACTCTTGTGACATAAATGATTATATTTTAGTTGTTATAAATTAGTCGAATACTCTTATGTGAATTGTGAAAGTTATATTGATTTGTATGCATTGCTAATTCTCATAGCATGATCCATGGTCTTATGGTTTTGTCTGTTGTGTTCGTAGAATTTAACTTGGGTTGGTCGTTTGTAGGATTGTGATATGGGGAGACCGAGAGGCAGGCCGCGTGGATACTGTAGGGTCGAGTCGAGTGTGATACGTGATCAGGGAGGCGAGGACAGTCACTGTTAGGAATATGCCTGCTAAAGCATGAATTATACATTTACATATTCCGAATAATATGGTTTGCTTGTTCCCATTACTACATGTTCCAACAAGTGACTAAAAGTTCCGCATATCGGTTAGTGTGGAAGCTTGTTGAACATTGCGTAGGTCTTAGACTAGGAGAGTCATTGTCTCAGTCCTACTCTTACGTGATGACCTCAGTAGACTAGTTTTTCTAGTACACAAGCACCAACAGACCTCTCTATGGATTGATAATCTCTTCTTCAAGAATATCTACCAATCGTGTTCAAGGATATCAAACCAGCAAACCTTCAAAGCTTCTTAGACTACACGTGCAACAAATGGAATCATTGCAGATATTTAGAAACGACAAAAGGCTTAAGATTTGCAAAAGTCAACTTACGGAAAAAGCCTTGACAGCTCACAAAACCTACAAGATCTAGTTGGATTTTATTCAACAAATACTCCCCTTTACATTTGTTCCATAAGTTCAAATGAATATACTTTATTGGAAAACCAAATGTCAGTGTACTTTCCGTCTGACTTGCGCAACAGCGAGACATCAACTCAGTGTGACTTTTTGGACAACCTTTTCAAAAAGAGATCTTCATGGATATCTTTATCCAATCCAACATCCACTAAAACGGCTAAAGATTATTCAAAGATAATCTCAACGGATTTACAATTTCTGTCTTTAAAAGAAACCTTTTCTCCCTTCTTCCAAATGTGAATGAAAACATTCAAAGATTACTGTGGAAAAACCCAGACCTTTGTAAAACACATTTTGTGGATTGCAAAGAAGAAAAGAGAGAAGGAATAAGGAGTAATCTGAAAAGCTACAAAGTAGAGAACAGTTTCTTGATCAAGAACTCCTTTATTGATTTTGAGCTCATTGACCTCCTTCAAAGAACTCAGTTTCTACCGCGCTACAGAGATCCAATTATTTGGTAGAGGTTAAGCACTTCAAATTTCGTTGAAGATAGATCTTCAAGATGTCTAAGGAAGATGATGATCTGAAAGTCTGCATTGCATTCATACCAGTAGACTTGTATTCCATTGCGAGGGCTCTCGGTTGTGCAACAATAGATCATCATAGGGAGTCGAGTGCTTTGCACTCAGTTGCTCAGATACTTCTTATCTGAGCAACCCATAAAATTGTCTTCTCATGTCTTATCTCCTTGATTCCACCTGTTCCTGACACATTCATGAAACTTTGGGAATGAGTTCCTGAATGAGGAAGGAAAGCAGGGGAAAAAAGTAAATAGCTAGGTTAAAGAGTCTAGGTTGATGTATTATGCATTTTTGCCTTCGAGTAAACCTATGCTGATTTGTTATATAAGATACATTTATCAAACTCAGTCTTGATTTTTCTTTCCAGTACTTAAACGATTTTAATTCAATAAAGTCATCTATTTTGAAACCTATGTCTTGCATTTGAAGAAGTATTAAGTATGTTGTTGTTCTAAACATATATTTGTGTACAACTGCTTAAACCTTCTAAGATATTTTTGTTAAGCCAGAACCTTTCCACTGCGAAACTATATTCTAGGCTAACAATTTATCTACCAATCTGTCAGCAGAGTTCATTACTCAGCTATGAACAAGTCTGCTGCCAATTTCAACAGCAGATCTGTCTCATCTCAAGATTGTTTTTGCCTTTAGAAATGTTTCACCCATATTTCAAATAAATGGTGAGATAATTTTAAAGTAGCAATATGGGGATGCCGATGCATCTTAGGCTAAAAGTTTGGTTGAAAATATGGAGAAGGTGTTCTGACCTTTTTGGTACACTAAGGAGGAAAATGCGATCTTTGCTACATTCAAACTAGATGGGACAACTAAGCATTGGTGGAGAATTGTAAAGGATAAGTGGGATAGAAATGGTACACTGTAAATTTGGGGTAATTCATTAACTTAGTTTAACAAGAGCTTCATGCCTGGAGTAGTTCAACAACAACGGGAGACAGAGTTTATGAACATGGAACAAGGTACTATGATGGTGGCGCAGTATGAGGCTATGTTTACACAGTTGGTAAGGTATAATAAGCATCTTGTGCCAATGTAAGAGAGAAAGACACACAAGTTTATTAAGGTGTTGAGGTTGGAGCTTAGAGATAAGATCTTTCCATTTAATTTTGTGCACTAGAACTTGGCAGTGAATAGGGCACTATCTGTCAACTGTGTCGGTGAGTTATATGAATCAAGGGAGCAACTACAATTGTAGGGGATTGAATGTACCAAACAACATGGGACAATAGAATAACAATCATTCTGGCTGCTTTTCCTGTAGCAGGCGTAAGGCGGTCGCATCTAATGAGACAAGGTGACAACGTTTGATGTCTGATTTTAGGGGTTATCTCTGAATTTTACATGGTAACGTTCTGGTAAACAAGGCGACCGCATTCTGAAGGAAGGCAAACATGTTACAAATGTAATGTGACCACGTATCAGCCAAGAAAACATGGGGAAGTCCCAGTTATTTACATAGTCACATTGCTACGGTACAATGACACCGCGTTGTTAAGAAGGTGGTCGTGTTGAGAAGGGAAGGCGACCGCGTCCATAGCCATAATTTGAAGCCAACATTCTGTAAATGACGCGGTCACGTCATTTGGGGCAAGGCGTTGCCTCTGTTTCAAAATGGCCTTTTTTAGTAATTTAATATTTCTCTCTTGACATATATTGTTAGAAGATTCATTTTGAGCCTATCTTATGAGACCTCTAGCACACACAAACACACCCATTGAACGTGAGATTGACGTAGAAGAGAAAGAGAGGGTTTCCATTGTTTCCAAGTTAGGATTTGAAGCTCCAAATTACATCCTTTGCACTTGAAGTCTTTACTAAAAGTGTTCCTTTTGCTTATAGCTATCTTTTGAACTAATACAATCATGATTTCATCCCCAATTTGATTAGTCATCTTTTGAGGTAAGGAGATTCTTACCTATGTATGTTTATATCCATGAATATTTGACTTGTGGAAGTGATATTTGAACAATTATACCACCTCATATGTGAAGGTGTTTGGTCTCTATGTATATATATTTGGTTTTTGACTTAATTCACGGAATGTATACTTGGTATTACTGTGGTAGGATTGATATTATGAGGAGCAAAATGTTGCGTCCAACCCCTGAGTTTCTTTAGGCTTGATCGTGTGAATAGTTGGTTATATTGACAAGATGATGTGAGTGTTAAACCTTGAATTACATGGAACTATGTGGGTAATTTATCGGAAGGTAACAATGACTTTAGTTCACAAACCATTGTATCCTAGCCATTTGAGGTGTGGTAATGTGGAATTGAGAATGACTTGAATGAGTTGTGAAGGAATTATGAGTTTGAGACATTGTTTCATAAATGAACAAGTTAACATAAATGTATTTGTTAAGCGCCAAACGTTACCTCGAACCTGGTCACGGGGTGGAGAGCATTGCAGGTTAATAGAAGAGTTTGATTTGGCCTAACCCTTTCAATCACGACCATGACTGAGGTTAAGGTTGTAACACCCTAGATTCTTGCATGAGCATTGTGTGCTTGCCATCATGCATTCTTGATGTTCATGAGCATGTTTACTTAGTTTATATATGTTTTAGAATCGTTTATAAGTCATTCATAAAACTGGATTCTTGCATGAGCATTGTGTGCTTGCCATCATGCATTCTTGATGCTCATGAGCATGTTTACTTAGTTTATATATGTTTTAGAATCATTTATAAGTCATTCATAAAGCTTTTAATATGCTTAGAATCTCATTTGCATGCTTGTTGAATCGTCGGTTGAATCGCTTGTTTAGTTCTCCTTCTTTCCCTCCTTCGTTCGGATTGTTTGGGTGTTGTTTGAGGGTGTTTGTGGTGAGTTTTAGACTTATTTTTATTGAGGTTTAAAGCCTCATTGATTTGGCTAAGTGTTTGGAGGTCTTTAGGGTTGTTTTTCAAACCATTTTGGTTCTGTCGGGCTAGCGGTCGCAAGGTGAAATGACCTTGCCTTTGCAGGGTCTCCATAAAATTGGGCATTGGTTTTGGCTGAGGGATGCGGCCGCATGCTTATGGGGCCATGCGACCGCATGGTCCCCCGAGGCAGAATCTCTCTGTTTTGCTGTTTGACGAATATGTGCCTTCAAACCCCATCTAGACCACTCCTAAACCTCACCTAAACCTCCCTAACCCTCATTACTTATAACCTAACATTATTAACTTGTTTTAAGTGTGTTTTAGTGAGTGTATTAGGGGATTAAATGAGCCCAAATCAGATTCTAAAGAGACCACATGATAGTGACACTTGTCCCACTCACTTTTCCTAGCCTTTAACACCACAAATCAGATGTTTTTGACTTCATTTCCCTACCTCACTCTCAAAAAATGGGACTCATCTTCTCCAAAGTTCCTCCATGAGTTCTTGAAGCTTCTCCCTTGGTCCTCCATGATTGCTTCCCCCATTGCTCAAGCCACCTCCATAGAAGTGAAGAGCTTGAAGAGTAGAGTGTTTCTAACCGAGTAGTTCCTATATTTGGTTTCTTGTGTGTAGTTTACAAGTAAGTTACACTTCTTCTTCTTTGTTTTAGTACTCATTGATCCTAAGGAAACAAAACCTATGATTTTTGAGGTCAATGAGTGCACATACTTGCTTTATATGCCTTCATCTTGTGATTCTAGCATGTGAAATTAGTAGGAGCATGTGTAGGATGATTTTATGATTATGAAAGATTGTTATCCCCTTTTGTTGACTCCCATAGGTTCTAGATTTGGTTGAGTCATCTTCTGATTCTATTGTACATTGGCTAAAAGGTTTGCGTACCGATTAGTGTGACAACTGTCTTAGAATCAAGGTTGTTTAGAACTGTTTAGTGTTAGTTAAGGCGCGGATAAGCAAGCTTCGACAGCAGCCTTGGAAGAACAACAGACTTTGAAGTCTGCTCAAGAGCCAAAAATTCAATACTAGCCAAAACATGGGATTATGTCACATAACATCTAAATTAGATATTTCATGAGATATCTAGTCAAAATATCTTCATCGGATTTCACTCAGAAGAAGTCAACTACATACTGACAACTGTCCAGTCTGTCTCCTGAAACATGAGGTCTGAAGATATTACCCTTTTTGGCTAAGAAGACTTTCACAGCTGCAACGCTTGCAACCTGAAACCTTACTCTTTTTGGGAATGTCTTCTCTACAAACACTGCATCTCTGATGACTGTTCCACACACATCCCCCAAAGCGCCGAATTGCATTCAATGCAATAGAACGTTTCGACGCTTCTCTCTCGCCCAACGGTCCAAAAGATCTCTCTGGTATTTATTCAAGTTTTTGAAGATCTGAAAACTACACTCTTGCGCAAAAAAACACTCAAGCTTCATCTTCAACACTCAAGTATTCAAGAGATCAAAAGGACAAGAATTAACACTTCACCAAACTTCCTGAAGCTGCAGATCTGCCAATCTTTACTCCATTTCAGATTCATCTAGTTTGATCTTAAAAACTGTTCTTTACTTTAGCATGTGTGAGAACAATTAATCATTGATTGTTTCTCTCACCATTATACACTTGGTTGAAAACTTATTTTGTACACGATCCATTAGAGATCTTACTTATAAACCTAGTGGATAAACAAATGCACTTTTTAAAATCCAAAGTTAACCACTTTGGTAGTGGACGTAGTACTATTCACAGTATGAACCACTTCTAAACTCAGTGTTCTGTCTGATCTGTTTCTATCTTGTTATTAACTGTCGCTACTTATCTTAGACCACTACTGAATCTGTGCTTCACTTAAGCAGCCTACCAATCAGTTCAGAACCTATTTCGTTTTCCATTGCATTAACACTTATAGTAAAATCCTTTTAAGAAATCATTAAAAAGTGTTTATAAAAAGTTTTTATAAAAACACAACTAGGCTATTCAACCCCCCCCCTTCTAGCCTAGATTGAGCCTTCTCCGGGACCAACAATTGTTATCAGAGCTTAATTCTTTGAAAAATTCATTTTTCCAAGATTAACCTCTTGTGAATAGATCCTATGGCTCACTATATGCTGCCTACTTCGAATACCAGCCACGTCCCAATATTGGACGAAGGCCACTTCGAAGTCTGGAAAGATAAAGTTATGAGATACATGAACTCTATTAACAGCTGTTTGTGGCAATGTGTTCTAACAGGTCCTCATGTTCCAATGAAGCCCAACCTACTTGCCGAAGTAGCCAGTGGACCTCCCGAGATACGTAAATCCATGAATGAATGGACAGACGAAGAAAGGAGGCTTGTTGAACTCGACAGCAAAGCTATACACATCATATCCAGCTCTGTCGACACAAGCACTTATCAACAAATTATCAGATGCAAAACTGCCAAGGAAATGTGGGAAGCCTTGGTGGAATATATTGAAGAAGATCTGCCCACCAAAGACAACAGAAAGTATAACTACATTCAACAATTCGATTCCTTCAGAAAGGATCCTAAGGAGACTCTACGACAAGCCTACGACAGATTTTGTGAGGTAGTAAATAGCTGTTATTCCTTAGGAAAAGAATATAGTGTTAAGGAAGTAAATATGAGATTTTTAGCTTCTTTAGGAAGTTTGTGGCATGTTAAAACCACTGCTATAAAAGAGTCCAAAGACTTGAACTCCATGCACCTCAGAAGTTTGTATGCGAGTTTAACTGTCTACGAGCAAGAACTGCTTCAAGCTCAAGAACAGGACAAGCATTTTAAACTTCCTTCCTTTTCTGCTATCTCTCAGGAAATTTGTGCCCAAGAAAATAAACCATCTACTTCTTCAAATGAGAATGAAATTCTCTCTGACGAGCAATTTGCCATGTTCGTTAAGAAGTTTCAAAAGTTCTCAAAATTTAACAAAAAGAAGGAAGCAAACCAGACTTTCGAAAGTCCGAGAGCTCACAAAACAATGAGTTAGTTTGCTACAACTGCAGGAAGCCTGGTCATTTTGCTTCTAAATGTCCTAAGCCAAAATATGAAGCTTATAAAAGGAGACCATCTAAATCATTTTCTAAACATAGAGGTCTATTGGCTGAGGACTTAGAAGAAAACCAAGTATCTACTTGGTTTGAAACTGATTCTGATGAGGATGATAATGATGACTCACCCGAGCAGGCACACATTTGCCTTGTTGCTCTAGAGTCACCTCCCACCTATGACTCAGACAGTGAAGCTAAATACTCTCCTTTTCAAGCTAACATTGAAAAACCTTCTGAAGAGCCTTCAAAAGAAGAAATCCTCAAGGAAGCTCAGGACATGCTAGAGGAATTCAATGAATTTAGAAAGGCCTATGTTAAGTTAGCTAAAAATCATAAGAAGCTGGGAACTGAGAAATCTATGCTGGAAGCCGAGTTGAAAACTCTCCATGGAGTCCAAGAGGAAAGTATCAAGTTAAAAGAAGAGAAGTTTCTCAATGAAAAGTTTTCAATGAAAAGGTTGTCGCTTATTGATCATGCCAAAGAGCTATCTGCTGAGAAAGATGAGTTACAAAAGACCATCAACTCATGGAATAACTCAACGGCTGTCTTTGATCAAATTCTAGGAGATCAGGAGCCCTTAACAGATAAAATTGGGCTAGGTTTCTCTGAAAGCACTTCTGGCGTAACCTCTGAACATGAAAATGAACATTTTACAGTGCAAAACAATATTCCTGCACAACATCAGAAGCCTGACAAGGGTAAACAAGGAATTGGTTATACTGCTACTTCGTATAAATACCCTAAGGTTCAAATTATCAAAAACAGTGATGCTTCAACAACAAAGCAATCATCTGTTGGAGAGAAATCTGCTAAAGGTAGTGTAGACTCTCTAGGGTCCTCCACCAGCACCTCTGTGAAAGCAAAGGCTGTTGTTTCAAGGCCCACAAAGAGTCTGCCCAAACCTATCAGATTCATCAATAGTACTGCAAATGATGCTGCTGCTACATAGAATGTTGATACCAAGCTTAAAGGTAAAATGTATGAGGTATCAAAGTCTACTACCAGCAGGTATACTTCTGCCAAAGCTAAGACTGCTAAGTACAGACTCAAGAAGCCTCACACAGATGCCTCTAAGCTTGCTATAAACAAGACTGCTAAATAAAAAGCTGCTGTTAAGAAAAATGTTCAAAAACCTATCATCACCCAGCATGATCAAACAAACTTTTGTAATTTCCATCACTGTGCCTTTTGCAAATGTTTAGGCCACTTGGCCCATGAATGTCTGCTGAAATCCATCATGAAGCCTGCTGGATCCCCTATTCCAAAAGTCAGGCAAGTATGGGTTCCAAAAATACGCTAACCATTTGGACCCATAAGAAAAATAAAAGGGGACCATGATTTTCTTATCTCCATATCTCAGGTGTGCTTCATGGCTGCTTCAAGATCAAAAAAAAAGATGTATGGTATCTAGACAGTGGGTGCTCAAGACATATGACCGGAGAACCTTTCCTGCTCTCTAACATCTCTGAAGAAGAAGGCCCTCCAGTCATCTTTGGAGACAATGCTAAAGGAAGAACTGTTGGCTATGGATCCATCATTCGAGGAAATCTCTCCATAGGAAAAGTCTCTCTAGTAGAAGGGTTGAAACATAATCTTCTGAGTATTTCTCAATTCTGTGATAAAGGACTTATATGTCAATTCTCCTCAAACAGATGTGATATCAAGGATCCGATCTCATGCTCAACCTTGTAGCTTGGATATAGACAAGGGAATGTCTCGTGATAGATCGAATAATGCTTACGGCAAGGCTTTGCTAGTCTATGTCTTGTGGCAAACTCGCTCAAGACAAAAGGCTGGTTATGACACAAAAGACTTCGGCCATTTGAACTTCAAATATCTGTCTAAGCTATCCAAAGAAGGTCTAGTAAAAGGATTGCCAAAGGTCTCTGATGATCATGATCGTGCTTGTAAAGCTTGTCAACTGGGAAAGCTTTCAAAAACGTCTTTCAAGAGCAAACCAGGACTCGCAACATCAAGACCTCTACAACTTCTCCACGTGGATCTCTGTGACAGCCCGACCCGGACCCCAATGCGAGATCCCGAGTCGTGCCGTCCAAATAGGCAATAATACAAGCATGCACAAGTAGGATTATAAAATTCATGTGGCGCAACATCGTATACAAATAACAACTTCGGCTACACTTTGCCGAAAAATAACTTAAAATAAACAAGTCATCGGCGTTACAGCGGAACAACAACTACTCCTACGGTTTAACACATGCTTATAAGAACCTCAGCGGCCACAACATGCCGCCGGAGACAACAACAACAATAATATTTAAAAGAGCTTAGGCGAAAAGGCTGTAGTGAACCATTAACATATAAACAAGCTCGACATATAAGTCGGCATACAAAAGATTATAAGTATCAAGTAATCAAGTTTACTACAACAACAAAATCCCAAGACAAGTCTAAGTGACTTGCTTCCCAACGTCCTTGCCAAAATAAAAGTCTAACTACCAAAAGTCCCAAAGGAGCAACCTTGAGCTCACAAGCAACCAAACGCGGTATGGCAAATCTAGCGTGAACCGTCTCCTCGGCTCGGATCTAAGGAAAACAAAACAAACAAATAGGGTAAGTCGAAAGACTTGGTAAGTTACTAAAAATGCATGTTCATGTTATAGCATGGCATTTATCACAATTATTGTACATGATCATCATATAGCACTTAACACGTTATTCACATAAGTGCGGAAAATAAATCATACAAGTAGGATATGATATAGGCACGACCGCTTCGTAGCTCCTGCAAAACAGTTTGTTAACCCAATATCGTGACTACGATGCTCGTGACTTCGCATCGATATACGAACTCCGCCCGATAATGCGGCGCGCGCGTATTGTTACGGCAAAGGGGCTACTTCCCCATTGCGGCCTACAATGGAGGGGTGTGTGAGGTCCCAGGTACGCCGATCCATAGCGAGCACAAATTTCTTAATTCGTGAAGGTGATGCATCGTCCTACCCTGACATAAAAATCAAACCAAATAGTGCCAGCTGGACTTAATGCAATGTTCAAGTAGATATTTACTCGTCAAGACCAAATAATGATCGAATTCGACAAGAGCGAACTCGACCGACCAAATAGGGTATTAATCTCTACAATAAATCATGTCAAGGCAATTAATTGCTCATAACCAAATAATCACAACGGGTTCAATTGCACATAATTAAACTCAACTTAAAATTGAGTAAACTCGACCAAACGGTGTCCAAACTTCGTAGGGATTGAAATTAGAGTTCAACATGTTCAAATCTTCCCTAGAGTCGACTCCGTTGAGTCTTTACTAAAAATTCCAAATTTCGGTTAGTTGAAGCTATGTGCTTCATAACTCAA
The DNA here is from genome assembly GCA_013146195.2 of Codonopsis lanceolata. Lineage (NCBI taxonomy): Eukaryota > Viridiplantae > Streptophyta > Magnoliopsida > Asterales > Campanulaceae > Codonopsis > Codonopsis lanceolata. Next base: position 80,548,466 of record CM028383.1, read on the forward strand.
CCTAGGCCATTGCTAAGCTCATCTAGGTCATAAATTCATCAAGGCATTGTAATGTGATTCATATTCATCATAGGTTCCAAATTTGAGGATAGAACACATAACAACTTCACAACATACAATGTAGGCTCAAATTAGGGCATTCTCATATAACATCACTTCCATCAATATATATAATACATGTTTCTAACATGTTCAAAACCTTAAATAGACAAGATGAAAGAGTATTATAAACTTCACTAAGCATAAAATCCTCCTATACATGCTCCTAGCAAGTTCATACTTTCAAAACACAAGAAGAAGACATAGGAAGCATATATGTGTCCTCATTGACCTCATACATCATAAGCTTTGTTTCCTTAGGGTCAATGAGAACTAAAACAAAGAAGAAAAGAAGTAACTTACTTGTATTCTACACCCAAGAAAGCAAATGAGAAAACTAATCGGTTGAAAGTGATCTACTCTTCAAGCTCTACACTTCTTATGGAGGTGGCTTGAGCAAATGGGTGAAGGATCATGGAGGACCAAGAAGATAGCTTCAAGAAGCCATGGGAGAGTCTTGGAGAAGAGGAATCTTGTTTTTGGAGAGTGAGGGAGAGAAATGAGGGTCAACTCTCCAGATTGTGGCTTATATTGGGTTAAAAACTGAGTGGGACAAGTGTCATCACATTGTGGTTGATAAAAATCTGATTTTGGTAGCTTAATTGATCACTAAATCTCTCTTAATCCACTCTTAAAACTTGTTAGAGATGTTAGGGTATAAGTAAGGAGGGTTAGGGAGGTTCAGGTGGGGTTTAGAAAAGGTTTTGGATAGGGGTTTAGGAGCAAAAATCGTAAAGCAGCAAAACAGGCAAAACAGGTTTCGGGGGACCTTGCGGTCGCATGGTCCCCTTACCCTTGCGACCGCATCCTCCCAGGATGCACAACACTCCATTTTCTAGTTACCTTGCGGGGGCAAGGTCATTCCACCTTGCGAGGGCAAGCCCGGCAGACTCAAAATGGCTCAAAACTCAACCTAAAAGACCCCCAAACACTTAGCCAAATCAAGGGGGTTTCAAACCCCAACAAAAATGAGTTTAAAGCTCATCACAAGCACCCTTAAACAATACCCGAACAATCCAAACGAAGGAGGGAAAGAAGGAGAACTAAACAAGCAATCGAACCGGCGATTCAACAAGCATGCATACATGATTCTAAACATGTTAAGAGATTTATGAATGACTTATAAATGTTTCTAAATCATATATAGACCAAGTAAACATGCTCAAAATCAACAAGAAAACATGAAGGCAAGCATACAATGATCATGCAAGAATCCGGGGTGTTACAATCTCTTCGGGCCAGTCACTACTATCAGCTATGGTGGTCATAGATACACGCTAGTAGTAGTGGATGACTATAGAAGATATACTTGGACAAAAATGATGTCTACTAAAGATCATACATATGATCTTCTTACAGCTTTGTTCAGAAGACTGCAAACTCAAAAACTTGATGAAATCAATGACGTTAGATCAGACAATGGTACAGAGTTCACAAATAATTGAATAGCAAAGTACTGTGATGATCATGGCATTGGTCACAACTTCTCTGCAGTAAGGACACCACAGCAGAATGGTGTAGCAGAAAGGAAGAACCGAACACTTATCGAAGCTGCTAAAACTATGCTTGCATAAGCAAAGTTGCCTAAACATTTATGGGCAGAAGCCGTCAACACAGCTTGCTTCACTCAGAACCGATCTTTGATCAACAAATTTCACGGTAAAACACCCCATGAACTTTGGAGAGGTAAAGCCCCAAACATTGGATTTTTTAAAATCTTTGGCTGCAAGTGTTTCGTAGTCTACAATGGTAATGACTACAGAAGCAAATTTGATAATAAAGCCGATGAAGGTGTATTTCTGGGCTATGTTTTACACTCCAAGGCTTACAGGGTTTTCAACAAAAGATCGTTAAAAATAGTTGAATCCGTTCATGTCTCATTAGATGAATTTAATTTATTAGAGCCACACGTGGCTCCAAATGTTGCTGATGATTTTGTTAATGTTGAGACAGGTATCTCCCAACCATCATCCTCTCATATACCTAATCCATCTCCAGCAACTCAATCAAATATCCCTGACCATCATCTCTTATCAAATGGGTCACCAGAAGATTTCAACACTGCTCAAGAAAACTCTAATCAAGAACCCTTTGTTTCTGAACCTGAAAATCCTTTCCTTCAACTTACCTTTGAATCAAATTTTGAACAAAATACTCATCTAGACTCAGCTGATCGTCCTCCTAGTCCTCCTTCTGAACCTCGTCACGAAGAATCAGCAGTAAATCATCATATTCCTGCTGTCACAAGAACATGTAAAGACCATCCAATCTCTCAAATCATTGGTGACATTCATGTTGGAGTGCGGACTAGAAGATCTTCTAGAAATGAATGTATGTTCTGTGCTGCATTCATTTTAGAAGATGCGCCAAAGAAGATTGATGAAGTTTTGCAAGATCCAAGTTGGCTGGAAGCCATGCAAGAAGAACTTCAACAATTTGAAAGATGCCAAGTATGGAATCAAGTCCCAAAACCTGCTGATCATACTATTATTGGCACAAAATGGGTGTTCAGAAACAAGAAAGACGAAGATGGGAACATCATTAGAAACAAAGCAAGACTCGTTGCACAAGGATATCACCAAGAAGAAGGAATCGGCTATGATGAAACCTTTGCTCCAGTAGCAAGGTTGGAAGCTATCAGAATCTTCTTAACCTATGCTACATACAAGGACTTTGTGCTATATCAAATGGACGTCAAGAGTGCATTTCTCAATGGTGATCTTCAAGAGACAGTTTATGCTACTCATCCTCCAGGTTTTGTGGAAAAAGGAAAAGAGACTCATGTCTACAAGATTAAGAAGGCTCTCTATGGTCTTAAGCAAGCTCCTCGTGCCTGGTATGAAACTCTATCCAAATTATTAATAAAACAAGGATTTGTGCGAGGAAAGATCGACACCACTCTCTTTATTCTCAAGCACAAAGGCCACTCCCTGCTAGTGCAAATATATGTCAATGATATCATCTTTGGATCTACAAATGAGAAGTTGTGCAAGCGATTCGAGACACTCATGACTGGAAAGTTTCAAATGAGTATGATGGGAGAACTCACATTTTTCTTGGGTCTTCAAATTCAACAATCCAACAAAGGAATATTCATCAGCCAATCCAAGTATGCTAAAGAACTTGTAAAAAAGTTTGGATTGGAAATTGCAAACACCTTCGATACACCAATGGCTGCTAAATGCAAACTTACAAAAGACTTACAAGGAAAAAAAGTTGATATCACCCACTATAGGGGGATAATCGGATCTCTGCTCTATCTCACCGCCAGCAGACCTGACATAGTGTATGCTGTTGGGGTGTGTGCTAGATTTCAAGCAGACCCTCGTGAGTCACACCTTCTTGCAACCAAAAGAATTATTAAATATGTATCAAATACTACCAACTTAGGTATCTGGTATCCAAGGGAATCTTCTTTCAACTTAGTTGGCTACTCAGATGCTGACTATGCTGGTTGTCAAGTAGACAGGAAAAGCACTAGTGGAACTTCTCAATTTCTAGGAGACAGGCTTGTCTCTTGGGCTAGCAAGAAACAAGCATTGGTTTCCAACTTCACCACAGAAGCAGAGTACATAGCTGCTGCTATCAACTGCTTTGGATCAAACAACAATTGGTGGATTACGACATCAAAGTAGCTGATTGCCCAATCATGTGTGATAACACCTCAGCAATCTCAATCACTTACAACCCCGTGATGCATTCCAAGACAAAGCATATCGATGTTCGGTATCATTTTCTAAGGGACAATGTAGAAAAGAGGAACATTAGCATGAAGTACATTTCAACTGAACATCAACTGGCAGACATCTTCACAAAAGCATTAGAAGCAGACAGGTTTGCTTATCTAAGGGGAGAGCTTGGTATGCTTGACCCAACAGCTTAATTTTAATTAAAATTTAATTTTCATCATAGATTTTTTTTTTGAGCAGACTTGATATTATATTTAAGCAGACTTATTTCTTTAAGAGTAAAGTCAGGAAGTCATACAGTCACTGGAAGACAAAGGTAAGTTTTCTAAACTCCTAGTTTTAGAAGGTTAGTTATGAAAATTGAAAGGGACTGTTTTCAAATTTGGTTGAGATATTCTTCAAATAGGTACTTTTTCTCTCTCCTAAAGCTATCACTCATTAAGTCTTTTCAAGGAAATGACGTCTGACTTAAAGTCATTTCACAAGTCTCTATGACTGATTTCACGACTTTTCATTTATAAACCCTCAACCGCCAAAATCTAAAATCACAAAACTGTCTCTTACTCTTCTATCTATAACTCCTTCTTCTCTCTACATTTCTTGCTTCCTTTTGCATTGTTCGTGAGTAAAATTTACAAAAACATTCTTCATTTCAGTATTCTTCCTTTGCAAATCTTCTTCAATGGTAAGACGAATCTAACCTTAACTCACTCATTAAGGTGTAAGCATGATTTTATATATCTTCACCTGTAAATCCACCATTGTTGGCTGTTCAGAATATTTATTTCCCAATATATCGCTTATTACTAGCATTAGCTACAGATTACTGGTTATTAAACATCAATTTCAGTTTTCTGTGTGAGGTTCCGCTTGTCTAAGACATTTCATGTGATATCTTGAAAATTTCTAGGGCTTCATGGTATATTTTGCTTAAACTTCGAATTTTCGAGATTTTGCCCTAATTGTTTACTTGTAATTCTTCAGGCTGGATCTTCTTCTACTTCCGCTATTCCTGAACAGGCTCAAAGGTCAAATCTTGACATTCCGAAGCTGCCCCCCTCTATGTATCATCTGGGAATGTGCATTGACGAACCTTCTGTTCGAGCATATGCCTATGGGGTGAAAATTGTTGATGACCTGAACCAATCTGGAATTCTGCCTCTATTCATGTTAGAAGATGTCGACTACAGCAACCTTATAGCTGAAGAATTCTTCCAGAAGGCCATTATCAATGAATTCAGAACTTCCATCTCGGCTATTGTCAGGACCATCTCTATCACCATCTCCGCGTCCAAAATCGCAAAGACTATCGGCGTTGAGTTCGATGGACCTACTTCGCTCACTGATGCTGAGAAAGACTCTGCCTGGTCTTACATGCGTGGGGAGAACACCCCAAGGGAGGCTCAAGCAAAGATGAAGAGAACACTATTCGAAGATAACGTCTACTTTATCAGCCATCTCTTCGATAGAAGTTTGATTTTTAAGAATGGCACTCATGACGTGATGACTACAGACCAGCTGGAATACACTTCTGCTGTCATCCTCAACATTCGACTTAACTGGGCACAGATCCTCTTCGAGCTACTGTGCGATGCTATTGATGCTGTCAAAGCTTCTATCAAGCAGAAGCGACCATTTGTTCATCTTATCAACTCTCTTCTTCGATCGCACCGGTCCTTTCTTAAGCATCTGGTGAACTTCGAGAAAAAGAAGGTTTAGAAATCAATTCAGTTCACCACCAATTTCATCCTCAGCCACCACAAGCTGAAGAATGAAAAACGAGCACAACAAGGTCTCCCTCCTCTGCTCATAGTCCATGCTATGAACCCACCTCCTCTAGTGATCCTCAAGATCTATCCAGAGACAACAGTGGATGCGTTCATGGCTAAGCAGCTAGACAAGAAGCTCCAAAAGGAAGCTACTGCAGAGGGCGACTCCAGCAAAACCGTTGACCCTGCTCCCTCCACAACATCCAAAAAGAAGAAGATGTCATCCGTTGAGGAGGAGCATGTTGCCAAGAAAAGGAAAATCTCTTCTTCCAGCTCTGCTGCTGCTACCATCCCTACCAGCTCCCAAGTCAAAAAGAAAAAGAAGACTGCTGCTTCTTCTGTTCCTGACCCTGTGCCTGTTGAGGCTGCTGAACCAAACCCTGCTCCACTTCGCTCTCGAAAGTCCAAACGCACCGAACCCTCTGACCCTTTCATTCCATTTATTCCTCCTTCCTCTCCTATCTCTTCTTCATCTCCCTCTCTTACTTCTTCCCTGCCCTGCTGGGGAGAGCCTCTTGCTACTCCTTCTTCTCTTACTTCCTCATCAACCCCTGCTGTTGTTGAGGAGGAGCCCATTTCTCCTGTTCCAAAACAGAAGAAACACAGGCTTCGTAAGAAGTCTGTGGTTCCAACACCCTCTTCACCTCCTCTCATCCCATATGCCATTCCTTCTCCACCATCTTCTCCTGAACCTATCTCCACTATCCTTCCCGACTCCTCTTTAGCCATCATTGCTGCTCCCGCAACCTCTTCTTCTTCCTTCTCTATGCCAGAAAACTTCTCCTCTCTTGATCCTCACCTATCCACTCTTCTCTACCAAACAGATTTTCTTCCAGAAATCTTTCCTCCTATCTCCCAGTTTATTACCCCCATTTCCATCTCTGTTGATTTATATCAGATTCTGTTTCCCTCCATCTCTTCTGATACTCATTCTTTTCTCTTTAATCTCACTTCCATCTCTGATCTTCTCTGCCCTTCTGTCTCCCCTCCAAACTTCATTCTTCTACCTGACTATCCTTTTCCCTCCTATCTTCTAGAAGCCTCTTCTTCCTCTTCTACTTCCTCCAATGTCAGTAACTCAGACACTGACATTGAACTTGATTCTAAACCCTCTTCTCCTCCGTATTCGGCCTCTGCAGCTCACCAACCTGCTTCATCTTCCTCCTCTCCGATCTCTACTCCTCATCCTACTGATACCCACATCTCAGTCAACCTCAACCCTTCTTTCCTTCCTTCCAACACTGCTGACCCTGCTCTTCTAGACCTCCTTCGCATCAACAATGCCAACCTGGAACGGCTCAACAGCACAGTCTCCTCCATGGCCCAGCAGATCGAAGTGCTCATTTATGGCTTATATGCCACTCATGCTACCATTTTTGATCTTGGAAAGATCGTTGCGCAGCTGGTGAACGATACCGCTCAAGCCTTCACCACTCATCGGTTTCTCGTTCAAGACCAGCAGGCATCTCTGATCGACATGCTACACTCTCAGCAGATCAACATTCGTGACCTTTTTGACGAACTCAAGACTGATTTGGCGCGAGCTATCATCAACAGACGTGAGGTTGTCGACTTCACTACTGTCCGCCATGTCGAACGTGCCAATGAGCGAGCTGCTGCTGCAGAACCATGACGGGTTGCTGCCATCAGGGAGGAGAGAGCTACGCATTTTTTGAATCAAGCTCTTATTGAAGAACAGAACAGACTAAGAGAGCGCCTCAACGACAGAATCAGAATCTGGGTTGGTGACTACTTAGAACGTCGACGCACCCAACCACATCTATTCTGAACATGTTGGTATTCTGTTCTATGTTTTTTTTTAAATTCAAACTCTGCTGTTTCAAAAAATTCTGCTGTTAAACAGCCTGTTTAATAACAGATGATTTATGTTTCTTTTATTTTTAAATTGCTCTATCTTATCATGATCTGGTCTATTTAAACTTCGCGTTTAAATCTCTTTATTTCATGTGCTTATTTCTAAAGATTTAAACTCTGCTTTACTTTGTACTTGATGTTTATCTTTTTATCTTGTAAGTACTTAGTCTAGCTATCTCTCTACTAAGACTTCTGCTCTGAGAGGCATGTCTGATTTTCTTAATAAAACTCTTTAAGACATGTTATTATCTCAATGCATGATTCAAACTCTGCTAGTAGCTGAGATGATGACATCAACCAAATAGGAGGAGATTGTTGACTCCCATAGGTTCTAGATTTGGTTGAATCATCTTCGATTCTATTGTCGCTGGCTAAAAGGTGCTGCACGATTAGTGTGGCAACTGTCTTAGAATCAAGGTTGTTTAGAATTGTTTAGTGTTAGTTAAGGCGCGGATAAGCAAGCTTCGACAGAAGCCTTGGAAGAACAACAGACTTTGAAGTCTGCTCAAGAGCGAAAAATTCAATACTAGCCAAAACATGGGATTATGTCACATAACATCTAAATTAGATATTTCTTGAGATATCTAGTCAAAATATCTTCATCGGATTTCACTCAGAAGAAGTCAACTACATACTGACAACTGTCCAGTCTGTCTCCTGAAACATGAGGTCTGAAGATATTACCCTTTTTGGCTAAGAAGACTTTCACATCTGCAACGCCTGCAACCTGAAACCTTACTCTTTTTGGGAATGTCTTCTCTGCAAACACTGCATCTCTGATGACTGTGCTGCACACATCCCCCAAAGCGCCGAATTGCATTCAATGCAATAGAACGTTGGCGCGATTCTCTGCGCCATCCAACGGTCCAAAAGATCTCTCTGGTATTTATTCAAGTTTTTGAAGATCTGAAAACTACACTCTTGCGCAAAAAAACACTCAAGCTTCATCTTCAACACTCAAGCATTCAAGAGATCAAAAGGACAAGAACTAACACTTCACCAAACTTCCTGAAGCTGCAGATCTGCCAATCTTTACTCCATTTCAGCTTCATCTAGTTTGATCTTAAAAACTGTTCTTTACTTTAGCACGTGTGAGAACAATTAATCATTGATTATTTCTCTCACCATTATACACTTGGTTGAAAACTTATTTTGTACGCGATCCATTAGAGATCTTACTTATAAACCTAGTGGATAAACAAGTGCACTTTTTAAAATCCAAAGTTAACCACTTTGGTAGTGGACGTAGTACTATTCACAGTACGAACCATGTTTCTATCTTGTTATTAACTGTCGCTACTTATCTTAGACCACTACTGAATATGTGCTTCACTTAAGCAGCCTACCAATCAGTTCAGAACCTATTTCGTTTTCTGCTGCATTAACACTTCTAGTAAAATCCTTTTAAGAAATCATTAAAAAGTGTTTATAAAAAGTTTTTATAAAAACACAACTAGGCTATTCAACCCCCCCCCCTTCTAGCCTAGATTGAGCCTTCTCCGGGACCAACACCTTTCATCTTGTCATTTAGGATTATGAACATGTTAGAAGCATTGTTTATATGTGTTGCTTGAAATGGTACTATGTGAAAGTATCTAGTTAGGGCTTACTTGGTATGTTGTTATGTTGAAATGTGTTTTAGTCTTTAATTGGATTATATGTTGTTATGGACTACATTGTAGTGCCTTGGATAATTTATAACCTAAATGGATATAGTAATGAACCTAGCTAGGATGGTTTATGAAGCACATAGCTTCTATTCTTTAAAATTTGGGAATGTGTAGTAAAGACTCAACGGAGTCGACTCTAGGGAAGCTTGGAACATGTTGAACACTACTTTTAATCCCTACGAAGTTTGGACACCGTTTGGTCGGCTTTACTCAATTCTCAATTGAGTTTAATTATGTGCAATTGAGTTCGTTGTGATTATTTGGTTATGAAAACTTAATTTCCTTGACATGAATTATAGTAGAGATTAATGCCCTACTTGGTCAGTCGAGTTCGCTCTTGTCGAATTCGATCCGTATTTGGTCTTGACGAGTAAATATCTACTTGTGCATTATATTGAGTCCAGCTGGAATTATTTGGTTTGATTTTTATGTCAGGGTAGGACGATACATCGCCTTCACGAATCGTGAGATTCGTGCTCGCTATGGATCGCCGTACCTGGGACCTCACACACACCTCCACTGTAGGCCGCAGTGAGGAAGTAGCCCCTTTGCCGTATCAATATGTGCGTCACATGCTGCTATTAGCCGGCGGAGTTCGGTATATCGATGCGAAGTCACGAACATCGTAGTCACGATATTGGGTTAACAAACTTTATTGTAGGAGCTACATAGCGGTCGGGCCCTTATCATATCCTACTTCTTGTATGATTTATTTCCCGCACTTACGTGAATAATGTGCTAAGTGCTATATGATGAGCATGTATCATAATTGAGATAAGTTGCTATGCTATGACATGATTATGCATTTTTAGTAGCTTACTAAGTCTTTATGACTTACCCTATTTGTTTGTTTTGTTTTCCTTAGATCCGAGCCAAGGAGAAGGTCCTCGTTAGAATCACTGTGTCCGAGCTAGATAGCTGTGAGCTTGGAGGTTGCTCTTTTGAGACTTGTGTAGTTAGTCTTTTATTTTGGCAAGGACGATGGGAAGCGAGTCACTTAGACTTGACTTGGGTTTTATGTTGATGTATAACTTGAATATGCTAGATTTATAATCTTTTGTACGCCGACTTCTATGTCGAGCTTGTTTATATATTATGGTTCATCACATCTTCTTCCGCTTACTACTCTTTTAAAAGTATTATTGTTGTTGTAGACTTCGACATGTTGTGTCCGTTGAGGTTATTATATGCATGTGTTATAATTGTAGGAGTAGTTGTTAGGTTCCGGCTGTAACGTTGCCGAAGACTTGTTTATTTTCTGTTATTTTTTGACCAAGTGTAGCCGAGTTGTTAATTGTATGCGATGTTGCGCCACGTGAAATTTTATATTCCTACTTGCGCATGCTTGTATCTTGTTTATTTGGACGGCACGACTCGGGATTCTGCATTGGGATCCGGGTCGGGTCGTCACAAAGGTTACCCCTTTTTGGGTAATAGTTTTGTCATCACGACGTTTTGGGGGTTGTACGGACCCGGCCTCATGACTGATTGTTCCCGGGATTATGTTTGATTTACAGATTTGCTCGAGATAATCAAGAGGTGCTGGGGGATTGCGAATGATTGGAGACGTATCTCAATCGTGTATACTTCTTGTGTTGAATAGTGTTGCTTTATGCAATTAACTCCATGTTTATATATGAGAACTATATTGTTGTATGCATTGTGAATCATCACGACACTTCTTATGTTGCATACACGCATAACATACATAAGTATACCTTACCCTTAATGATTTTCGACTCACCCCTTCGTTATTGTTTTTCTTAGTTCATAACTAGGCGGGGCAGTGAGCGTGATAGCTAGGACGCCGGAGTGCTATTGGTGATTTATTTTGGGGGTAGCATTCCATTGTTATTTTTGTTTAGAAGTTGTGTTGCATAGGAAGACTTGTCGTCTTCTTTTGTGATTTTGTATATAAATCCATTGTAAATGTAATACCCCGATAATTTTAGCTAAAATACTAATTTGTGTTCATTAATATTACAATCGTTTTGGACCTATATAATTAATGTTATAATTGTTTTGTATTAATTTAATGTTTTGAACCTATTTAGTAACTAATTAAATTGGGTTGGTGATCGATATTTTATTTAATCTTTTTCCTTGCAAGTGGACAAGACTATTATAGAATAGTATTGGAAGCAAGGGTCGAACCACAGAGATTTGGATTTAATTATAGTAAATTTAACTAATCTATTAAAATAAAACAATTAATAACTAATTGGGTTTTTTTGGTTTTTATATATTAAATTAACTATAAAGCAATAAAATAATCTAACTAACAAAGCATATAAATATGAGATAAATCAAAGATTTGTAAATTGACTAGGAATTAGGATTCACTTGTATCTAATCTATTGTTTATTTAAATAAAGTATCATTCAATACATTGGGTTCGTTCACAAAAGATAGATATAGACTGTTGAACAATTGGTTCAGCCTCCATCCCCGCAAAATTCATCCATTCTATATCCTAAGCACAAGAACATATAATCTATCTGGTAACCTGGATTATGATCTATCGTCACCTAGATCATGTATGAACCTGGTCCTAACTTATCACTCTCGTGCATCGATAGGTCCAATTTATTGTGATGGTGAGCCAGTGTACGACATATGCACATTGGTCATGCAGTTATCCGCACCTCTAGGCTTTTATTATTTGCGATTACATTCATTTGTTCAAAGCGAAATAATAGAGGGATTTATAAACACCACAATCAACAAGAATTAAATGAATAAGAATTAATATAAAACAATAGATTCGATACAAGTTACCTCCAATTCCTAGATTATGGAGTTAGCTCTCCATAATTGAAAGTACAAAACCTTGAACCATTCTTGAATAATCTTTCTTCATAGATAAAGAAAAATAATACAGAACTTCTCTCCTCCTTTTTTCCTAACTAAATGGATCTATTTATACCTAATTAATCCTACAACAAGGAGGAAAAGGAAATACATTATAATTAAAACACTAAAAAGAATTAAACTAGGACTTCACAATTCCCAAGATAATTGGAACTCTTCAAAAAGGGGCGGTTGAATTGGTGTAGGAAATTCTGATTTTTAGCTTTTTCCTTCAAGTTTCCAGCTTTTGCAGTTTGGTCCCTGAAGTTCTTCAATTCAGCATAAAATGCCTATATTTTGCATAATTGTTCCAAAAGTCCCTGAAACTATAAAACAACACTAAAACACATATTAGACAACAAAAACCTCGAGAAATAGCATAATTTAAGCCTGAATAATACCCAATAACTGCGTATAAAATACAGTTATTGGGTTAAGAGGGGAGGAAAAGAGAAGAGTACCCAAAAAAAAGAGAGGAAGAACACGGAGGTCAAGAGGGAGAAGCAAGTGTAGTGGAGGTAAGAAAAACACTTCTCTTGATTATGGGTTGTGTCACTACTATAATCTAAAATAAGGTCGGTTATATTGGAGTATATAATTGTTAGAATGTACAATGGTTTGGATGGTAATGGAAGGGTGTTGATTCTGATTGGTTAATGAGAAGACGGTCAAAAAGAGTATGAAATTAATTTTTTTTATCTATTTTGTATGTACAGAGAGCATAGGAATTTTGGGTGGGCATAGACTTTGTTTGCTTGTACGCGGTGCGTGTGTGTGTCCAGTTGTGTTGTTATTTGATGGGGAGATGCAGTATGATTAAATAGGTATGGAATGCATGGGTATAATGTGGGGTAGTATGGTGGATGGCATAAGGTTTGTCTTTTGCTATGAATGGTTATGAGTTGAAAATAAATGTCAAACTGCAAAGAATGATGAAGATTTTGTGGCAGGTGCTCGGCAAGAAATAGTTATTAAGGTTACATGGTTACCCACTTATTAAATGTGGTTATTAATTGGTGTTAACTGTTGGGGTTAATTATTTGAATGATAGTAGTCAATAACTTTTATTACATTGAAATTTTTAGAGGTTGGCAACCAAGCTTAGGACGATCGTTCGTGTACGGAGTTATCTTTGTCAAGTATTTCGAGATAATGGATTATACATCTTTTAGGTCTCCAATCTTTTATGTACCGTTCGTTAGGTTTCCATTACTTCCTTGATATCGATGTTTCTTGAAACGTACGCCGTATTTAAATCGGCATTTGAATTCGAACTCCGTCGCTTACACTTCATTCGAACTCATTAATTTATTTTCTACTAATTCTCATATAATTATTAAATTTCATGTGAGATACCTTTGATATGAAAAGTATGATTTTTGCCGATGCCTGATTTTGTAAAAGTATTTGATTTACTTGAATTTCTACCATGATCACTAAGTTGAGTTTATGACACTATGAATTATGAAACTGTGAATTATGATGCTTGTGAACGTCACTTGGCCCGTGGCGTGGTTATCTGGATATAGCAATGATCTATGAACTATGATATGTAAAGTTGATCTATGAACTATGAACTATGATTTATGAATTGCTTATGTGATCATGAAATTCTGTGAGTAGTCAATTGTCTCCAATTGGTATGGGACGGTTGGTGACAGTTGATTACTCGAGTCACCTTTGTACGTTTATTTTCATTTGGATTCTTACTCACTTAAATCGAAATTTGATAATTGCTTCTGCTTATCGATTTTTTTTAAATAATGAATTTTGACTATTCTAAAAATATTCATCTCTGATTTATTTCTGGTCAACTTCACCTTAATAACCGGAGGGGTTGTATATGAACTTACTGAGCATTGTTCGCTCACCCCTTCATACTCTTCTTCTCAGGTAATGAGTAAGAATTATTAGAGTATTTCGGTTCGGGTGGACCAAGATGACGGCCTCCGAGAATTTTGGATTTAGTCTTTTCTTATCGAATCACTCGATAGTATTTTAAATAAATTATAGACTCATGTTAAGCATTAGATAGATTTTGTATTGAATTATTTTGGGTTTATCTTTGACTTTAGTCAAGGATGTTTAAGATTTTGTGTGACCGCAGTGTAGGTACCAAATTTGGGGGCGTTACAGTAAAACTTTAGAGTACTTCTGTGGGTCAATGTGTATGAGAATTATATTTTCAGATGTGTTTCAAAATAATCGTTGTTGTGATCCAGTATTGTGTTATCTGTCGGTTAGCTCCGTCCGAACCGGTGTAGGGTATGTTTGGGGCGTGACATTTAGTCATCAACAGTGATTGAGTTTGAAAAAGAAAACAAATTATTAATTACATTAGCCAACTAATCAATAAATGTCACTCTTTGTTTCTAATCCAATATATAATATAAATAGTAATCATTAATGGTTACTGAGAGCAAGTAAACATTGAAAACTCTCAAACAAGATAAGCAGATGCTTTTACTCATAAACACTAGAAATTTTATTAGCTAAAAATGACGGTGAGAAAATGTTTTGAAATGAAAAGAGGTCTTTCACTAGGTTACTTGTTCACTTGATACCACAATATAAACCCCTTAAAATTATTCATGTCATATCCCACACACTTAGGATAAGCAGTTGAGTACAAACCAAAGTAAGACATAAAGGGAAACAAATTTCACAAACACAAATACACCCACCATCAACAAAGGGGTTTACTAGTTATATAGGTATGGCTTCGACGAACAATGCGGTGGAAAAAGACTTGAATACCTTTTCGGGATGTTTATAGCCATCTCCAAACTTGTAAGCAGCATCTAAAATCCGCGTAAGATTAAGAACTCTTATGACGAGAGGCATCGCTACTGGGGTTGGTCTCAGGCATCCCTCATTTATGTCCTTCCATGCATTTTCAAGCCTTCTATAAAACTCATCAATCGCTTCTTTCTTTGAAACTCCATATTCATTCATATAACACTCGAGCCCCGTAGGTGTATGTTCTCTTTCTTGCTCATGATAAAAGACATCACACGTACGAATGCATTATACCTTAACACTCGGTTATAAGTAACACATACAATTCCAAAGAAGTATGTTATACGTACCTCGTGACTCACAAGGTCATTCATGAGTCGTCCAACAATGCTCGAAGAAACAAGATATTTAGGCTTAGATTGAGCCCAATCAAATGCTTGAATCGTAGCAACTTCTCCCATGCCCATGAATGATGAAGTTGCAAGTAAGAAGTTAGCGTCATCAACCAGCTTCCGGAATACATGAAGATCATATATACGACTCTCTGCAGAATTTGAGAAGGAATTATCTAAGCAGGGAAAGTCATATGGTGTAGGTTATTCAATTGAAGCAATATGACAGACATGTTATCCTTAGTTTCATATCGTCATATATTATTATTACTGTAATTATTACAACATAAAATGACTTAATTTCCTATTACATACCATAATAGGAAATTAAGTCATTTTCTGTTGTAATAATTACAGTAATAATAATATATGACGATATGAAACTAAGGATAACATGTTTTGTCATACTGCTTCAATTGATTAACCGACACCATATGACTTTCCCTGCTTAGATAATTCCTTCTCAAATTCTTCGTAAAGATTCATGAGAGCTGTATATATGATCTTCATGTATTCCGGAAGCTGGTTGTGATGGCTCTCATGTCCCATCTGGAAAAAAAAATCCAATTTGTCACCAATATTCATGAAAAATTAGACATAGCTTTGTAATGATATTATGTAATCCACTTGTTATGGTTTTCATTATCTTAAGAAAGCCATAAAAAACATTAACCATTAATATTTTTCTATAAAAAGGTTTTTCATTTTTACTCTAGTAATATTGTTGCGTTAAGAATACCCAACATCTAATAAATTACACTATTGTCATTAATATATAAGAATTTAGGAAGTTTCTAATGAGCCTTTTTTTTTAGCAAGTCTTCTGTAAGACCGTCATACAGATCTTATTTTATAAGACGGAGTTTCACTATCTCACAACTCAACCAACCAACACACGATGGGTGGGATAAGGAGGATTCGTTTTACAAAAAAATATCCATAAAACTGTTTTATTCAAGTTTTTGCCATAAAAGTATTACCAAAGAAAATGTTTTATGTAACTTGGGTACGGTTGTCTCTCACAATTATTTTTGGCATATGTTTTGTGGCTTTAATATTTGACTAGTTTATATGATAATTAATGTATATACTCCCTCTGTCCCAAAATTATCGTATGGGTTGACTTGACACATGGTTTAATAAAACACATTTGATCAGATTATTAATATTAGTTTGATGTGTAGTTTATTTTAAAGCTCATGTGTATGTGACACATAATTAAAGTAGGATGGTAAAGTGGTGAACGTGTTGTCCTAAAAATGAAAGTTTCAAATAATACAATTATTTTGGGACAGATTAAAAAGGAAAGCATGACAATAATTCTGTGACGGAGGAGTTCGGATCCTCTATTCCAAAAGTGTATTCTATCTTCTATTTCAATGTTAGATGTACTGTTAACTTGTCAATCAGTAAATTAACAAAATTAATTATTTAAACAAAATCAATTACTGATTGACAAGTTAACGGTGGATCTGATACTGAAATAGAAGATGGAATACACTTTTCGAATAGAAGATTCAGACTCGTGACAGATGGAGTATATATAGTACTATATATAACAGTTTAACATGGAATTACAATACCTTTCGATTGCTTTGGTATAGATTTGAAGTTCTTCAAATGTGTCGTATGCATCGTAGGTATCATCTGTGATTGACAGCATAAGGATGGTTTTTGCAAGCATAATCCGAGCAATGGAGTATTTGGGTTCAAAGTAAACTGTCAGCGCCCATATGTAGCATTCAATGACTCTATTCCTTGCATATGGAAGTCTCGATGAAAAGTCCAACTCTTCTACGATTCAAACAAATTTATTAGATCATAATTTATTACTAGGTTATTCTTGGTCTGCAGTTAAGGTCTGCAGTTAATTGTGTTTCAAGGCACTAAGTAATTTATTATAGGCCAAAATACTCTTAACCCCCCCCCCCCAAAATTTTCCAACAAATCCACTTCGCCCCTCAAACTCGTTTTGTCTCATTTCCATATTCAAGGTTGCCTTTTTCTCTAGTTTGGCACCAGACATCCATGGTTGTTTCTAATCTGATGTTAACTTGCACGTGGTATTCCCCATACGGGGTAATTTGGTCATTTTTAATATCCAAAGCAAAAGTCAAATAATATTAGGGAATTTGTTCAAATTAATTTTTAGTTGGGCGAAATTCACCATTGGTCCCTATACTTAGGGTTTGTCCACCGTTAGTCCCTGAACTTCAAAACGTCTCACCATTGACCAAAGTTTATGTTTTTTGTCCACCGTTGGTCCCTTGCTTAAACGCCGTTAACTGTTTCACCGTTAAATGAATATGTGCGATAAGCGTGAGCAAAAGCAATGACCAAAGTGTCATTTCTCAAACACTGACGAATTCTGAAACCATGACACCGTGAAACCACTTCCCCCTAATTTCCAGTTCATTGAGGAAAAACGAAATATGCTGCTCCAATCAACAACTGTTTCACCTCCATCGCAGCAATTCTCAGTTGGGTCTCACAGTTCAATCCTTATTCGAACATATGCCAGTCTTAAACATCCTCCTCCCACTACTTCATTTTCACTCTCACACTTCCATACATGTGGATCACTTCTCAATTTCCCCAATAAGCTTCGGTTGGGGCACTAGTCTCTCTCTTTTCAGGTACTACTCATTTGGTACTCAACGATGGGGTCCGACTGGAAGAGGAGGATTTGGGCGAAGGGGATGGAGAGCAGGGATGGCGTCGGGATGACTGGAGATCGGGCGAAGAGAAATTCGAGGCGGCGCTATTGAGGGATCTAATCGTCGGCCGGTAGAAATTGGTGCTCGCCATGAAGAAGAAAATGACACAAGAGATGGCTTGTTTGGGCGGGATTGACGATGGCGCCGGCTGTGGATTGATTAGGCAGAGGGAGACGGCGGCGGGCTTGGTGTGGAAATAAGACTACTCAATTCTTCTTCCTCTGCTTCTGATGTATGTTTGTATTGTAGACAAACAAGCCCGGTAGATGCAGAGAGAGAATTACATAAACATGGTTTCGAATTCGAATTCAAATTATGGTTTCATGACGGGTTTGGATTCGGATCCTTTCCCGAAGCTTGAAGAGATTTACGCTGTGCCGGAAAGTAGTCGAGTCCTCTGCCGGTAGTGTACGGACGTAAAAAAGGGAGAAACGATTACGTTTCATACCTGAGCTTTTCGGAGGAGGCGCCGATGCCGGTGATGTCAAAGATGGAGATCTTGCTGGGGCGTACTTGGCGATCTACGCGAAGGGTGACGTAGTCGCCGATGCCATCCACGACGCAATCAAGGAAGTCGAAGCCGGGACCAAGGTTGGAGACGGTGGCTGGGGCGAATGACTTGACGGAGGTAAAAACGGGTACAGGTTCAGGTGGGTGATAAGGGTTTTATGAGAAGGAGAAGAAATGGCAAAGATGTTACATCTAAAGGAGAGGGAGAAGCGATTGGATTTGGGAGAAGAGAAATGGAGCTTTAATGGAATTATCGTCGCCATTTATAGAATGCTTTTTTGGGTAGTGAGGGAGACGGTGAGGGTTACAGAATGGTCTACACGACAATTTTTGACCAATTTTTTTTATTAATTTCCCTAGAGGTTGAGAAATGACACTTTGGTCCTTGTTTTTGCTCACACTTATCGCACATATCCATTTAACAGTGAAACAGCTAACGACGTTTGAGCAAGGGACCAACGGTGGACAAAAAACGCAAACTTTGGTCAATGGTGAGACGTTTTGAAGTTCAGGGACTAACGGTGGACAAACCCTAAGTACAGGGACCAATGGTGAATTTCGCCCTTTTTAGTTGTACTTTCTTCATGTAAAAAATGTAAAAATCGAGCACATCCAAATAGAATTAATATTTTTTTCAATGGAAAAATCAAATAAACCTTACGGTTTGTCAAGAATTTCGATATTCCCCTGCCAGATCCAACCAAGTACCCCCGGTTTCTTCAAGCTCCAATGCGGACCTTCATTTTTTTAATGAAAATTGATAGTAAGGGTTCAAAGCCAATTAAAATTCTTGAACATTTAGACCATATAGGAAATATAGACGTTCAACTAATTCTTCCTCCTACCATTCCAAAAATATCGACTTCTCAGCAACAAAAAAAGAAAAAGAAAAAAAAGAAGGCTAGCAATTTTATAGTTATGTTTCAAGTTTCGGGTTCCATCGCCAATAGCCGGACTGCTTATGCCACTAGCAATCAAAGCATTCACCCAATCTTTTTTCGTCTGATATCTTTCAATCCCATTGCAAATAAAGGAATAACTTCAAGCAAAGAGTCTGCATTAAAATTAATGTATATCGATTGATTTAGCAACAAATTAAGCGCGAGCTCCACCCATCAAATCTAACTCTTTATGCTCAAATGGGCCGGTGCATGATAAGAGGGGAATTTCGGTGCGGAAGATGGACTCAACGGTGGTTAAAGAGCAAGGAACGTTGTTGCCGGATCAATATCTTGGGTATATGGAACAAAGGTTTTGGATCTACGAAACTATGAATTTTGATCTTCAAAGAGGACGTTGGAATGGGTTGATTCCACTTAATTGTGATTTAGTGCGTTATGGAGTTTTGGGGTGGTACGGAAGCGAAAGAATGCCGATGGTGGAGAAGATCAAGCAGTGTGCAATTACTTGCGTGAGCCGCAAAAGGGAGATAGAGGGAGATATATAATAGGGATTGAGAGTGTGTGTGAGAGAGAGTTACAGGAAAAATAAAATTAAAAAATTAAAAGTACTAAACTAACCTTATCTGAAAATTTGAAAGTACCAAAATAACCCTCACATGATATGCACATGTCATTTTTCATTACCATTTGATGGGCAACCCTAGAAAAATGGCAAACTTGAATATGAAAATGGCACAAAACGTAATATGAAGGTAAACTGTGATTTGGTGGAAACTTAAGGGGGGTACAATGTATTTTTGGCTTTTATTTTGTTTTGGCAACTTTTAGTTAGAAGTTCCAAAGTTAGACAAACACAAGTCCAAATTTTCATGTCAAAAAGGGTATATAATAATGTTTATTAGCAATTTGCCAAAAAAAGGGAGGATATATAAATGACAAGAAATGCACATATCTAAATATGGTAAAAATTTGTGTAAGACGGTCTTACGGATATTTTTTGTAAGACGAATCCTCATTACCCGACTCACAGTGTGTTGGTCGATTGAACTGTGAGAGAGTAGAACTCCATGTTACGAATTAAGATTCGTAAAACAGTCGTACAGGAGACCTACTGTCTGAATATAGTCTATCGATTTCATTCTGAGGTGATAAATGTCTTACCCCATTTGATTCAATTTGAAAAATATTTAGTTAACCCCTCTATCTATCTATCAAATTATGCTATATATCTTTGCTAACATGTTTCATACCTTAAAAGATGACATAGTTCTTCCTTATGTAACATCTGCAATAGCTTGAAATCTAGCTTTGCCAACCTCAATAGAACATCCAGGGCCGGCCCAAGGCAAGGGCAAGCTGGGCACCAGCCCAGGGCCCAAGGAAATTGGGGGCCTATATTTTTTTAGATATTAGCAGTAGTTGTAAATAATTTATATTGCTGAAGAGGCCCAAATCCAGTCCAAAGATAGCCCAATTCTACAAAAGACACGCACACCCCGGTAGGCGGTAACTCGGCATTCGGCAATTGGCAAGTCTGAAGTCTGAAGAAAATCAAATTTGTGAATTAGGTCAAAAAAAAAATCAAAAGTTAAAATGCCAATTGCAAATACAAATCGCAAATTCGCAATTCTCACGACACGAATGACGAATCGGCGAATCGCACACCGCACGCCGTCGCCGTGCCCGTGAATCACAGAATCAGAGATTCAGAATCGTGAATTCGTGATGATGAGCTGCCTCCTGGTATGTTAATACCCATCCGAAATCTGAAAATCTTTCATTCTTTCTTCAATTCTTCTGAGTTCTGTTCTGAAATCTGATTCATTCTTCATTTCTTCATTTCTTCATTCTTGATTCTTCTAAGTTTTAACAAATAACAAATTCATTTCATGTAATGATGATTATTGATTTGATGTAAATATTATTAATTTATTATATTAAATATAAAATATCAAAATTTGTAATGTATTATCTAGACTATGTATGTAGTGTAAAACAGGTCGGCTCATGAACTGATGGACAATCTCACAATCTTTTAAGTTTTAACTTTTAAGGGAGACTAATCAGTAATCAGACTATGAGTATTTGGCATTTTGGTGTATATTAATTTGTGTGGTTTGGATAATTGGATTGTATTTAACAGAGAGAATAGTGGGGCTTCTTTTTGTGGTAATTATATGATTGTACAGTAACATTTTTCCCTTCAAGATTTTAATGGATTGACATAAATTCAGGTACATGAAACTATGAAAGTGATTCTTAGTGAGTTGGGATTTGGTATGCTGTTTCAGTTACATTGCCATTAAATTTGTTGTCCTACCAATCTACCATTTGAGCAAGTTGCAATGTCCATGTTTTATGTTTTGGAGACGATATTCATCAATCCATAATCTGGAACACCAATCACCATCAAATGAGAATAATCTTTGATGGACTGGGTCTGGGTGAAATTAGGAAAGCCGATTGATCCAAACCTCATGGAACTGTGTAGTCTGTAGACTAGTCGGTCAACTAAACTAGTCATTAGTCAATTTTTCAATACTTTAATTTCAAAGACTAGGTTCATATGATAAATCATAATTTATAAACTCATGGTCTGAATGTCTGATCACTGATGACTCTGAATCTCTGATAGTCTCTTAGTCTCATTGACATATTAAGGGCCCTTTCTTGAGCTTCGCCCTGGGCCAATCAAATGCTAAGAACGGCCCTGAGAACATCATTCTTAGAAGGATCCTCTTCATATACAGAGATGTAGTACTTTGCCTCAACTTTTGGTATACCTTTGTGGAGTGGGTATTTCAGGGCATGCATCACTTGCTTACCAAGATGAGGGCTTAAAGTAGAAGCCATGGACTCAAGACAAGGGGTCGTGAAAGACAAAGACTCATCCAAAACATCGTCTCCATGTGTTCTCACATGTGTTGCTTCATACAAACTCAACATACCATGTGGATTTTCCATAAGCTCTTCTTTGAAGTGTTTGTCACTATTCTTGAAATTTTGGAAGACGCCTGGATTTCAAAGAGATTTCAAAGACACATCGATCATGATCACTTTTATAAATGAGAAAAATGATCTAACCCTAATTGGCTAAATGTAATTTAGGGCCGGTATTTGTGTTACTTTTGTAATGTAAAATTCAAAGTCCTAAATTTAGTCACATGGCGTCCACTTTTCTAGTTTCAACATTAAAATGGTCCTTGATGTTACCCTTTGACCCCCTTTATTTGGTATTCTGCATTATGTAATTCTTGATTTTCTGTATATACCGCAAAAAGACCCAATTGCCCCCCCCAACTCGTGGAAAGCAAGTGCAACATAACATCAAAAATATTAGGCCAAATTACATATTTTCTCCCGAAGTATACATTGAATCTCATATCACTATCCAACATAATTTTATCTCAATTTGATACCCGATGTTGTCATTTGTGCCAAATAGCTATCTAGGGTCTAACTTAAATGTGTCTGACTTAACGTTTTTTTACTAACTAAAGTTAACCCTAGGTAGCTATTTGATACAAATGACAACATCAGGTACCAAATTTAGATAAAATTATATTAGATAGGGATCTAAGATTAAATGAATACTTCGGGGGAAAATTTGTAATTTAGCCAAAATATTACGTCCATGGACGTGAGGGGGAAAATGGGACAAATGGCAATGTCATATATGAACTTGAGAAACTTTTAACATTGGGATGCATTCTAGGATTTGGTGTACACTTGAGGGTGTTAAACGTATTTTGGCCTACAGTTTATTAGCTTTTAATTTGTATGACTTATGAAGGAGACAAATGGAAGCACATGCATGTCATATTAGTATGTGAATATGTAACATCAATATAATGATAAATGATGCAGCTGACACCATTTTGATCGGGGAAAAATGAATATTTGAACTTTAGTTTAGTAAATGTCAAAATTTAGACACGAAATTCCAAAAACACCCTACACTTCAAACCATCATATACAATTAAACTAGTCATAAAGTTTATAATGGGTGGCAAGGGGACTTACCAGAAGACAAATTATAGCCATGTTGCCTAAGAGCCCGTCTGGTAGCACGTTTTGTGCAAAAATGCTCGAGCGTTTTCATAAAAATTGTAACAATGCCCCGTTTATAAACTGAGCGTTTTGGAAATTGGGGGCCGTTTCTAAACACCAGAATTGGCTGCGGGATAAGAAACGCTTCCTCAAAAATGCTCTTGGATTGTTGATGGACAAAAAATATCCATAATCCTCCTGTCCTCTCTTCTATACACGGCAGAGTCGAGAGTGTCATGCGTATTTGACAGTGGCATTGCTTCATCAACGACGGTGGCTTCTTCGAACTGTCGGTAGATACATGAGTTTCGCAATTGTTGCGATGGCAAGGACGCAGGGAGAGAGGGACGACTAACCTGGGTGTTCTGTAACTAAGATCGAATGGGGTCAGCGACGGAGAAGAAAAGAATTTGTCAATCCTTGCAAGTGAACCTGCAGAAATCTAGAACATGAAATCGAACGCTGGGGCTAGGGATTTCAATCTAATAATTGGGACAAATATTTTTGTTGAAGAGAAGCAGAGGAGAGGAAGAAAATGTAAAGCAGAGAGTGATGTGTATAAGGATTTCTCCCTTATAAAAATGGGTTTGGGTTTGGGGGAAATGAAGGAGGGGTTGGATTGAGAGAGAGAGAAATCGGTGGAGGAGCAAGACTTTGAAGCTTTGATTTGATAAAAAAAATTAATCTACAAAGAGTGAGAGGCGAGAGACCTCACCTATATTTTGAGTGTTAAAATGGGTTTGAAGAGATGGGGGTGGGATAACTATTTGGATATAATTATTAAATGTGGACCCAAAAATAAAATTTATGCTCATTTTTTATACTTTTTAATACAACAATCACTCATCCAAATAAATTAATAAGTTTAATTTTTTAAAACTTTATTATAATTGATATTTTTATTGTGAAATTATTTTTGCTTGATAAGTAATTATATAAAAGGATAAAACCATCATTTTAACAAATATTCAGATTACAAAATAATGTTTTGAAATTGTATCTCAAACGTGTTTTTAAGAAAAATTATGTGTTTTAAAAAAGCTGCGTTTTAAAAACTCTGCGTTTTGAAACCGCTGCACCAAACGGACCCTAAATACCCTAAAAAAGAGAGCATTTGTGAAGAGATCGTGAACTTCAAATTTAGCATCGCGATCATGATCATGAAACATTTGCTTCAATTGCTTTTCGATTTCTTCCTCAAAGTGATAGGACACCACCAAGCCTTTCCACGGCGTTGATCAAATTCATCGCCTCTTCTCGTTTTCGTCCAACAAGCATGCCCCTTACATTTCCTTTCAACCTTTCAATTTCTTTCGCATACATTTCACGAGCCTGCACTAACACGTGAAAACAAGTATACAAAGAGTGAATTACTCATTTTGTTTCGGGAAAATAGTCTACTATTCTATTTTCCGATATTTCATTCAAATAGTCTATTTTCAAAAATTAAAACATAAAAATGTCATTTTATTACTAATGAGTTGTTAAAAATGCTATTTTTAAAAATGTTGTCCTAAACAAAGGGATACATCACAACTTGCGTATTGTCAACTCTAGTCAAAGTTTAAGTACAATAAATATGGTTAATCTAGTACTCCATCCATCCCCAAATTATCGTTCTTTTTTTTTTTTTTGATCCTAAAATAATTGTCTTGTTTAAAATTTTTCTTTTTAACACAACATTTTTACTACTTTACCTTTACTTTTTGTCCTACTTTAATTATGAGTCACATACACATAAGTTTTAAAATAAACTACACATCAAACTAATATTAATAATCTAGTCAAATGAGTTTTTTAAAACCGTATGTCACATCCACAAAAACGATAATTTAGGATAAGAGGGAGTAGCATTTTTTGTACTTCCTCTTTACATTCAATGAGTAAATTCACTTTAGCTATCAATTATAAGAGATATTATACCGTACATTTTGAGATTATGAGATTAAAATAATACTCTCTTCGTCCTTAATTATGATCTCGGTAGACTTAACGTAAGGTTTAAGGTACTTTAAAATTCATGAGTATGTGGTGTATAATTAAAATATGATGAAAAAATAAAAATAAAGTAGTAAAAGTGTTATCCTAAAAAAAATTTCAAACAAAACAATTATTTTAGAACGGACGAAAAAAAAACAAGATAATAATTTAACGAGCGACTGTATACAAGTCAAGAGAGAAGATTGGTTACCTCATTATCAATAGAGATGGAAGTGAAATATTTACCCCATTACCATTTACTTGCTTGTTCATCACTCCTACCACCTCAGAAGACGCCATATTGCTATGTATAACTATAACTAATGATCTTATGGAATTAGCTTGTGGAGGTAGTGGGAACGATGTCTATGAACTATTTATAAGCCAAACATATGTATATGATGTGTCGAATAATTTAATATCTTAAGTGCATATATTGAGAGAAAAATAATGAATAATAATTTGTAATTATTTAAAAAAGCTCTTCTTATAATCAATCTATTTATAATTAACACTAAAACATAAATCACTACTGTCACGTGACGACTTTCTGGGGAAAGCTAAAAGTTTAAAAATGATTATTTCTCAAATCGATTAGTTTAAGATAAAAATCATAAATCTAATTAGATAAGATAAAATTTTTAAAACTAATTAGAAAAGATAAAACAGATTTATGTTAAAGATGTAGGATTTTGTTTTTAATTCTTTCAAATATCACTTAATTAAACTAGATTTTATACAAGTTGAATTTGACTGAAACTATTCAATTTCCATCTCTTTTCATTTTCATACTATTTATTTTAAACAAATTATTCACGTGACAATTTTATGTTATTAATTTGTTCTTCTACTAATCTATATTTATAAATTATTAATTATCTATTAACTATTATTAAAACAAAAGTCGTTGCTGCCACTTGATGACTTTCTGTTGAATGATTAAAGTTTTAAATGAATAATGTGCTCCGACGTGTCACCTTCTTGTGAAGTTATAAAAAAATTTCTTTTGTTGTTGCTGAAAATTAAAACCTGATAGATTTTTAAAACATGTGTCTCCTTTATATATGTTAAATTTTTTTTTTCAAAATCGGTTAATACGAGATAGATTTTATCACATTTGATTTAAAGGCGTTACATTTAATTAGGACTCAAAATTTTCATGGTAAAAGTTTTTTTTTTTGCGGATGATTTTATCAATTCACATAGGTTTTAATTTTTCAATTAAATATTCATCCGATCAATTTTGAATATTTACCTTATTTTTCATTTTTTCAAATTATTCTTATTCATTTTTAATTATCTATTACAAGTTTAGAAAATCATCTTATTATGAACAACTTTTACAAAAAATAACTATTAAAACCATGCATATGGTATATATATCGGTGTTCTAAAAATTGTCGCGCCGGTGTCAACCCCAAGCCGCGATTTATACCAAATCGGATAAAAAAATCGTCTAAAAAGAAACTAACTCACCGACTAGGCCCCCTAGCTGCCGACTAATCACTCCAGGCGGCGATTTATTGAATACTGTAGGTGAGGGAATCAATAATCGGAGACAGAAATCTAGATCTGTTTGAATAGTGAACATAGGAGTTGGTGAGCGGAGAGAGAGAGAAGCGAGAGGTCGTTTTCATCTTCTACACCAGTGCGTTGCCGGAGGTTGAAGGATGTGGCCATTTCCGACAGACAAGGGCAATGACGGCGGACCATATCTTTGATTGTTGATGCTGGGTCATCGGAGAGGTAGAGAGACAGCGAGAGCATGATATGAAGACCGAAGAGAGACCAATACAAAACTCATTTTCCAAAGAAAAGAAAAGAGAGGAGAAGTTTTCATTCTCCAGGAAGAGACAAGTAGATAGATAGATAGAGGGGCTCGTCTTCTATGCTTGTGTGCATTGGGAAAAGAAAGATGAAATAGTATCCATAATTGTGTTTGGGAAATGGGTATAGTATTATTGTACTACAGAAAAAGTGATACATACTTTACTTATTTACCAAAGAAGCAAGTGATATTTTCAATTTTCAAATTATACCCTTTAGTTTTGTCTTCCATTTGTTTTTTTTTTCGCTTATTTTTATTTAAATACACAATTTGTAATTTTGACTTTAAATTTTCTTTTTGATATTAATATTTTCTTGTGACTTGCACTTTATGTAATTAATTAAATTGAATTGTTAGATTTAAAATTTTAATCTTGTAAATTGTAATATAATCATAATTTTAATATTTTTAGATTATTAGATGATATTTAATATTAGTATATATGAAGCTTTTAATATTTAGACTGAACTTAGACTGAGCTAAAAATCAAACATTCTTCCTCTTGATTTAAGAAGCATACCTGAGTACATATAAAGTTTCGAGTGCACAGCTAAAGTCTTTTTTAAGGTTGCAATGAACAAGGCAGAAACATCGGTGATTTAAGCGTGAATTGGGAGTAAGTATCTATATTATAAAAGAGATCAGAGGCTGGCGGCTCAGATCGAATTGTTTTAAACATAACTTGCGGTCCAGATTGATTCGTAAATATGTGAGTTACATATAAACCTCTCAATTATGAGTTTTGTTTGAATTACCCCCCTCTACAGCCAATAAATATGTAATAATCCCTAAGTTATGATTTTTTTTTTAATTATCCTCACCACAACCAATTATAGTTACATGAATATTTTTCTCTAATACATTTTTAACCACATCTTTCTCTTTGAGTTGACGAGGTAATTATCTATAATTTATCTCGAGCATCCATTGAGTTGTTTTATTGAGATATTTGTTTGTAAATTTTGTAATTAATTTTTGTAATTTTAAATATTTGTAAGTTTTTCCTTTTAGATGGAGACCATCTGTAATTGCATTTGTGTTTCTAAGTCAAGAAACACAAAATATGTATATTTTGAATATGGGATTTGAGATTTTTTTTTAAAATTCTGGAATAGTGTTGTATGTGTGTAGAAGATGAATTAAAGAATTTTTTTTGATGAAAAGGACTAAATTACCCCTGCATGTGAGATGCACATGCTAACTTCCTGTTAGTTTTCTAACTCCCATTAGGGCTAGGGTGCAAAATGAGACAATTTGCAATGCGAGGCATGATTATGGCACAAACCTTAGGTTGGGTGCCGTTTTGGGATTGGGTGGAAACTTCAGGGTGTTTTTCGTATTTTGATCAGATATTTGTTTGTAAGTTTTGTAATTAATTTTTGCAATTTTAAATATTTAGTATTTTAATCAACTCAATCTCAATTTAATTTTTGTCCGACCTAGATTTATTTTTTAAAAAAAGCATTTGTTCGTAAGTTTTGTAATTTTAAATATTTGTATTTTAATTTCTTTCTTTTTTTAAATGTGTGCTAAGTTTTTCTTAATAGTCTGGAATATTTTTGATTTCAAAATAGTTTTTTGTTAGTTCACTATGTCTCATTCAATTTATTTTATATTTTTTTGTTAATATGTGTTGTGTAACTGTGTTGGTGTGTGTAAGAGAGAATATTTTTGGATGTTTAATTATACTCCTTTTGTACGAGTTACAAAATTTTACAGTGAGTAAAATGTTTTATTTTTTTAATTTTCAGGAAGTCGTCTTTTTTTTTTTTAGTGTACATTGATCCGACTCCTACAAAATCTCAAGCATATACTAATTTATTCGCATCATACTCGCTTCATACATTGATCACGTCTGTATTGACACCGTGCCATAGGCACGGACACAAAAAAAGCAAGTTTGTAATAATTCAGGACTATTTTGTGAAGATTCGGCCAGTCCTATAGCTGTCCAAATTAGTTGGTTCAATTTGTCAGTTGGAGGATTGGATTCACATCAGGAATTCAAACCCCTCCATAAACCAATCATACCTAGACAAAACCAATGATAGATAGATAGATAGATAGATAGATAGATAACATTCAATATCTGAAGTCAATATGCAACCATGAGAAAGAAACATTGTAATAATCAATCACATCAGTGTAGTAATGCACTGAATATCTCATAGGCTCTAATCAGAACCTTCCTCAAGCTTTACATCGTCAGGCTTCATAGATGGTGTCAACGAAGATGGAGACCCTTCATCTCCCATTTCTGTCCTGAGGTCATTGATACTATATAGCTACGAGGCCGAGTGCTAGTGGTGATTTATTTTGGAGTAGCATTCCGTTGTAATTTTTGTTTAGAAGTTGTGTTGCATACGAAGACTTGTCGTCTTCTTTTGTGATTTGGTATATAAATCCATTGTAAAACTTTAGAGTCCTTTTTGTGAGTCATTGTGTATGAGAATTATATATTCAGATGTGTTTCAAAATAATCGTTGTTGCGATCAAGTATTGTGTTATTTGTCGGTTAGCTCAAGTCCCGAACTGAACCTAGGTAGGTTATGTTTGGAGCATGACATTTAGTCATCAACAGTGATTGAGTTTGAAAAAGAAAACTAATTATTAATTACTTTAGCCAATTAATCAATAAATCTCACTCTTTATTTCTAATCCAATATATAATATAAATAGTAATCATTAATAGTTAGTGAGAGAAAAGTATACATTGAAAACTCTCAAACAAGATAAGCATATGCTTTTACTCATAAACACTAGAAATTTTATTAGTTAAAAATGACGGTGAGAAAATGTTTTTAAATAAAAAGAGGTCTTTCACTAGGTTACTTGTTCACTTGATACAACAATATAAACCCCTTAAAATTATTCATGTCTAATTCCACACACTTAGGATAAGCAGTTGAGTACAAACCAAAGTAAGACATAAAAGGAAACAGATTTCACAAATACACCCACCCTCAAACAAAGGGGTGCACTAGTTATATAGGTATGGCGTCGACGAACAATGCGGTGGCAAAAGACTTGAATACCTTTTTGGGATGTGTATAACCATCTCCAAACTTGTAAGCATCATCTAAAATCTTGCGTAAGATTAGGAACTCTTATGATGAGAGGCATCGCTATTGGGGTCAGTCTCAGGCATCCGTCATTTATGTCCTTCCATGCATTTCCAAGCCTTCTATAAAACAACTCAGCAATCGCTTCTTTCTTTGAAACTCCATATTCATTCATATAACACTCGAGCCCCGTAGGTGTATGTTCTCTTTCTTGCTCCTGACAAAAGACATCACACGTGCGAATGCATTATACCTTAACACTCGGTTATAAGTAACACGTACAATTCCAAAGAAGTATGTTATACGTACCTCGTGACTCACAAGGTCATTCATGAGCCGTCCAACAATGCTCGAAGAAACAAGATATTTAGGCTTAGATTGAGCCCAATCAAATGCTTGAATCGTAGCAACTTTTCCCATGCCCATGAATTATGAAGTTGCAAGTAAGAAGCTAGCGCCATCAACCAGCTTCCGGAATACATGAAGATCATATATACAACTCTCCTGAATCTTTACGAAGAATTTGAGAAGGAGTTATATAAGCGGGGAAAGTCATATGATGTCGGTTATTCAATTGAAGCAGTATGACAGACATGTTATCTTTAGTTTTGTATCGTCATATATTATTATTACTGTAATTATTACAACAGAAAATGACTTAATTTTGCTATTACAACATGTAATATCAGTTTAAAGATGTTGTGAGAACTTTCGACATCGAGACAAAGTGGTTAAATGCAATGTTTGTGCCGTTGTTTGAAGACTATTTGCGCAACGACACAAACTCTGCATTTAACCATTGTCTCGGTAAAGTCAGCATCTCCTGACTTTCTTCATGATATTACCATAGAAAATTAAGTCATTTTATTGTAATAAATTTTCTGTAACTACGATAATATATGGCGATGCTATAAATAAGAACATGTTTGTTAATAATACTTGACACCATATGACTTCCCCAATAA
Organism: Codonopsis lanceolata; assembly: GCA_013146195.2. Taxonomy (NCBI): domain Eukaryota; kingdom Viridiplantae; phylum Streptophyta; class Magnoliopsida; order Asterales; family Campanulaceae; genus Codonopsis; species Codonopsis lanceolata. The sequence continues at coordinate 80,579,563 of CM028383.1, forward strand.
TTCCTTCTCAAATTCTTAAATATTCCAGAGAAACTATTCAGAAAGCTCCGGCGGTTGATGACTTGATGGCTCTCATGTCCCATTTGGAAAAAAATTCCAATTTGTCACCAATATTCATGAAAAATTAGACATAGCTTTGTAATGATATTATGTAATCCACATGTTATGGTTTTCATTATCATAAGAAAGCCATAAAAAATATTAACCATTAATATTTTTCTATAAAATTTTTCATTTTTACTCTAGTAATATTGATGCGTTAAGAATACCCAACATCAAATAAATTACACTATTGTCAATTATATATATAAGATTTTAGGAAGTTTCTAACGAGCCATTTTTTTTTAGCAAGTCTTTTGTAAGACCGTCATACAGAA
>CM028383.1:80580039-80618826 GCA_013146195.2 Codonopsis lanceolata
TATGTATATATATATGTAGATATACATACCTACTTGATTACCCCATGATTGCCTTCATATGTATATATATGTAGATATACATACTCCTACTTGATTTCCCCATGATTGCCTTCATATGTATATATATATGTAGACATGCATACCCTTATGATAAACTTTCATGAATGAATTATTTGGTACATAAAACGAAGTTTATATACCTATACTTGATAATCTTGATATCCAGAGAGACTTGGTATATGTATATTTATAAATATGCATACTTCTACTTAATTATTCTATGAGAGACTTGGGATGTTCTACAATAAGATATACATCCATAATCATGATTATTCTTGTGCCTTGCTTCCTGACTTGTTTGATTGTTTGTGAACAGGGGATTCACCCTGATTCATCTTGGTAGTCTGGTAAAGGACCGATCTTCATACAGTACAACCCGACTTACTGGGTCTTCGTCGTAACTCGATATCATTTCCTCTTATGGCAATATTCAAATTATGTCATATTGTTTAGTAGTAACGCATCGGGTCATTATGACTCATCCGCATACTTTGTTTTCTAGTTGCGCTCGGAAGTCGTTGAGGACGCATAGTACGTGAGCAAGCGAAAGTACCACGCTGATCGACAGCTCGAGCTTAGTACGTGTGTTCGTGATTGTAACAGTCGATATTTCCGAGTAGTAGCTTGTGGACTCCTAGGTAGGTGCTAGGCGCCAAACTTGGGCTTAGCGCCTAGGCGAGGCCGAGAAATTAAGGGATAACTGCAATAATTTTTAATTTTTCTAATATAATTTAACTAACAAATATTAAAACCTTCATATATATTAATATTAAATATCATCTAATAATCTAAAAATATTAAAATTATGATTATATTACAATTTACAAGATTAAAATTTTAAATCTAACAATTCAATTTAATTACATAAAGTTCAAGTCACAAGAAAATATTAATATCAAAAATACAATTTAAAATCAAAATTAAAAATTGTGTATTTAAATAAAAATAAGCCAAAAAAAAAAAACAAATAGAAGACAAAACTAATGGGTATAGTTTGAAAATTGAAAATATCACTTGCTTTTTTGGTAAATAAGTAAAATGTATCGCTTTTTCTGTACTATACCCATTTCCCAAACACAATTATGGATACCATTTCATCTTTCTTTTCCCAACACACACAGGCACAGAAGATGAAGAAGACGAGCCCCTCTATCAATCTATATATCTTACTGTCTCTTCCTGGAGAATGAACACTTCTCCTCTCTTTTTTATTCTTTGGAAAATGAGTTTTGTGTTGGTCTCTCTTCGGTCTTCATCTCATGGTCTCGCTGTCTCTCTACCTTTCCGATGACCCACCATCAACAATCGTCATTGCCCTCGTCTGCCGGAAATGGCCACATCATTCAACCTCCGGCAACGCCCTGGTGTAGAAGATGAAAACGGCCTCTCGCTTCTCTCTCTCCAGTCACTAACTCCTATGTTCACTCTTCAAACTGATCTAGATTTCTGTCTCAGATTATTTATTCCCTCACCTACAGTACTCAATAAATCGGCGCCCGGAGCGATTAGTCGGCGGCTAGGGCGCCTAGTCGGTGAGTTAATTTTTAGACGATTTTTTATCCGATTTGGTATAAATCACTGCTTGGGGTTGACACCGGCGCGACAATATATATATATATATATATATATATATATATATATATATATATATATATATATATATATATATATATAAATTCTATTTGGATGTGCTCGATTTTTACATTTTTTACATGAAAAAAGTAAAACTAAAAATTAATTTGAGCAAATTCCCTAATATTATTTGACTTTTGCTTTGGATATTAAAAATGACCAAATTACCCCGTAGGGGAATACTACGTGCAAGTTAACATCAGATTAGAAACGACCATGGATGGCGGGTAATGCTTGGACCACTCTCATTTTGCACCAAAATATGTGTACTCTGTGATGTGGCACACTCTCATTGACCGGATTATTAGGACCCACAAAATATTCAACCAATGAGAATATGCCACATCATAGAGTACCCATATTTTAATGCAAAATGAGAGTGGTCCTAGCATTGCCCATGGATGGCTGGTGGAAAATTAGAGAAAAAGACAACCTTGAATATGGAAATAAGACAAAACGAGTTTGAGGGGCGAAGTGGATTTGTTGGAAATTTTTTTGGGGGGGGGGTAAGAGTATTTTGGCCTATAATAAATTACTTAGTGCCTTGAAACACAATTAACCGCAGACCAAGAATAACCTAGTAATAAATTATGATCTAATAAATTTGTTTGAATTGTAGGTGGTGGGAAGAGTTGGACTTTGCATCTAGACTTCCATATGCAAGGAATAGAGTCATTGAATTCTACATATGGGCGCTGACAGTTTACTTTGAACCCAAATACTCCATTGCTCGGATTATGCTTGCAAAAACCATCTTTATGCTGTCAATCACGATGATACCTACGATGCATACGGCACATTTGAAGAACTTCAAATCTATACCAAATGAATCGAAAGGTATTGCAATTCCATGTCAAACTGTTATATATAGTACTATATATACTCCCTCCGTCACAGAATTATTGTCATTCTTTCCTTTTTCGTCTGTCCCAAAATAATTGTATTGTTTGAAACTTTCATTTTTAGAACAACACGTTCACCACTTTACCATCCTACTTTAATTATGTATCACATACACATGAATTTTAAAGTAAAACTACACATCAAACTAATATTAATAATCCGATCAAATGTGTTTTATTAAACCATGTGTCAAGTCAATCCAGACGATAATTTTGGGACGAAGGGAGTATATACATTAATTATCATATAACCTAGTCAAATATTAAAGCCACAAAACATATGCCAAAAATAATTGTGAGAGACAACCGTACCCAAGTTACATAAAACATTTTCTTTGGTAATACGTTTATGGCAAAAACTTAAGTAAAACAGTTTTATGGATATTTTTTGTAAAACGAATCCCCCTTATCCCACCCACCGTGTGTTGGTTGTTTGAGTTGTGAGAGAATGAAACTCCGTCTTACAAAATAAGATCTGTATGACGGTCTTACAAAAGACTTGCTAAAAAAATGGCTCGTTAGAAACTTCCTAAAATCTTATATATTAATGACAATAGTGTAATTTATTTGATGTTGGGTATTCTTAACGCATCAATATTACTAGAGTAAAAATGAAAAACCTTTTTATAGAAAAATATTAATGGTTAATATTTTTTATGGCTTTCTTAAGATAATGAAAACCATAACATGTGGATTACATAATATCATTACAAAGCTATGTCTAATTTTTCATGAATATTGGTGACAAATTGGAATTTTTTTCCAAATGGGACATGAGAGCCATCAAGTCATCAACCAGCTTCCGGAATAGCTCTCCTGAATATTTACGAAGAATTTGAGAAGGAATTATCTGAGTAGGGAAAGTCATATGGTGTCGGTTATTAAATTGAAGCAATATGACAAACATGTTATCCTTAGTTTCATATCGTCATATATTATTATCGTATTATTACAACAAAATGACTTAATTTTCTATTTTATGGCATGTAATATGGCCGGAGAACTTTCGACACCGAGACAATGGTTAAATGCAGAGTTTGTGCCGTTGCGCAAATAGTCTTCAAACAACGGCACAAACATTGCATTTAACCATTTTGTCTCGGTGTCGAAAGTTCTCACAACATCTTTAAACTGATATTACATGTTGTAATAGCAAAATTAAGTCATTTTCTGTTGTAATAATTACAGTAATAATAATATATGACGATACAAAACTAAAGATAACATGTTCATATCGCTTCAATCAACCGAATGAATAACCGACATCATATGACTTTCCTCGCTTATATAACTCCTTCTCAAATTCTTCGTCGTGAGATCGTTCATGTATTCCGGAAGCTGGTTGATGGCGCTAGCTTCTTACTTGCAACTTCATAATTCATGGGCATGGGAAAAGTTGCTACGATTCAAGCATTTGATTGGGCTCAATCTAAGCCTAAATATCTTGTTTCTTCGAGCATTGTTGGACGGCTCATGAATGACCTTGTGAGTCACGAGGTACGTATAACATACTTCTTTGGAATTGTACGTGTTACTTATAACCGAGTGTTAAGGTATAATGCATTCGTGACGTGTGATGTATTTGTCGTCGTGAGCAAGAAAGAGAACATACACCTACGGGCTCGAAAGTGTTATATGAATGAATATGGAGTTTCAAAGAAAGAAGCGATTGCCGAGTTGTTTTATAGAAGGCTAGAAGGCTTGGAAATGCATGGAAGGACATAAATGAGGATGCCCGAGACCTCGACCCCAATAGCGATGCCTCTCATCATAAGAGTTCCTAATCTTACGCAAATTTTAGATGATGCTTACAAGTTTGGAGATGGTTATACACATCCCAAAAGGTATTCAAGTCTTTTGCCACCGCATTGTTCGTCGACGCCATACCTATATAACTAGTGCACCCCTTTGTTTGAGGGTGGGTGTATTTGTGAAATCTGTTTCCTTTTAATTATGTCTTACTTTGGTTTGTACTCAACTGCTTATCCTAAGTGTGTGGGATTAGACATGAATAATTTTAAGGGGTTTATATTGTGGTATCAAGTGAACAAGTAACCTAGTGAAAGACCTCTTTTTATTTAAAAACATTTTCTCACTGTCATTTTTAACTAATAAAATTTCTAGTGTTTATGAGTAAAAGCATATGCTTATCTTGTTTGAGAGTTTTCAATGTATACTTTTCTCTCACTAACTATTAATGATTACTATTTATATTATATATTGGATTAGAAATAAAGAGTGAGATTTATTGATTAATTGGCTAAAGTAATTAATAATTAGTTTTCTTTTTCAAACTCAATCACTGTTGATGACTAAATGTCATGCTCCAAACATAAACTACCTAGGTTCAGTTCGGGACTTGAGCTAACCGACAAATAACACAATACTTGATCGCAACAACGATTATTTTGAAACACATCTGAATATATAATTCTCATACACAATGACTCACAAAAAGGACTCTAAAGTTTTACAATGGATTTATATACCAAATCACAAAAGAAGACGACAAGTCTTCGTATGCAACACAACTTCTAAACAAAAATTACAACGGAATGCTACTCCAAAATAAATCACCACTAGCACTCCGGCCTCAGAGCTATATAGTATCAATGACCTCGTGACGTAAATGGGAGATGAAGGGTCTCCATCTTCGTTGACACCATCTATGAAGCCCCACGATGTAAAGCTTGAGGAAGGTTCTCGATTAGAGCTATGAGATATTCAAGGCATTACTACACTGATGTGATTGATTATTACAATGTTTCTTTCTCATGGTTGCATATTGACTTCAGATATTGAATGTTATCTATCTATCTATCTATCATTGGTTTCGTCTAGGTATGATTGGTTTATGGAGGGGTTTGAATTCCTAATGTGAATCCAATCCTCCAACTGACAAATTGAACCAACTAATTTGGACAGCTATAGGACTGGCCAAATCTTCACAAAATAGTCCTGAATTATTACAAACTAGTTTTTTTTGTGTTTGTGCCTATGGCACGGTGTCAATACAGACGTGATCAATGTATGAAGCGAGTATGATGCGAATAAATTAGTATATGCTTGAGATTTTGTAGGAGTCGGATCAATGTACACTAAAAAAAAGACGACTTCCTGAAAATTAAAAAAATTAAACATTTTACTCACTGTAAAATTTTGTAACTGCATAACAAAAGGAGAGTATAATTAAACATCCAAAAATATTCTCTCTTACATACACCAACACAGTTACACAACACATATTAACAAAAAAATATAAAATAAATTGAATGAGACATAGTGAACTAACAAAAAACTATTTTGAAATCAAAAATATTTCAGACTATTAAGGAAAACTTAGCACACATTTAAAAAAAGAAAGAAATTAAAATACAAATATTTAAAATTACAAAACTTACGAACAAATGTTTTTTTTAAAAAATAAATCTAGGTCGGACAAAAATTAAATTGAGATTGAGTTGATTAAAATACTAAATATTTAAAATTGCAAAAATTAATTACAAAACTTACAAACAAATATCTGGCCAAAATACGAAAAACACCCTGAAGTTTCCACCCAATCCCAAAACGACACCCAATCTAAGGTTTGTGCCATAATCATGCCTCGCATTGCAAATTGTCTCATTTTGCACCCTAGCCTAATGGGAGTTAGAAAACTAACAGGAAGTTAGCATGTGCATCTCACATGCAGGGGTAATTTAGTCATTTTCATCAAAAAAATTCTTTAATTCATCTTCTACACACATACAACACTATTCCAGAATTAAAAAAAATCTCAAATCCCATATTCAAAATATACATATTTTGTGTTTCTTGACTTAGAAACACAAATGCAATTACAGATGGTCTCCATCTAAAAGGAAAAACTTACAAATATTTAAAATTACAAAAATTAATTACAAAATTTACAAACAAATATCTCAATAAAACAACTCAATGGATGCTCGAGATAAATTATAGATAATTACCTCGTCAACTCAAAGAGAAAGATGTGGTTAAAAATGTATTAGAGAAAAATATTCATGTAACTATAATTGGTTGTGGTGAGGATAATTAAAAAAATCATAACTTAGGGATTATTACATATTTATTGGTCAGAGAGGTAAGAATTCAAACAAAACTCATAATGAGAGGTTTATATGTAACTCACATATTTACGAATCAATGGACCGCAAGTTATGTTTAAAACAATTCGATCCGAGCCGCCACCTATCGATCTCTTTTATAATATAGATACTTACTCCCAATTCACGCTTAAATCACCGATGTTTTCGCCTTGTTCATTGCAACCTTAAAAAGACTTTTTAAACTTTATATGTACTTTCGGGTATGCTTCTTAAATCAAGAGGGAAGAATGTTTGATTTTTAGCTCAGTCTAAGTTCAGTCTAAATATTAAAAGCTTCATATATACTAATATTAAATATCATCTAATAATCTAAAAATATTAAAATTATGATTATATTACAATTTACAAGATTAAAATTTTAAATCTAACAATTCAATTTAATTAATTACATAAAGTGCAAGTCACAAGAAAATATTAATATCAAAAAGAAAATTTAAAGTCAAAATTACAAATTGTGTATTTAAATAAAAATAAGCGAAAAAAAAAAAACAAATGGAAGACAAAACTAAAGGGTATAATTTGAAAATTGAAAATATCATTTGCTTCTTTGGTAAATAAGTAAAGTATGTACCACTTTTTCTATAGTACAATAGTACTGTACCCATTTCCCAAACACAATTATTGATACTATTTCATCTTTCTTTTCCCAATGCACACAAGCATAGAAGACGAGCCCCTCTATCTATCTATCTACCTGTCTCTTCCCGGAGAATGAAAACTTCTCTCTTTTCTTTTCTTTGAAAAATGAGTTTTGTATTGGTCTCTCTTCGGTCTTCATATCATGCTCTCGCTGTCTCTCTACCTCTCCGATGACCCAGCATCAACAATCAAAGATATGGTCGTCATGATGCCCACTTATGCAGCCTTGACCTCAACCCGGAACCTTAGCGGTGTAGAAGATGAAAACGACCTCGCTTCTCTCTCTCCACTCACCAACTCCTATGTTCACTATTCAAACAGATCTAGATTTACGTCCGATTATTGATTCCTCACCTACAGTATTCAATAAATCGCCGCCTAGAGTGATTAGTCGGCAGCTAGGGTGCCAGTCGACGAGTTAGTTTCTTTTTAGACGATTTTTTTATCCGATTTGGTATAAATCGCGGCTTGGGGTTGACAGGCGCGACAATTTTAGAACACCGATATATATACCATATGCACGGTTTTAATAGTTATTTTTTGTAAAAGTTGTTCATAATAAGATGATTTTTTAAACTTGTAATAGATAATTAAAAAATGAATAAGAATAATTTGAAAAAATGAAAAATAAGGTAAATATTCAAAATTGATCGGATGAATATGTAATTGAAAAATTAAAACCTATGTGAATTGATAAAATCATCCGCAAAAAAAACTTTTACCACGAAAATTTTGAGTCCTAATTAAATGTAACGCCTTTAAATCAAATGTGATAAAATCTATCTCGTACTAACCGATTTTGAAAAACTTTTAACATATATAAAGGAGACACATGTTTTAAAATCTATCAGTTTTAATTTTCGGCAACAAAATTTTTTATAACTTCACAAAGAGACACGTCGGAGCACATTATTCATTTAAAACTTTAATCATTCAACAAAGTCAAAGAAGCATTTTTTTAATAATAGTTAATAGATAATTAATAATTTATAAATATAGATTAGTAGAAGAACAAATTAATAACATAAAATTGTCACGTGAATAATTTGTTTAAAATAAATAGTATGAAAATGAAAAGAGATGGAAATTGAATAATTTCAGTCAAATTCAACTTGTATAAAATCTAGTTTAATTAAACGATATTTGAAAGAATTAAAAACAAAATCCTACATCTTTAACATAAATATGTTTTATCTTTTCTAATTAGTTTTAAAATTTTTATCTTATCTAATTAGATTTATGTTTTTTATCTTAAAATAATCGAATTGGGAAATAATCTCTTTAAAACTTTTAGTTTTTCACAGAAAGCTGTCACGTGACAATAATGATTTATGTTTTAGTATTACTTATAGATAGATTGATTATAAGAAGAGCTTTTTAAAATAATTACAAATTATTATTCATTATTTTTCTCTCAATATATGCACTTAAGATATTAAATTATTCGACACATCATATACATATGTTTGGCTTATAAATAGTTCATAGACATCGTTCCCACTACCTCCACAAGCTAATTCCATAAGATCATTAGTTATAGTTATACATAGCAATATGGCGTCTTCTGAGGTGGTAGGAGTGATGAACAAGCAAGTAAATGGTAATGGGGTAAATATTTCACTTCCATCTCTATTGATAATGAGGTAACCAATCTTCTCTCTTGACTTGTATACTGTCGCTCGTTAAATTATTATCTTGTTTTTTTTTTCGCCCGTTCTAAAATAATTATTTTGTTTGAAATTTTTTTTAGAATAGCACTTTTACTACTTTATTTTTATTTTTTCATCATATTTTAATTATACACCACATACTCATGAATTTTAAAACTAAATACGTTAAGTCTACCGAGATCATAATTAAGGGCGAAGAGAGTATTATTTTAATCTCATAATCTCAAAATGTACGGTATAATATCTCTTATAATTGATAGCTAAAGTGAATTTACTCATTGAATGTAAAGAGGAAGTACAAAAAATGCTACTCCCTCTTATCCTAAATTATCGTTTTTGTGGATGTGACATACGGTTTTAAAAAAACTAATTTGACTAGATTATTAATATTAGTTTGATGTGTAGTTTATTTTAAAGCTTATGTGTATGTGACTCATAATTAAAGTAGGACGAAAAGTAAAGGTAAAGTAGTAAAAATGTTGTGTTAAAAAGAAAAATTTTAAACAAGACAATTATTTTAGGATCAAAAAAAAATAATTGGGGATGGATGGAGTACTAGATTAACCATATTTATTGTACTTAAACTTTGACTAGAGTTGACAATACGCAAGTTGTGATGTATCCCTTTGTTTAGGACAACATTTTTAACAACTCGTTAGTAATAAAATGACATTTTTATGTTTTAATTTTTGAAAATAGACTATTTGAATGAAATATCGGAAAATCGAATAGTAGACTATTTTCCCGAAACAAAATGAGTAATTCACTCTTTGTATACTTGTTTTCACGTGTTAGTGCAGGCTCGTGAAATGTATGCGAAAGAAATTGAAAGGTTGAAAGGAAATGTAAGGGGCATGCTTGTTGGACGAAAACGAGAAGAGGCGATGAATTTGATCAACGCCGTGGAAAGGCTTGGTGGTGTCCTATCACTTTGAGGAAGAAATCGAAAAGCAATTGAAGCAAATGTTTCATGATCATGATCGCGATGCTAAATTTGAAGTTCACGATCTCTTCACAAATGCTCTCTTTTTTAGGGTATTTAGGGTCCGTTTGGTGCAGCGGTTTCAAAACGCAGAGTTTTTAAAACGCAGCTTTTTTAAAACACAGATTTTTTCTTAAAAACACGTTTGAGATACAATTTCAAAACATTATTTTGTAATCTGAATATTTGTTAAAATGACGGTTTTATCCTTTTATATAATTACTTATCAAGCAAAAATAATTTCACAATAAAAATATCAATTATAATAAAGTTTTAAAAAATTAAACTTATTAATTTATTTGGATGAGTGATTGTTGTATTAAAAAGTATAAAAAATGAGCATAAATTTTATTTTTGGGTCCACATTTAATAATTATATCCAAATAGTTATCCCACCCCCATCTCTTCAAACCCATTTTAACACTCAAAATATAGGTGAGGTCTCTCGCCTCTCACTCTTTGTAGATTAATTTTTTTTATCAAATCAAAGCTTCAAAGTCTTGCTCCTCCACCGATTTCTCTCTCTCTCAATCCAACCCCTCCTTCATTTCCCCCAAACCCAAACCCATTTTTATAAGGGAGAAATCCTTATACACATCACTCTCTGCTTTACATTTTCTTCCTCTCCTGCTTCTCTTCAACAAAAATATTTGTCCCAATTATTAGATTGAAATCCCTAGCCCCGTTGCTCAATTTCATGTTCTAGATTTCTCGCGAGTTCACTTGCAAGGATTGACAAATTCTTTTCTTCTCCGTCGCTGACCCCATTCGATCTTAGTTACAGAACACCCAGGTTAGTCGTCCCTCTCTCCCTGCGTCCTTGCCATCGCAACAATTGCGAAACTCATGTATCTACCGACAGTTCGAAGAAGCCACCGTCATTGATGAAGCAATGCCACCGTCAAATACGCATGACACTCGACTCGACTGCCGTGTAGAAGAGAGAGACGGAGGAGGATTATGGATATTTTTCTCCATCAACAATCCAAGAGCATTTTTGAGGAAGCGTTTCTTATCTTATCTTGCCAATTACGTGTTTAGAAACGACCCCAATTTCAAAAGCTCGGTTATAAACGGGCATTGTTACAATTTTTATGAAACGCCGAGCATTTTTGCACAAAACGTGCTACCAGACGGGCTCTTAGGCAACATGGCTATAATTTGTCTTCTGGTAAGTCCCCTTGCCACCCATTATAAACTTTATGACTAGTTTAATTGTATATGATGGTTTGAAGTGTAGCGTGTTTTTGGAATTTCGTGTCTAAATTTTGACATTTACTAAACTAAAGTTCAAATATTCATTTTTCCCTGATCAAAATGGTGTCAGCTGCATCATTTATCATTATATTGATGTTACATATTCACATACTAATATGACATGCATGTGCTTCCATTTGTCTCCTTCATAAGTCATACAAATTAAAAGCTAATAAACTGTAGGCCAAAATACGTTTAACACCCTCAAGTGTACACCAAATCCTAGAATGCATCCCAATGTTAAAAGTTTCTCAAGTTCATATATGACACTGCCATTTGTCCCATTTTCCCCCTCACGTCCATGGACGTAATATTTTGGCTAAATTACAAATTTCCCGAAGTATACACTTAATCTTAGATCCCTACCTAATATAATTTTATCTAAATTTGGTACCTGATGTTGTCATTTGTGTCAAATAGCTACCTAGGGCTAACTTTAGCTAGTGAAAAAATGTTAAGTCACACACTTAAGTTAGACCCTAGATAGCTATTTGGCACAAATGACAACATCAGGTACCAAATTGAGATAAAATTATGTTGGGTAGTGATATGAGATTCAGTGTATACTTCGGGAGAAAATATGTAATTTGGCCTAATATTTTTGATGTTATGTTGCACTTGCTTTTCACGAGTTGGGGGGGTGGGGGGCAATTGGGTCTTTTTGCGGTATATAAAGAAAATCAAGAATTACATAATGCAGAATACCAAATAAAGGGGGTCAAAGGGTAACATCAAGGACCATTTTAATGTTGAAACTAGAAAAGTGGACGCCATGTGACTAAATTTAGGATTTTGAATTTTACATTACAAAAGTAACACAAATACCGGCCCTAAATTACATTTAGCCAATAGGGTTAGATCATTTTTCTCATTTATAAAAGTGATCATGATCGATGTGTCTTTGAAATCTCTTTGAAATCTAGGCGTCTTCCAAAATTTCAAGAATAGTGACAAACACTTCAAAGAAGAGCTTATGGAAGATCCACATGGTATGTTGAGTTTGTATGAAGCAACACATGTGAGAACACATGGAGAAGATGTTTTGGATGAGGCTTTGTCTTTCACGACCCCTTGTCTTGAGTCCATGGCTTCTACTTTAAGCCCTCATCTTGGTAAGCAAGTGATGCATGCCCTGAAATACCCACTCCACAAAGGTATACCAAAAGTTGAGGCAAGGTACTACATCTCTGTATATGAAGAGGACCCTTCTAAGAACGATCTTCTATTGAGGTTGGCAAAGCTAGATTTCAATCTATTGCAGATGTTACATAAGGAAGAACTATGTCATCTTTCAAGGTATGAAACATGTTAGGGAAGATATATAGCGTAATTTGATAGATAGATAGAGGGGTTAACTAAATATTTTTCAAATTGAATCAAATGGGTTAAGACATTTATCGCCTCAGAATGAAATCGATAGACTATATTCAGAAAGTAGGTCTCATGTACGACCATCTTACGGATCTTAATTCGTAACATTGAGTTCCACTCTCTCACAGTTCAATCGATCAACACACGTGGATCGGGTAATGAGGATCCGTCTTACAAAAAATATCTGTAAAACTGTCTTACACAAATTTTTACCATATTTAGATATGTGTATTTCTTGTCATTGATATATATTATATACCCTTTTTTGACATGAAAATTTGGACTTGTGTTTGTCTAACTTGGGAACTTCTAACTAAAAGTTGAAAAAACAAAATAAAAGTCAAAAATACATTGTACCCCCTTAAGTTTTCGCCACATCATAGTTTACCTTCATATTACGTTTTGTGTCATTTTCATATTCAAGGTTACCATTTTTCTAGGGTTGCCCCTCAAATGGTAATGAAAAATGACATGTGCATGTCATGTGAGGGCTATTTTGGTACTTTCAAATTTCTTATAAGGTTAGTTTAGTACTTTTAAATTTTTGTTTTATTTTTCCTGTAACTCTCTCACACACACACTCTTAATCCCTATTATATATCTCTCTCTATCTCCCTTTTACGGCTCACGCAAGTAATTGCACACAACTTCTTCTCCACCACCGGCATTCTGCTGCTTCCGTACTACCCCAAAACTCCATAACGCACTAAATCACATTTAAGTGGAATCAACCCATTCCAACTTCCTCTTTGAAGATCAAAATTCTTAGTCTCGTAGATCCAAAACCTTAGTTCCATATACCCAAGATATTGATCCCGAAAACGACATTCCTTGCTCTTTAACCACCATTGAGTCCATCTTCCGCACCGCGAAATTCCCCTCTTATTGTAGTGTTCATGCGCCGGCCCATTTGAGCATAAAGAACTAGATTTGATGAGTGGAGCTCACGCTTCTTTTGTTTCTAAATCTATCGATATACATGAATTTTAATGCAGACTATTTGCTTAAAGTTATTCCTTTACTTGCAATGGGATTAAAAGATATCAGACGAAAAAAAGATTGGGTGAATGCTTTGGTTGCTGGTGGCATAAGCAGTCCGGCTATTGGTGATGGAACCAGAAACATGAAACATAACTATAAAATTGCTAGCCTTCTTTTGTTGTTGTTGTTGTTGTTGTTGCTGAGAAGTCGATATTTTTGGAACGGTAGGAGGAAGAATTAGTTGAACTATCTTTCCAATATGGTCTAAATGTTCACAAATTTTAATTGGCTTTGAACCCTTACTATGACACCATCAATTTTCATTAAAAAGAAATGAATCTGTGTCGGAGCTTGAAGAAACGGGGGGTACTTGGTTGGATCTGGCAGGGGAATATTGAAATTCTTGACAAACCGTAAGGTTTATTTGATTTTTCCATTGAAAAAAATATTGATTCTATTTGGATGTGCTCGATTTTTACATTTTTTACATGAAAAAGTACAACTAAAAATTAATTTGAACAAATTCCCTAATATTATTTGACTTTTGCTTTGGATATTAAAAATGACCAAATTACCCCGTATGGGGAATACCACGTGCAAGTTAACATCAGATTAGAAACGACCATGGATGGCTTGTGGCAAACTAGAGAAAAAGGCAACCTTTAATATGGAAATGAGACAAAACGAGTTTGAGGGGCGAAGTGGATTTGTTGGAAAATTTGGGGGGGGGGGGTTAAGAGTATTTTGGCCTATAATAAATTACTTAGTGCCTTGAAACACAATTAACTGCGGACCAAGAATATCCTAGTAATAAATTATGATCTAATAAATTTGTTTGAATTGTAGGTGGTGGGAAGAGTTGGACTTTGCATCTAGACTTCCATATGCAAGGAATAGAGTCATTGAATGCTACATATGGGCGCTGACAGTTTACTTTGAACCCAAATACTCCATTGCTCGGATTATGCTTGCAAAAACCATCTTTATGCTGTCAATCACAGATGATACCTACGATGCATACGACACATTTGAAGAACTTCAAATCTATACCAAAGCAATCGAAAGGTATTGCAATTCCATGCCAAACTGTTATATATAGTACTATATATACTCCCTCCGTCACAGAATTATTTTCATGATTTCTTTTTTCGTCTGTCCCAAAATAATTGTATTGTTTGAAACTTTCATTTTTAGGACAACACGTTCACCACTTTACCATCCTACTTTAATTATGTGTCACATACACATGAGCTTTAAAGTAAACTACACATCAAACTAATATTAATAATCCGATCAAATGTGTTTTATTGAACCATGTGTCAAGTCAACCCAGACGATAATTTTGGGACAGAGGGAGTATATACATTAATTATCATATAACCTAGTCAAATATTAAAGCCACAAAACATATGCCAAAAATAATTGTGAGAGACAACCGTACCCAAGTTACATAAAACATTTTCTTTGGTAATACGTTTATGGCAAAAACTTGAGTAAAACAGTTTTATGGATATTTTTTGTAAAACGAATCCTCCTTATCCCACCTACCGTGTGTTGGTTGTTTGAGTTGTGAGAGAGTGAAACTCCGTCTTACAAAATAAGATCTGTATGATGGTCTTACAAAAGACTTACTAAAAAAATGGCTCGTTAGAAACTTCCTAAAATCTTATATATTAATGATAATAGTGTAATTTATTTGATGTTGGGTATTCTTAACGCAACAATATTACTAGAGTAAAAATGAAAAACCTTTTTATAGAAAAATATTAATGGTTAATATTTTTTATGGCTTTCTTAAGATAATGAAAACCATAACATGTGGATTACATAATATCATTACAAAGCTATGTCTAATTTTTCATGAATATTGGTGACAAATTGGAATTTTTTTTCCAGAAGGGACATGAGAGCCATCAACCAGCTTCCGGAATAAATGAAGATCATATATACAGCTCTCCTGAATCTTTACGAAGAATTTGAGAAGGAATTATCTAAGCAGGGAAAGTCATATGGTGTCGGTTATTCAATTGAAGCAGTATGACAAACATGTTATCCTTAGTTTCATATCGTCATATATTATTATTACTGTATTTATTACAACAGAAAATGACTTAATTTCCTATTATGGCATGTAATAGGAAATTAAGTCATTTTCTGTTGTAATAATTACAGTAATAATAATATATGACGATATGAAACTAAGGATAACATGTATGTCATACTGCTTCAATTGAATAACCGACACCATATGACTTTCCCTGCTTAGATAATTCCTTCTCAAATTCTTTGTAAAGATTCAAGAGAGTTGTATATATGATCTTCATGTATTCCGGAGGGTGGTTTATGGTGCTAGCTTCATACTTGCAACATCATCATTCATGGGCATGGGAGAAGTTGCTACGATTCAAGCATTTGATTGGGCTCAATCTAAGCCTAAATATCTTGTTTCTTCGAGCATTGTTGGACGGCTCATGAATGACCTTGTGAGTCACGAGGTACGTATAACATACTTCTTTGGAATTGTACGTGTTACTTATAACCGAGTGTTAAGGTATATTGCATTCGTACGTGTGATGTCTTTTGCTAGGAGCAAGAAAGAGAACATACACCTATGAGGCTCGAGTGTTATATGAATGAATATGGAGTTTCAAAGAAAGAAGCGATTGCTGAGTTTTATAGAAGGCTTGGAAATTCATGGAAGGACATAAATGAGGGATGCCTGAGACTGACCCCAGTAGCGATGCCTCTCATCATAAGAGTTCTTAATCTTACGCGGATTTTAGATGATGGTTACAAGTTTGGAGATGGCTATACACATCCCGAAAAGGTATTCAAGTCTTTTGCCACCGCATTGTTCGTCGACGCCATACCTATATAACTAGTGAACCCCTTCGTTGATGGTGGGTGTATTTGTGTTTGTGTTTGTGAAATTTGTTTCCCTTTATGTCTTACTTTGGTTTGTACTCAACTGCTTATCCTAAGTGTGTGGGATATGACATGAATAATTTTAAGGGGTTTATATTGTGGTATCAAGTGAACAAGTAACCTAGTGTGAAAAAAAATGTGAGAAAGATAATGAAATAACAATGTTTATATTGGGTTACTGTTTCTGTACAATGAAGGAGGAGGAGCAGACTCCTTATATAATAAATTACAAGCAGTATTCACCGGCTAAACAAAAGGGATTTCCGAATTAAGGATCCTAAAATAAAAGGAAAGAAGATAAATACAAAAAGGTATGTAGATTAGGATCCTAAAATAAAAGGAAAGAAGATAAATACAAAAAGGTATGTAGATTGTAATTCTCAATCATATCACGTATCAAATCTTTACCTCCTACACTCCCCCTCAAGTTGGCGCATGTAAGTTTCGAATGCCCAACTTGCCAACCAGGAAACGAAATCGCGCCATGCCTAAGGCCTTTGTGAATATGTCGGCCACTTGATCTTCAGTGGATATTTTTTGTGGAAAAATATCACCTGACTCAACTCTTTCGCGAACGAAGTAACAGTCCATCTCCACATGCTTCGTTCTCTCGTGAAAGACAGGATTATTAGTTGTGTCTAGCTGCCCGATTGTCACAATAAAGGGTAGTAGCTCGCGATTGTGGAGCTTCAATATCTTTGAGTAGCCTTCGAAGCCACATAAGTTCACTGGTTGTCGTGGCCATGGCTCGATATTCTGCTTCGGCAGAAGAACGTGAAACCACACTTTGTTTCTTGGTACGCCATGAGATGGGAGGACCACCAATAGACATAAAATAACCCGTACAAGATCGCCTTGTCATTTGACATCCACCCCAATCTGCATCACAATACGCCTCAAGAACCAAGTCTCCGTTAGAAGGAAAGAAAATGTCTTGGCCTGCAGTTTGTTTTAGGAAACGGACAACACGAAGAGTTGCATCCATATGACTACGACGAGGTATCGAAAGAAATTGACTTAATAAATTAACCGAGAATTGAATGTCAGGCCTTGTCACTGTTAAATATAGCAACCGTCCAATGAGTCTCCTGAAACATGAAGCATCAACGAGTGGAGTGTCATCTTTGGTAGTGAGGTGCAGATTTTGTTCCATTGGGAAATGACTTGGCTTCCCTCCTTGCAAGTTGATTTCTTCCAAGATGTCTAAAGTATACTTCCGTTGGCTAAGAACAATACCCTCTGGTGACCTTGCAACTTCTATTCCCAAGAAGTATTTTAATGAGCCAAGATCCTTGATGCTGAATTTTTTATCCAAGAAAGACTTGAAGTTTTCAATCTTGGTGCTATCATTTCCCACCAATAAAACATCATCCACATAGATTAGAGCAGCCACATAGCAAT
Source organism: Codonopsis lanceolata (assembly GCA_013146195.2). Taxonomy (NCBI): domain Eukaryota; kingdom Viridiplantae; phylum Streptophyta; class Magnoliopsida; order Asterales; family Campanulaceae; genus Codonopsis; species Codonopsis lanceolata. The sequence goes on from CM028383.1 coordinate 80,597,990, forward strand.
CCTCACGCTTGTAGATAAATAGGGAGTGATCAGCCCGAGAATGACGAAAACCAACTTCAAGGAGTGCACTAGTAAATTTGTGGTACCAATTTTGAGATGCTTGACGGAGTCCATAAAGTGATTTATGAAGTTTGCAAACTCGTAACTCCCCATCCTTAGCAAAACCTTGGGGCACCTTCATGTAGACCTCTTCGTGCAAATCACCATGTAGAAAGGCGTAGTTGACATCAAGTTGGTGAATGATCCAACCCTTTTTAACTACCACGGCCAACAAACTCCTCAAGGTTACCAATTTGGCCACGGGAGCAAAAGTTTCGTGGTAGTCAATACCCTCCACTTGGGTGAATCCTTTTGCGACCAACCGAGCCTTGTATCATTCGACATCTCCATTTGGTTTGTACTTTATCTTGTAGACCCATTTGGAGTCGATGGCCTTCTTTCCCGAAGGCAATGTTTCTAGAGTCCATGTCCCATTTTGTTCAAGGGCAAGGATATCCTTTTTTATTGCTTCCCTCCAATGTGAATCCTTTACTGCCTGATGATAATATTTAGGCTCATCACGTGAAGTGATAGCCGCCAAGAAAGCTTTATGATTAGGGGAAAAACTATCATAATTAACATAATAAGCTAAGGGATATACCTCCAAGGTTTCTGAATTGGGAGCAGGTGACGACGAATGGTCTATGGAGCCAGGCAGGTTGACGACATAATCGTCAAGGCGTTTGGGCTGCTTCTTGGTTCGATCACTACGGTGTGGTTCTCCATTCTGACTATGTTCAGTTGTCTGCCCAGTTGATTGCGCACTTGTTTGTTCAACTGACTGCTCAATAGGTTGTTCAACTTGCTGTTCATCCGACTGTTCGGGCAAGGTAGTAGATGGATGATTACCATGTTCCTCTGTACCATCAACCATGCTGGGTTCCTCCTCCCAACCAAGTTCTCGACGTGCTACTGAGTCATTTTCATTGGGTTTTGATGGCATGTTCTTGAATGGAAAAATATTTTCAACAAATTTTACATCACGACTGGTGTAAATCTGTTTGCTTTCAAGATCAAACATCCTATAACCCTTTTGAGAATGTGGATACCCAACAAAGATATATGGACGTCCCCTAACATCAAACTTGTCACCCCCTTTTTTATTGTCTTTGGCATAAGCAAGACAACCGAAAGCACGAAGGCGGACATAGTTAGGCCTTTTTCCAAATATAACTTCAAATGGAGTTTTATTTTGTAAAAGTTTTATAGGTAATCTATTTATGATGTAAGAAGTTGTCAAAACACATTCACCCCAAAATTTCTTTGGCAACCCAGCCTCAAAACGTAAGGCCCTAGCAACCTCTAAGATGTGCCTATGTTTACGTTCCACCACCTCATTCTGTTGAGGTGTGTATGTGCAAGAAGTTTCAAGTATCATGTCATGCTCATTGTAATATTCTATCATTTGTTGTGATTGAAACTCAACACCATTATCACCACGAATCCTTTTTATTTGTCTTCCAAATTGAGTTCGAATCATGTTGCGAAACATAGTCAAGTATTTAGACAACTCTGACTTATATTTCATGAGAAAGATCCAAACGCCTCGACTAAAATCATCAACTATTGATAAAAAATATCTTGCACCCGAAAAAGAAGGGGTTTTATATGCACCCCAAATGTCACAATGAATTAAGTCAAAACAGGCTAATGACTAAATACTACTTATTGGAAAAGGGAGTCTTGTCATCTTTGCTTTAAAACAAGAATTACAATGGTTTTCCTCTTTCATTTCACTACCGAAAATGCTATTAAAATAATCAGACCTCGATGAAGCTGCATGACCTAGTCTTCGGTGCCAAGTACTTGAATCAACAACTGCTGTTAATACAGTACCACCACTCTTGACTGGCTCCATGTAGTATAGACCATTGCGTCGCCTACCCATCCCAATCAGAGTCCTCGAAGCTAAGTCCTGCATAGCACAAAAATCCGGGAAGAAAATCAGTGCACAATTTAAATCTTTCATGAGTTTGCTAACAGAAAGTAGATTGCACTTGAAATCCGGAATATTTAAGACATGATCGAATTTCAATCCATTTGGCAGATTAGTACTACCCACTCCCTTGACAGGTATAACATCACCATTTGGTATTTTGACAGGCAAGGAATCCTTGGAATTTCGTCGGTTATGCAAAATAGTAGCATCACAAGTTATATGCTCACTTGCTCCTGAGTCGATAATCCAAGATGTTGTATTATCTATCTTACCCGCCATGTTTGCTGTTGTGAAAACTTCATCATTTGGCTGTTTGTTGAAGAAATCTACCAACTTGCTGAAGTTTGTCGCTGAAAGTCCTGGAATGGGGCTATCATTTGTGTCGGCCAGGTAAGTTGTTTTCTTCCCTTTGCCGTGACCATCCCCTCCTTTCTTCTTGTTGTTTGGATACCCAACCAACTCATAACAATTCTCAACCGTGTGATAATATTTCCCACAATGGGTATACTTCGGTTTCTCTCGCAGCCCATCTTTCTTTTCATCTTTGTTCGGTTTTTGCATTCCTTGCTTCTGAAAAGCTGCAGCTTCAATGACTGGCCTCCCTGCCATTGTAATCTGCCGCTGCCTTTCATCCTCGGACACTAAATGATAAGCTACGCCCAATGACACCATCGGCTGCGTGCTAAGAATCTGGGTCTTGATTGTTCTAAAACTCTCATCCAATCCCATTAGAAACTCGTACAAGCGTTCCTTCTCCCTCATCTCCACCAATTGCTTGGGCACTTCACACTTGCACCCGCTGTATTTACACTTCGGTATGGGAGAAATAGAATTGATTTCTTCCCATAAACCCTTCAGCTTGGTGTAATAAGATGACACCGAGAGTTTCTCCTCTCGAGTTAGGGTTATTTCCCTTTTTATTTCATATGCCCTGGGCACGCTTTGGGCTCCAAAACGCTCACCAAGATCTTCCCATACTTCCTGTGCAGTCTTTGCATGTTTAACACTACTCCGAATGTCCTTTTTCATGGAACTATGCAACCAACCCTTTATCATGGCGTTGCATCTTTTCCATAACCCCAATTCAGCCGATACTTCTTGTGGGAATGGGATCGTTCCGTCAACGAAACCAAACTTATTCTTTGCAAAGAGGGCATTGCTCATCTCATCTACCCAATCTGCATAAATCCCATCATGAAGGAGATCGCTCACGAACACGGTATTCGGGCTATCCGAGGCCGAAATGTAATAAGGCGACATCACATCCACCTTGGCTCCCCCTGCGACATCAACCTCAGTTTTGTTGCCTTTGCTGGTAGTCATGGTCTTTGATGTCGAGATTAATGAGAAAGAAAAGAAAAAAAATTGTGTGAGGAAGTGTTATGCAACCCGCTCTGATACCATGAAAAAAACGAGAGAAAGATAATGAAATAACAATGTTTTCATTGGGTTACTGTTTCTGTACAATGAAGGAGGAGGAGCAGACTCCTTATATAATAAATTACAAGCAGTATTCACCGGCTAAACAAAAGGGATTCCTAATTAAGGATCCTAACATAAAAGGAAATAAGATAAATACAAAAAGGTATGTAGATTAGGATCCTAAAATAAAAGGAAAGAAGATAAATACAAAAAGGTATGTAGATTGTGATGCTCAATCATATCACGTATCAAATCTTTACCTCCTACATAGTGAAAGGCCTTTTTTTATTTCAAAACATCTTCTCACCGTCATTTTTAGCTAATAAAATTTATAGTGTTTATGAGTAAAAGCATCTGCTTATCTTGTTTGAGAGTTTTCAATGTTTACTTTCTCTCAGTAACCATTAATGATTACTATTTATATTATATATTAGATTAGAAATAAAGAGTGAGATTTATTGATTAGTTGGCTAATGTAATTAATAATTTGTTTTCTTTTTCAAACTCAATCACTGTTGATGACTAAATGTCACGCCCCAAACATACCCTACCTGGGTCCAGTTCGGGACGTGAGCTAACCGACAAATAACACAATACTGGATCACAACAACGATTATTTTGAAACACATCTGAAAATATAATTCTCATACACATTGACCCACTAAAGGACTCTAAAGTTTTACTGTAACGCCCCCAAATTTGGTACCTACACTGCGGTCACACAATTTGGCCACGTCACTAGCAATCATAACTTAAATCATAAATGTTTCAAATCTCATAATAATTAAATCTTAAACATCCTTGACTAAAGTCAAAGATAAACCCAAAATAATTCAATACAAAATCTATCTAATACTTAACATGAGTCTATAATTTATTTAAAATACTATCGAGTGATTCAATAAGAAAAGACTAAATCCAAAATTCTTGGAGGCCGTCATCTTGGTCTACCCGAACCGAAATCCTCTAATAATTCTTACTCATTACCTGAGAAAAAGAGTATGAAAGGGTGAGCGAACAATGTTCAATAAGTTCATATACAACCCCTCCAGTTACTAAGGAGGAGTTGACCAAAAATAAAACAGAGATGAATATTTTTAGAATAGTCAAAATTCATTATTTAAAAAAATCGATAAGCAGAAGCAATTATCAAATTTCGATTTAAGTGAGTAAGAATCCAAATGAAAATAAACTTACAAAGGTGACTCGAGTAATCAACTGTCACCAACCGTCCCATACCAATTAGAGACAATTGACTGCTCACAGAATTCCATGATCACATAAGCAATTCATAAATCATAGTTCATAGTTCATAGATCAACTTCACATATCATAGTTCATAGATCATTGGTGTATCCAGATAACCACGCCACGGGCCAAGTGGCGTTCACAAGCATCATAATTCATAGTTTCATAATTCATAGTGTCATAAACTCAACTTAGTAATCATGGTAGAAATTCAAGTAAATCAAATACTTTTACAAAATCAGGCATCGCCAAAAATCATACTTTTCATATCAAAGGTATCTCACATGAAATTTAATAATTATATGTGAATTAGCAGAAAATCAATCCATGAGTTCGAATGAAGTGTAAGCGACATAGTTCGAATTCAAATGTCGATTCAAAGCCGGCGTACGTTTCAAGAAACATCGATATCAAGGAAGTAATGAAAACCTAACAAACTGTACATAAAAGATTGGAGACCTAAAAGAGATATAATCCATTACCTCGAAATGCTTGACAAAGATAACTCCGTACACGAACGATCGTCCTAAGCTTGGTTGCCAAGTTCTAAAACTTTCAATGTAATAAAAGTTATTGACTACTATCATTCAAATAATTAACCCCAACAGTTAACACCAATTAATGACCACATCTAATAAGTGGGTAACCATGTAACCTTAATAACTATTTCATGCCGAGCACCCGCCACAAAATCTTCATCATTCTTTGCAGTTTGACATTTATTTTCAACTCATAACCATTCATAGCAAAAGACAAACATTGCGTCATCCACTATACCACCCCACATTATACCCATGCATTCCATACCTATTTAATCATACTGCATCTCCCCATCAAATAACAAAACAACTGGACACACACGCGCACACGCACACGCGTACAGGCAAACAAAATCTATGCCCACCCAAAATTCCTATGCTCTCTGCACATACAAAATATATTAAAAAAATAAAAAATAAATAAATTTCATACTCTTTTTGACCGTCTTCTCATTAACCAATCATAATCAACACCCTTCCATTACCATCCAAAACCATTGTACATTCTAACAATTATATACTCCAATATAACCGACCTTATTTTAGATTATAGTAGTGACACAACCCATAATCGAGAGAAGTGTTTTTCTTACCTCTATTGCACTTGCTTCTCCCACTTGACCGCCGTGTTCTTCCTTTTTTTTTTTTTGGTACTCTTCTCTTTTCCTCCCCTCTTAACTCTATTTATATAAAACCCTATTAGGTTTTCTAACCCTAAAGTTAAATGGACTAATTTTAATTAGGTAATATTAGGGCTCGTTTGGTGCAGCGTTTTCAAAACGGAGTTTTATATTTGTAAACACGTTTGGAAAATTATTTCAAAACGCTATTTTTCATAAATAGACTAGTTGAAAATGTAGCATATTTTTAAAACGCTACAAATTGGAGCGTTTTAAAACGCTCCACGTTTTTAAAACGATCCGTTTTAAAACGCTGCATTGAAACACTTTTAAAGAGAAAACACATCGTTTTTTACCAGCGTTTTGACCAAAACGCTCCACCAAACAAGCACTTAGTATGAAATTATAATTAGGTCTAGTCATAAGTGGGCCAAGCCCAACCCAATTTAATTAGTTACTAAATAGGTTCAAAACATTAAATTAATACAAAACAATTATAACATTAATTATATAGGTCCAAAACAATTGTAATATTAATTAACACAAATTAGTATTTTAGCTAAAATTATCGGGGTATTACATTTACAATGGATTTATATACAAAATCACAAAATAAGACGACAAGTCTTCCTATGCAACACAACTTCTAAACAAAAATAACAATGGAATGCTACCCCCAAAATAAATCACCAATAGCACTCTGGCGTCGTAGCTATCACGCTCACTGCCCCGCCTAGCTATGAACTAAGAAAAGCAATAACGAAGGGGTGAGTCAAAAATCATTAAGGGTAAGGTATACTTATGTATGTTATGCGTGTATGCAACATAAGATGTGTCGTGATGATTCACAATGCATACAACAATACAGTTCTCATATATAAACATGGAGTTAATTGCATAAAGCAACACTATTCAACACAAGAAGTATACTCGATTGAGATACATCTCCAATCATTCGCAATCCCCCATCACCTCTTGATTATCTCGAGCAAATCTGTAAATCAAACACAATCCTGGGAACAATAATCAGTCACGAGGCCGGGTCCGTACAACCCCCAAAACGTCATGACGACAAAACTATTACCAAAAAATGGGTAACCTTTGTGACGACCCGACCTGGATCCCAATGCGGAATCTCGAGTCGTGCCGTCCAAATAAACAAGATACAAGCATGCGCAAGTAGGAATATAAAAGTTCACGTGGCGCAACATCGCATACAATTAACAACTCGACTACACTTGACCGGAAAATAACAGAAAATAAACAAGTCTTCGGCGACGTTACAGTCGGAACCCAACAACTACTCCTACAATTATAACACATGCATATAATAACCTCAACGGACACAACATGCCGGAGTCTAAAACAACAATAATACTTTTAAAAGAGTAATAAGCGGAAGAAGCTGTGATGAACCATAATATATAAACAAGCTCGACATAGAAGTCGGCATACAAAAGATTATAAATCTAGCATATTCAAGTTATACATCAACATAAAACTCAAGTCAAGTCTAAGTGACTTGTTTCCCATCGTCCTTGCCAAAATAAAAGACTAACTACACAAGTCTCAAAAGAGCAGCCTCCAAGCTCACGGCTATCTAGCTCGGACACGGCGATTCTAACGAGGACCTTTTCCTTGGCTCGGATCTAAGGAAAACAAAACAAACAAATAGGGTAAGTCATAAAGACTTAGTAAGCTACTAAAAATGCATAATCATGTCATAGCATAGCAATTTATCTCAATTATGATACATGCTCATCATATAGCACTTAGCACATTATTCACGTAAGTGCGGGAAATAATCATGTCTATGATGCTCGTGACTTCGCATCGATATACCGAACTCCGCCGGCTAATAGCAGCCTGTGACGCACGTATTGATACGGCAAAGGGGCTACTTCCCCACTGCGGCCTACAATGGAGGTGTGTGTGAGGTCCCAGGTACGACGATCCATAGCGAGCACAAATCTCACGATTCGTGAAGGCGATGTATCGTCCTACCCTGACATAAAAATCAAACCAAATAGTGCCAGCTGGACTCAATGCAATGCACAAGTAGATATTTACTCGTCAAGAAGAAATAAGGATCGAATTCGACAAGAGCGAACTCGACCGACCAAGTAGGGCATTAATCTCTACTATAAATCATGTCAAGGCAATTAAGTGCTCATAACCAAATAATCACAACGAACTCAATTGCACATAATTAAACTAAACTTAGAATTGAGTAAACCTGACCAAACGGTGTCCAAACTTCGTAGGGATTAAAAGTAGTGCTCAACATGCTCCAAGCTTCCCTAGAGTCAACTCAGTTGAGTCTTTACTACACATTCCCAAATTTTAAGGAATAGAAGCTATGTGCTTCATAAACCATCCTAGCTAGGTTCATTACTATATCCATTTAGGTTATAAATTATCCAAGGCACTACAATGTAGTCCATAACAACATATAATCCAATTAAAGACTAAAACACATTTCAACATAACAACATACCAAGTAAGCCCTAACTAGATACTTTCACATAGTACCATTTCAAGCAACACATATAAACAATGCTTCTAACATGTTCATAATCCTAAATGTACAAGATGAAAGGGGATACCAATCTTTCATAATCATAAAATCATCCTACACATGCTCCTACTAAGTTCACATCCTAGAATCACAAGATGAAGGCATATAAAGCAAGTATGTGTACTCATTGACCTCAAAAATCATAGGTTTTGTTTCCTTAGGATCAATGAGTACTAAAACAAAGAAGAAGAAGTGAAACTTACTTGTAAACTACACACAAGAAACCAAATGTAGGAACTATTCCGTTAGAAACACTCTACGCTTCAAACTCTTTACTTCTATGGAGGTGGCTTGAGCAATGGGGGAAGGAATCATGGAGGACCAAGGGAGAAGCTTCAAGAACTCATGGAGGAACTTTGGAGAAGATGAATCCTGTTTTGAGAGAGTGAGGGAGGGAAATGAAGTCAAAACATCTGATTTGTGGTGTTAAAGGGTAGGAAAAGTGAGTGGGACAAGTGTCACTATCATGTGGTCTCTTTAGAATCTGATTTGGGCTCATTTAATCCCCTAATCCACTCAATAAAACACAATTAAAACAAGTTAATAATGTTAGGTTATAAGTAATGAGGGTTAGGGAGGTTTAGGTGAGGTTTAGGAGTAGGTCTAGATGGGGTTTGAAGGCACAAATTCGTCAAACAGCAAAATAGAGAGATTCTGTCTCGGGGGACCATGCGGTCGCATGGCCCCATAAGCATGCGGCCGCATCCCTCAGCCAAAACCAATGCCCAATTTTCTGGAGACCTTGCGAAGGCAATGTCATTTCACCTTGCGACCGCAAGCCCAGCAAAACCAAAATGGTTTGAAAAACAACCCTAAAGACCCCCAAACACTTATCCAAATCAATGAGGATTTAAACCTCAATAAAAATGAGTCTAAAAATCACCACAAACAACACCCAAACAATCCGAACAAAGGAGGGAAAGAAGGAGAACTAAACGAGCGATTCAACCGACGATTCAACAAGCATGCAAATGAGATTCTAAGCATATTAAGAGCTTTATGAATGACTTATAAATGATTCTAAAACATATATAAACTAATTAAACATGCTCATGAACATCAAGAATGCATGATGGCAAGCACACAATGCTCATGCAAGAATCTGGGGTGTTACAACCTTAACCTCAGTCATGGTCGTGATTGAAGGGGTTAGGCCAAATCAAACTTTTCTATTAACCTACAATGCTCTCCACCCCGTGACCAGGTTACATGTAACGTTTGACGCTTAACAAGTACGTTTCTGTTAACTTGTTCATTTATGAAACAATGTCTCAAACTCATAATTCCTTCACAACTCATTCAAGTCATTCTCAATTCCACATTACCACAGCTCAAATGGCTAGGATACAATGGTTTGTGAACTAAAGTCATTGTTACCTTCCGATAAATTACCCACATAGTTCCATGTAATTCAAGGTTTAACACTCACATCATCTTGTCAATATAACCAACTATTCACACGATCAAGCCTAAAGAAACTTGGGGGTTGGACGCAACATTTTGCTCCCTATAATATCAATCCTACCACAATAATACCAAGTATACATTCTGTTAATTAAGTCAAAAAACAAATATATATACATAGAGACCAAACACCTTCACATATGAGGTGGTATAATTGTTCAAATATCACTTCCACAAGTCAAATATTCATGGATATAAACATACATAGGTAAGAATCTCCTTACCTCAAAAGATGAATAGTCAAATTGGGGATGAAATCATGATTGTATTAGTTCAAAAGATAGCTATAAGCAAAAAGAACACTTTTAGTAAAGACTTCAAGTGCAAAGGATGTAATTTGGAGCTTCAAATCCTAACTTGGAAACAATGGAAACCCTCTCTTTCTAATTCAAAAGAATCAAATGTTTGCGATGCATGATCATGTCAAAAGAAAATAAACATAAAAGATGTATTATTTCCACTTAAAAGAATTAAATGTTGCATAAATTATGTTCAAAGAACTTAAATATCACAGATGCATAATTTAACTTAAAAGAATTAAATATTTGCATAAGTTATGAGAGATAGATATTAGAGAGCGACAATTTAATTCAAAGGAATTAAATACTACATATCTATAAATGAAGTTAAGAGAATAAAAATATATGTGATGCAATATTTAATTCCTTTGAGTTAAATTATCAGAGAGGGGAAATTTAACTCAAACGAAATAAATGTTGTGTAAGTATAAATCATGGTAATAAGTATCAGAAATGTCTAATTTAACTCAAAAGAATCAATGTCAAAAGAGGTATACATTTGAGATGCATGATTTAACTCAAAAGAATTAATTGTTTGCAAGAAATCATGCAAGAAGAGAAGATTTAACTATCGGCGGTGTGTAGCTATTTAGGGGAGACATCAAGTAATGTATATGCAACAAATTTGACCTGACACTGGTCCAAGCAAAATACGTATATGTAAAAGACACAAATTTGTTATATTTTATTTTAAAAAAATGATTTTTACCATTTTTTATATGCACACTGTATTTTGGGGAAGGCAGAGGCTCGTGGGCGGCTGCTTTGGCTGCTGAGTGAAAGAGATGTGGGAGTTATTTGGTTGGTGAAGGGCTATCAAACAAACTCAAATAAGTGAGCTACAAGCGTAGCATGTAGATAGGTTACAGTTTTTTGTCAAACTGTCGGGTAGAATGGCTGAAAAGTTGGGTTGGAACAAAAGGTCAAAGGGTGCGGCTCCTAAAGGGAGAATATGGCTCCTTTGGAAAAAGATAGAGGGTGTGGATCCATGGAGTGGGGAGTGGCTCCATGCCCTCCCCACTTTTGTTTTGGGACAGTTCCATGTTTTCTATAAAAGGACGGACATGTTCTTACTTCTTTGCGTATCTGTATCCAGGACCACAATCCAGTCTTCTGTTCCTTCTCTGCCTGTTGTCTGTGATTGCAAAAGCTGGTAAACCAACTATTCACAATCTATCAGTGTACTATGTGTTTTCTTTCATCTTGAAATTTGTTTATCGCTAAAGAAGCAATGCTGACTGCCTATTTTTTTGTATAATGTAGGAATAAATCCATGTCTGACTCATTTATATCTACGGCAAGTATCGAGATGTATGAGACCAGTTTGGACTGTTGGATAAGTTCCATTCGTGGGCTCGAAAGGCAACGCTGTCACGAAGCGTATGGTTTTTGATGTATCTTTGGCTGGAGAGGGTTACATATAAATTGAGAAATGCTCCAGGAAACTTCCCGCTTCTGGTCAACAAATTCTCATTTGTTTAACTTTTCGATGAACGAAATATGTCCCACTTATGAAGAATTTTGTGCTATAACTGCTACGGGGACATAAATTATTATTTATGTTCCCTCTACAACTTGCACTCCATTCATGGCTATCAAGGAAATGTTTGAATTTGATCCTATTGGGATAAATGGATTGATCCATGGGGATCTGCTGGATTTGACTTATTTTCCTAGTCTTTTCTCAGAGTATTAGGAAAATCGGGTGTATCTGAGGCAGTGAAGAGTGGCCTTATTTCTGTGTATCCTAGGAAGGTTATTCCTAGTGGGTCCTCCTAGGACTGTTGTTGTTCGGGCAGTTGATACGGTTCTATAGGCTCGGGGCTATTGAGTAAGTATCATTCCAATTATTCTAGCCATTACTTTGGAGGGCCTGGATGCTTATTCGTCTAGCGATGACTTATTCCCCTCTAGGAGTCCAATACTAATCCATATTTGGCTCGAAGAGCACTTTAACCAGATCTGTTCGTCGATTTTGTCTCATGGATGCTATGATCCTTCTAGTCAATTAATTTTTGATATTCTATTTATTGTAGATGAAGATGATTTGAAAGAAGATATCGATACATTCTCAAATCAAGGCTTGATATCAAATGTGGTTGAAGACTAAATGTGGATGTGGCTTAAGACCGAAAAGTGAAGATGATATTTATGATTCTTGACTTATTTTATCATTTCATGTTTGATTAGTACTTTTTAGTTTTAACTAGAAAAACTTCAAGTTTTAAAGTTTGTTTGTGTTTTGAACTTTTTCACTTATGTTTGATGTTGTTGACTCATTGTATGACTGACTCATTTGAGACTTTGAGTCATTTTGTTTTGGATTGTGTTGTTGTTTGTGTTTTGAACTTTATCATGGTTTTGTTAGGAAAGGTAATCTTGCATGTTTGATAGCTAATCTCTTTCCTAGTAGGAATGGATGTATGTTTTGCCGTGTTCTTGCAGGGAACATTGTCTATATAATAAGGGCTGGATGTCGAGCAGCTGCGCGCTTGGTGGGTAAGCCCAAAGGAGAGAAGATAAAAAGCTATAAACTGAGAGCAATCGTGTTGTTGTGCTGAAGCTGTTCTTCCAGTTGCACAGCAGCCGTTTGAAACTTCTGAGAATGCATCATTGAATCCTGTAGAACTGTTCTTTGTGCTTACTGACTCCTGCTGTTAGGAAGCTGTATTTGTTCTTTCTTCCCACGTTTGGTTTAGTTGGTTTATGTGGGATTTTTGGTTCTCCAAGATACTATATCTTGTGAGATTTTTTGCTTGTTATTTGTGGTAAAACATTATTGGTTTTAATAAAATTTGTGTGGCCTTGAGGCTTGGTCTACAAGTACTAGACTTGTAGATTGTTTTTTTGGTTAATATTTGTCTACTTAATTCTGTTTGAAATTGAGTCTGTCTACAAATCTTCCGCTGCTATTGTTTTGATATAATTTACTGTTCTCATTGTGACTGCCATTGTTGCAACAATCACTGCAACATTGGTACTCACATTGACTCATATCGAGAATTCGTGGTATCACGTTCCTTCAATTGGTATCAGAGCGTTCTCTTGATATCACTAAGAGTCGATTCTGTTTAAAGTCGTGATGGATTCTCAGTATGAGAACGTGGTTCGCCCTCCTACTCTTACAAATGCCAATTATTCTATATGGAAAGTCAAGATGCGCATCTTCATCAAATCCATTGATGAAAGAGCGTGGCTTGCTGTTTTAAATGGTTGGAGTCCTCCCAAAACTGTAGATTCGGATGGTGATGTCAAGATCACCAAGGAATCTGAGTGGACCAATGATGATAGGAACACTGCTTCCTTTAACTCAAAAGCCTTGTCTGCTATTTATAAAGCCTTAGATGCTAATACTTTTAGGATAATAGCCAATTATGAATCTGCCAAAGATGTGTGGGAGGCCCTTCAGACCTTATGTGAAGGACCTGCCAGTGTTCGTGCTTCTAAGTTAAGAATGCTCACCACTCAATTTGAAAACACTAGGATGCATGAGTCTGAGGATATAATGACATATTATGGAAGACTTCTTGATTTATCCAATTCTGCTCTTGGGTTAGGAGATCCTATTACTAACGAGCGTCTTGTCAACAAAATGATGAGAACTTTGCCTGAAAGGTTCAATGTCAAGATATGTGCAATTGAAGAAGCACATGATATTGACAAGATGAGTTTTGAAAGACTGGCTGAAATTCTTCAAAACTTTGAACTGAACCTAAACGATCAAATAAAACATAAAGGCAAAGGAATTTCATCACCTTCTACACCCATTGTGAAAAATATTGCTATGCCTGCACCGATTGATCTCTCATGTGATTTGCTTGAAATTCAAAAGGATATTGATGAGTCTGATTTTGGAGAAGAATCTATTGCTTTATTGACTACTAAGTTCAAAAATTTCTTGAAAAATAAGAGTCAAAATAGAATTCCATCATCAAGTTCGAAAAACAATTTCAAACCTGATTCTGGAAAATTTGTTCCCAAAGAAAATTCTTTCCAAACTCCAGAAAAACCCTTCACAAATCCATTTGCATCAAAATCATCCTACAATGGTAAGAACATTGATTCTATACAATGTAGAGAATGTCAAGGTTACGGCCACTATGCTAACCAATGTGCAAACATTTTAAGAAAAAAAGGTTTGAATTTCTCAGCAACCTTGAGTAAAGTGATGGAGAAGATCCAGGTGATCTTATCACCTTGAATGTTGTTTATGATTCTGATTCTGAAATTGCAGATGTTTCAGCCAATGTGTCACCCAATGCTGCAACATCAGGAGTAACATTGGGAGATACATTGAGCAGAAACAGGTACGATTTCTTCTGTTTTAATTCCACAATTGCAGAAGATGGTGGAGACACAGAATCAGACCTGCTGGAAGGGTACAAGGAGCTGTATAAGGATTGGGAGAAGAGAGCTCACCAGGTTACATTACTTGGTAAAGAAAATGAGCTGTTAAAAAAGGCAAATGAGGATCAAAAAGAATGCATTGTAAGGCTGGAGAGTGTGCTAAGCAGAAAGGATGTGGAGATTGAGCAGTTGAAGGAGCAGCTTACTCAAGCAAAAGAGACCATGACCAAGTGGAATTCTAGCAAACAAAAGGTTGATGATCTGCTGAATTCTGGTAATACATCCAGATCAGGTATTGGTTTTGTCCCTAAGGTATTTGTGAAAGAAGGAGAAGGAACATCTGGAAACAAACAGACCGATGGAAGTTTTCCTGAAACTGTTTTCTGTGAAAAACCGAGAGTAAGAAAGAAAAATTATGTTTGTCACTTCTGCCATAAGCCTGGTCACATACAACCCTTTTGTTTTCTGAAAAAGGCTATGTATGAGAATGAAATAAGGCAAGATTTCTTTGGAAAAGCTCATAGGCAGAACCGTATGAAGCAGCCAATGCGCCAGCCAATGCAGCAACATTGGCAGTCACATTGGAAGCCTCATTCGAAGACAAATCAGAAATTTTTTCAAAAACAACAACCCAAAACTGTTAAACAAATGTGGGTTCCCAAAACTTGTGATGATGAGTGTAGAGCCAAATATTGTGAGCCTTTTGATATATGTCCTGGTGCTACAATGTCACATGATGAAGTGTGTAATGTTACTTTCACTTCGTTAAAATCTCATGTTGCTGAATCGTGGTATTTTGACAGTGGGTGTTCTAGACATATGACAGGTTCAGCTGAGAATTTGATAGAATATGTGAGTATCAATGGTGGATCAGTGACATATGGTGGTGGTGCCAAAGGGAAAATTGTTGGCAAAGGAACATTGAACGTTGAGGGCCTTCCAAATCTCACAAATGTTTACCATGTGGAAGGACTTAAGACAAACTTGATCAGTATAAGCCAATTGTGTGATGATGATCTTCAGGTAAGGTTTGACAAACATTCTTGTGAAGTATTAGATCACACTAACAAGTGTCTTCTAATAGGGACAAGATCATCTGATAATTGTTACATGTTCACCAATAATCAATCATGTCAAAAGGTAAGTCTTGATGTAAATGATCTTTGGCATCAGAAACTTGGTCACATGAGTTTTCGTAAGCTCGATGAGCTTGTGAGACATGATGTTGTTAAAGGATTGCCAAATTTGGAAAGGAATTATTCAAAGGTATGTGGCTCTTGCCAAAAAGGTAAACAAACCAAGGCTTCTCATCTTCCCATAACACAATGCACCACATCTAGATGCCTAGAGATGATACACACTGACCTTATGGGTCCCATTGAGGTAGAGAGTCTTGGTAGGAAAAAAATATACTTTTGTTTGTGTAGATGACTTCTCTAGATACACTTGGGTGATATTTTTGAGAGAGAAGTCTGAAACTTTTGAAGCTTTCAAAATTTGGTACACCCGTGTAATGAACTTGTATGATCTAAAACTTATTAGAATTAGATCAGAACATGGCACGGAATATGAAAACACGTCCTTTTCAAATTATTGTGCCTCCAATGGTATCTCACATGAATTCTCTGCTCCCAAAACTCCACAACAAAATGGAGTGGCGGAAAGAAAGAACAGGACATTACAAGAAATGGCTAGGGTAATGTTAAACTCAAAAAATTTGGCTAAAAGATTTTGGGCTGAAGCATTAAATACAGCCTGTCATATTGGAAATAGGGTCTTCTTGAGACCAGGTAGCACAATGACCCCCTACGAAATTTTTCTTGGAAAGAAACCAACCTTGAAATACTTTCATGTGTTTGGCTGCGTGTGTTATCTTCTCAATGATAGAGACCAACTTTCCAAATTTGACTCTAAAAGTGATAAGTGTGTGTTCATGGGATATTCCACAAATAGTCGAGCATATAGAGTCTTTAATCTGCGAACTAAGACTATTATGGAATCCATGAACATTGTTTTCGATGATCTAACTGATCTTGGTCACAAAACTTCTGAAGAAGATGTTTCAGGGATTTTAGATTTTGGAAATTTTGGTCCAAAAACGTAAGTCGAATCCGAAAGAAGCAGTGCATGCATACGCAGATTCTGGTTGTTCAGGTGAAGAAATTCAGGATGTGTCACCCAATGTTCTTCCGAATGCAGCAACATCGGAAGACACATTGAACAGAGAACTGGCAGAAGATGAAGTTGCTGGAACTGATTCAAATCAGGAAAACAGTCAGTCCAGGTCGACTGAACAGGAAATTGACATTCCAAGCAAGATCCAGAAGAACCATCCTCTCACTCAAATTATAGGTAATGTACAGGATGGTGTGTCAACAAGGAAGAAAGGTAAAGTGGATTACAAGAAACTTGCATGCATGTCCACACTTGAATTTGATGAAATACATGCTTCATGTTTTGTTTCCACTGTTGAACCTAAAAATGTGCAAGAGGCTCTCAAGGATGAAAGCTGGATAAATGTCATGCAAGAGGAACTAGATCAATTCACAAAAAATGATGTTTGGTATCTAGTTCCTAGACCCACTTCAATAAATGTTATTGGAACTAAATGGATTTTCAAAAACAAAACAAATGAAGTGGGAGAAATAATAAGAAATAAAGCTAGACTTGTAGCTCAAGGGTATACACAGGTTGAGGGGGTGGATTTTGATGAAACCTTTGCGCCTGTAGCCCGCATTGAGTCTATTCGTCTGCTTCTTGCGATTGCATGTTTTCTTGACATAACTCTTCAACAAATGGATGTGAAGAGTGCATTCTTAAATGGAATTCTTGAAGAAGAAGTTTTCGTTGAACAACCAAAAGGGTTTGAGGACCCCCATAAACCCAATCATGTGTTTAAATTGAAAAAGGCTTTGTATGGCCTAAAACAAGATCCTAAAGCTTGGTATGGTAGGCTTACAGATCACCTTTTACAAAGTGGGTTTAGAAGGGGAGAGGTGGATAAAACACTATTTATTCAAAAACAAGATAAACATATTTTGATTGCTCAAATTTATGTTGATGATATTGTGTTTGGATCCACCTCCAAATCCTTGGAAAAAGAGTTTGTAAATTGCATGACTTCCACTTTTGAAATGAGCATGGTAGGGAAGTTGACCTATTTTTTAGGAATTCAGATCAAACAATCACATGAAGGGATGTTCATTTCTCAAGCCAAGTATTCTCTGAACTTGGTGAAGAAATTCGATCTTGAGAATGGTAAACATAAGAAAACCCCTATGGGTACATCCAATAAACTTAATAGAGATGAAAAATCGAAAGTGTTGACCCTACCTTATATAGAAGTATGATTGGAAGTTTGTTGTATTTAACCGCCACCCGCCCGATATATCATGTATAAGTGTGTGTTTGTGTGCTAGGTATCAAGCAAACCCCAAAGTTTCTCACTTGAAAGCTGTAAAAAGAATAATTTGATATGTTGGTGAGACCTTTGGAATGGGTTTATGGTATACTAAACACACAAACACTAATCTTGTTGGATTTAGTGATGCTGACTGGGTTGGCAGTGTTGATGACATGAGAAGTACGTTTGGAGGATATTTTTATCTAGGAAATAATCTGATTTCATGGTTTAGCAAGAAACAAAATTGTGTAGCCCTATCAACAGCTGAATCTGAATATATAGCTGCTGGTAGTGGATGTACACAACTTTTGTGGATGAAACAAATGATCAAAGATTATGGTTTGCACAAAGGATATCTTAACCATGTATTGTGACAACACAAGTGCGATAAGCATTGCTAAAAATCCTGTTCAACACTCAAGAACAAAGCAC
This sequence comes from Codonopsis lanceolata, assembly GCA_013146195.2. Classification (NCBI taxonomy): domain Eukaryota; kingdom Viridiplantae; phylum Streptophyta; class Magnoliopsida; order Asterales; family Campanulaceae; genus Codonopsis; species Codonopsis lanceolata. The sequence continues at coordinate 80,616,320 of CM028383.1, forward strand.
ATAGACATAAGACACCATTTCATTAGGGACTTAGTTGAACAAGGCATTGTCTGCATTGAACATGTTGGTACAGAAAACCAATTGGCTGATATTTTTACTAAGAGTCTAGATTTTGAGAGATTCATAAATCTTAGGAAATCTCTCGGTATGTGTGCCATGTAATCCCTCACTTATATATATAATAATAATATAAAAAAAATGTAGGCATATTGCATTGTTGTTTAGGGGGCACACTAGAATCACTCTGTATATTTTTAGTACCTTGTTTGATTGTCTTGGTGATTCATTCAAAATTTTTGTGATCTTATTGCTCAAGTTCTTCTCACCTTCTCCCAATGAAGTTGTACTTGAATTGAAAATTTTCTTTTAAACCACAAAGGAAAGAGCTACCTTTTGAAATTTTTAGGATGCTGCAATTTGTCAATGTACTATGAAGTTTAGACTTGCATGGGTTGATCTTGACTAAATTGACTCCTTTTAATTGACGAAGTGTGAAAGCTACCTAACGGAAAAGAGCTACCTATGAACAAGGTTGTGGCATCTTTCTTTTGGGACTATGAATTCTCGAATTGCATAGGTTGATCAATATGTAAAGTTGCTACCCTTGCTAAATAGTGTGAAAGGTTTCTAGTGGTATATGTCAAATTAGCTTGAAATAAAGTAAAGCTATTCTCATAGGGAAATAAAGTACCTATGATGTTTATGGGAGTAGTTGTGTTTATTTGGTGAGAGAAATATGAGGATTTTGACATAAAATCACAATTTTTAGCGAATGTGTTTTCCATTGCAGCAACATTGGGAACTGCATTCAGTTGATCTAGTCATATCACATGTGTGTTTTTGCATTCTTTCCTTTGAATGGTTCTTTTGCATACTTCAGGCATGTTTTCTAGGTCATATAGTTGTTAAATATCAGCCTCCTAAGTTTCTGTCCTTCCAATTGATGCATGATGTGCTTCTTGTTCACAAAGTCATTATTTTATGTGGTTGTCTAAACTGTTGTGTTCTTCATGAGAATCTGAACTGATTTTATTATCTGTGTTTATGGCAATCTTGTGAGGTTTCCGTCTTGGTTAAGTGTAACTTGTGAATTCTTAAAATACATGATCAATTAAAATTTTGTTTTGAAATCATATTTTGATTGTGATTTTATCCTCCACATATCTCTCATGTTCATTACAGCAGATTTTTTTATCTTCTTTCTATTAGGCAGTTAGCATTTGATATTTTATCCACATTTTGAAATTTGAATTTCTGATTTTGAGTCTCCCTACCTTCTCTCATTTATGACTCAACGACTAATTTGAATTAGTGGAAGGATTAGTGTTGATTCTGCGTAATCACAGACACCGCCAAAGACTTTTCTCTCATTCCGCGATCTTCTCAATCCTCGATCATCATCCAAAAATTTCATCTCGCTGTTCTTCATCCTTACTCCTATCATCCTCAAATGGCTTCCTTCTGCGCAAAACCCAATCTCAAGACCTGATGTAGCAACATCGAAGCTACAATCGCCCCTAACTCCTCTCCCAAAATCTTACATGGTAGTATTTCAATCATTCCTCGAACCTCTACGCAATACTCCGGGAGAAAAGGGAAATGAAATTGACGCCGATAATCCGGGATTTGTCCTGTTACTAAATCGGTAACCCTAGCTCACGACGATCAAAGAGACAACGGGGAATTCCGACCAACTATGAGAACCCATCCGGGATGCACAATCGCAAAGAAAAAAACAAGGTTGGCCAGATTTTTAAAGAATCATGAAATTGAAAGCGATTCTGATGATATGGATTTTGTTCCACGGCTCTATTCCCCTCGCTCAAGAGCCATCTCCGCCACCAAGATCTCCTACACCTCTCATGTTCGTGATGACATTCAAGATGATGATTATCCTATTCCCTCGCCTCGGTTGCCGACCTCATCTCTCCACCAAGAAAATCACCCACAGTGGACGAAGTTTCCCGCCTCCGCAAGACATTACAATCTCGATGAAGATGTTGTGATCGCAAATTTAGTCAAATTGAAGAAGGCATTCTTCTCCATCCGTCCATCTCAATCGCCTCGCCCAGGCTATGCCAAGTCAAACCAGCTTCTTCCGAATTTGACGATAGTTCGATAAGAACTTCAAAAAAGAGGGGTCTCCTCAAGATAGTGAAGACTCAAGATATACATGTGCTTTCACCGTAGTTTACTTGTTAGTTCCAATGTTGCACCCATTGCCGCAACATTCAAACGGTCAAAACCATCGGGTACTCTTCTCTTCAAAATTTATCTCCAAGGTCGCTTCTTCTAGATATAATATTTTAGAATATTATTGATGAAAGAAATGTTGTGCCCTCAATGTTGCAATCATATAATCTCACATCCTTCTTTACCGATAGAGGACTTATGGACACCATTTCACTAGTCGCACTCATACTTTAGGAATTGATCCATGAATTCTATGCAAACATTGAGAAGCGTATTTGTGATCCATCCGATAAGCTAGCTTCGAGAAAGTATTT
>CM028383.1:80618926-80656388 GCA_013146195.2 Codonopsis lanceolata
GTCGCTTGAAATCGTCAGCAGCACCCAACAACTTGCACGGCATTATAGGAGATCTGCGGCGGTGAGGTAAAAGCGGAGATCCGATTATCCCCCAAGTGGGTGATATCAACTTTCTTTCCTTGTAAGTGTTTTGTAAGTTTGCATTTAAGCCATTGGTGTATCAAAGGTGTTTCTTTGTTTCAATCAAACTTTTTGACAAGATCTTTAGCATACTTGGATTGGCTCATGAATATTCCTTTGTTGGATTGTTGAATTTGAAGAAGACCCAAGAAGAATGTGAGTTCTCCCATCATACTCATTTGGAATTTGCGGTCATTAGCGTTTCAAATCGCACTGACTTCTCATTGGTAGATCAAAGATAATATCATCAACATAAATTTGTACCCGGCGAAGAATGTCCTTTGTGCGAGGATGAGAAAGAGATTGGTGTCGATCTTGCCTCGCACAAATCCTTGTTCTACTAAGAATTTGGATAGAGTTTCATACCATGCAGGAGATTGCTTAAGACCATAGAGAGCCTTCTTAAGCTTGTAGACATGAGTCTCTTTCCTTTCCACAAGCACGGAGGTTGAGCAACGTAGACCATTTCTTGAAGATCACCATTTAGAAATGCGCTCTTGACATCCATTTGATCTGACACAAAGTCCTTGTATGTAGCATAGGCTAAAAGATTCGATAGCCAATCTTGCTCTTGGAGCAAGCGTTTCATCATAGTCAATTCCTTCTTCTTGGCGATATCCTTGTGCAACGAGTCTTGCTTTGTTTCTCACTATGTTTCCATCCTCATCCTTCTTGTTTCGAACACCCATTTTGTGCCAATAGCAGTATGATCGGCGAGGCTTTGGGACTAGCTTCCATACTTGGCATCGTTCAAATTGCTGAAGTTCTTCTTGCATGGCTTCCAGCCAACTTGGATCTTGAAGAGCTTCATCGATCTTCTTTGGCTCTTCTTCTGAGACAAATGCAGCACAGAACATACATTCATTTTTGGAAGATCTTCTGGTTCGTACTCCAACATGAATGTCACCAATGATTTGAGAGATTGGATGGTCTTTACATGTTCTTGTGACAACGAGGAATGTGATGATTCTTCTTTGTTTCTTCATGACAAGGTTCGAAGGAGGGCTAGAAGGAAGATCGATGTGTCTTGATGAGTATTTTGTTCGAGAATTTGGTTCATAGGTGAGTTGAGGAATAGGATTTTCGGGTTGAAAAACAAAGGGTTACGGAATTGAGTCTTCTTGAGCAGGGTTGAAGTCTTCTGATGACCCGTTTGATAATAAATGATGGTCAGGAATATTTGATTGAGTTGCTGGTGATGAATTAGGTATATGAGAGGTTGATGGTTGGGAGGTACCTGTCTCAACATTAACAAAGTCATCAGCAACATTTGGAGCCACGTGTGGCTCTAATAAATCAAATTCATCAAATGAGACATGAACAGATTCAACTATTTTCAATGATCGTTTGTTGAAAACCTGTATAGCTTTGGAGTGTAAAGCATAACCCAAAATACACCTTCATCGGCTTTATGATCAAATTTGCCTCACGTAGTCATTACCATTGTAGACTACAAAACATTTGTGACGAAGATTTTTTTTAAAATCCAATGTTTGGGGTTTTACCTCTCCAAAGTTCATAGGGTGTTTTCTTGCAGTGAAATTTGTCAATGATCAGCGATACGTTACAGTGAAGCGGTTGTGTTGACGGCTGCCCGAAGTGTTTGGGCAACTTTGCTTCGGCAAGCATAGTTTTTAAACGGCTTCGATAAGTGTTACATTTTTCCTTTTACGCTCGCCATTTTTTCTGCGGTGTCCTACTGCTTACAGCGAAGTTGTTGTGACTATGCGTGATCATCACGGTACTTTGCTATTCCATTGTTGGTGAACTTCGGTACCATTGTGCGTCGAGCGTCCACGATTTCATCGAGTTTTTGCGTTTGATCTTAGCCAACAATGCTTGTAAGTAGATCGTATGTGTGATCTTTGGAAGACATCATCTATGTCGAGCAAGTATATACGGTATAATCGTCACTACTACAAGCGTGTATTGTACCACCATAGGCGCTAATATAGTGAGAATGGCTGGTCAGAAGAGATCCATGTGTAGCTTGATTGAAGAGGTCTTGATGTTGAGAGTCTGGTTTTCTTTTGAATGAGCGTTTTTGAGAGCTTTCCCGGTTGACACGCTTTGCAAGTGCGATCGTGATAAGCTGAGACTTTTGGTAATCCTTTAACTAGACCTTCTTTGGAGCTTGGCTTGGCAGATATTTGAAGTTCAAATGGTGAGTCTTTTTATGCCAACCCGGCTTTTGTCTTGAGCGAGTTTGCCACAAGACATAGATTGGCGGCCTTGCCATAAGCATTCAAATCTATCACATAGACATTCCACTTGTCTATGTCCGGTAACAAGGTTGAGCGAGGCTGGATCCTTGATATCACATCTGTTTGAAGAGAATTGACAGGATAAGCCCTTTGTCACGAGGTGAAATACTCGAGAGGTTATGTTTCGGGCCTTCACTAGAGAGACTTTTCCAATAGAAAGATTTCCTCGAATGATGGATCCATAGCCAATTGTTCTTCCTTTAGCATTGTCTCCAAAGATGTGGAGGACCTTACGCTTGAGAGATGTTAGAGAGAAGGCGAGGATTCTCCGGTCATGTGTCTTGGCAGCCGCTATCTAGATACCATACATCTTTCTTTTCCGAACTGGAATCAGCCATGAAGCACACCTAAGATATAAAGGTAAGAAAATCATGGTCCCCTTTTATTTTTTTTATGGGTCCAAATGGTTAGCGTATTTTTGGAACCCATACTTGCCTGATTTTTGGAATAGGGGATCAAGCGAGGCTTCATGATGGATTTCGGCGAGACATTCATGGACCAAGTGGCCAAAACACTTGCAAAATGTACAGTGATGGAAATTACAGAATTCTACATGATCGTGCTGGGTGTTGTAAGTTTTTTGAACATTTTTCATAACATCAGCTTTTGTCTTAGCAGACTTGTTAACAGCAGGCTTAGGGGCATTTGTGTGAGGCTTCTTGAGTCTGTACACAGCGGTTTTTGCTTTAGCAAAAGAGTACTTGTTGGCAGTAGATTTCGAAATCTCATACATTTTGCCTTTAAGCTTGGTATCAACATTATGTGTAGCAGTAGCACCATTTGTAGTGCTGTTGATGAATCTGATAGGTTTGAGCAGACTTTTCGTAGGCCCTGAAACAATAGCCTTTGCTTTTACAGAAGTGCTGGTTGAGGGCTTTTGTAAGTCTGCACCACCTTTAGCAGATTTATCTCCAGCAGATGATTGTTTTGCTTTCAAAGCTTCACTGTTTTTGATAATTTGAACCTTAGGGTATTTATAAGGAGTAGCAGAATAACCAATTCCTTCTTTACCCTTGTTAGGTTTCTGATATTATGCAGGGAATATTACTATTCATTGTAAAATGTTCATTTTCTGTTCGGAGGTTGCACGGAAGTATTTTCAGAGAATCCTAGCCCATTTATACGTTGAGGGCTTCGATCTCCAGAGAATCGATCAAAGCTGCCGTTGAGTTATTCCATGAGTTGATAGTCTTTTGCAACTCATCTTTCTCAGCAGATATCTCTTTGGCATGATCAATAAGGCAGGGCAACCTTTTCATTGAGAAACTTGTTCTCTTCTTTTAACTTGTTCTTTCCTGCTGGATTCAATGGAGAGTTTTTAACTCGGCTTCGGCATGGATCTCGATTCGACTTCTCATGACTTTTAGCTAACTTAACGTAAGCCTTTCTAAATTCATTGAATTCCTCTAGCATGTCTTGAGCATCCTTGAGGATTTCTTCTTTTGAAGGCTCTTCAGGAGATTGTTCTATGTTAGCTTGAAAAGGAGAGTATTTAACTTCACTATCCGAGTCATAGGTGGGAGGTGACTCTAGAGCAACAAGGCAAATGTGTGCCTGCTCAGGTGAGTCATCACTATCATCCTCGTCAGAATCAGTTTCAAACCAAGTGGATACATGGTTTTCTTCTAAGTCCTCAGTCAGAAGACTTCTATGTTTAGAAAATGATTTAGAAGATCTCCTTTTATAGGCTTCATATTTTGGCTTAGGACATTTAGAAACAAAGTGACCAGGTTTCCTGCAATTGTAGCAAACTAACTCATTGTTGTGTGAGTTTTCGCCAGATCTTCAGAAAGTCTGCTGGATTGCTTCTTTCTTTTTGTTAAATTTTGAGAACTTTTGAAACTTCTTAACGAACATGGCAAATTGCTCGTCAGAGAGAATTTCATTCTCATTTGAAGAAGTAGATGGTTTATTTTCTTGGGCAGGAATTTCCTGAGAGATAGCAGAAAAAGAAGGAAGTTTAAAATGTTTGTCCTGTTCTTGAGCTTGAAGTAATTCTTGCTCATAGGCGATTAAACTTCGCATACAAACTTCGAGGTGCATGGAGTTCAAGTCTTTGGACTCTTTTATTGCAGTGGTTTTAACATGCCACAAGCTTCCTAAAGAAGCTAAAAACCTCATAATTACTTCTTTAAGACTATATTCCTTTCCTAAAGAATAGCAACTGTTTACTACCTCACAAAATCTGTCGTAGGCTTGCCATAGAGTCTCCTTAGGATCTTTTCTGAATGAATCGAATTGTTGAATGTAGTTGTACTTCCTGTTGTCTCTAGTGGGTAGATCTCCTTCAAGATACTCCACCAAAGCTTCCCACATTTCCTTGACTGTTTTGCATCTGATGATCTGTTGATATGTGCTTGTGTCGACAGAGCTGGATATGATATGAATAACCTTGCTGTCGAGTTCAACGAGCCTCCTTTCTTCGTGCTGTCCATTCGTTCATGGATTTAGGTATCTCGGAGGACCAGCGGCTACTTCGGCAAGTAGCTTGGGTTTCATTGGAATATAAGGACCTGTTAGAACACATTGCCACAACCGATTGTCAATAGAGTTCATATATCTCATAACTTTATCTTTCCATACTTCAAAGTGGCCTTCGTCCAATATTGGGACGTGGTTGGTATTTGAAGTAGGCAGCATATAGTGAGCCATAGGATCTATTCTCAAGAGGTTAAGCTTGGAAAAATGATTTTTCAAAGAATCAAGCTCTGATACCAATTGTTGGTCCCAAAATAGGCTCAATCTAAGCTAGAAGGGGGGGGGGGTTGAATAGCCTAGTTATGTTATTATAAAAACTTTTCATAAACACTTTTTAATGATTTCTTGAAAGGTTTAAATAAAAGTGTTAAGGCAGCGGAAACAAAACAGAATCTGAACTATCAAGAGTGTTGTTTAGGTAGTACAGATTCTGAAGCAGTTAAGCACAAGCAGTTAAAGAAAATGATAAGAACAGTTCAAACAGCACACAGGAATTTGAAGTGGTTCGTACTGTGAATAGTACTACATCCACTACCAAAGTGGTTAGCTTTGGATTTTAAAAGTGCACTTGTTTATCCACTAGGTTTATGAGTAAGATCACTAATGGATCGTGTACAAAATAAGTTTTTAACCAAGCGTATAAAGATGATAGAGACAATCAATGATTAATTGTTCTCTTTACGTGCAGAATTAAAGAATAATTTTAAAGACAAACTAAATGAAGCTGAGAAAGATTTAAGATGGCAGATCTGCAGCTTCAGAAAGTTTGGTGAAGTGTTAGTCCTTGTCCTTTGATCTTTTGAATGCTTGAGTGTTGAAGATGAAGCTTGAGAGTTTTAATGCGCAAGAGTTGTTCTTCAGATCTTCAAGACTTGAATAAATACCAGGAAGAGATCTTTGGACCGTTGGACTGAGACAGGGTGAACTGTGTCCAACGTTCTTTTGCATTGAATGCAATTCGGCGCTTTGGGAGAAATGCCCACGTCATCAGAGATGCAGTGTACAGAGAGGACATTCCCAATTTGAGTAAGGTTTCAGATTGCAGGCTCTGCAGCTTGGAAAGTCTTCTTAGCCAAAACGGGTAATGTCTTCAGTCTTCAGGTTTCAGGAGACAGTCTGGACAGTTGTCATCATGTAGAGTTGACTTCTTGAAAATGAAATTCGATGAAGACATAAAGACTAGATATTTTCGAAAATATCTAAATAGGTGTACACGTGTCAAGTTTTCATGATTTGGCTTATCTTGATTTTTCGACTTTGAGCAGACTTCAAGGTCTGCTGTTTCTCCAAGGTTGCTGAAGAGGCTAGGAAAACCGCGCCTAAAACTAACACTTAAACAATTCTAAGCACATTGATTCTAAGACAGTTGCCACACTAATCAGTACGCAGACCTTTTAGCCACTGTACAATAGAATCAGAGGATGACTCAACCAAATCTAGAAAATAGGAATCAACAATCTCCTCCTATTTGGTTGATGTCATCATCTCAGCTACTAGCAGACTTTGACTCATGCACTGAGAAAAGAACACGTCTTAAAAAAAAATTAAATGCCTGGGTTACAACACTTTTGACAACTAAGCTCTTCTGAAAGGTAAAATTGTTTTGGAAACAGATATAATAGTCTTTCATCAAAGTTTCGTTATAACAAAAGTTGTAGAAGTAGTTGTAAACCTAGCAGTGTTGAACTTTGTTTTAGCTTGATTTTAGTCATTCCAGCTCTATAATACTAGTCCATGTCTTTTAATAGCACCAATTTATTTAATTGAGTAAGTGTTTTGTACGATCGTCTTATTAAAATTAACTAGTTTTACACATGTACGTTAAACACACAGATATATATCTTTTTCCATTAAATTATACTTTAGAAAAATGAAGAGGAAAAATAATATTAATTAGTGTTAAATTATTGTAACATAAAAAATATGAGTTCAATCTATATAAATCAAAAAACCATTATAACAAAAATATTAAGATTAATACTACTATCACTATCTCGTAAAAAAATTTGAAGACCTTTAGGATTGGTACGTAACTCTAGAAAAAACGATATACAACTGGTTATGACTAAAAATATATTTTCTAAAAGTCACTTTTACGATTTATCATTTAATTTGATTCAATTCATCTAATAAAAAAATGAGTATTAAAATTTATGTATTGTATATTGTACCCCCACCGTCCCAAAAAATATGTTTTGTTTGTAAGTTTCACATTTTACACATGATACCAATATGTATAACCTAGTCAATTCTTTTTCATTAATTTGCACATCGATTAAACATTAAAATAATTTAAGGATGAAGGGAGTATAAAGAAAACAACGTGTTCTGATATTGGAGAACATAAACATTTCATGAGGACTTTTAGTGGAATTTTTAAACACGACAGCCTAGTGCTATTATATATTGTTCAAAATATATTGTCACTTGCCAATTAAGCATCTTAATTATGGTCCCAATGAGGTCTGATGGATCGAGTGGAACTAATCATATGTTACCATGAAGAAGTTTATTTGCAAGCAAGTGTGCTTAATTAATTAACAATAAAATAAAAAGATTATAGGCAAAGGCAAATACTAAACTCATGATGTCATGAGTTGCTTGGAACATCAACCTCCCTCTTGTCACTTTGATTTGCCTTGGTAGTACACATGCACGGTAATTGATCCAGGAAGATAAAAAGGTAAGGAAATCATAAGTGGGTGATGACTTTCTTGGATTATAATATATGTATATAAATATAATATAATATAATATATATATATATATATATATATATATATATATATATATATATATATATATATATATATATATATAATATAAATCATTTGTAAGTTAGTGATCAAATACATAGATAATTATACATACATGTTTACATGATACAGATAAATACCGTGTGTTTCTCTGTCTGTGTGTATGTCATGAAGGTGTGTAAGTGTGTGTGCAGAGGCGTGAGAAATCAAAAAATAAAAAAATCTATGCGTACAACACATTCTGAGAAAAACAACAAAATAAAATAAGTATTATTATAATTAATATTATAGAAATTTAATAAGATTTGGTAGGTACAATTATCGTTTAGTAATTATCTTATATTTTGATCTTAGATTTGGTCAAGCAAGCCTAGGACGATCATACGTGCTGCGGATTAATTTTGCTTAGCATATCGAGGTAAGAGATTACGTTTCTTTTAGGTTCTTTATAAAAGTATTAAAAAAATACTTTTAATGTTAGGCTTCCGCCGATTCTTGAAAATTTGTTCTTTCAATTGCAATGTCCGATTTCGTGTCGGTAGTTGCTTTGACTCTATCGTTACCCTTTGTTGAATGTCTTCATTATGAATTCGTTATCATAAATTTTTCGTGCTTAAACTTGTTCACATGAAATACTTCTTATTATCGAAAAATATATTTCTTATTTGTCAACTTTTCGGCATACTCTTTTGTATTGAAAATAATGATTTGCAATACAAGTATTGTTTTGATAGTGGTACATTCATAGTACCATATATGTTTTAAAAATAATTATGATCACTAAGTATGAACAACCCGTCATGGGAATTACATGATAAACAATGAAATTAATTAAATTGCATCACTTGGCGCGTGAGTGCAGCAGTCTGGATATACCATAATAATGTACCATTTGGGGGATTTGTGTACCATTCGGGGGATTTTTGTATCCTTCAGGGGATTTGTGTACCCTACGGGGGATTTGCGTACCATTTCGGGGATTTGGTTATTGGTCAATAGACCCTTACATGATCATAATCAATATTTTTAATCTTCGGTTATTACTAGCTGGTATGGGACAGTCAGTAATGACAAACTTATTTGATTCATATTTTGTTTTGTTTGAACTCTCCATTTAAAAAGGGATTTTTAATCTTTCGTTAACTATCTTTTGTTTTTGCAACTTATCAAATGTCTAAATTTTGTTCTACATACAACATGATTATTCTTTGAGTCACCCCTACTTAAAAACCGGAGGGGCGACGTATGATTTTACTGAGCTTTGTTCGCTCACCCTTCACATTACTCTTCTTCCATGTCAGAATTAAGGACTAAGCTTGAAGTAGAGGATATCAGTGAAGGAATTAAGATTTTTAGGGTGTATTTATATGTTTTGGAATTTAATAAAGGCATAGTTAATTTAATAGACTTTTGTTTTGTAATTTATTTTAGATTACTGTATTTAAATTGGAGACTTTTGTAATTCTATTTGGATGACATTTGATTAGTCTTTATTTAAGTTTGAATTTGTAGTGACGTGACCAGATGTGGGTCCAAAAGAGTCGGACCCGAATTTGAGGCGTTACAGTAACTCTAGAAAAAACGATATAAAACTTGTCATGACTAAAAATATATTTTCTAAAAGTCACTTTTACCATTTATCATTTAATTTGATTCAATTCATCTAATAAAAAATTAGTATTAAAATTTATGTATTGTTTATGGTACCCCCACCGTCCCAAAAAAATATGTTTTGTTTGTAAGTTTCACTTTTTACACATGATACCAATATGTACAACCTAGTCAATTCGTTTTCATTAATTTGTACATCGGTTAAATATTAAAATAATTTAAGGATGGAGGGAGTATAAAGAAAACAACGGGTTCGGATATTGGAGAACAAAAACATTTCATGAGGACTAGCTTTTAGTAGAATTTTTAAACATGACAGCCTAGTACTATTTTATATTGTTCAGAATTTGCCAATTAAGCATCTTAATTCTGGTCCCAATGAGGTCTGATGGATCGAGTGGAACTAATCATATGTTACCATGAAAAAGTTTATTTTACAAGCAAGTGTGCTTAATTACTTAACAATAAAATAAAAAGATTATAGGCAAAGGCAAATACTAAACTCATGATGTCATGTGTTGTTGGTAGGGAATGGAATAACCTAGCTTGGCCCATATAATGATAGATGTGTCTAAAAATGGAAATTTCCTGCAAAAAATATGTTATCGAAAATGGAAACTATTTATTAATAATAAGTAGATGACATGCATTGGGAACATACATATTGGAAACACAAATTCATTACTTCTTTTAAAAGTGTCAATCTATTAATTATTTAATTGTTGTCTTGAAACCGTACAACTTCTTTTTGTTACTTATTAATTGTTGATGTGAAAACATGTCATTATTATATATTTAATTAATTTTTTTTCCTTAACAATGCAACATTCCTCTCCATTTTTTTCCTCCAACCCAAGCCCCCTATTATAAAAGAACCAATTTAAAATACGATGATGTCTTACATACCACAATTTAACTTTGCTTCACAACTATCTCAACTAATCACTACAACCGCCACCTCTCTCTCACTATATTGATTCTGAGAATGACTAGCTTCCTCTAATCTTTATGAAAGAGGCAGAATCTTCATTTCTCCTTCCCGTCTTTTTTTAAAAAATTCTAATTATCATTATTATCACTTTTTTTATTATCATTATTCAACCCAGACTACTAAACCAATGGGGTTAAGCCATAAAGGAGCTTATTGTTCATTACATTGCTAAAACTCAATTTTGGGCTAAAGCTCAAACAAACAAAGAACTATTGTGGCACAACTCGAAAATTCCCATATAACAAAAAATAATCCCAAAAATATATTAAGGTCAACCCAAAATAAAATACAACATTAATTGATATGTAATTAATATTTTTTTTATTTAAATTTTGGGTATATTACAATATAGGTCATGTGAAAATAATAGTGTTATTTTGTGATTTATTTAGAGTTTTTACTTTTCTATTTTAGTTCTATAGTCTTAATTATATTTGAGGTTCTGTTAAAAATGTGTCAATCTGACTTAAATTCCTTATTTATTGGATATCACAAACGATATGATATTATATTATTTTTAAAGTAAAATTTAATAATTTTTTGTATTTATATATGTACAATAATAAATATTTTTTCAACGAATCACAAGTACGTAGTACATGAAACATCAATTTCTATTAAAAAAAATTTGTCATTTACAGGCCCAAGTATTTTGCACAGTGTTTGTTCTAGAAATCATGAAAATGATTCAAATCATTTTTTTATGCTATTCTAAACAAAAAAATATGCATTGTCTCTTACCTAATGTAACTTTTTTTTTGTGTTACATTTTAAAATTTGTATTATTAAGTTGTATACGTCTTTTTCATGCCATTTTTTCTATTGATGATATTAATTATTTAGTAAATAATCCCACCTTATGCATTTTTGATATAAGCTATGATTATTAACAACTAAATATTTAAAATTTAAAATAATTATATTTTTAATGCATTGGAAATCATGAATAATATGTTATACAAACATTAATACTTATTTTATTCTTTTTATCCAAAAAATTTCATACTCCAACAAATATCATGTTGTCTTTCAAATTCCATAAAAGGGAATTTACATTGTATCGTAAGCAATAGCAATTAACAAGAGTTAACGTCCATCACTATCGTTTGTAAGACTCTTATTGAAGAAGTCAATGGAAGTCATAGATAGCTATATGTGGTAGTTTCACGGGTTATTGAGATGCGACGTAGATGATAAGCAAACAAATAAAACATCAAATATTGTGTAGAAGAATTTTTTTCAGAATTGACAATGGTTAGTCTTACAATTATAATATATTTTTATTTAAACAATTTACCTTAACTCATTCTTTTAATATTGTTTTTATTCTTCATTTTGCTTTTTTGTAGTTTAGTTGAAAAAAATATATGTCGTGCGTTTAACGTACATGTGAAAAAACTAGTTATTATTAATATCAGGATGATCAATATTTAATAGAAATCAATTTATAATATGCTATTAATAGCTTGTAGTCTCCACACGTTTTTTCACATGTTCCACTTTAATAAATAACATTTTAGCGGGATATTTCCTTATATAAACTACACTGCTTATATATATATATATATATATATATATATATATATATATATATATATATATATATATATACACACACACACACACATATATAGATTTGTAAAACAGGGTCTCACTTTCTCACAACTCAACCAACCCACACACGGTGGGTTGAGTTAAGGGGATTCGTCTTACTAAAACAAATTTATAGTCAAAAAGTTTCAAAAGTTATTTTCCTATCCAATAAGTCTAGATGTTATATATTTTTATAAAAAATAATAAAAATCCAAAAGTTAACGTTTTATAAATGAAACTAGATTATTACTCGTACGATACACGGTTGACTTAGTGTTGTTTTTGAAATTTAATTTTATAGATAGAATCTACAAGCTATTTGAATAAACCAACAAAAACAAGATATCCACATAATTAATAAATAACAAAACTTGAAATCACACCGAATCATCAAACTGTAAATTCATGTGATTTATAAAATCAAACAAATATTCTTAGTGTGAGTGTGAGACGAAGGGCTAAGAGGGGAATTACCACGAACATAGACTCGTCAAGGAGGGGTTTGATGGAGGTGAAGTATTTTGCAGTGGTTGTTTGTGGTGTTGGTAAAACACATTTAATCAAATTTGATAAAATTTATTTCAAATTAATCGAGTTTTACTAAATTAATAAAAATTTAAAAAAATTTACCATGAGAATTGAGTAGTCCTAATCAAATGAAACTTGTTTAAATCAAATGTGATAAATATATCTAGTACGATTTTAGCAGCAAAAAAATGTTTTAAAAAAAACTTTGGGCAAATTCCCCAAAGGGTCCCTATACATTTTATCATTTTTGCGATTGGTTCTTTTTCGACCTAAATGGTCCTTGTACCACTTATTTGGAGGAATTGGTCCCTCCGTCAAATTTCATCAATTTTTAACCGTTAAGTTTGAACACGTGAATTTTGAATGGGTAAAAATGTCATTTCTTAGGAGAAAGTTGACCTACATAAAATTAAGCGCAAACAGACCCTCAATACAATTAGTCATTCCATGTAACTTCCAGATCCGACCCCCTTCTTCCTCTCTCATTCTCCATCGAGGTCCAAAGTCGCCATCTCTCTGATTCCGGCGAAACCTCCCTCCGGCCGAGCCTCCTTCATCTCATCGTCGGAACAATAGAGCCTTCCCTCTTCGATCTTCCTCCTCTCAATTCCTCCACCCGCAATTGCCCCTGCTCTGTCAGATCCACAGATCTCCGTGCCTTCAATCCTTCAGTGTCGACTCGAGGTCCGCCCTCCAGTCGTTCTCATTCTCTCTTTTTGATTCCGGCCAACAATGGCCTTGGCTCTGTCGAATCCCATCTCCAAGCAGTCACCACCATCTCATCTTCTCCCAACTCCATTATCGGCCCAAACCAGTTTGCCAGTTCCAGTGGCTCTCCAAATTCCTGTCAAGCAATTCTTTTCAAGCAACAAATTGGCTCCCTTTCTTCAAAACTAACAAAGGCAGTGCACTCGTACCATTCTTCAGCACACGAAACACAACTTTGGTTATTGTTGTGTGCCGCTTTGAAGGAAATTCATTGATGGTTTGATATAGAAGTTAACCCATTATTACCTTAAAAAAAACCCTTTATTACCTATGCCTTGATGTTTTAACTTTTGAGAATTTTCTTACCTAGATGAAAATATTGGGTTTCAGGTTTCGATTCTTCGTATTCTTGAGGAAATTGTGGTTAGAAATCATTTAGTAATAGATTTTCTAACGTTTCTGTAACTTTAAACGTGAATTTCCATGCTCGAAACATCAAGATATTGTTGGGTTTCGCGCCGGGTCAAAACCTGGTTGGAGCAACCCGGCTAGAGGTTGATGACGACCTGTTTAAAAAAAGGTGCGAGAAGAAAGAAAAAAATTTAAACTTTTACAAAATAGTCCATGTATTAGTTTACATAAATTGACTATTTTATCGTAAGGCAAAAACACATGAGAGGCACGTGTACGTATTTAACGTCACAAATTTGACGAAATTGGATAGAGTGACCAATTGTGTTTAATGCATATTACAAGGATTTGATTTTTTCGAATTTAAGTACATAAACCAATTACAAAAATGACAAAAAGTATAGGGACCATTTGGGGAATTTACCCAAAAACTTTTGTCATGAAAATTTGAAGTTCTAATTAAGTGAAACACGTTCAAATCAAATTTGATAAAATATATCTAGTACTACCCAACTTTGATAGAAAAAATGGTAAAAATAAAATAAAATTACCATGCATAAATGAGGCTCCAGTTTTAAAATATATCCTATTTTAATTGGTTTTTCTTTTTTTTTGCAAAAGTTGTGTTGGAAAATAATACAGGGAAAAACTAACTATGCAGGTTACTGCTGTAAGTCTAAGTCTGCAGGTAGACTTTAAGTCTGTTGTTGGACCTCAAGTCTGCAGGTAGACTTCAAGTCTGCTGGTGGACTCCAAGTCTGCTGGTGACCCTCAAGTCTGCTGGTGGACTGAAGTCTGCTGGTGAACTTCTGGTCTACTGGTGGACTGAAGTCTGTTGGTGGACTTAATAGGACTGCAGTTGTAGAACGAAGTCTACTGGTCCGAGGCCTTTGTCACACACAGTTTCCTTAAAATAGATTCGTCCCTTCCCGTCTGTGCTTGGAAGCTCTATTGGACGTCTGTCTCCCAGGATACAATGGATCACCGGAGAAACCTTTAGCACTAAGGATTCTAGCGAACTGAAGTTGTGCCTGACTCTATCACCAATAAGAAAAACAGAGGGCCAAAGGAATACACTCAACAATTTGCAGAATGCATAGGAGAAATGGTGATTGTTCTAAATCGTGTTCTTCTTCGTACGTATCATGTAATTGTGGAAATAATCTCATTTTATATGAGTAGACAAGAGACAAATTAATAACCACATTGATGATGCAATAAATCCATCATCATTAGGTAAATAATATCTCTCATTAAAGCTGATATGTTGGGAGTTACAAAAAACAAAAGATTAATAAACAAAATGTGGGTTGGTCTGAACAGGTAAATTTGGTCTGACATTCGTGTCCGCGGGACGCACCCGCACATGAGTACGTTATCCCGAAGGCTAAACTAGACCATGATTTGCACCCCCCCTGCGCAGGCGTACGCGAGAGAGAGCCTCTATTCTATAGAAGCTTACCCTTATCACATAAGGCACTTGTATATAAACAACTCAAGTTTTTGTTAATGTTTCAATGTGGGATAAACCCACTTCCAACAACCATAATTTAATCAATCATAACATATTCATCCAAACACCAAATCGGACAAATAAATATGTGATTTCTATGTTCTCACGAGGTATAACACGATTCCACAATGACCCTTGTCATTACACAAACGACATGTGAAGAAATCCGTGCCACATGATTGCACAATTTCATTCTTTAAACACAATTTTTCCAACAATCCCCCACAGGAAGGAAATTGACGAATATGGTGATAAAGTCCAGTAGTCGAAACCTGAATAGGATAGGTAGGTGTTACCCTTTGAACCTTCCCTCGAAAATGCATATTTAATTTACTAGCTGATCAGTAGACATGATGTCTTTGAACTGTTCTGCCGTTAGTGTAAACGATCATATACTTTACTCAGGAATCTTCCTAACACAATTAAGTTCTCATAGTTATGTTCATTCATGGCCTTGAACATTCATCTGGTTTTGTGAGAGGGTCTGAGAATTGAGCCTCACACAATTCTCCTCGAAGCGGCCCCACTTCTCTCTCACATAGGTGATTCTTACTTAGAAATCATTAAAAGCCATATGCTTATCCTCTTACACACGATCATCACTGTTACGAGGGATGACCCCCACAGTGAAGCTAAGAGTATTTTTACAATTAGGTTGTCCCTTTGAACCAAGATCTTGGGATCTCCAGTCAACAAGGTTGGGTTTCCATTGTATCAACTCATATCTAGAGGCTTAAGTCCCATTCCTTTGGAAAACTTATCAACTAACTCTCTATTTAACCCTTTGGTTAATAGATCCGCTAAATTATCCTTTGACTTCACATAGTCAATAGAGATAGTTCCAGTTAAGAGTAGTTGTCTAATGGTATTATGTCTACGATGTATATGTCTAGACTTACCATTGTACATATTACTATGTGCCTTACCAATTGCCGATTGACTATCACAATGTATACAGATTACAGGCACATGTTTTGTCCATCTTGGAACATCTTCTAAGAATTGACATATCCATTCAGCCTCTTCACCACTTTTTTCTAGAGCTATAAACGCTGACTCCATCGTGGATCTAGCTATGACAGTCTGCTTAGAAGATTTCCATGATATGGATGCACCTGCCAAAGTAAATACAAATCCACTAGTAGACCTTGAGTCTTTAATATCTGAGATCCAATTTGCATCACAGTATCCTTCGATCACTGCTGGATCTCTTGTATAGTGCAGTCCATAATCACGAGTATATCTCAACTACCCTAGTACTCTGACTATCGCTTTCCAGTGATCAGTCCCAAGATTACTCGTGTATCTACTCAGTTTACTCACTACATAGGCAATGTCTGGCCTTGTACAACTCATAAGTACATCAAACTTCATATGATTCTCGAGTATTCTACTTGAGAGACAGCCTCACCTCTATTCTTTGATAGATGTAGACTAGTGTCAATAGGAGTTCTAGCTATTGAAATGTCATCCTTGCTAAATTTCTCAAGAATTTTATCCACATAGTGTGACTGACTTAAAGTAAGTCCACTTGAAATTCTAAAATTTTTAACACCAAGGATTACATCAGCTAACCCCATATCTTTCATGTCAAATTTAGAGTTTGACATGTCTTTTGTAGATTTAATCATATTATCATTGCTTCCAATGATAAGCATGTCGCCTATGTAAAGACATAAAATGACATAGCCATTTTCAGTGTCCTTTACATAAACACATTTATCACACTCATTGATCTTAAATCCACAACCCAACATGGAATTATCAAATTTCTCATGCCATTGTTTTGGTGCTTGTTTTAAGCCATACAAAGACTTAACCAACTTACACACTTTATTTTCTTACCCTGGAGTAGAAAACCCTTCTAGTTTTTCCATGTAAATCTCTTCTAAATCACCATTTAGAAAAGCAGTCTTTACATCCATTTGATGTACTTCAAGATTCCACAATGCGGCAATTGCAAATACTATCCTTATTGATGTTATTCTCGTAACTGGAGAATATGTATCAAAGTAATCAAGACCTTCACATTACATGTAACCTTTTATTACAAGTCTGGCCTTATACTTATCAATTGATCCATCTGTTTTCATCTTCCTTTTGAAAATCCACTTATATCCTAGTGGTTTTCTTCCCGGAGGAAGATCCACTAATTCTCAAGTGTGATTTTGAAGGATGGAATCAATTTCATTCTTGATAGCCTCTTTCCAGAGAGGTCCTTCAGAAGAACCCACAACTTCTTTATAGCTTTGAGGTTCACTTTCCAACATGTAGGTTAGAAAATCCAGACCAAAGGATTTTTGTACCCTATAGCTCTTTTGTTGCGTCTAAGTTCTACCTCTTCTACCTCATCTTCCTCATATTCGGCTTCTATTGAATCATGTATTTGTACAGATGATCTAGACACACTACTCAGTCTGCATGGAAATACATTCTAAAAGAACGAGGCATTTCTTGATTCCATTATCGTATTTTTTTGTTCATTTACAATTCTAGAATCATGCACAAGAAATCGATAAGCACTACTGTTATGTGCATAACCAATGAATATGAAATTAACAGTTTTTGGTCCCACTTTCACCTTTTTAGGTAGAGAAACAACAACATTTGCAAGACAACCCCACACTCGCAAGTATTTGTAGGATGTAATTCTTCAATGCCATATCTCGTAAGGGCTTTTGTCTAGCTTCTTGCGGGGTACCTTATTTAAAAGGTAATTAGCTGACAACACAGCTTCTCCCCACATGTTCTGTGGTAATCCAGAACTTAACAACATGACATTTATCATCTCTTTAAGAGTTCTATTTTTGCATTCAGCAATGCCATTCTGTTGAGGTGCATAAGGTGCTGTTGTCTCGTGGATGATACCATGCTCGACAAGATATGCAAAGAAATGGTGACTCATATTCACCTCCACGATCACTTCTTAGCATCTTAACCTTTCTGTTGAGATGGTTCTCAACCTCAGTTTTATAGAGAATAAACTTCTCTATGGCTTCATCTTTACTTTTGAGAAGATACACATAGAAAAACCTAGTGCTATCATCAACAAAAGTAATGAAGTACTTATTTCCACCTCGTGACTGTGTTGATTTAAAATCACACACATCAATGTGAATTAACCCAAGTGGTTCACTATTTCTTTCAATAGTATGAAATGATGTCCTTGTTAACTTTGCCTCTACACAAGTTTCACACTTTTGTTTGGAATCGATTTGGAATTTGGGTATGTAATTCATGTTAATTAACCTACGCAAGGTTCCATAATTAACATGTCCTAGTCTACCATGCCACACATAGGAAGACTCAAACAAATAAACAGAAGACTTATTCTTATTATCATTGCTTGCTGGTTTAACAACCATTACACTGAGCTTAAACAACCCATCATTTACATATCCTTTTCCAACAAACATTCCACTCTTGGACAGAGTTACTACATCTGACTCAAATACAATACGGAAGCCATGCTTCACTAGCAGAGTTCTGGAGACTAAGTTCTTCCGGATATCTGGTACATAGAGTACATTGTTGAGAGTCAGTTCCTTCCTGGACGTCATCTTCAGCACCACTTTTCCTTGATCTTTGACTTCAGAAGTGGCAGAGTTTCCCATGAAAACCTTCTCGCCATTCTCAGCAGCTTCAAAGGTACTGAACATTTCTCTGTTGGAGCACACATGCCTGCTGGCACCAGTGTCGATCCATCATTGATTGGGGTTTGAACCCACCAAGTTCACTTCAGTGACAACCGCAGTAAGGTTTAGTTCTGACACGTCTTGAGAGATGTCATCCACCATGTTTGCTTCATGGCCTCTACCTGGCTTTCTGCAAGCTGTAGCCTTGTGATCCGCGCCACCACAGTTGTAGCACTTTCCAGAAAATCTCTTCTTAGAGATTCCTCCCTTGCATTGGGTCCCAAACTGACCCTTTTAGCAGCAGCCTTGCCTTTGCCTTTGCCTTTTGAGCTTTGGCCATACTCTACCATATTGGCTTTAGCAGCCATGGGAATGAATGTCTTCTTGTCAGAACCTCTATTGACCTCTTCAATACGAAGTCTGACAACCAGCTATTCCACATTCATCTCCTTTCGTTTGTGTTTTATATAGCTCTTGAAATCTTTCCAAGCTGGAGGAAATTTCTCAATAATTACAGCCACTTGAATGGTTTCACTCACAACCATCCCTTCAGCATGAATTTCGTGAAAGATCACTTGCAATTCTTGCACTTGACTGTAGACAGTCTTGGTGTCCACCATCTTATAATCCAGGAAGCGGCCAACAATAAACTTCTTGGCACCAGCATCCTCGGATGTATACTTGTGGTCCAACGATGTCCACAACTCCTTTACCGTTGTCTTATAACGGTAAACTTCGTACAATGAGTCTGTCAACCCATTCAGTACGTAGTTTCTGCAAAGGAAATCAGAATGCTTCCACAATAGTAGCAGCTTGGACATCATTCTGATTTTCACCCATCGTTGGAGGATCTTCTTTCAGACACCTCGCTAGGTTCAGGGTGGTCAAGTAGAACATCATCTTCTGCTGACATCATTTAAAATTCAAGCCACTGAATTTCTCTGGTTTCTGGGAGCACATCATTCATTTAAAACTTTAAGCATTCAACAGAAAGTCGTCATTTGGCAGTAACGACATTTGTTTTAATAATTATTAATAGATAATTAATAATTTATAAATATAGATTAGTAGAAGAACAAATTAATAACATAAAATTGTCCCGTGAATAATTTGTTTAAATTAAATAGTATGAAAATGAAAAGAGATGGAAATTGAATAGTTTCAGTCAAATTAAACGTGTATAAATTACATACGATAAAATCTAGTTTAATTAAGCGATATTTGAAAGAATTAAAAACAAAATCCTACATCTCTATCATAAATCTATTTTATCTTTTCTAATTAGTTTTAAAAATTTTATCTTATATAATTAGATTTATGATTTTTATCTTAAACTAATCGATTTGAGAAATAATCTCTTTAAAACTTCTAGCTTTTCACAGAAAGCTGTCACGTGACAGTTGTGATTTCTATTTTAGTATTACTTATAGATAGATTGATTATAAGAAGAGCTTTTTAAAATAATTACAAATTATTATTCATTATTTTTCTCTCAATATATGCACATAAGATATTAAATTATTCAACACATCATATACATATGTTTGGCTTATAAATAGTTCATAGACATCATTCCTACTACCTCCACAAGCTAATTCCATAAGATCATTAGTTATAGTTATACATATATAGCAATATGGCGTCTTCTGAGGTGGTAGGAGTGACAAGCAAGTAAATGGGAATGGGGATGCTAAGATTGTCCGTCCACTAGCAAACTTTCCCCCAAGCATATGGGGTAATCATTTCACTTCCATCTCTATTGACATCCTTAAGATATCTGTAAGTTGGTATATCTAGCTACAACATTATTTTTTTTCATAATAAAACAGCTCAAACATCTTTTGCTTGAAAATAGGAGATTGAATGGTAATCAATTGACGGGAAGAATACCCCACATGGTATGTTGAGTTTGTATGAAGCAACACATGTGAGAACACATAGAGACGATGTTTTGGATAAGGCTTTATCTTTCACGACCCCTTGTCTTGAGTCCATGGCTTCTACTTTAAGCCCTCATCTTGGTAAGCAAGTGATGCATGCCCTGAAATACCCACTCCACAAAGGTATACCAAAAGTTGAGGCAAGGTACTACATCTCTGTATATGAAGAGGACCCTTCTAAGAATGATCTTCTATTGAGGTTGGCAAAGCTAGATTTCAATCTATTGGAGATGTTACATAAGGAAGAACTATGTCATCTTTCAAGGTATGAAACATATTAGGGATGATATATAGCCTAATTTGATAGATATATAGAGGGGTTAACTAAATATTTTTCAAACTGAATCAAATGGGGTAAGACATTTATCGCCTCAGAATGAAATCGATAGATTATATTCATACAGTAGGTCTCCTGTATGACAGTCTTACGGATCTTAATTCGTAACATGAAGCTCCAGTCTCTCACAGTTCAATCGACCAACACACGGTGGGTCGAGTAATGATGATCCGTCTTACAAAAAATATCCATAAGAACGTCTTACACAAGTTTTTACCATATTTAGATATGTGCATTTCTTGTCATTGATATATATTATATACCCTTTTTTGACATGAAAATTTGGACTTGTGTTTGTCTAACTTGGGAACTTCTAACTAAAAGTTGAAAAAACAAAATAAAAGTCAAAAATACATTGTACCCCCTTAAGTTTTCACCACATCATAGTTTACCTTCATATTACGTTTTGTGTCATTTTCAAATTCAAGGTTACCATTTTTCTAGGGTTGCCCCTCAAATGGTAATGAAAAATGACATGTGCATGTCATGTGAGGGCTATTTTGGTACTTTCAAATTTCTGATAAGGTTAGTTTAGTACTTTTAAATTTTTTGTTTTATTTTTCCTGTAACTCTCTCACACACACTCTCAATCCCTATTATATATCTCTCTCTATCTCTCTTTTACGGCTCACGCAAGTAATTGCACACAACTTCTTCTCCACCACCGACATTCTGCTACTTCCGTACTACACCAAAACTCCATAACGCACTAAATCACATTTAAGTGGAATCAACCCATTCCAACTTCCTCTTTGAAGATCAAAATTCTTAGTCTCGTAGATTCAAAACCTTAGTTCCATATACCCAAGATATTGATCCCGGCAACGACATTCCTTGCTCTTTAACCACCATTGAGTCCATCTTCCGCACCACGAAATTCCCCTAATTGTAGTGTTCATGCACCGGCCCATTTGAGCATAAAGAACTAGATTTGATGGGTGGAGCTCGCGCTTCTTTTGTTTCTAAATCTATCGATATATATACATGAATTTTAATGCAGACTATTTGCTTAAAGTTATTCCTTTACTTGCAATGGGATTGAAAGATATTAGACGAAAAAAAGATTGGGTGAATGCTTTGGTTGCTGGTGGCATAAGCAGTCCGACTATTGGCGATGGAACCCGAAACTTGAAACATAACTATAAAATTGTTAGCCTTCTTTTGTTGTTGTTGTTGTTATTGTTGTTGCTGAGAAGTCGATATTTTTGGAACGGTAGGAGGAAGAATTAGTTGAACTATCTTTCCAATATGGTCTAAATGTTCACGAATTTTAATTGGCTTTGAACCCTTACTATGACACCATCAATTTTCATTTTAAAAAAAATGAATCTGTGTCGGAGCTCGAAGAAACGGGTGGTACTTGGTTGGATCTAGCATGGGAATATTGAAATTCTTGACAAAGCGTAAGGTTTATTTAATTTTTCCATTGAAAAAATAATAATTCAATTTGGATGTGCACGATTTTTACATTTTTTACATGAAAAAAGTAAAAATAAAAATTAATTTGAGGAAATTCCCTAATATTATTTGACTTTTGCTTTGGATATTAAAAATGACCAAATTACCCCGCTTGGGGAATACCACATGCAAGTTAACATTAGATTAGAAACGACCATGGATGGCTGGTGGCAAACTGGGAAAAAAAAGGCAACCTTGAATATGGAAATGAGACAAAATGAGTTTGAGGGGAAAAGTGGATTTGTTGGAAAATTTGGGGGAAGAGTATTTTGGCCTATAATAAATTACTTAGTGCCTTGAAACACAATTAACTGCAGACCAAGAATAACCTAGTAATAAATTATGATCTAATAAATTTGTTTGAATTGTAGGTGGTGGGAAGAGTTGGACTTTGCATCTAGTCTTCCATATGCAAGGAATAGAGTCATTGAATGCTACATATGGGCGCTGACAGTTTACTTTGAACCCAAATACTCCATTGCTCGGATTATGCTTGCAAAAACCATCCTTATGCTGTCAATCACAGATGATACCTATGATGCATACGACACATTTGAAGAACTTCAAATCTATACCAAAGCAATCGAAAGGTATTGCAATTCCATGTCAAACTGTTATATATAGTATTCTATATACTCCCACCGTCACAAAATTATTGTCATGTTTTCCTTTTTCGTCTGTCCCAAAATAATTGTATTGTTTGAAATTTTCATTTTTAGAACAACACGTTCACCACTTTACCATCCTACTTTAATTATGTCTCACATACACATGAGATTTAAAGTAAACTACACATCAAACTAATATTAATAATCCGATCAAATGTGTTTTATTAAACCATGTGTCAAGTCAACCCTGACGATAATTTTGGGACAGAGGGAGTATATACATTAATTATCATATAACCTATTATGGCATGTAATAGGAAATTAAGTCATTTTCTGTTGTAATAATTACAATAATAATAATATAAGACAATATGAAACTAAGGATAACATGTCTGTCATATTGCTTCAATTGAATAACCGACACCATATGACTTTCCCTGCTTAGATAATTCCTTCTCAAATTCTTCGTAAAGATTCAGGAGAGTTGTATATATGATCTTCATGTATTCCGGAAGCTGGTTGATGGCGCTAGCTTCTTACTTGCAACTTCATCATTCATGGGCATGGGAGAAGTTGCTACGATTCAAGCATTTGATTGGGCTCAATCTAAGCCTAAATATCTTGTTTCTTCGAGCATTGTTGGACGGCTCATGAATGACCTTGTGAGTCACGAGGTACGTATAACATACTTCTTTGGAATTGTACGTGTTACTTATAACCGAGTGTTAAGGTATAATGCATTTGTACGTGTGATGTCTTTTGTCAGGAGCAAAAAAGAGAACATACACCTACGGGGCTCGAGTGTTATATGAATGAATATGGAGTTTCAAAGAAAGAAGTGATTGCTGAGTTTTATAGAAGGCTTGGAAATGCATGGAAGGACATAAATGAGGGATGCCTGAGACCGACCACAGTAGCGATGCCTCTCATCATAAGAGTTCTTAATCGTACGCGGATTTTAGATGCTGCTTACAAGTTTGGTGATGGCTATACACATCCCGAAAACGTATTCAAGTTTTTTGCCACCGCATTGTTCGTCGACGCCATACCTATATAACTAGTGAACCCCTTTGTTGATGGTGGGTGTATTTGTGTTTGTGTTTGTGAAATTTTTTTCCATTTATGTCTTACTTTGGTTTGTACTCAACTGCTTATCCTAAGTGTGTGGGATTTGACATGAATAATTTTAAATGGTTTATATTGTGGTATCAAGTGAGCAAGTAACCTAGTGAAAGACCTCTTTTTAATTCAAAACATTTTCTCACCGTCATTTTTAGCTAATAAAATTTCTAGTGTTTATGAGTAAAAGCATCTGCTTATCTTGTTTGAGAGTTTTCAATGTATACTTTCTCTCAGTAACCATTAATGATTACTATTTATATTATATATTGGATTAGAAATAAAGAGTGAGATTTATTGATTAGTTGGCTAATGTAATTAATAATTTGTTTTCTTTTTCAAACTCAATCACTGTTGATGACTAAATGTCACGCCCCAAACATACCCTACCTGGGTCCAGTTCGGGACGTGAGCTAACCGACAAATAACACAATACTGGATCACAACAATGATTATTTTGAAACACATCTGAAAATATAATTCTCATACATGTTGACCCACAGAAGGACTCTAAAGTTTTACTATAATGACCCCAAATTTGGTACCTACACTACGGTCACACAATTTGGCCACGTCACTAGCAATCATAACTTAAATCATAAATGTTCCAAATCTCATAATAATTAAATCTTAAACATCCTTGACTAAAGTCAAAGATAAACCCAAAATAATTCAATACAAAATCTATCTAATACTTAACATGAGTCTATAATTTATTTAAAATACTATCGAGTGATTCAATAAGAAAAGACTAAATCCAAAATTCTCGGAGACCGTCATCTTGGTCTACCCGAACCGAAATCCTCTAATAATTCTTACTCATTACCTAAGAAGAAGAGTATGAAGGGATGAGCGAACAATGCTCAGTAAGTTCATATACAACCCCTCCGGTTACTAAGGATTAGTTGACCAGAAATAAATCAGATATGAATATTTTTAGAATAGTCAAAATTCATTATTTAAAAAATCGATAAGCATAAGCAATTATCAAATGTCAATTTAAGTGAGTAAGAATCCAAATGAAAATAAACGTACAAAGGTGACTCGAGTAATCAACTGTGACCAACCGTCCCATACCAATTGGAGACAATTGACTACTCACAGAATTCTATGATCACATAAGCAATTCATAAATCATAGTTCATAGTTCATAGATCAACTTCACATATCATAGTTTATAGATCATTGGTATATCCGGATAACCACGCCACGGGCCAAGTGGCGTTCACAAGCATCATAATTCATAGTGTCATAAACTCAACTTAGTGATCATGGTAGAAATTCAAGTAAATCAAATACTTTTACAAAATCAGGCATCGCCAAAAATCATACTTTTCATATCAAAGGTATCTCACATGAAATTTAATAATTATATGAGAATTAGCAGAAAATCAATTCATGAGTTCGAATGAAGTGTAAGCGACGGAGTTCGAATTCAAATGCCGATTTAAAGTCGGCGTACGTTTCAAGAAACATCGATATCAAGGAAGTAATGGAAACCTAACGAACGGTAAATAAAATATTGGAGACCTAAAAGAGGTATAATCCATTACCTCGAAATGCTTGACAATGATAACTCCGTACACGAACGATCGTCCTAAGCTTGGTTGCCAAGTTCTAAAAATTTCAATGTAATAAAAGTTATTGACTACTATCATTCAAATAATTAACCCCAACAGTTAACACCAATTAATAATCACATCTAATAAGTGGGTAAACATGTAACCTTAATAACTATTTCATGCCGAGCACCCGCCACAAAATCTTCATCATTCTTTGCAGTTTGACATATAAACAACAATAATACTTTTAAAAGAGTAGTAAGCAGAAGAAGTTGTGATGAACCATAACATATAAACAAGCTCGACATAGAAGTCGGTGTACAAAAGATTATAAATCTAGCATATTCAAGTTATACATCAGCATAAAACCCAAGTCAAGTCTAAGTGACTTGCTTCCCATCGTCCTTGCCAAAATAAAAGACTAACTACACAAGTCTCGAAAGAGTAACCTCCAAGCTCACGACTATCTAGCTCGGACATTGCGATTCTAACGAGGACCTTCTCCTTGGCTCAGATCTAAGGAAGACAAAACAAACAAATAAGGTAAGTCATAAACACTTAGTAAGCTACTAAAAATGCATAATCATGTCATAGCATAGCAATTTATCTCAATTATGATACATGCTCATCATATAGCATTAGCACATTATTCACGTAAGTGCGAGAAATAAATCATACAAGTAGGATATCATAAGGGCCCGACCGCTACGTAGTTCCTGCAATAAAGTTTATTAACCCAATATCGTGACTACGATGCTCGTGACTTCGCATCGATATATCGAACTCCGCTGGCTAATAGCAGCCTGTGACGCACGTATTGATACGACAAAGGGGCTACTTCCCCACTGCGGCCTACAGTGGAGGTGTGTGTGAGGTCCCAGGTACGGCGATCCATAGCGAGCACCAATCTCACGATTCGTGAAGGTTATGTATCGTCTTACCCTGACATAAAAATCAAACCAAATAGTGTCAGCTAGACTCAATGCATTGCACAAGTAGATATTTACTCGTCAAGACCAAATAAGGATCGAATTCGACAAGAGCGAACTCGACCGGCCAAGTAGGGCATTAATCTCTACTATAAATCATGTCAAGGCAATTAGGTGCTCATAACCAAATAATCACAACGAACTCAATTGCACATAATTAAACTCAACTTAGAATTGAGTAAACCCAACCAAACGGTGTCCAAACTTCGTAGGGATTAAAAGTAGTGTTCAACATGTTCCAAGCTTCCCTAGAGTCGACCACGTTGAGTCTTTACTACACATTCCCAAATTTTAAAGAATAGAAGCTATGTGCTTCATTAACCGTCCTAGCTAGGCTCATTACTATATCCATTTAGGTTATAAATTATCCAAGGCACTACAATGTAGTCCATAACTACATATAATCCAATTAAAGACTAAAACACATTTCAACATAACAACATACCAAGTAAGCCCTAACTAGATACTTTTACATAGTACCATTTCAAGCAACACATATAAACAATGCTTCTAACATGTTCATAATCCTAAATGTACAAGATGAAAGGGGATAACAATCTTTCATAATCATAAAATCATCCTACACATGCTCCTACTAAGTTCACATGCTAGAATCACATGATGAAGGCATATAAAGCAAGTATGTGTACTCATTGACCTCAAAAATCATATGTTTTGTTTCCTTAGGATCAATGAGTACTAAAACAAAGAAGAAGTGTAACTTACTTGTAAACTACACACAAGAAACCAAATGTAGGAACTATTCGGTTAGAAACACTCTACTCTTCAAGCTCTTCACTTCTATGGAGGTGGCTTGAGCAATGGGGGAAGGAATCATGGAGGACCAAGGGAGAAGCTTCAAGAACTCATGGAGGAACTTTGGAGAAGATGAATCCCGTTTTTGGAAAGTAAGGGAGGGAAATGAAGTCAAAACATCTGATTTGTGGTGTTAAAGGGTAGGAAAAGTGAGGGGGACAAGTGTCACTATCATGTGGTTTTTTTAGAATCTGATTTGGGCTCATTTAATCCCCTAATGCACTCACTAATACATAGTGTTCTAAAAATCGGCCTAGGCGGGCGCCTAGGCGCTAGGCACCACCCCGACGCCTAGAAATTTGGCAAATCGGCGAAAAAATCTGCTAGGCGGGCTAGGCGCCCGACTAGGTGGGCTAGGTGCTCGAGGCGGGCTAGGCGACCAACTGCTTATTTTTTCTATTTTTTTTAGTTTTTAAAAAAAATTTGGCCCTAAATAATGTCATTTTGGGTTTTTAAAATAATAATAATAATAAATATCAATTTAAAATTATTAAATTATTTTTGTAAATTTGTAATTGTCAACGGAACTATGGATAATTGAACTGTTGACTATTTTTGTAATATTTTGAACCGTAGATGATATTAATTTTTAAGTTTTACCTTTAAAATTTAACATCATAATGTAATTATTACTTTTAAATTATTAGGTGATATTTAGTATTAGTATAATTAAAAAAATTATGTTTAATAATTAGGTTATAATAAAAAATATATTAAAAATAAGATATTATGTCTTATTTCTCGACCTCGCCTAGCCTTGATATCCGCCTAGCGCCTAGGGGCGCTAGGCGCTAGGGCGCTAGCCTAGACCCGCCTAACAATTTTTAGAACCTTGCTAATACACTCTTAAAACAAGTTAATAATGTTAGGTTATAAGTAATGAGGGTTAGGGAGGTTTAGGTGAGGTTTAGGAGTGGTCTAGATGGGGTTTGAAGGCACAAGTTCGTCAAACAGCAAAACAGAGAGATTTTGCCTCGGGGGACCATGCGGTCGCATGGCCCCATAAGCATGTGGCCGCATCCCTCAGCAAAACCAATGCCCAATTTTCTGGAGACCTTGCGAAGGCAAGGTCATTTCACATTGCGGCCGCAAGCCCGGCAGAACCAAAATGGTTTGAAAAACAACCCTAAAGACCCCCAAACACTTAGCCAAATCAATGAGGCTTTAAACCTCAATAAAAATGAATATTAAACTCGCCACAAGAACCCTCAAACAACACCCAAACAATCCAAACGAATGAGGGAAAGAAGGAGA
Organism: Codonopsis lanceolata; assembly: GCA_013146195.2. Lineage (NCBI taxonomy): Eukaryota > Viridiplantae > Streptophyta > Magnoliopsida > Asterales > Campanulaceae > Codonopsis > Codonopsis lanceolata. Next base: position 80,647,618 of record CM028383.1, read on the forward strand.
ACTAAACGAGCGATTCAACCGACGATTCAACAAGCATGCAAATGAGATTCTAAGCATATTAAGAGCTTTATGAATGACTTATAAATGATTCTAAAACATATATAAACTAAGTAAAAATGATCATGAACATCAAGAATGCATGATGGCAAGCACACAATGCTCATGCAAGAATCCGGGGTGTTACAACCTTAACCTCAGTCATGGTCGTGATTGAAGGGGTTAGGCCAAATCAAACTCTGCTATTAACTTGCAATGCTCTCCACCCCGTGACCAGGTTAGAGGTAACATTTGACGCTTATCAAATACGTTTATGTTAACTTGTTCATTTATGAAACAATGTCTCAAACTCATAATTCCTTCACAACTCATTCAAGTCATTCTCAATTCCACATTACCACAGCTCAAATGGCTAGGATACAATGGTTTGTGAACTAAAGTCATTGTTACCTTCCGATAAATTACCCACATAGTTCCAGGTAATTCAAGGTTTAACACTCACATAATCTTGTCAATATAACCAATTATTCACACAATCAAGCCTAAAGAAACTTGGGGGTTGGACACAACATTCTGCTCCTCATAATATCAATCCTACCACAATAATACCAAGTATACATTCCGTGAATTAAGTCAAAAACCAAATATATATACATAGAGATCAAATACCTTCACATATGAGGTGGTATAATTGTTCAAATATCACTTCTACAAGTCAAACATTCATGGATATAAACATACATAGGTAAGAATCTCCTTACCTCAAAAGATGAATAATCAAATTGGGGATGAAATCATGAATGTATTAGTTCAAAAGATAGATATAAGAAAAAGGAACACTTTTAGTAAAGACTTCAAGTAGTGCAAAGGATGTAATTTGGAGCTTCAAATCCTAACTTGGAAACAATGGAAACCCTCTTATTCTCTTCTTCGTCAATCTCACCTTCAATGGGTGTGTTTGTGTGTGCTAGAGGTCTCATAAGTTAGGCTCAAAATGAGTCTTCTAACAATATATGTCAAGAGAGAAATGTTAAATTAATAAAAAAAAAAGCCATTTTGAAACAGATGCAATGCGGTTGCCTTGCCCCAAATGACGTGACCACGTCATTTACAGAATGTTGGCTTCAAATTATGGCTATGGACGCAGTCGCCTTCCCTTCTCAACACGACCACCTTCTTAAGAACACGGTGTCATTGTATCGTAGCAATGTGACTACGTAAATAACTGGGACATCCCCATGTTTTCTAGGCTGATACGTGGTCACATTACATTTGTAACATGTTTACCTTCCTTCAGAATGCGGTCGCCTTGTTTACCAGAACGTCACCATGTAAAATTCAGAGATAACCCCTAAAATCAGACATCAAACGCTGTCACCTTGTCTCATTAGATGCGACCGCCTTATGCATGCTACAGCAAAAGTAGCCACTATGATTGTTATTCTATTGTCCCATGTTGTTTGGTACATTCAATCCCCTATAATTGTAGTTACTCCCTTAATTAATATAACTCACCGACACAGTTGACAGATAGTGCCCTATTCACTGCCAAGTTCTACGCACAAAATTAAATGGAAAGATCTTATCTCTAAGCTCCAACCTCAACACCTTTATAAACTTGTCTGTCTTTCTCTCTTCCATTGGCACACGATGCTCATTATACCTTACCAACTGTGTAAACATAGCCTCATACTGCATAACCATCATAGTACCTTGTTCCATGTTCATAAACTTTGTCTCCCGTTGTTGTTGAACTACTTCTGGCATGAAGTTCTTATTAAACTAAGTTAATGAATTACCCCAAATTTACAATGTACCATTTCTATCCCACTTATCCTTTACAAGCCTCAACCAATGCTCAGTTGTCCTATCTAGTTTGAATGTAGCAAAGATCACCTTTTCCTCCTTAGTGTACCAAAAAGGTCAGAACACCTTCTCCATATTTTCAACCAAACTTTCAGCCTATGATGCATCGGCATCCCCATTATAGCCTCTTGGCGACATCTTTAAAAACTCTCACAAGTAGTGGTCCCTTGAATCACCCATGCATTAACATGTCCTTTCAGCACTAGAATATTTGGAATCCCCACACGATGATTAGGCTGATTCCGTGCATTCTGATTACCTGTTCCCTATTGTTGTGGCATAAATGCCAACAATGTGTCTAGAATTTCCCCCTGCCTTGCAATAGCTTGTTAAATCTACCCCAAATCATTATTTGGAGGATGGGCTCCACCTACAGGTTGGTTAGTAGGGATGTTGTCATGACTGTTGGTCCTGCGGGTGTGCTCAAATAGGCTAGCGGGGTGGGGGTGAATAGCCTTAGTTGCTACTTTAAAATTATCTCACCATTTATTTGAAATATGGGTGAAACATTTCTAAAGGCAAAAACAATCTTGAGATGAGACAGATCTGCTGTTGAAATTAGCAGCTGACTTGTTCATAGCTGAGTAATGAACTCTACTGACAGATTGGTAGATAAATTGTTAGCCTAGAATATAGTTTCGCAGTGGAAAGCTTCTGGCTTAACAAAAATATCTTAGAAGGTTTAAGCAGTTGTACACAAATATATGTTTAGAACAACACCATAGTTAATACTTCTTCAAATGCAAGACATAGGTTCCAAAATAGATAACTTTATTGAATTAAAATCGTTTTGAGTACTGGAAAGAAAAATCAAGACTGAGTTTGATAAATGTATCTTATATAACAAATCAGCATAGGTTTACTCAAAGGCAAAAATGCATAATACATCAACCTAGACTCTTTAACCTAGCTATCTACTTTTTCCCCTGCTTTCCTTCCTCATTCAGGAACTCCTTCCCAAAGTTTCATGAATGTGTCAGGAACAGGTGGAATCAAGGAGATAAGACATGAGAAGACAATTTTATGGGTTGCTCATATAAGAAGTATCTAAGCAACTGAGTGCAAAGCACTCGACTCCCTATGATGATCTATTGTTGCACAACTGACAGCCCTCGCAATGGAATGCAAGTCTACTGGTATGAATGCAATGCAGACTTTCAGATCATCATCTTCCTTGGACATCTTGAAGATCTATCTTCAATGAAATCTGAAGTGCTTAACCTCTACCAAATAATTGGATCTCTGTAGCGCGGTAGAAACTGAGTTCTTTGAAGGAGGTCAATGAGCTCAAAATCAAGAAAGGAGTTCTTGATCAAGAAATTGTTCTCTGCTTTGTAGCTTTTGAGATTACTCTTTATTCCTTCTCTCTTTTCTTCTTTGCAATCCACAAAATGCGTTTTACAAAGGTTTGGGTTTTTCCACAGTAATCTTTGAATGTTTTCATTCACATTTGGAAGAAGGGAGAAAAGGTTTCTTTTAAAGACAGAAAGCGTAAATCCGTTGAGATTATCTTTGAATAATCTTTAGCCGTTTTAGTGGATGTTGGATTGGATAAAGATATCCATGAAGATCTCTTTTTGAAAAGGTTGTCCAAAAAGTCACACTGAGTTGATGTCTCACTGTTGCGCAAGTCAGATGGAAAGTACACTGACATTTGGTTTTCCAATAAAGTATATTCATTTGAACTTATGGAACAAATGTAGAGGGGAGTATTTGTTGAATAAAATCCAACTAGATCTTGTAGGTTTTGTGAGCTGTCAAGGCTTTTTCCGCAAGTTGACTTTTGCAAAGCTTGAGCCTTTTGTCATTTATGAATATCTGCAATGATTCCATTTTGTCGCACGTGTAAGACCCCGAACCTTCGTGTAATTGACCTTACTGCTTTGCGTGTCGTTCAACCGTAACCTCGCTTACTCGACTTGAGGTAAGAACCTTGATTAATACAGGGAGACTGTATAGGAGCCAATATATTCGTTCCATATGTTCCCTAGACCTTAACTAGTTAAAGTCACAAGTCGTGACTCGACGATAGTCGGAGTGCGACGCGATTGAGGGTTTACTCCCGTTTTGTGTTCGTGACCTCGGTTTGGGTCCTAGACCTCTTTAAGATGGTTTGTTAACATGTTTAGATCCCTTAGACTTCACGTTGGAAGTATTCCTTAAGTCTATCAAAAATCTGGAAGTTTTGGAGATCGCGTTCGTCTCTATCGCGTAATTCGGGAATCGAGTCGCGTAATCGCCTCTCCTTTGGGATTCTTATTTCCCTAAGTTGTTATTCAACTTCCTAGAAGTATTTAAACTTCGTCATTAGCCCTTAGACTTGCTTTAAAAGTCTCCTTTCATTGCTCGTTTGTTTTCGGGTTCGTTCGTCGTCCCGGCTGCACGTTGTTGCACCCCTTCCCGGTTTCGCTCCGAGTTGTTTCGGGAGTTGTTCGGGTGTGTTTTAGACTTGTTTTGAGTTGGGTTAGACCTTAGGAAGGTTGCCCATAAGTTTGGGATCATTTAGATCAAGTTTAGACCAAGTTTTGGAGGTTCAGGAGCCGAGGCGGCCGCATGGGATGGAGTGAGGCGCCCGCCTCAATTACTGAGAGCAACCTTGTGCAGAGCAGAGGTGAGGCGGCCGCATGGAGCATGGTGAGGCGCCCGCCTCACCTGCAGATCAGCTACGGGAATTTTTCCCTGTTTTGATTTTTTGGCGTGAAAAGCCTATTCTACCCCCATTTTAAACCCTCCCCTTTGCCTTGACCACAGATAGGAAGGGCAGGATGGTCTTTCCTAACCCTTTATTAACCAATCTCTCCCTCTTCCTCTCTCATTTCTTCCATCAACCGTAAAAATTTAGAGAGAGAGGGAGGAGGAGCTCCCAAGGGAGAATTGCCGATTCCCGGAGTTCCGGCCATCGGATGATCGAGCCGTGACCGCCATCGCGAAGCCCTCGCCGAGTAGAGTCTTTCCCCTCGGTTTGTCTTCCACATCCTAGAAGTTTGTGGCCCGATTGAGGTACGTTGCTTAAAGCCCTAGTTTCTCTCTCTACAAGTATCTTGATGTTAGATTGTTAGAAACTTGTTCCTTGTGAATTATTGTTGTTTTACATGTCATCATGATATGTTTTTATGGCTATCAATAGATTTTGGTTGGGATTTGAACCCAAATGGGTTAGTGATTATATTGGAATTGTTATGTTTAAGATTGATTTTTGTGGGGTTAGAAACCCGGATAAATCGTAAATCCCGAATTTATGCCTCGAACTAGAAATTCGGGACTTTGTTGATTGACCCTAATGAAGTCAATTCATTTATAAAATTGTTATTCGAACCTTAGGAAAAATTCCTATTACTTCTTGTGTTCATTGAATCTCAATTTCGAAAATTGGAGAATTGCTCGGGTGAAACCAAATTGATAGTAAGATTGACCTTTGGCTTAGAACTCTAATTGAGTCTCTTGATTGATGTTAAGTGCGAAATTATCGCTAGTCCTTGGATGGTTTATGTGTGAGTCGAGAATACGTAACTCGAATGAAAGACGTTTTGAATTGGTTCAATTATGAACTAGAACCGATAATACTAGTTGGACTTTTAATGAAGTCCCAAGATACGTAGTAATGCGATATGTGACTTTACTTGGGAATCTTGTTAACATCCTTGGAAAATCCGGGATTGCTTCGTGGCAATCCTTCCTTAGGAAGGATATTTGAACCGTGTATGCCTTAGTACCCTCTATTATGAGTATCTTGAGTTGTCATTAGCTGACCGAATGGTCATCCAAGTCATGTGCGTGGTGATGGACTTATGGAGTACCATCACATAATTAATTGATGAATCTTGGGTTGTCTTAAGTCTTCTGCCCTTCAAATGTGCATGCTTGATCTTTAGTTCAAAAAGGGAACCTCGAGAGGATTTTTATAATGTTATATATATATATATCTTATGATTCTATAGAACTGAGCTCGATGAGACTGGTTTGTGAATGATGCATGAACTTCTATGTCTGCTTGAGATTTTTCTCCTTAAGAACATTGTGTGTCTTACCGTCACAATTATCTTCCTATTGAGTATCAACGCTGTGATTAATGATTCTAGTAACAAATGGAAATTCGAACTTGAATTCGATCTAAACTCAGTTGGACAATATTCAACTTAGGTTTCCGCCTTTTATGCTTGACTTAGTAAATTTGAGCTAGGGTTCCTAAATGGAACAAGAACTTAACCCTGCCGTAAACAAGAACCTAGAAAGGAGTCTTGGAACATATATAGTGTTCAACTCTATGTGACCGGAATTATAGAAATGACTCGACAAAGTCGATACTAGTGAGTCCTTTAACAATACCGACTCCACGATAACCCCCTCCAATGCTTGAAATCCGTTTAACTAGAATACTAGTTTCGAGATTCTTAATTTAATACATGCTCGTGCTTGATTTCTAGCTGAAAAGGAATAACATGTCCACCTGACTTGAATGAGACCGCTATTACTGCGCTCGTCCTCGCTTGATTTCTTAAATAAGTAAATATTACTTGTTTTCCCCGATAAGTCCAGTTGGCATACGTGTCCTGCATTGTCTTGCCTTGTCTTGCCTGTCTTGTCTCGCCTTGTCTTGCTTGTCTTGCCTTGCCTTTGTCTTGTCTGTCTTGTCGACTTGTCTGCATTGTCTTGCCTTGTCTTGCTTGTATTGCTTGTCTTGCCTTGCCTTCCCTGGTTGACAATTCATCTACCGTTACGAATCATGAGATTCGTGATAGAGATGGGTTGCCGAACCAGAAACGGGCACACCCCTCCATTCTTGATCACTTTGGAGAAGAGTACCTTGTGTAACCATTATGGGCGCTTGGAATAATACTATCACAGGTCGACAGACCATCTCACTTTATGCAACGGCATGTCTGTTAATGATTTATCTTGCAAAAGCTACATGACATGCAGTTATATTCTATCCCTTATATGTGGATTTCTTCTAGCATTTGTGAAAACAAAGTGCTATCCCGAATATGTAAACTAAATGCTTATATATATACTTGCTCTTGACCGCTTGACTTTCGTGACAGGCCTATGAATTATATGATACGTGTATACATAGACATACATACTGCTACCTGATTCCCTCCTGATTGCATGCATATGTACATCATGATAGATATGCATATCCTTACATGATAAACTTCCATGAATGAATTGCTTAGTGCATAAATGAATTCACACACCCCACTTGATAAACCTATGAGGGACTTGGTATATGTATATTTATAAATATGCATACTTCTATTTAATTATTATATGAGAGGCTTGGGATGTTCTACGATAAGATATCGTCCATAATCATGATCATTCTTATGCCTTGCTTCGACGACTGTTTGATTGTTTGTGAGCAGGGGAATTCACCCTGATTCATCTTGGTAGTCTGGTAAAGGACCGGTTTTCATTCAGTACAACCCGACTTACTGGGTCTTCGTCGTAAAACGATATCATTTCCTCTTATGGCAATATTTAATTTATGTCTTAATGTTTTAGTAGTAACGTACTGGGTCATTATGACTCACCCCGTACTTTGTTTCTAGTTGCAGTTCGGAAGTCGTGTTGAGGCGCTGAATGCGTGGGTAGCGACCCGATTGATCGATGGCTCGAGCTTGAGTGCGGCGTGTCCGTGATTGTGATCTATTTCGAATAGTAACATGTGTACTCTTATCTCGCTAGCATCCTTGGCTTGTATTTCATAATTACTTTTCTTGTGAGCTCGTGGTATTGTAAAGTTAATTAGACTTTCTGATCGGGTAGAATTATTGGTTTTTGATTTGGTTCTCCTCCTTGGGCGGCGTGTTGTATCGTTGCCCATAGCTTTGGTTTTTATATTACATTTGTCTCCCAAGCACGCGTGGCTTTGGGGCTTTTCTCTATCCTAGTTATTATTATTATTGTTGGTTAACCCGGTATGCTTTAGCGAGTGGGTATGTGTTATATCGAGTTGGTTGCGCAGGCGGTGGTGCGATGGTTTGTCGGCGTCGCAATGTTGCGGCACGCGAGTTTCGTTTTCTCCCCATCGTGAGATTTATGTCTCTCTTGGTATCCTTGGCCTTGGTTTCGAGCTTCATAGCTGGGACTACCCTTCCTTGTCGCTTCCACTTCGATTTTTTGTAAACCCGTATTTTTAGTGCGGCTTCTTGTTCTTGTCTAGAGCTTGTTAGCTCGAATGTCCGACTTCGCACTATTATTTTATAAGTGCTTGTCCTCCTCTTGCCTTGACCTTGCGGCGTGGCGTTGGGATTCCGTTCGGAATCGGGTCGGCTCGCCCACGATTGTATCTGGTATCGAGCTTTTGTTAGCTATAAGCGGGGATAGGATCCATGGCCTAGATTGGGTTGGTGTGTCGTCAGTATTTTTCCGATGGCGTTCGATTTGTGCCTTATCGGCATGTTCCCTTGTCAGAATATAGGACTTGGATTACTAAGTTACGTTGGTCTAGATTGCCGTAAATGCAAGTTTGTGTTTAAGAGCATCAAATTTTTCTGTATTGCCTTTAAATTGCGGTATACCACGAGTATGATGTTACCTTGTAGAATTATCATTTCTTGTTCGTATGGGTTATCCGATAAACTCAAGTTGTCGATTCCAAGAGTGATCGCCGCAGTTCCTAATACCTTTGACCGTTGTTATATGCTTCATGAGCGGAAGTGAACAAGCCTCCCGTAACGCGTGTTGTGTCCCAAATCGCCATATAAGAATATATAGATATGACGGTACCGAATTACGAAGTTCCTCGCATTGTTTAGTATGGCGTAATTCTAATATTCTTTCCCCGATGACTACTTTCCCGGTATAGAGAGGACTACTCCGATAGAGGGAATATTATCCCGACTCTAATGAGACTTGGTGAGTAGCAGGGGACCAGCGATTTCTAATTTGAATTAGTTGTCTAC
>CM028383.1:80656488-80691868 GCA_013146195.2 Codonopsis lanceolata
GTCTAAGGTATCTAAACATGTTAACAAACCATCTTAAAGAGTGCTAGGACCCAGCCGAGGTCACGAACACAAAGCGGGAGTAAACCCTCAATCGCGTCGCACTCAGGCTATCGTCGAGTCACGACTTGTGACTTTAACTAGTTAAGGTCTAGGGAACATATGGAGCGAATATATTGAAGCCTATCACAGTCTCCACTGTATTAATCAAGGTTCTTACCTCAAGTCGAGTAAGCGAGGTTACGGTTGAGCGACACATAAGCCGAAGATTGATTACACGAAGGTTCGAGGGTCTTACATCCTCACCTCCTTAAAAGAATTCGTCACGAATTCACTGATCGACCACCTTGTGTGCCTCGAGACACGGGGAAAAGAAATCTTGAAATATTCTCCCAATCAATTCCAAAGTCAGTCATCTGACTCTTGGCGGGTTTCAAGAACATTATCAGAGGCTTACAAAGTTCCGATAACGTAAACATTGAGGTGAAAATTCCTCTTTATCATCTAATCAAGTAATTCTTAAGCAGGTGCAATAGTTGCGCCGAATTAACAAACATCCCAACAAGGAGTTTTCCGGGCTAATAAAATTATCCCGATCACGACACGAATTTCTAGGGTCTAACGCCCTTACACTAAAATCAAGTAGGACAGTAATTCATTTGATCAAGTCACAAGTTCATTTCATTCATGGCATGATTTCAATATACATGTTGCACATATTTGCACAAGCAAAACAAGACACCACTTTCAATTTATTCCATTTGGTAACGGGTTCGGTCAATTCCTATATCATATAATACCGTTCTAGTTCTCCGACGAAGACCTCTTGATAATCAAGTCAGGGGCCCTCTGAAGTGACTTCAAAAGCTTTCGTCGTTTAGGATGCGAGGGGGTTGCAAATCACATCATAGCATCCTTCATTAAGGTCTCAAGCACAAATAATAAAATCACATACAGGCATGGAAATCAATATCATGTACATAGCATATTAATCTATTATGCAGGTATACCAAGTATGGAATATTCATACCCTTAATAATCTATTTACTATAGATAAAGCATGTTACACCACGCTAATACTCTTATTAACGTATTTGACTTAGCAACAAGTAAACACAATAACTTATGCATCCCTAGGTAGCAAACGGTTACTAACTAGAAGACTTCAATCACCATGGGTCAAGCGAGTCTTGGTTAACAACTAATTCAATTTAGAAATCGCGGTCACTACCGTTACTCACCAAGTCTCATTATGGAGTCGGGACAATATTCTCTCTCGGGTAGTCCTCTCTATACCGAAAAATGTAGTTATCGGGAAAGAATATTCAGTGCATACTAAACAATCACGAGGACTTGTGGTGAGAATAGTCATGTCTATATATACTTATATGGCGATAATACGCATTACGGAAGGCTTATCCACTTCGTTCAAGAAACGTGTAGCAACGATCAAGACATTAGGAACTGCGGCGATCACTCTTGGAATCGACAACTTGAGTTTATTAGCTAACCCATACGAGCAAGAAATGATAGTTCCACAAGGTAACCTCATACTCGTGGTATGACTGCAACTTAAAGGTAATATAGGGAGAAATATGAGGCTCATAAACACAAACTTGCATTTACGGCAATCTAGACCGACAGAACTTAGTAATCCAAGTCCTATTCTGTACAGAGAATAGATAAGGCACAAATCGAACGCTCAACGGAAAACACTCGACGACGCACAAACCCAATCTAGGCCATGGATCCTATCTGGCATAGCTAACAAAAGCTCGTTACTGGCGACCCGACCGGATTAGGAGCGGAATCCCAACGCCACGTCGCAAGGTCAAGGCAAGAGGAGGACAAGCACTTATAAAATAATAGTGCGAGTCGGACAGTCAAGCTAACAAGCTCTAAACAAGAACAAGAATACGTACTAAAATACGTATAAGAAAATTTCGATGATGCGGAAGCGACAAGGAAAGGTAGTCCCGAGCTATGAAGCTCGAAACCAAGGCCAAAGATACCAAGAGAGACATAAATCTCACGATGGGAGAAAACGAAACTCGCGTGCCGCAACATTGCAGACGCTGGACAAACCATCGGCACAACCGGCCGGCGTTACAGCAAGGGACCAACCTGATAACACATACCCACGGCTAAAGCATACCGGGATTAACCAACAATAATGACAACTAGGATAGAGAAAAGCCCAAGACTACTGCGTGCCTGGAAGACAACAGAATATAAAGATCAAGCTATGGGCAACGACACAACACGTCGGCCCAAGGAAGAACCAAATCAAAACCCAATTATTCTACCCGACTGTAAAGTCTAATTAACTTTACAATACAACGAGCTCACAAGAATAGTAATTATGAAATACAAGCCAAGGATGCTAGCGAGATAGGAGTACACAAGTTACTACTCGGAAATAGACTGTTACAATCACGGACACGCGCACTAAGCTCGAGCCATCGATCAATCGGGGTTCGCAAGCAGCCAGTCACGTACTAGCGCCCTCAACACGACTTCCGAATCGCAACTAGAAACAAAGTATCGGGTGAGTCATAATGACCCAAGATGCTACTACTAAAACATTAAGACATAAATTAAATATTGCCATAAGAGGAAATGATATCGCTTACGACGATTTAAGACCCAAGAAGTCGGGTTGTACCGAATGAAAACCGGTCCTTTACCGCACTACCAAGATGAATCGCAGTGAATTCCCTGTTCACAAACAATCAAACAGGTCAGGAAGCAAGGCATAAGAATGATCATGATTATGGACGTATATCTTATCGTAGGACATCCCAAGCCTCTCATATAATAATTAAATAGAAGTATGCATATTTATAAATATACATATACCAAGTCCCTCATAGGTTTATCAAGTGGGGTGTGTGAATTCATTTATGCACTAAGCAATTCATTCATGGAAGTTTATCATGTAAGGATATGCATATCTATCATGATGTACATATGCATGCAATCAGGAGGGAATCAGGTAGCAGTATGTATGTCTATGTATACACGTATCATATAATTCATAGGCCTGTCACGAAAGTCAAGCGGTCAAGAGCAAGTATATATATAAGCATTTAGTTTACATATTCGGGATAGCACTTTGTTTTCACAAATGCTAGAAGAAATCCACATATAAGGGAATAGAATATAATCTGGTACTGTCATGTAGCTCTTTGCAAGATAAACTGTTAACAGGACATGCTGTTGCATGTGCGAGATGGTCTGTCGACCCAGGATAGTATTATTCCAAGCGCCCATAATGGTTACACAAGGTACTCTTCTCCAAAGTGATCAAGAATGGAGGGTGTGCCCGTTTCTGGTTCGGCAACCCATCTCTATCACGAATCTCATGATTCGTGAATGTAGATGAATTGTCAACCAGGGAAGGCAAGGCAAGACAAGCAATACAAGCAAGACAAGGCAAGACAATGCAGGACAAGTCAGGACAAGACAGGACAAGACAGGACAAGACAGTCAAGGCAAGACAAGCAAGACAAGGCGAGACAAGACAGGCAAGACAAGGCAAGACAATGCAGGACACGTATGCCAACTGGACTTATCGGGGAAAACAAGTAATATTTACTTATTTAAGAAATCAAGCGAGGACGAGCACAGTAATAGCGGTCTCATTCAAGTCAGGTGGACATGTTATTCCTTTTCAGCTAGAAATCAAGCACGAGCATGTATTAAATTAAGAATCTCGAAACTAGTATTCTAGTTAAACGGATTTCAAGCATTGGAGGGGGTTATCGTGGAGTCGGTATTGTTAAAGGACTCACTAGTATCGACTTCGTCGAGTCATTTCTATAATTCCGGTCACATAGAGTTGAACACTATATATGTTCCAAGACTCCTTTCTAGGTTCTTGTTTACGGCAGGGTTAAGTTCTTGTTCCATTTAGGAACCCTAGCTCAAATTTACTAAGTCAAGCATAAAAGGCGGAAACCTAAGTTGAATATTGTCCAACTGAGTTTAGATCGAATTCAAGTTCGAATTTCCATTTGTTACTAGAATCATTAATCACAGCACGTTGATACTCAATAGGAAGATAATTGTGACGGTAAGACACACAATGTTCTTAAGGAGAAAAATCTCAAGCAGACATAGAAGTTCATGCATCATTCACAAACCAGTCTCATCGAGCTCAGTTCTATAGAATCATAAGATATATATATATATAACATTATAAAAATCCTCTCGAGGTTCCCTTTTTGAACTAAAGATCAAGCATGCACATTTGAAGGGCAGAAGACTTAAGACAACCCAAGATTCATCAATTAATTATGTGATGGTACTCCATAAGTCCATCACCACGCACATGACTTGGATGACCATTCGGTCAGCTAATGACAACTCAAGATACTCATAATAGAGGGTACTAAGGCATACACGGTTCAAATATCCTTCCTAAGGAAGGATTGCCACGAAGCAATCCCGGATTTTCCAAGGATGTTAACAAGATTCCCAAGTAAAGTCACATATCGCATTCCTACGTATCTTGGGACTTCATTAAAAGTCCAACTAGTATTATCGGTTCTAGTTCATAATTGAACCAATTCAAAACGTCTTTCATTCGAGTTACGTATTCTCGACTCACACATAAACCATCCAAGGACTAGCGATAATTTCGCACTTAACATCAATCAAGAGACTCAATTAGAGTTCTAAGCCAAAGGTCAATCTTACTATCAATTTGGTTTCACCCGAGCAATTCTCAAATTTTCATGAATTGAGATTCAATGAACACAAGAAGTAATAGGAATTTCTCCTAAGGTTCAAATAACAATTTTATAAATGAATTGACTTCATTAGGGTCAATCAACAAAGTCCCGAATTTCTAGTTCGAGGCATAAATTCGGGATTTACGATTTATCCGGGTTTCTAACCCCACAAAAATCAATCTTAAACATAACAATTCCAATATAATCACTAACCCATTTGGGTTCAAATCCCAACCAAAATCTATTGATAGCCATAAAAACATATCATGATGACATGTAAAACAACAATAATTCACAAGGAACAAGTTTCTAACAATCTAACATCAAGATACTTGTAGAGAGAGAAACTAGGGCTTTAAGCAACGCATTCTCAATCGGGCCACAAACTTCTAGGATGTGGAAGACAAACCGAGGGAAAGACTCTACTCGGCGAGGGCTTCATGATGGCGGTCACGGCTCGATCATCCGATGGCCGGAACTCCGAATCGGCAATTCTCCTTGGAGCTCCTCCTCCTCTCTCTCTAAATTTTTACGGTTGATGGAAGAAATGAGAGAGGAAGAGGAGAGATTGGTTTATAAAGGGTTAGGAAAGACCATCCACGCCCTTCCTATCCGTGGTCAAGGCAAAGGGAGGGTTTAAAATGGGGGTAGAATAGGCTTTTCACGCCAAAAAATCAAAACAGGAAAAATTCCGTTCTGCAGGTGAGGCGGGCGCCCACCATGCTCCATGCGACCGCCTGCGCACAAGGTTGTTCTCGCGGGCGCCTCACTATCCCATGCGGCGCCTCGGCTCCTGAACCTCCAAAACTTGGTCTAAAATTGATCTAAATGATTCCAAACTTATGGGCAACCAACCTAAGGTCTAACCCAACTCAAAACAAGTCTAAAACACACCCGAACAACTCCCGAAACAACTCGGAGCGAAACCGGGTAGGGGTGCAACAACGTGCAGCCGGGAAGACGAACGAACTCGAAATCAAACGAGCAATGAAAGGAGACTTTTAAGGCAAGTCGAAGGGCTAATGAAGAAGCTTAAATACTTCTAGGAAGTTGAATAACAACTTAGGGAAATAAGAATCCCAAAGGAGAGGCGACAGCGACTCGATTCCCGAACGATAGAGACGAACGCGATCTCCAAAACTTCCAGATTTTCGATAGACTTAAGGAATACTTCCAACGTGAAGTCTAAGGTATCTAAACATGTTAACAAACCATCTTAAAGAGGTCTAGGACCCAAACCGAGGTCACGAACACAAAACGGGAGTAAACCCTCAATCGCGTCGCACTCCGACTATCGTCGAGTCACGACTTGTGACTTTAACTAGTTAAGGTCTAGGGAACATATGGAACGAATATATTGGCTCCTATACAGTCTCCCTGTATTAATCAAGGTTCTTACCTCAAGTCGAGTAAGCGAGGTTACGGTTGAACGACACGCAAAGCAGTAAGGTCAATTACACGAAGGTTCGGGGTCTTACATGGCGAAGGAGGCGGATTGGATGGATAGAGTTGAAGGGGAATTGGACATATGGAATACAATTATTTTTACAAAATAATTTTATTTATTTTAAAAAATTATAATTCAAAATTATTTTAAAAATCAAAAGATTAACTAAATGTATACCCATCTCATATATGCAAGTTCAAATAATGATAAAAATTAATTATTAACCAAATCTCACTATTATATTGTTTTTTATTTTTTTTTAAATAATATAATTTTTCAAAAAAAATTATTTTGATTGTTATAAAGTAATCTTTCACTTAAAATATCTAAAATATCAACTAAATGATGAACTATAAATTGATAAAATATCATTCATTAAAATGATTATAATATTTTTCTACTAAGAAACAATTATAATTTATTTACCAAAAAAATCATTAATTTTGTATAATAGTGACGGAGAAAACCGTCCGTCGATGACGGATCATGGCGTATTCCGTCATCGCTGACGGAATAAATCAATTAGTGACGGAATCTCCGTCACTAAATCTGGAATGAAACAATTATAATTTATTCAACAAAAAATCATTAATTTTTATAATAGTGACGGAGAAAACCGTCACTGATCAGTGACGGAATAAATCAATTAGTGACGGAATCTCCGTCACTAAATCTGGAATGAAACAATTATAATTTATTCAACAAAAAATCATTAATTTTTTATAATAGTGACGGAGAAAACCGTCATCGATGACGGATCGGACGGCGTATTCTCCGATCGGTGACGTAATTAATCAATTAGTGACGGAATCTCCGTCACTAAATCTGTCATGAAACAATTATAATTTATTTAACAAAAAAATCATTAATTTTTAATAATAGTGACGGAGAAAACCGTCACTGATCAGTGACGGAATAAATCAATTAGTGACGGAAACAAACAATTACCAACGGAAACTCCGTCATTAAATATGGCGCCATTTCAAAGTGATTTTGCCGACGGACTTCCGTTAGTAATTTTAAAATTCCGTCACTAATTGCTGTCGAAAAATTCCGTCAGTAATATTCCGTCACTAATTAATGACTCACGGATCTCCGTTAGTACTTTTCAAATTTCGTCAGTAATTGCTAACGGGAAAATTCCGTCAGTAATATTCCGTTAGTAAATGTCATGTTTCTAGTAGTGAAACCTGGTAGCAGTACGTACTCCCTCAGTCCTTCTGTCTTTGTCCCTCTTTCTTTTTTATTTAATTAGCGACTTACACCAAGGAATTGGGGGTCACCGAGTTGAGGAAGGTGGGTCGTCTTGTAAAACGACGTCGTTTTCAAGGTGAATATAAAAATAAAAAATTAGAAATTTGGTTCACTTGCATCCTATTACTCCAACACTTGTCCGCCCTAACTGCACCTGAGGTAGTATTATCGATCCTTGATTCTTGTGGTTCTCTCATGTCTCTTTCATCTCATCAGTTTTTTTTTTAATTTTTGTGAAGCCTATGGATGCTTTCATTATGAATGAGTAACGCTGGTCCATGATTTTTAATTTTAGTCATGTATGCATCTGTTTTGGCTAAGTTGTAAGCTAGTAGGCAATTCATTGAACTTGACATATTAATTGTACTTGAATACTTATTAGTAGTGTTTTTTACTGTTTGTTGTACTGCTCCTCTTGCTACTTTGCATTTTCCTCTATTATTCGGTGAATTTCATGAAAATCAAAGAAGAGATGACATGAAAACAAAAATTTACCAGCATAATTGAAAGGTACAGAACTAGGTTGTTTTGCTTTGGATTTCAATCATTATGAGGGGATATAATACTTCAAACAAGCCAAGGAATCAAAGGTACTAACAAATGGATAATAAAGATAATTAATCAAATCATCGCCAATACAAAAATTGCAAACGACGGAATTACCATCTATTAGTACATATTTCAAGCAACAATCCAATAAAAAAAATGTCATAGGCATCTAATAAACATGTTTAAGTGAGGGCGGTAATAAGACACATAAAATAAAAATAATAAAAAGTCACATAGGTTATAGGGAAACCTACCTTAAAAGAAATGTCATGAACAACGATCTCGTCCACTACAATGTGAGAATTCACATTACATGTAATGCCACACTATGTCAAAATGGAATGAGAAGCCAACAAAAAATAAAGCATCAGTTTCTACACACAGAGAAGTTGACATAATGAGTTAAAAATCAGAAGAGAAACAAAAAAACACTTCAAAAAGTTCTCATGACAGACAAGCAAATTGAATGCTGTCAATTTTTGCAAATTGGTCATATTATTGTTGCTAACATAGACCCCTTTGAAGAATAAAATGTTCTTTCAAGGGAGAGTATGCAGATATGGGATACCGGTGCGATAAAAAATGTTCATAGAAGGACTTTCAAGGGAGTCGGTTGGAGGGGGGACTTGATGTTTCAAAAAACAACACCTTTTCCATTGTAATCGATCAATAATGTGTAAAAGCCTTGTCAAAACAAAATACTTAACAACATCACCCTTCAGCTTTTTTATACATAAAATAAATTAAACTTTCAGAAACACCAGTTTTGGGATAAAACCCAAAATCCGAAACACTAGTTTTAGATAAAGCCATAGCTATTTTGTCAACATTTTAAAATCAATTAATGCAATTTCTGTTCAACTTTTTTGAAATCAACAATATTCAAATTTCCAAAAGAACATACCAATTTTGGATATGTAACCATTAAAATATTAACAAACCATAATTTCAAAACTAATTTTAGATCAAAGCATTAATAAAAGAACATACCAATTTTAGCGAACTTGAATCCAGCCATGATTCACCCTAAAAACACAAATTAATCAGAAACATTTAATGCAGCATAGAAGATCAGTAAGAAATCAATATGATTTAATAAGTATTTAAAATCAAACTTTTTTCCAAAGTGGGATCATTAAAATTGCTTTAAAAGAATCACAACATGTAAAATTGTGCAAGATTTTTTGTCTAAATATAGCTATAGAAAGATCTGTGTTATAAAGAAATAAACAAACAATTCAAGAGCCTCATAGGGCGAAGAAGAACTTACAAGCAAGATTTTTGGTTGCATGAGAACAAATGATCTGCAATGGCACGCAGGACAAGTAAGTGCAGCTTAGTGGTAAGACGCTTCACCTATACCTAATAGGTCGTGGGTTCGAGTCATCCAGAGGGTAAGTGGGGAACCATTATTGATCCTCTTTTTAAAGAGGAAAAAAAAAAGCAATGGCACGCAGTGAGAGTGAGAGTGAGAGTGAGAGTCTGACAGTGTGGGCTGAGGGGTAGGAATGCGATACATTTATACTGAGAAGTGAGAAGGGTGGGTCTTCTAGGTTTGTTTTAATTAAATTACACTTATGCCCTCTTCTAGGTTTTTATTTGTTTTTCTTTCAAGTCCATAAGTACCCCTCTTTATTTTTATTTGTTTCTATGTTTAACTAGTTTTTTTAATCCGTGTGTTAAATGCACGTCAATTAAATCGTACATAAACAAAATAAGGAGGATCATTTTATTAACAATTACACATAATTATATCACTAATAATTATAGTAGATTCTAAAAAAATTCCTTATACACAATATTTATTGTCTTAGTAGTTGGTTTTTCATCTTCACCACATATCAATATCTTCAAACCAAAATAATTTGTTACTCTAGAAACTATGACATATAACTGTCAATGGCTAAATACTGTTTTTTTTTTTCAAATAGAGGCATACCTGCAATTATTAACTTTGACACTTGTTAATTGTCATTGTATGTGATACTGATACCAGCAATGCAAATTGTCTTCTCTGGAACTTGAAACACAGTATTACATTGGATAGAGTTAATGACAATCTTGGGATAAAAACATTTTCTCAAACATTACTTCCTTTCAAATTTTTTGTTTCAACAATATGATCCCCAAGATTTATGATGATTAGTCTTGTTTCATTACACAACCTTGCAGCATGGTCAATGTTTCTCAATAGGATTACTGGAACTATAATTTTAAGTATCAATTCATGGCCTGACAACCCCGAACACTTTATACTATTCAAAAACTATGTATACTAAATATTTTCGAACAAACTTGAATTTTTTTTTCGACATTCAAATAGAATATGAACTCAAATAAGTTCTTCCTTTTGAATGATTATTTTTATTAAATTATATTTGTATTTTATGAATAAAGAAATTTCTGAGAAGAAAACCGTTAACTATTATTTTTGTTTTGTAAATTATTTTTATTTTAATAACTTCCATTATATATTTTTGTTTTATTGACTTCGTAACTATTATTTTTGTTTTATTTTTAAGAATTAGTTTTACGGAAAAAATTTATTCCGTAATTTTTTATTATTACTTTGCTAACCTCAGTTTAAATTGTTTTGTTTTACTGACTATGTAACTGCTATTTTTGTTCCATCAAATATTTTTATTTTACTAACATATTTTTGTTTTACATAACTATTTTTAAGAATTTGTTTTAAACTTTTGTTCAGTAAATTATTTTTATAATTTTACTAACCTCAATTTAAATTATTTTTGCTTTATTGACTCTGTAACTATTATTTTTGTTCCATCAAATATTTTTAGTTAACTAATGTATTTTTGTTTTACATAACTATTTTTAAAATTTTGTTCCGTTAATTATTTTTATTATTTTTGTAACCTCAGTTTAAATTGTTGTTGTTTTTATTGACTATGTAACTATTATTTTTGTTCCCTCAAATATTTTTATTTTACTAACATATTTTTTTTACATATACATTTTTAAGAATTTGTTTTAAACTTTTGTTCCGTAAATTATTTTATTTTACTAACCTTTGCATTAAATTACTTTTGTTTTGTTGATTCTGTAACTCTTATTTTTATAGTGGCTTGTTCCATAAATTATTTTTATTTTACTAACCTCTTATATTTTTGTTTTCTTAACTCCGGAACTATTATTATTTTTGTTTTAGTTACTATTTAGAGAAGACGGGAGAGAGAAATAGAAATATAACTAAAGAAGATATGAGAGAGAAAGAGTTAAATGGTAACTGAAAAGTTAATAATTCAAAATTGAAATTTTGGAGAGAAAAATCTACCTATATATATATATATATATATATTCCTTTATGTTGATGTCTGCTTGTTTTGTTTTGTATTTATTTTTATAGTTGGGATGCCCGAATGACTCTAATCTATATTATAAAAAAGCTCAGGGTCTAACCGGTGGTCCTGATCGAATTGTGCTAAACACAACTGACGGTTCAGATTGATTTGTAAGTATGTGAATTACAAATGAACTCTTTAGTTATAAGTTATGTTTGAATTACCCCATCAGTTATGAGTTTTATTTATCCCGACCAAATGGAAAGCCAACATAGAGATTTACGTTTGGTAGAAGTTGAATTGCATTATCAATTTGAACTTAAAAGTGACATTTCATGAAAACAAAATAGAGAGACAGAAAGTGACATTAACAGATTAGAGGTAGCACTAAATGTTAAAAAAAAATTGCTCAAAAAATTATTTAAAAAAATAAAATAATATATATAAATATAAATAAATAAATAAATAAATAAATAAATAAATAAATAAAATATATATATATATATATATATATATATATATATATATATATATATATATATATATATATATATATATATATATATTTAAAGTAGGTGAAGAGCACTGTGGTTGTGCCACCTCATCCAACTTTTGATATAGTTGAATCATCAAGCCTTTAGCCATTAGCTAAGAAATGAAGCTTGGTGGTGTTCTTGAGTCTCTCTTGAGCTCCTAATACGTGAATGTTTGGGGGTGGAAATGGCTGAAATAGTTCAGAAATGAAGGTTGAAGTCACAAAATTGGCTAATCCATGTGAAGGGGTTTATGTGACTTCTCATTGGTTGATTGTTTTGTGCCTTTGATTAAAATTCATCAAAGGCTAGGAAAGGGTCTCCCTTGGTCAACAAAAGTGTCTATGACTGAATTGGGTTGAAAATGATTAAGGGTACATGAGTAAACAATCAAGACATTCACAAAATCCCGAAATCTGTTGTTCTGTTTTCAAATTTTGCGGTACTACCCAGTCAACTTGTAAATTCCACCATTAATCTTTCACACCTCCAAATGAGGTGATTATTTCTTATTATGAAACTAAACTCCTTAAACTATATTTTAGGTTTTTAAATTACTCCATTTGGTCTATTATTCATCAAAATACAGTCCCTCCAAGTTCATGATAACATTCTGATTTCTCAAAACAGAACACAGAGACGGCCATAATACGTGGCATAATTGAGGTACTTAAACACCTTGGAAAATTACCAAATTTTACAGAACGTATCCTAACATATGTAGGTAAAACATACTAAAATTTGAGCCAATTATCTTTAGTAGATTGGTACCAGAAGTTTCCCGAAATTTTCCCAAAACAGGGACTGAAACTGTGAGGTTTCTAACTTATGGTTAAGCACCCAATGATCAATGAAATAACCAAGAACCATAAATTAATGATACTAAGACTCATTAAGACTTAGTTAAGTGTTTAGGAAGCTAAGGTGATACACGAAGAAACCAAGACAAGACAAGAAAAGCATAGAAGACTTATAAGGCCACTATGAACTCAAACAAGCAATGTAAGCAAGACAATCATGATTTTGGTGTGTTGAACATATAATGCACTATTTAGCATGATAAACATATCTAGATAGAAACTCAAGTAAGTAAGATTTCAAGTCTAGCAAGTATGATTTCATGTCAAGCGAATGAGGATGTCAAGCATGTAAGGGTTAGGGTCTCCACAAGATATATGTTCACAATTGTTAGAAGTTGATGTTGGCTTTAAAAGTTATTAAGCAAAATCATACCAATAAAAATGATAAATTCCTCATTGTTTACAAAAAAAATATTTTAGTTTAAAAGTTTTTAGATAAAAAATTATTTTAGTTTGAAAGTTTTTAGATAAAATTCTTACTAACAATAGAAGAGATCTATCCCACATTAGATATAAAATAATGTTGGTTTCAAAAGTCTTAAGATAAAAAACTTATAGTATTATTAATAATAGAATAAACGTATCCCACATTCGTTAGAAAATAATGTTGGTTTCAAAAGTTTTAAGATAAAAGACTTCTACTAATATTATTAATATAATATATGTATCACACATTAGTTAGAAGACTTCAACTATTACAAATAGAATATATATACATACATACATACATATATGAAAACGGGGAACAATGAAAGATCGCCGGAAATCGCCTAAGAAGCACAGTGAAGAGAAGCAGTGAGTGAAAAGTGAAAATGGTGAAAGTGAAAAGAAAAGAAAAAAGCTCTTATACCCCCCATGCAACGACGCCGCATTAAGGCGGGGCCCCTAAATTCACCGGGTCGACCCACGTGTTTTTTACCTATGCAAAACCCGAAACGACACCGTATGACATTGATTTCTCTGGATTCGGGAAGAGAGGGCGGCATTAAAAGCATTTCGAAATTCGAAAAGCCGCCCCAAGCGAAAATCAAGAAGATGCCAAAACCTGCATTTAATGATGTGACAGCCCGAAAAGACGTATCGTCCTGATGGACGGATACTCAAAAACGCCTCATAAGCTTCCATCAATCTCGACTTGAATCCTGCAGTCGACCTCGGCACGAAACTCGGCGTCAGCCTTGACTTGAATCCAGCAGCCAATCTCGACACCAAGCTCGGCATCGACTTCTCACCACCAAACAAAGAGAATACTTCTTGGCCTTCTCGGCGTCGAGCGGCCAAAAAGTAGGGGGCCACTGAAAGGATTAAACCAAGGAAATGATCCTCGGCACATTAGCGGGCCCCACTTAGAAAACCGATAACAGCGAAACCATAGAAACATGGATTTCCGAGATAACGTGAGACTCCTGAAGCCGAGTAACGGACAAACCACGGTTTCCAACACCATTGGCCTCGGCTAGTCAGAATGACTACCAATACCCTCGGCCCGGGCTCTAGAGTGGTTTCCACAACCCTCGGCCTCGCCCCACTAAAGTGGTCCCCAGTACCCTCGGCCTCGGCGGTGTTAGCACCTCATCACAAGACCGCTCGGCCTCGGCATTAGATCAATCATCACCCGGCCTGACAAAGAAGCTTCCCTAGGCCCGGTAAAACCTCTACACGCAACCACCAACTCCCTGACAAACGCTCAGCCCACTTATTTCTGACAGAGACCATCAGTGTATTTAATACCCGCTGCAATATGTTCCCCAATGACCATCCGCCACGTCGACAGGAAGATCGGGTATAAATAGAAGGCACACATTTATTGTAAAGGTAAGTAAAATCTGGGATATCTAAACTCCCTTATCAAGCAAATATCACGGCACATTTATTACCCATTTTACCACCGGAATCTTACTCTCACACCGGAGGGTTCTAGTCGTGCCGCCCCGACTCCTTAACGGTGTTTGTTGTTTACTTTGTGCAGGTAATCAAGGAAGACGAACGAGTGGACCCCACCTCATCCTTGCCTCATACGTGGACAACAAGACAAGGTCACCACCAAATAGAATATCACGTCACCCCCGCTGCATCCACCCGCCCAGAAAAAGAACCAGTCGAGCACAACGAGCACTACAAGAAAAGAGAGTATTTGGATCGCTCATTTGCCGTCCCTAAAAGTCCATTTCCCGTCCCTAATAGTATTTAGAACGGCCATAGGGACGGCAAAATAAGGGCTTAAATAATATGGGTGCTAAATGTTTTAGGGACACGAAGAGCCGTCCCTAAAGGTTTTTAAGGACGTAATTTAATTTTGCCGATCCTAATACGTTTGAAAATGTTCTAAATAATTGGCGGGAAAACAAAAAGGACAGATTGTTGTCGTCCTAAATGTTTTGGCGCCAACACTTTTGGTTCTAAAATTTTGGTGGGAAAACAAAAAGGACCGATTGTTGGCGTACTAAATATTTTGGCGCCAAAACGTTTGGTGGGAAATTACAAAAAATAGTGACGGGTAATATTGAAAAAATTGGTGGGAAACTTATTAAGGTCAACTTCCACCGTCCTAAAAAATAATCTCTTATATTGATATATGCATTCTATTGACGAATTATAAATTTAGCATTTTCATCAATACAACAAACAAAAATTTTAGTAAAAGAAGATATCATTAATAATAAAAGATAATCATTACATCAATCTGTTAATAAAGTTGATTGTTTACCAAAAGAATCAATCTACTATATTCTAAGATTAATTAACCAACCTACAAGTAATTTCTTAAAATATAAAAATATCGTCTCAACTAGTTTAAACTTCAAACTAGTAGATCATAAAAAACAAAAACAAAGGCTTGACGATAACTTTTGACCAATGTGCATCGAATGACATCTTGCGCTATTCCCAAAAGCAACCTGGAAAAATAAATGAAATAAAACAATCAATTTAATTAATCACATAATTTTCATTTTCCAAGGAAAAATATGAAAATTTCTTATAAGCTCATGTACAACGAGATAATTATATCTTCGTTAATGCAATCATTGAACACTAAGTTGTCCTCTGACAACTAAACACTCCTGAAATAAGAAGTAGTTGGTAACTGACATGACAAACAATTTGGTGTTGTTCTAACCAACTTGCTACCTTTTAAAGGATATATGAACCGAATCATACAACCTTTAGCAACATTTATGATGATATATAAATAACCATTGATTGTCAAGCCAGTATTCATCATAATGCAAGAGAATATAGATATTATATGGACATCACTCTAGAGAAAGTGTGAAAATGAAGCATAACTAATCAAAAAGGAAATGTGTACCTTTTGAAATTTAGGTTGTTTGATTTCTAGAGGTAGATCCATGACCACTCAATTGCCTAGGGCTTGAAATAGCAGAATGAATCGTAGAGACTTCTTTTTTTTTTTTTTTTGACTTCTGATTATTCTCCCACACTTCTGCAGCATACAAATTTATTCAATTTAGCATTACACTGTGTGACCTTGTCAATTGATTCCAGAAAATGGTAAGTGTTATTGACTAATCTCAACTGTTTCAATTAAGTAAAACAAGGAACTCAGTTTTCATAAGTAGATTTGAACATCAAACAATCAGTTTGTGTTAGAGTATTTTCATAATTCAAGAACATCAATCAATTGTTGTCCTCAAATTTCAGTAATATCTAATTTGGATGTCGATATATAGAAAACAAATAACTGTAGATTAGTGGGACTGCATTATTATTTACCCATATAGATTAATGCAAGTGTCAGAATCTTCTCACAAGAAAATCCAACATTAACTGCATTGCAGTAAAAGCTCCAAAGAAGAGCTTATGAGGATGCTAATCTCCAATGTACATGCAAATTATCTATATAAGTGTGCGAGTCTTGGCTGTGGAGTAACTACAGATGGAAGTGCAATATAGTAATCATCTGATAGAAGCAAATGGCCAAAAAAACGTAGTAAACATGGGAAATTGCTTCCAATGCTCACCCATTTCTGTGGAATGTATTATAGTTAGTTTGCCTAAGTTAGATTATTGATTTCTATTGTGTTTCTGTTTCTTTACTCTTTTTTTAGGATAAGTGTGACCCCTTGTTTCTTTACTAATTTATTATTTTAGTGTAAGGGATACTTATGGGAGTACCAGAACATATATTTCAGATCCACTAAGATCAATGTGCTTTATCATCTATGAATTAGGTGTCAAAGTTCTTTGGGGAGTGATGATCAAGAAACCAAGAAAATAACGAAGGTGAGTAAGATCGTCTCAGCACAGTCAAACCTCATTCAATGATGATCCCACATGGTCTTAGCAATGTTCTGGATGAGTTTTCTAGTGGCTGATTTCAACTTCTAACCATAAATCGCTTGAATTTACCTGATGTGGGTTTCAAATGATTCATATCTATCCAAAACCGTCTCCAAATGATTCACATCTATCCAGGCCAGTAGACCACCAATCCTTGAGTTTTCATTGTTTCCATAAAATTCATGTTCTACACTTATGTATTCACACCATATTGCTATGTTCTTTTTACCAATCAATTATAAATAATCACAAATCTATTTCCCTATATATCCTGTTCTCAATGGCAATGGCACAACTACGTTCCTTAAGCTCCAGTAGTCATGAGTAACTTTCTGAAGAGGAAAGGCTGTGATTTGTATTTGAAGTGTGTTTTATCTAAACACTGAGCCTATTTATAGGCTTGAACATGCAAGGGCATCAATACTAACCGACAAATCCTTGACTATGTTACACTTTTTCAAGGTATCTCACCCTTCATTCACCATCTCATCCTCTCAACTATTTCTTATCATCTTTAGATATTAACATCCCAGGAACTAAAGCAGGTGTAACGGATACCAACTTAACCAATTGCTTGGCGCGCATTTGGCAACGGCTTGATCGGGTTTTGGTTAATGGGTATTATAAGTCATCGTTCCCTGATCTTAAAGTCCATCATCTTGCCAGACTTCACTCAGATCACTCGCCATTGTTGGTAAAGGTTGTAGATACTCCTAAATGCAAAGGCAGCTTCAGATTTCAAAGATTCTGGCTGGACCACAGTGATTTTTTGGAGTTTGTTCGCAATCAGTGGAACCTCCCATGTCATGGATCTGCTTTGGACATTGTTCATCGGAAGCTTCAGCATCTTCGTACTAAACTTAGAGCTTGGAATTGGGAGGTCTTTGGGAATGTTCATAGAATGATTGACGGTTTTCAGGATGATGTTCTTCGTTTTGAGATGAGCCTTCAGAATTCTTGGGATTCTTCGGTGAATACGCAACTGTTGGAGACTAAGAACAAACTTTGCCAAGCGATATCCTGGTCGGATGAATTGCTTCAACAGAAAGCCAGAGCTTCTTGGCTAACAGATGGAGATCGTAACACCTCGTTTTTTCATGCTAGTCTGAAAGATAGGATGCAGCGCAACGAGGTCAAAATTAAACGGAGTGATGGTAGTTGGTGTACTAATAATCAGGATATTGGTGATATGGCTATTCAGTATTTCTCTGAGTTGTTTTCATCATCTCGTCCTAGTCATAATGAGGATCTATTTTCCCACTTTCCCAGCTCAATAGGTGATCAGGATAATATGCTTTTCAAAGCCCTTCCTAGCGAAGAGGAGGTTTGGGATGCAGTTAAAGGTTTGAACCCAGATAGTGCTCCTGGCCCGGACGGTTTTACAGGGTGGTTTTTCCGAGGGTGTTGGTCTATAATCAAGGATGATATTGTTGCGGCGGTTCAGGATTTCTTTAGAGGTGGAGTTCTTCCCAGGGGTATATCTTCCACTACTATTGTTCTTATTCCGAAAATTGATAAACCTACTAGTCTGGGGGATCTTCGCCCTATTAGTTTGTGTAACTTCTCGTGCAAGATCATATCTCGTATATTGACAACTCGGCTTGCGGCCATCCTTCCTTCTCGGATTTCTTTGGAGCAGGTGGGTTTTATTAAAGGGAGGAATATTTAGGACAATTTAGCCTTGGCTTACGAATTAATTCAGCGCATTGATCATAAGGTTCGTGGTGGCAACGTAGCTTTTAAATTTGACATGTCAAAAGCTTACGATAGGTTGGAATGGGGTTTTCTTCTACGCGCTATGAAGGCTTTTGGATTTGATGAAGTTAGTTGTGATTTGATTTATAGGCTGATCAACAATATTTGGTATACCTTACGCATTAACGGAGAATCTTATGGTTTCTTCCAATCTTTTAGAGGTGTACGTCAAGGTGATCCTCTGTATCCACTTCTTTTTGTAGTAGCCCAAGAAATTCTCAGCTTTAACATCAACAGGGCTGTCTCGAAAGGTTTAATTATTCCTTACAGACATGGAGCTGGTGGTATGGTTATTTCGTACTTGCTTTATGCCGATGACATGCTCGTCTTCAGTAATGGTAGTAAGAAATCGATTCTTGGTCTCAAACGAGTAGTGACTGAATATGAGAGAGCTTCAGGGCAGCTTATCAATTTGGCTAAGAGCGGCTTCATTGCTTCTCGTCTTTGTTCTCATCGGAAGGTCCAAAATATTGGGAGTTGGTCAGGATGTACGCAAGGTAGGCTTCCTTTTAAATATTTGGGCCTGCCTCTTTTCAAAGGAAGAATGAAAGCGTCGTATTTTGAAGATATAGAACGGCGTATAATCTCTAGAATCAATGGGTGGAAGGCTAAACTCTTGTCCTTCGGCGCCAAGATTGTTCTCCTCAAATCTGTTCTTAGTAGTATGCCCATCTATCGTTATGCGTTCAAGCGCCTAATCACTTTATTCAGAGGCTGGAGCGGCACATGGCCTCCTTTCTTTGGAGTTCAGCTGGAGAAACCCGAGCTCACTGGATTGCATGGCAAAAGGTTTGTCGTCCTATCAATGAAGGGGGTTTAGGTCTTCATTCGATTGATCAAATTATGGGCTCTCTGCATGCAAAACTAGCCTGGAATGCTCTTCAAGGCTCGAGTCTCTGGGCTAACTTTGTTCGTGGTAAATACGGCACGGAATCTGGGTTTTGCACACCGAGATTTTCATCTCATGTTTGGAAATCTATCATGAAGCATATCTTAGAGAATTATTGAGCACGACCAATGGATTGTGGGGCGGGTGATATTTCTTTTTGGAACACAAGCGGGTGTGGCTCCGTGTTGATAGGTCGAGACCGGTTGATGCCCAATTGAAAGTGAAGGATGCTATTCCACGCATTCGGAACTTTACGCTAATTCAGTGGGTTTGCATGATAAGGTGCGTAATGTTAAATTTGGATAGTGAAGTCGGGGATAAGCGCGTTTTTACGATTTCTAAGGATGGCTGTTCAAGATTACTACTGACTTCTTGGAAGGCATTTCGACAGCATTCTCCAAAGATCCCATGGATAGTCAAGGTGTGGCAGCCGTGGATTCCAACGCGTGTTAGCGCTTTCATGTGGAAAATTCTTCATCGTGCAGTTCCTGTCGACCTTGCCATTCAGAGATATCAAATTCCTATTGTTTCTAAGTGTCGATGCTGCCTCCGGTCGGCTCAGGAATCAGTGGACCATCTTTTCCTTCACTCAGAAGTTGCCAGAAGTATTTGGAGTCATTTTGCTCAGCCTCTGAACTTGATCGATAATTATTCTTCCATGTCTCATTTAATTAATACTTGGATCTCTCCAGCCTCAGTCCGCAATCAACTGGGGGCTAGCAAAATTGGTATATGTTTATTTGCATGTTGGGAGATATGGAAAGCCCGTTGTTCCGCGACCTTTGATAATGAGCCAATGTCGGTGCATGTTGTTAAGGATCGTATAATGTCTGGGATGCAGGATTTGATGTTTTTGTTTTCTCCAATTTCTGAATTGAATAACTTCCATAAGCTTGCTATTCAAGGCTTGCATATTGAGGTTAAGGATGATGTTGTTAGAAGAGGTAATTGGCTTCGTTGGGAGGCTCCGCCAGTCAATTGTTATAAGCTAAATACAGACGGATCTGCTGTTCAGGGTCGAATTTCGGGAGGTGGTATTATTCGCGGTCATGATGGTAGGATGATGGCAGCTTTCTCCAATAATTATGGTATAGGGTCTAACACGCTAGCAGAGATTTTGGCATTGAGGGACGGTCTTCGGCTTTGTAGAAATTTGAATCTGTCTAATGTGTTAGTAGAATCGGATTCTCTAGTGGCAGTGAATGGTATATCAAGCATAAGTCAAGTGCCTTGGCGGTATATTTTTGAGATTCGGGAGTGTCGATCTTTACTAGGCTCTTTTGATTTATCTCATGTTTTTCGTGAACAAAACAAAGTGGCAGACAGATTGGCTAGTTGGGGCTCTACTCACACGGGGATAAGTACATATTTCGTCAGATCTAACCTTCCTTCTCAAGCTCGGAAGGCTCTGTTTTTGGATGAGGCTGGTGTTTATTCCTTTAGGAAATCATCGTTGTAGTTTCTTGTTCCTGAGGTTAGGCTCCTTTGTCCCCCCATGTTTGGGTAAGGCTGGTTGTCCCCCTCTTGATTGTACTTTTTTAGTTTCATCTAATAAATTGCGCAGGTGCCGCCCTGCTTCCTAAAAAAAAAAAAAACTTAACCAATTGCTCCTTAGAACAACAAAATGTAACTACCCTGTCCCAAAATGAGCACAGTTTTTCGATATTAGTCAATTGAAATGATAGTCTGCTTTCTACATATGGATTGAATTTGTCCCAGATTATACTGCCTTTCACCAACTGAAGAAAGAGAAACCTTTTGTCTTCTACCGTAAAAGAAATCCATTGGAAACCAAAAGTGAGTTCAGCCAACAAACTTGCCAATGAAGCACCTGATAGACTTTTACTTGGATTTAGATTCAAAAGAAATATATATACTGGCCTACTACCTACACACTTCTTTTAGAACATTTTTGGCATCAAATTAGATGAGAAACGTAGCAAGGCTATGGTTGAAAAAAAGTGAAAATGCAGCACTCAGTGACAAAGCAAAACCTGTCAATAGGGTTGACTTCCTTTATGTTGAGCTTGCACCTATTTTCTAAGTGATCATTGCATAAAGTGACTAATAATTTAAGATATTCTGAGGCATGAAAGACTATATAGGAGTATATACGTACATATCCACACACGTTGCAGTATGACAGCCCCTAAATGATGAATTAGCTACAAAGGCATATAATTCCAAAAAGATACGAGATATGACTTAACCTCAGAAATTACACCATATAAACCTTGAATATGAACTACATGATAATTGAAAATGTTTATAGCCTTAAAGTGGTGCGAGGATGGCCAACCAAATGTATTAATGTAAGTGTTCTAGGGAAAATAGAGTTAAATTGCAGAACTTAGAAATAAAAAAAAAATTGATTGAGGTGTGAATGCACGGTCAATAAAAAAAGGCAGATGTTCACATAGTTTGCAATAATATTCTGTTAAACCAGTTGCCAAGTAATGAAAAGAAAGATTGGTGGAAGGGGAAAAGGAGGGGGTGGGCTCGAGGAAGGGGGTCATCGATAGCCAGCATAATTATAAAATAAATAATAAGGGAGAGAAGAGAAAACTAGGAGGGGAGTAAGGGACTCTTAAGCTTGAGATATACATTATTGAGCTCCTTTCTAAGAATTTAAGCTTAGATGAGTTCGTGACTTAACATGTTATCAGAGCTTCTGGTTTGTCAAGTTCTTGGGTTCTGGTAAGCCTGCTCGCATTTGTTTCCGCATTATTGTGAGTGCACATGTGGAAAATGGAAATAAAAGACTATATAGGTGGACTAATTAGATACTCCAATTGAAGTCCTTATTTATTTTAAAGAATGCTTGAAGAGATGTAAACAACATGAAACAAACAAGAAAATAATTCTGAAAAGAGAAAAAAAAACTCCAAAGACAAATTACATGGATAAGTAAATTGTAGCTGGATATGATGAAGGTGAAATAGTATAATGCTAAGGGGGAACTGGAAGTGAAATTACCTTCTTTAGAGTTCGTCAAACTTCAATGAAATCACCAGGAGATATTCTCTTGGCTGAAGCAAGGTTTGTACGCTCTGAGATTGCCTCCTTCCTCTCAGACCATTTTCTAAACTCAAATGCCATTATATACGTTGAAAAACAACCGATTAAGGAGACATTGTAGGAACAAAATGACGTACAAAGAAGAACATGATGTATCTTTATTCTTTCAACAATCTCTCTGTGCAAGTGATTGTCTATGGGAGGGAGGGAGAGAGAGAGAGAGAGAGCACTGACCACTTCTTTCCAAAATGCAGACTTTTCCAGAGGAGCCAAAATATCCACCAGATCAACAAGCTGATATAAGTTCTAACTTACTTTCATTACATTGTTATAAGTTCTAACCTTGCAACCTTAGCTGTTTGAAGGGGAAATATTATGGATGCCTTAAAGTTACAGGCTAGTTTATCTTTACTCAACTTCTTGAAGTACATAATGAATTCAAGGGTGAGAAACCCAATAATAAGTACTGCCCTCATACTTAAGGTTAGATGAAATCCTAAATAAAATGTTTTGTGATTTGAGAAGAAAGACTAACATATTGATCAAATGAATTAGATGAGCATCACAGGAACACTAACCAAAGTATCGAAGTAATCCTCACATATTACATTCTTGCCACCTCTTGAGAACTACAATGTCAGATACCGGTTCTTTGGCTAAACAATGGTCCCAATTACAGCCTCATTTGATCCTGAGCATTCATAAAATAAACCTGTTAGTTAACAAATCATTTATTTGTAGCATCACCACTAGTTTCCTCCTCTTTTTTTCTTATCTATTCTTTGGATAGGAAACATAACTACTTAATGGGATAGGGAAGTGAGATAAATAGCACCATCGACGTGGAATGAAAAAAAAAACAGAATAAAAGATGTAACTAAAGCCAGCCCATGTCGAGTTTCTAGAAAACGAGTGCTGCTGGAAAACACTTGATGCTGAACCTCACAGAGGTGCCACAAATAATATCATTGAAGAAAAGAATGAGGAAACTCGACTCCATAACTTCAAGTATCCCTCTCTCAGAAATGCTGCATAAACTTGAAAACAAACAAGGCATACGACCACATATATTACCATCTCTTTTACTACCAGTCTATAGCCCATAACTTTTGGCATAGAAAACATTCGACCAAAGGAGACACTCAAGACATCAAGACACCAAACAAAACACTCCATGTGTGCCATCAAGAAAATGATCTAGTGAACCTTAGCTTCTCGAAATGTACATAGCTATTAGCTTGCATGAGAAAAATGGTCACAGACCTACATGTTAATCAACCCAAAGAGGCTCCAAACAACACAAACGACTTCCGTTAAACCTAGCAACACTGCCTAATGAAGCAACATTGTCAAAACCAATCATCCTGATCATCACCTAAGGGAAGAATCAGGTTAAAAATTATCTATTTTACTTCAACGAGAAACATAGGAACTCACAAATAAGCCTAAAGTTCAACAAGCATTATAAGGACCCAATTCTATCCACCAGAATTTGGACAATTCAGTCCCAACAAATAATTAAAATTTAATACAACACTAAAAAGAAAGCCAAAAATTTATAAAAGAAAAACAGGGCACAAATTCTAAAGAAAATGGTTTAAGAAATTGATAATGTTGACTTACAATTGGGTTTGGGTCAAATTGAAAGTATGAGCTCAGGAGGGATCAAAAATAATCTTTGAGGAATGGAGAAGATGTTCGTTTCCCCAATGTCCAGACATAACTACAAATCACTCCAAAAAATTGAGCCCTATTAAATCATTCAAACTGTAAGTAAAACAAAACCCTAGAACATTATAATAACAATCATAATCAAATTTTGTTCATAAAAACGTAAAACCCTATATTATAAGTTTGAATGAATAAATTTTTACCTTGAAAATTGATAACCTAGTTGAGCCAACTAAACTTCTTCAAAACCAAGCTTCTTTAAGTTTCTCCCTCCTCTGATTGTGTTTCACCTTCTCGCAAATCTAGAGAGTGGATATTTCTGAGAGAGAAACGAAGATGGACAATCCTAGATAGGTGATGGACGTGGCTGGCCGGCAAGGGAGAAGAGAGAAAGGGCGAGAGTTTTTGAGAGGGAAAGGGAGAAGAAACTGTATAGGTTACGTGAAATATAAGAGGGGGATTTGGGGAAAAAAATTTGCCCGACAAAGTAAAATGAGTACAAGGGACCCTCGTAATGCTTTTGGTCCCAAAAAAAACTAGGTATTAAGGTCCATTACCCATAGAAGGCACACATTTATTGTAAAGGTAAGTAAAATCTGGGATATCTAAACTCCCTTATCAAGCAAATATCACGGCACATTTATTACCCATTTTACCACCGGGAATCTTACTCTCACACCGGAGGGTTCTAGTCGTGCTGCCCCGACTCCTTAACGGTGTTTGTTGTTTACTTTGTGCAGGTAATCAAGGAAGACGAACGAGTGGACCCCACCTCATCCTTGCCTCATACGTGGACAACAAGACAAGGTCACCACCAAATAGAATATCACGTCACCCCCGCTGCATCCACCCGCCCAGAAAAAGAACCAGTCGAGCACAACGAGGGAAGAGACGCGAGGGGCCCTGATCTCTCAACAAGACAGGACTCCGGCGCCTCGGTACCCGAAGTGTCGGCAAGGGCCCAACGAAGACTCGCACTGGCCAAACGGCTCTCTAACAACAAGTATAGAGAGGCCGACGCCGACCCCCGAGATGGACGATTTACTGAAGTCGAGTCTTCCAGAGCCAACGAGGAGGAACGACCTCAAGACAAAACGAATAAACCTACGGCCAGAACGTGGACCAGAATACGCGTGTGGGAGCACCAAAAACCCCTCAGACACAAAAAATACAGGAGGCCAAGACCAAAATGCACGAGCTACGGCAAAAAGCTCAGATCCCAGAGCCCGAGCCCATAATCAACGTGCAAAGCACCCCCGCGCGCTCCAACTCAATCTGGCAAAGGGTGGGAGCTGAGAAACCCAAAAGAGCGAAGTTTACCACCAATGTCAAGTCAAGGCTCGGCAAAAGGATGGCCGGCGAGGGATCTAGGACGAGCGTTCATTCTCGCCTAAGGTTCTGTAGACACCCCAATTTCGTACCCCTGGTTTGTGACTCTAACATAAGATATCAAGAACTGTTAAAATTTAACAAATGTCAAGTTACAGGGTTGAAAATGCAAAAGGAAAAAGTAGGATGCATGAACAGTGAACTGCAGGGGAAGAAAGTGTCAAAAATCAAAGTGAATAGTGGCATGGGTGCCGCACCAAGGAAGGCTTTAGGCCGCACCAAGACTTTCACTGTAGCTCTCTTCAGTTAACACAAAGTACAATTCATGAAGCTTGGTGTACAATCTGATGATGCGGCTGAAGGAAATCGAGAAATCCCCGATGACTCCTCACTCTCACCTATAAATAAGAGGCCCCGGCTCCTCATTTCGTCGTTCAGAAATATCGCAACGAAGCTCTGTCTCTCCGCGTTCCTTCGAGAGAATAGTTACGAGAGGTGTGAGATAGGTGAGTGAAGCCCACTAAAGTCTCCAAACCCCGTCCAAACTCCGCCAAAATAAGTATCCACCGGTTATAAGTGATCCCTAGCCTAGTTGTTAGATATCCACCTCACTTCCCCGGCCCAAAAATCCCAAAGTAAGCCGTTACTCTGCCCGAGTAATAGGCTGAAAACCAACCCATATAAGCCGTTATTCTGCCCAACCAAATAAGCCAAAACCACAAAAACTAAGCCGTCATTCCGCCCGAGTAAATAAACAAAAACCACCATATATAAGCCGTCACTCTGCCCAAATTACATCAGCAACAAGCAATAAAAGTCTCCCTCTCCCGAGAAGGACAGAGCGAGCACACCCCGCTCTAAAAGGTAATAGCCTTTAAGGGCGCTTTTATTTATTTATTTATTCATTTGTTTACTTATTATTTGTAAAGTTGTTATTTAAATCCGGCCCAATGTAGTCCTTATAAGCCGTTGTGCTGCCCGGATTAGATTAGGAAATATTATGTAAAAGAACCGTTATAATGGTCAAATATTTTTAAATACATTTGTAATTATTGTAAGGAAATGGCTACAAATCCGTAAATAATGTAGCCGCGGATGTATTTGTTTTATTTTCCTGTTTTTAATGCTTTATTTATCTGCTAAATAAATATAACAATAAGCATACTTTAGCCAAAAACTATTTTGAGACCGAAAGGGTGAGTTGGGTGCCTAGCACCTTCCCAAATCGTAACTTAGCCTCCGAACCCGCTTTTTATCTCTGGTTTTTCTTTTTCTGGTTTTTCTTTATTTTTGCCTTAAAATAAAGATGGCGACTCTAAAACTTTTTGGATCCAGTGGGGCCTCCCAACACTCCTTCTTTGCACTTTTCCGTTTTCCCCTAAAAAAGGGAAAATGGGAATGAAATGGTGATGTATTCCCATATCCTGGTATCCCCTAAACAAGGGATAACTTGATGCGGGAAACCCAAAGCTCCCATAATGATCTGAAAAGAGCCATAAGGCTATTTTTATAATAAAATCCACTAAAGGCAACCGAGGCGCATTCAAACGCGCTAACATAGACAGCACTCCTCTCGCACTTTTGATTTCGTCTTCCCCTAAACAAGGGAGGGTGGAACGAGAGCAAGTGGTGTCCCAAGATTCGCACGCACGCCGCCCGCTATCCAGGGCGCTGAACAAGACTCTGAACCTCACAGTTCCCCTTGATACAGATAACCGTCGGGCTCACAGCGAGGAAGGGGAGTCCCAACCCTACGCCTAGTCTTCAACCAATAAAGCTCCCTCCAGATCCCGACATCCGTCTCGCCAACTCGCAAAAGAGGCTCGCCTGGGGTCCCCAATAAGAAACACGGCCGAGGAAGAGGTCGAGGTACCTCAGGCAGACAAAGGAGCCAACGGCATCCCCACACAAGCCGTAGGCTCGGCACAGGGTGACAGACCAATGACGGATGCCGAGATAAGGGCATGGATGGAGAAACTAGAAGCTCGGCAGAGCACAGGAACTAACACGGCCGTCAAGAAAATAGGAGGGTCGTTCATTAAACAGATAAGAGAAGTGGAGGTGCCCTCGAAAGTGAAGATTCCATACTTCGAAGACTACACCGGTAGCACAACGGCCCTGGACCATGTGTCAGGGTTCGAATTAAAAATGATCATAGTGACCAGACTTGACGATATATGGTGCTTAGTATTTGCGGGAACTCTGAAGAAGCAGGCCCAGCAGTGGTACAATGGGTTAGCCCATGACTCTATCACCTGTTGGGATGACTTCAAGGGGGCCTTTCTGAAAAAGTTCGCCTCGGCAGGTGCCCTCCCAAAAAGTGAGACAGACCTGTGCAGCGTGAAACAAGAAAGTGGAGAGACTGTGCTCTCATACATGACCCGCTTCAAAGAGGTCCTGGACCAAATCCCCGATATTCCTGACACCTCCGTAAGAATGTGCTTCGGAGCAGGCCTAATGCGAGGGAACTGCTGAACCGAGCTCCTCATGAGACCAAGGGACACGATTGGCGAGATGTTCCTAACAACCCAAAGGGTGGCTCTGCTGGACGGCGAGCAACCCTCCACTGTAGCAAGCTCGCGAGCAGTCACATCCCCTCCAGGCACAGCTAGTGTTGCCGACCAGACCCTCGCCACGGACAAAAACTACAAAGGAAAAGAAGGGAGGGCTCGGCAAGATGACGCCCACCCGGCAAAGAGGAGAGAGGAGGAAAAGAGCGCCAAATTCACCGGCGAAATTAGGGGCCCAAGACGAGACAACGAGTTGGAGGACTTCACCCCCCTCAATGCATCGAGGGAGCACATCATGGACGTCTTCTTGACAGAGAACAAGATACGGCCCCCTTCCCCATGAAGTCACCCCTCGATACCTGAAACCCCAGAAAAAGATGCAACTTCCACAACGAGATCGGCCACGTCACGAAGAATGCATACAACTCAAAAGAGCGATACAAAGGGTTATAAACGAGGGAGATCGGAGGTTCGTGGCAGAGCCAAGGTTAATCGCGCCCCGGACCGAGTGGCTCCGGGGCGACAAATGCATGACCCGACAATAGGCCAGTGGTGAATACCATTCGAGAAGAAGACTCAAAGTATCACGCAGTTGAAGAATGCAATCAACTGCTTGAGCAACTCGGCAGAAAGCGTCATGGAAGGGATGGTCGAGCATGAAATGGTTTTTAGGGACACCGAGCTGGCAGTTAACTCATATGCTCGGCAAAACCCACTGACCCTACAAGTTGGTATACACAAACTACCTCGTCAAAGCGGGTCTTGATAGACACAAAGCCGGAAGGGATGTGATGTACTACAATGCTTTCGGCATTAGGGCTCGGGCGATGCCCACCTTACCAAGCCGAATCCAAGCGGAAGGGTTCACGGGCCACAAGGTCACGGCAAAGGAACCGTGGCCCTCAAAGTCAGACCTCGAGAGGGAGATACCGCCGGTAAGCGAGGAAATCACTTTCCTAGTCCTCGATCTCCCCTCCCCGTATAATGCCATTCCTCGGCGCACCGTCTCAGGCCAAATTCGAATGGTCGCATCAATGGCCCATCAGGGTCAAGTACATGACCTCGCTGCGGGGTAGGGAGTCCTAAAAATGACGCCGCACTCACACTACGAGGTACCTCATCGCTAAATGAGAAGAAGAGGCAGTAAGAGACCGAAGAAGGCCGAGGAGGCCGAGGAAAAAGAGGACGAGCAAGTTTCCAAACGAGCCCGAGGGCTCGACGGAGAAAGCTCTACCCCATAGCAATCAAAGCAAGCCGAGGAAGGTTGGCCCGCCAGAAGAAG
Source organism: Codonopsis lanceolata (assembly GCA_013146195.2). Taxonomy (NCBI): domain Eukaryota; kingdom Viridiplantae; phylum Streptophyta; class Magnoliopsida; order Asterales; family Campanulaceae; genus Codonopsis; species Codonopsis lanceolata. The sequence goes on from CM028383.1 coordinate 80,685,923, forward strand.
CGAAAGCGCCGAGACCGAAATCGAGATCGATAGCCTCGGACGTCGAGATCATCCAGCCTTACCCATGGAGGATGTAGAAGAAGTTATCATAAACTTCAACTACCCTGACCAAAAAATCAAGGTGGGAATGGAAATAGCGGGCGAAGAGAGAAGAGCTATCATCGAGTTCTTGAGAAACAACACGGACGTCTTCGCATGGAAGGCCGAGGATATGGAGGGCATTGCCGAGGAAGTAGCGGTTCACCAATTGAGCATTGATCCCAAAGATTTGTACCCATTCCGGCAAAAGCCAAGGTATTTCTCTCTGAAAAACAAGATGCAATTAAGGAGGAAATAGCCAAAGCGCTGGCCGAGATCATAAGAGAAATCCACTACCCCACGTGGATCGCAAATGTGGTCATGGTAAAAAGAACAATGGAAAGTGGAGGATGTGCGTTGACTTTACCAACCTGAATGAAGCATGCCCAAAAGACTGGTACCCACTGCCGAGGATAGATCAATTGGTCGACTCTATCTCGGGCTACAAAATTTTAAGCTTCGTGGACGCCTACTCGGGGTACCACCAAATCAGGATGTGGAAAGAAGATCAAGGGAACACAGCTTTCCGAGCAGCAGGTGCACTTTACTGCTACAACATGATGCCGTTCGGCCTAAAGAATTCAGGGGCCACCTACCAGCGAATGGTAAACAAAGTCTTTGGGGACCAGTTAGGAAGGAATGTCGAGGCGTACATAGACGATATGGTGATTAAGACCAAGGAAATGGGCCACATCGACGACCTCAGAGAAACCTTTGCAAACCTCAGAAAGAACAAGATGAAGCTCAATCCCGCCAAATGTGCCTTCGGCGTAACGGCAGGGAAATTTTTGGGGTACATGGTGAACGAGCGTGGAATTGAAGCAAATCCCGAAAAAATGAAAGCCTTGGCCGAGATGAAAGTCCCCATATGTATCAAACAAGTGCAACAGCTGAATGGGAGAATAGTGGCCCTGGGAAGATTCATCTCGAAATCAGCCGAAAAAAGCCTCCCCTTCTTCAAAATCTTAAAAGGGGCGAGAAAGTTCGCATGGGACAAAGAGTGCGACCTCGCCTTTGCCGAGCTCAAGAAATACCTCGGCAGCCTGCCTTTGCTCAGTTGCCCCACACCCGGAGAAAGACTCTACGTCTACCTCTCGGATTCTGAACACCATAGCATCGGTCTGTTGCGAGAAGAAGGAGGACTCGAGACCCATCTATTATGTGTCCCACGCACTGACCGGGGTAGAGACGAGGTACATGCAGATAGAGAAGGTGATTCTCGCGTTGATGATAACGGCGAGAAAATTGAAACCATACTTCAAAGCCCATGAAATCGGGGTATATACCGACTTGCCTTTGCGAAGGATCTGCGTAGGCTGCGTCAGGAAGGATGATGAGATGGGCCGTCGAATTAACAGAATATGCAATCATCTACCTCCCAAGAAAATCCATTAGAGCTCAAGTCTTGGCAGACTTCATTGCCGAAACCTCCTTCACCTCGGCGAGAAGAAAGAGCGATGCACGGATCAAGGACCCTCCACCCGGCGAACAAGTGCCCGAGCAAGCCTCGCAAAAGCGGCCGGCTCAGCCCTGGACATTGTTCGTAGATCGGATCGTCTAGCAAGAATGGCAATGGAGCAGACATCCTACTCGTAACACCGAAGGAGCGGAGATCGATAAAGCTCTTAAACCGAACTTCCGGCGTCAAACAACGTTTGTGCGAAGCATTGATAGCAGTGCCGAGGCCGCCGAAATAGGAGCTACTCAAATCTTAATCTTGGCGACTCGGCTCGTCGTGAAGCGATTTCGGGGAGTATGGGGTAAACCACCCGACATTGGACAAATATGAGGAACTAGCCACGGCGTCCTCGCCCAATTCGAATATTGGGAGCTGGAGCAAATAGGAAGGGAAAACACAAAGCGAGACCACCTCTCCAAAATGGCCACCGGTGAGCTCGGCGAGCTCCCCGAAACATGGATCGAAATCCTCGATACCGGCCATTGATAAAGAAAAGATAATGATGCTAGAAGCAGGCCACGAGTGTTGGATCGATGACATCAAAAAGTACATCGACCGGGGATCTTGCCCAGCGACAAAGAGCAAGGATGGGCAATGGCAAGAAGGTCGGCCGAGATACAAATGTCGGGGATGTACTATCTGAGGCGATCTTTCACCAAGCCTCTCTAAGGTGTGTCCGACCAGAAATCACACAAGGACTCTTGGCCGAGGTGCAGGAGGGTATGTGGAAGCCATCCGGGGCTCGAACTTTGGCCAGAGCGGGATCATTTTTCATGGATACTCTTGGCCGCGTTGAGAAAGGATGCCGAGGTATATGCAGAAAATGCGACAAATGTCAAAAATTCGCTAACATCCCAAGATTGCCCTCGGCACCTCAAACCCGTGTCGCGGCATGGCCTTTCGAAATGTGGGGACTTGACCTTATCGGGCCATTCCCTCGCCAAAGGCAAGAACAAATTTGTGATAGTTGCGGTGGACTACTTCACAAAATGGATCGAGGCGGACCCCTAGCAAGCATCAGCGAACAAAGGGCCATCGACTTCATTCGAGACAATGTCCTCTGCGGATATGGATTACCAGGGCCATTGTGTCGGATCACGGCACACGGTTTTCAAAGCAATTCACGGCAAGCTGCGAGGAGAGAGGAATTCGCCATTGGAAGTCTTCGGTAGCACACCCCCAAGGAAACGGCCAAGCGGAGGCTGGAAACAAACAAATCCTTCATGCCTTAAAAAGAAGGTTGGACGAGAAGAAAGGCGCTTGGCTCGAGGAGCTTCCGGCCGTCTTATGGGCTATCCGAACATCTCGTAGAGGTTCAAGCAGAAGAAACGCCCTTCTCCTTGACTTATGGGCCGAGGCCATGGCCCCAGTAGAAATGGCTCTCCCCACTGCAAGAGTCATCCATTTCAACGAAGAGGCAAACACTGAATCAAGGACGCTTGACCTCGATTACCTGGAGGAAAGAAGGCTCGAAGCCAGGATGAAGGCCATCAATTATAAAAAGCTAGCCAAGGCCCACCATGACAAAAGACTGAATCCTCGCACATTCTCGGTCGGCGACCTGGTATTAAGGAAAATCGAGGTGACTGGAAACAAGCCGGGAAGAAACAAGCTTTCTCCCAACTGGGAAGGACCGTACAAAATCACAGACACCATTCGAGCAGGAACCTACAGGCTCGCAAAACCGATGGAACCCACTAAGGAACCCACGGCATTGAGACCACTTGAAAATGTATTATCAATGATGTTATCTTGTTATAAAGAAAAATCTCGATGAAACACTTGTCTCTTTAAACCATGCCTATTCAAGAGGCCGATCTAATGCCTTCAAAACCTCCTCGCCTAGCCGAGGAGGCCGAGCTCTAATGCCTTCAAAACCTCCTCGCCTAGTCGAGGAGAGGCTCTAATGACCTCCTCGCCTCTAATGCCTTCAAAACCTCCTCGCCTAGTCGAGGAGAGGCCAGGCTCTAATGCCTTCAAAACCTCCTCGCCTAGTCGAGGAGAGGCCAGGCTCTAATGCCTTCAAAACCTCCTCGCCTAGTCGAGGAGAGGCCAGACTCTAATGCCTTCAAAACCTCCTCGCCTAGTCGAGAAAAAATAAAAAGTCATAAAAGAAAGTATGGAAACCAAATAAGAATAAGAAAGACGGAAAATACTTGCATTGTACACCATAAATAAAATTACAGATAACCAAAACAAGAAACCAGTTTTTAAAGTGTTTATAAAACTAGTCTTTTGGACTTCAAGCTCCGCCATTAGCCGATCACCAACATATTGGGCCTGTGGAGGAGAAGCATGCCTCGGCGCCACGTAGCAACGATAGCTCTCTTTTACCCAGACCTCCTCACTAGCCATCAGGGCAAAGAGGTTGCTCGCCTCAGCAGGGGGAGGTAGCCACTCGGGGGCCTGAGCTCCAGCATCGGCTTCCTTAATTTGGCCCAGCTCGGCTTCATCAAAGGGCACGAGCGAAGCAACACCGCGGCACTCCGAACCATAAGAGGCAAGACACGCCATCTTCACCACCTCGGGCATCGGCACACCGACCGCCACCGCCGCCCGGAAAGCTTGGACCCGGCTGGTCTCCATGTAATCCAGAGCCTCTACCCCGTAGGCCAGCGAGTCTCGATACCTTTTTAAGACCTCCTCCTCACTGGGCTTCGCAGCTAACTCGGCCTCGGATGGATCGTTCTCAGCACCCTTTCAACTTGGCCTCGAGCTCGGCCACCTTTCGCTCCTTCTCACCCTTGTCCTTCAACATTGCCTCCTCTCGCCCGGCCAGGCGGTCTTCTCGGCGCCAAGTTGGGAGATCTCATCAGTCTTTAACTGCAAATCCCCTTCGAGGGACTTCACTTTCTCGGCGGAAGAAGAGATCTCCCCCTTCGCCTTTAGCAGAGCCCGCTCCAGTCCTTCTCGCGGACTCGGCGGCCTTATTCGGCTTGGCGTGATAAGTTCGAGATCTGGGCCAGAGCTGCAAAAGCAAAAACAGTATGAACAACCAAGCTAAATCAAAGAGAAAAAGAAATAGGAAGTCGGCTTACCTCGCTCAAGGCGAGCACACACAGATGATCATTCAGCTGAAATTCCTTGGCAGGAAGCAGCGTCTCCACAGACTCGGCCGGCACGCTCTCGCCCATCAACCTCTGCCCATAGCCGATGAAATGGGCAGGAAAATTGTTTATTGTCTTACAAATGTGTCCGATAATATGCTCATTATCGGACACCTCCTCGTTTTCCGGAGCGGGAGACGGGACCGAGGTCATCTGGAGCTCGGCAGGAGTCGTAGTAGGCGGAGGATGACTCTGAGCAGCACTCACTCTCTGCCTCTTGGCCTTCGGGATGTCAGAGGCCGGCTGCTTCCCCTTTGCCTTATGAGCGGGGGTGAGAAGTGGGGGCCGCCTTCGTAGGATCTTCTGAAATGCCGACCGTAGGCAACGATCCAGTACCACCAGCGGCAGCCGCCGACAGAGAGAAAGCCTTGAGCTCGGCAGACCTTCGCTCCTCCTCGGCCTTCGTAGGGCGAGGCAAGCATCCTCGACAAAGCCATTTCTACAAGACATAGAAAGCATGCGTCAGAAATCAAAAGACAAATATAACAAAAGTGACGGAAAAATAAACAAAGCAGGAATGAACAAAATTAACCTGGTGTCGAGCACTCAGACCCATCTATACCCTGACACCTCGGACACGTTGAGCCGAACACCCGGCCACAGTGCGGGGCCTAGCGACTCGGCTCGCATACTCGAAATTAGAGTAAGCCCTCTCCACCCCCTCGACACTGGTTGCCGAGATCCAGAACCTTGACAGGAGGCCCTCATCCTCAACTATGGCCTTCCAGTTGTAAGACCGAACCTGCACCCCTTCATTGTCAAGCAAGGGGGCCTCAATAGCAGTCTTCACGGCTTCATCGGAGGCGCCCAATTTCTTCGTCCTCGTAAGGCCATGAGGCTTTCCTTCTGGAACCTCGAAGTTCCACCCTCGGCTAGACTCCACCAGCAGAACCTTCTCAGACCACCTATGATCTTTATTACCAAAACTAGCCAGAAGGGGGAATCCCCGAGGATGCTTAAGAACAGTCAGTCGATTCATGGAAATGTTGACTTTATAGTAGTAGCAAAAGAGGGATAGTGTGGGCTCGAAACCTCGCTCAGTACAGACGATAAAGCTCACCAAAGCTCGGGTCAGGTTGGGCGAGAGAACCAGTGGAACCGAGCTCGTCTGGGTCAGGAACTCGCAAATAAAAGGGTCAAGAGGCAAACGTAGCCCCGAGGACTCGAAAAGACTGGAGTAGAAGCCCACGTGACTGCGAAGACCCCGCAGCTCGGAGATACCCAACCTCGAATTCGGAACTGAACCTCGGAAAAAATCAGAGCCATATGCTCGTGACCATGCCTCCACATCCGCTAGGCCTT
>CM028383.1:80691968-80725788 GCA_013146195.2 Codonopsis lanceolata
GAATGCACCCTTTAAACACGCCTTATATCAAGCATGCGAGAATCAATCGAACACTTAAAGAATCAAGCCCGAATCTACTGAACTCCAAGTCTTTCATTTCGGTGCATTCAATAGATCCCAGCGTATCTAGAAGTCCTCATCAACAACAAGAAGGCTGCTCTTCAACATTTATTGTTTTATTCTTCTTGTTGTTTACTTCCATTAACTATATACTTCGAATTAAATATCTTGTATTTACAGATATTTAATTCCTAGACAAACACAAGTCAATATTTTGTACACGATCCATTAGGGATATTCTTTGTAATTGATCTAAGTGGAAAACATAGTGCACAATTTAAATCTAAGGTTGCCGCCTTGGTGGTGGACGTAGCACTCATTATAGTGTGAACCATCCCAAAATACTTGTGTTATTTCCTACATGTTTAATTATTGGCTGCTTAGTTTCATTGTTTACTTCATCCATTTCACAGTAACTTAAGTAATCGTAAAAGGTCTACCGATAGTCCTTATTCGGACTTCGGAACAATTTTCTTGAAGGTCTTCCGCTACTTGATTCTTTCATAGATTGCAAGTAACTTTCAAGGAACTTACTTTAAAAGTTTTAAAGTGTTAATAAATTCAACCCCCTTCTAGCTTATTATTTGCTCATTGGGACCCCAGGGGTCCCACCACCGATGAGGACGAGGACCACTCACCCCTAAGAAAAACCACACTTCAACCTCGGATCATGACCCCCTGGCGGCATTTAGCCCACGATCGGCCTAAAAGACCACGGGCACCTCGGCCCTGCCACCAAACCGGCTCCATTATCAACCTCAACCCTACAGATAATAAAAACGTTCGTCACAAGAAACACTCGGCCTCGGCCTCAGATCAATCATCCACCCCGACAAACCATTTCCCTAGGCCCGAGAAAATCGCTGCACGCCAATACCAACTCTACGAAAATGCACAGCCACCTCACTCATTTCGGCGAAGACCCTCAATGCATTTAATAACCGCTTTATGCTCCCCAATTACTAGTCGCCACGTCGCCATAAACTTCGGTATAAATATGAGGACATTCAGACAAAGTAAGTAATTTCAGCGATATCACAACTCTCTTATCACAGCTTCCTATCAAACATTTATCACGGTCTATTTATTACCAATTACTTACCGAAAACCTTACTCTCACACCGGAGGGTTATAGTCGGGCCACCACGACACCTTAACGGTGTTTGTTGTTTATCTTGTGCAGGACAAGCGAAAAGGACGAACCAGAAGCTGCCACATCATCCTCGCTCACACGTGGACGGCAAGACAGGATCACCACACTTTTTGCGTGATCAATTACTCCTTCCATCCTAAAATTATGATATGTATTGACTTGACGTATGATTTAAGAAAATATTTGACTAAATTATTAATATTAGTTTGATTTGTAATTTACTTTAAAGCTCATGTGTATGTGGCTCAAAATTAAGTAGGATGAAAAAGTAAGAGTAAAATGATAAAAATGTTGTCATATAAATGAAATTTTCAGACAAGATCATAATTATTTTGATACAGACAAAAAAGAAAAACAGGATAATAATTTTGGGAAAGAGAGAATATAAAGTTTATTCTAACAAGTTAGTAGTTACAACTAAACGACAAAAATAGAGAAAGCACATTTGCAACTTTAAAATAAGGACCACTTATTGAATTATTGAATGCTTTTGACACGGAGTATCAAAATGATGTGTGAGACTGTGGGAAGACTTGGATTTAATTATCTTTGAAAGCAATTATTTGTTGAGTCGCGTTATTCTGATCCCCACTTCCATCAATTTGATACCCACTCTAAGTGTACCCCAAACCAATACTAAAAAAACTTGCAAACTCTTTGTTTACCCCCATTGATTACCCATTTTGTCCTTTTCAAAATTTTAAACTACTTCTTACACAAACCCCATCCCTAACCCCCCTTATATACACTAACCCCCCTCTATACCCCCACCGAAACCGTGACCCCTTCTTCCCCCACTTACGCACAAACTCACCTTGGTAGAGAGAATAGAACCTAGCCAGCCAAAAAATCACCTAGTCGAAAAATCCCTTTAGCATCTTGTTGAAGAAGGATTGAAGAGAAGAAGAGAAGAGATTAACTTTATCAATTGATAAGCTTATAATTTTCCTTTTATTTTCATTATTTTTTGAAAATTTATTGATTAGTTTGAGCTATGGTTAATGATTAATTGCATTTATTATCCTATTTTTATGTATTTTGTGCTTCATGTAGGTATTTCAAAGATATTCAAGGTTTTATGGCTCAATACGTGTAAATCGAGGCAATTCCGGGCTTCAGTGTTGAGTTTTGATACTTGCCGTTAAGATCCATCAAGTATTCCAAGGCAAAGCAGGCCTAACGGAGGCTAAAAGTGCTAACAGAGGACTAATCTGAGAAGTCTGGAGGGGGAAGGGGAAGGATTGCGACGCTCTTTCTAAAAATTTTGGGGGCACCAAGATAACTTTCAAATCTTCAGGGGAGGGCGACACTAATCATGAAACCCCTTCCCCTTTTGCGTTGTCGAGACCAAAAGTGGCCACGTCGCCCGCCCGGCCAATCCTGCCCCTTAACCGGATCCGGTCACCTGCCCAAATCCGGCCCACCTCTCGCCATTCCAGCCCGCCTTCTCACCCAGACCCTCTCACAACCGCGACCCATTTTAGCTTGGGTAGACCCGCACATCCTCTTACTGGGTAGCCCAACCCCTGCCGTGCCCAGTCCCTTTTTTTCTTTCATTTTAAGCCCCCAAAACTCCATGTCATTTCCTTATTCTACCCTTGGCTGTTGGAGACCTCCTAGCCCTTTTTGATATTCCTCCCAACCGGCCATTTCGAAGGGGAAGCCTCCATTTTTAGGGCAGCAGCCCTAAAACTCTCTCCAAAATAATTTCTTCACCTCTCTACCCATATTAAAATGCATCCATTTTAAAGGCTTGGAGTATCAAATCAAGGGTCAAGGGAGCAAGATTAAGTGAAGTCAACCAAGAAATTGCAACTTTAGTTGGTTTAATTCTTCCACTATGCTATTTATTTTTATTGTTGTAATTGTTGGGGAAACTTTGCATGTATCTTGATATCTTGATGATGAGCTAAATATATTTTTGGATTGTGATTATTGTCTATGTTGAATGTGATATTTTAATTTAATTTCTCTCTATATGAAGCATTACTCATATTTTATTGGTTATTATCATTGTGTTCTTAATGATTTTAATGAAGTCATGAATCATTAAATGAACCCTGAAATGATAGGATACGAAGCGAATGCCCTTCTTATTATTTTGAAAATTATAATAATTGTTTACGTCTCTAAAACACACCGATTGTCGAAGGCCGTAGATAGTTATTGGGTGCTTGATCTACAATGCAACTATTTTCTCCTCTATGTTATGTTTGTGATGAGATGAGTCCATAGCTAGGATGAGTGATAGCTAGGTTTTCTATACTTAGCAAAAGCCCGTAGCAAATATTAGTGTGTACCCGACTACCAAAAATTTGAGTTAATAAAAATATAGAGAGTTAGTTTAAACATTGACTAGACTAGAAATATCACAATCCTACTTTTTAACATTGATTTGATGTTGCTACCGTTTCATCGTCACGTTAATTTAGTTTACTTTCTTACTTTTATTTTGTTTATTTTATTTTTATTTTAAATCTAATTTCCATTAGCTTAGACAAAATTAGGTGTTCCCAATTTTAGTACTTAGGATTTATTTCTAGTTTTATCCTCGTGAGATCGACTCGTACTTACAAACTTTATTATTTGTCCGTGTTGCGTTTTTGCGCATATCATCAACCCCATCTCCTTCATATTGATTTAACAAAAATGGTGAAATGTGTGTACAATTTTTTTAATATTTAAATTGTGTTTTGTTGCAATGTAGTGTTTAGGGTTGAAAAATCACAGAAAAGGGTTGTTTTATTTGATTGTGAGTTGTTTTAGAACCATAGTTTTCCAAAAATTAGAATTTGTTTTGAGCAATTTTCGAAAAAAAATCGGGCTTGAACTCCAGAACTAGGGCATGGTGTTTGGACATGGGCATCCGAAAATTACAGATATTTTCGGACTTCCTCTACCAAAAATCTCATTTTTGTTCGGATATAAAGCTACCGAAAACACTAGGATTTGTAGATAACGTGTTTGAATCCTATTAACAAAAACAATAATTCATAAAAAAACACAAATATCAAGCAAAAAATTGGACTTGGTCGGACCATGAAGGCCGAAATTCTTCTAGCTGTTCGGCCCCCACCAACCGAATATACTAAATTTGTTCAAATTACAACAGCCAAAAAAAATTAGTATTTTTGGTTGGTGGGGGCCGAACAGCTAGAAGAATTTCGGCCTTCATGGTCTGAACAAGTTCAATTTTTTCAGCTACCAGGTCCGAAAAATTCACGACGAGGACCTATTTTTTCAAGAAAAAAACGTTTTCTAAAACAATTTTTAAAGCAAAAAAATGATTTAAAAGCTTACTACTTGTGTGACACTGGCATTTTTTTTTCTCCATGCTTGATTTCTTCAAGCCTAATGTTGAATCCCTAGGGTTTTTGAAGATTGAGAGGTTTTTGGGAAGGTTTTTAGAAGAAAAGAAGTGGAAGATGAAGGAGAAGAAAATATCTTGGTATAAAAGGGTATATTTGTTGGAGGAAGAAGAAGATGCTTAACAATGGAGAAGATGAAAGAAGATGAAGAGATGAAATAGAAGGTTGATGAGAAGAAAGGGGGTTTATTTGTTGGGAAGAAGAGTTGGGAAGAAGGGGGTATATTTTTTTTAGGTGAGGGATTTAGTTATAGGTTTTTAGGTTTTGGAAAAGAGGAAGGGGTTATACTTATCGGGTAGAAGGGTATAAAAGTCTTTATAATTGAGGGCATTTTTGTCATTAAGGGAAAAAAGAAAATTAGGGGTCAACTTATAGGATAAGAGGCTGAATAGTGCGACTCTTATTTGTTTCAAAAAGTTTCTATTATAGCCCTTGAATTTCGAGCTTTACCATTCTTAGTCATAAACTATATTTTTATTTTAAAAAGTCTCCTTGTACTTTTTCCGAAAGTATTCGACGAAGTCATGAGACCTAAAAAAGTGTAGGGTCCGTTTGGATACACTGAATTGGAATTGAATTAGAATTATAATTTTATGGAATTGGATTTCAACATATTCAAATTCCATAGAGCTTCAAATATATTGTTTGGCTAATATTTGAAATTCCATTAGAATTGATTTACAATTACAGTTCTATTGTTTGGATACTCATCCAGTTTCACGAAAATGAATTTGCCATTTATATGTGTTTCCTCTTACATTCCCTACAATAGAGTATAAAATACAAAAAGCTAACACATTTTAATATAAAACCAAATAACAATATATATATATATATATATATATATATATATATATATAATATAATATAATAATAATAATAATAATAATAATAATAATAATAATAATAATAATAATAATAATAATAGTAATAGTAATAATAATAATAATAATAATAATAATAAAGCTATAAAAATATAATAACCAAACAAGTTTCAACTTTCATAATTAACAACTAAAAAAGCACACACAATTTAATATTAAACTATTCTCCTTATTACCATCAACAAGTTTAACCAATCAGTAACATTACTACGATTAACAAGTTTAACCACCCATAAAAATAAAAAGTCACATAATTCTAATAAACTATCGGACACCATTTTGTATGTAGAAGGAAGGGTGGTGGAGATGTTTTGTGCTAAGAGAGATAGAGAGAGAGAGAGAGAGAGAGAGAGAGGTGAGGAAGAAAAGATAGTATATTAACGATATAAAATTTTATAACTCCTTTCATCAAATTAATTTTGACCTTTATATTGGGAGAGGTATAATTTTTGTCAACTTAAATAAACAATATATATCAAACTCTTTAAGTTCTTGAATCAATAGTTAAAACACTTCTTGAGTCTCTTATCAAATTCTACCTTAAAAGATTTGTTTGTCATTATCTAATGACTATATGGTCTATATTTAATTACAATGGCTATAATATCAGGTATTCACTTCTAGTATATAATACTTATAATGTCAGGTGTCACAACCTCAAGCTTTGTCACCAACTTTATATATATACTAGATTTCGTGCATGTGCCTATAATACGGTATCAGTATTGAGATGATCAGTGTATGAAATGAATATGATACGAATAAATTAATATATGTTTGAGATTTTGTATGAGTCGAATCAATGTACACTACACAAAGCAAAAACGACATCCAAAAAACTAAAGAAAAACACATTTTATTGGCTGTAAAATTTTGTAACTCATCAAAAAATATATAATTAAACATTCAAAAGCATTCTCTCTCACACACACCAACCCAACACCCGTTAATTGAAATAAACTTAAAATCAAAATCTCAGACAAAAACCATAAAATAAATTGAATGAGACGGAGTGAACTAACAAAAGACTATTTGAAATTGAAATCACAAATATTTCAGTCCAATAAGGGAAAGTTAGCACAATTTTTTTTTAAAAAAAGAAATTAAAATAAATAAATAAATAAATAAATAAATATATATATATATATATATATATATATATAACCAAACAAGTTTCAAATTTCATTAAAAAAAAACACAGTTTAATATTCAACTATTCTCCTTGGTAAACAAGTTTAACCAATCAATAACGTTACTACGATCAACAAATTTAACCACCCATGAAAAAAAAAACACATAATTCTAAGAAACTATCAGACACCATTTGTGTTGTAGCTTTAGGAGTGTCAGATTTCATGAAGTGGTCAAGAGATTCTGCCATACGTGAGAGTACATCGTATAATGCTTGGGAACCAATATGCTTCTGCTTTTTGGGGCGAGAAATAGATGATGATGAGGCATTAGACTTACTTTGTCTATTTTTCCCTCCGAGAGAATGCACATCATCCTCTTCTAAGCTTCTCCATTTCCCTCGATGGTCCCAATGGTCTCCTCTAAGTCAAAAGACTCTTCGTTCACTTCCATTTATAATTCTTTTTCTGTAGTTGTTTGAACACCCTCACCATTAGCACGGTCTTGAGCAAACAATTGACAAATGTCTTCCTAGTTTCTAATAACAATTCTGGTCATATAAGGGGCGACATCAGGAATCAGGATGAACCTAAACAAAAACAAACACAATAAAAACCCTGATAATGACATGTATATGTTAAATGATAATTAAATACTAATGTGACAAAAATCTAGCTTGGGCCATCCGTATGATAGGTATGATATCTGGGCTTGATCTGCTTCCTTGAACCTGATCAAGAACATGAAAAATACCTTAGTGGAAGTGTAAGGCTTGGCCTCGCGAAACCACTTCGACGTGAGAGTAAGTATCGTGTGAAAAGTCAAAAGAGAATTTGATAGAGGTTCAAGGCTCAAAAAAGAGTGTGCACCTTGTTTAGGTTTATGGAGGGGTATTAATAGGCCCCCAAGGACGTAGAATCCTTGTGGGATTCAGTTTTTATAGTTACCTAGCCAATTTAGGATGAAATCCTTAGATTGTAGGCATGATGGGCGGCTGGCCGCGTGAATATAGGAGTAGATATGGTAAGAGTCCTGCTCGGATAAGGAAACCTTTTACCTGTCTTGGAGAGCAAGTCTCTGAGATTCCCTACTCGTCGCTTGCCCTGACGAGCAAGGCTCTGTCCGGCTATATGATACAGGTTTGTCAAAGACAAGTATGGATCCCAGGCATGGCCCCTGGTCGGGTAGGCGGGGCCTGTGCTCGACCAGGTTTGAACGGGAGTTATAGTGTTCTCTGCTCGGCCCCCAACTAGCTCTGCCCGTTAAGTGGGAAGATCCCATGCTAATTAAGCCCGTGACCGGCACGTGATGGGCGCTCGTGCTTTGCTCGTGACTGGGTTTGGGCTCGACATATCAAATACACTCTTTCAAAAGCGTGTGAGTGTGTGTATTTACAAAAAAAAAAAAAAAGATGCCAAATTTATGGACCAAAATATACACTATATCGACATTGTAATTTATCCAATTTCAAGGATGACTCGAGCCCTCTCGGTAAAGTAATTCTTACAAGTGTTAATGGAGCTACGTTTCCTCTTATGAACTCACATGCTCTTTTTTTTTTTAAGAACTTCAGTAATATGGTGATGCAATACCTCAACTTTCGGCAGTTTTTTCGACATGACCAAACAATAAACATGATGCAGTTAAAGCTTTGATTATCTATAAAAGAGTTGGGCAACAGGTTTGAAGCTGTGCCTTTTTTTTTTCTTTTCCAGGGTGGGGTGTATCTTCCACGTTATAAATCTTTTCCCAAAATTACAACTTTAATATACTGATTTGACCCTGTAACCAAATGTAGGATAAATAAATACGTGACTCGAACTTATATAAAATAGGGCGGGGATACAAAAAAAAAACCCATTGCGTAACTGCAAACTATAATTGATAAATTTTGCTACAAAATTGGTGTTGAAGACATGACTATGAAACTCTACTCAAATAAAAGACTTTTTCTCACAAACTTTTTCACTATGAACTCCTCATATACCTTCCAATAATGTCTCTGATATTCTCCACTTCCATTAATCTAAATTATATACATGACTAGTTAATAATCCAAAACAACAGCTACTCTAAAAGTGTGGCGACCCGACCCGGGCCCGAGGTGGAACCGCGGGTCGGACCGCCCAAATAGGAGGGAAACAAGTAAACATATAAACATGCAAGGACTCAATTAAAGAAAACGATGTGACGCAACATTAGAGACGTAGCACGCCTCGGCACCAAAAGGCCGGTACTTTTAAAACTTTTCAAACCTGATAAAACAGTTAAGCAATTAAACCGAGTCATCGGCGACACTACATGCCGGAACCCAAGCTAACAGTTTATGGACAAGAATTAAATAAGAGCTATTAGGATGCTCAGCGGAAGACTTATACGTAGTGAACTATTAACAAGATAACCAAGCTCGGCTCACACAATGCCGGCATCAAAAGGAATACAAATACTACAAGTGTTAAACTACAAGTAGCTAATAAGAGTAACAAGTTCAAGTTCTATACAAATTCCCAAGCATAGTCTAATTGACTTGCTTTAACCCATCGTCCTTGCAAAATATAAAAGGAAGGAAAAGGACATCTAATCCACCTCTTCAACTGCAACGTCGGACCAAAAGAGGAACAAGGCACGAACACCGCAAGCCTCAACGGGAAGGACCTGTTTTGCTAGGATCTAAAGCAGTAAAGGGGAATGGGTAAGTCATAAAGACTTGTAAGCTATCAATCATGCATGTCATGGCAATATGCAACATACAAGGCAAGATATCGTCACATAAGCATAGAGATCATATATCCAAGATGCACATTGTTTCACATAGGTGCTCGTAATTAAATCACATAGGATAAGGATATATGGAGAGTCGGGCCGCTACGTAGTTCCTGCATACAAGCGTTATCTGGAATGTGAGGTGTCGGATGTGTGTAAGTACATCGACCTTCCGAGGAGATGCCCGGGATAGACACACCAATGATGCTCTTAATGATTACAGCAAGGGGGCTACTTCCCCACTGTGGCCACAGTGGAGGCGTGTGTGAACAAAGACGGGTATGCCAGCTGGACTCATGCAAATGCCAAGTAGTGTTTACTTAACAAATTCTCAAGTAGTGAACGAGGTCGACAAGAGCGATCTCGTTCATGACAAGTAAATATTCTCATCAATAATCAAGTAGGATTGAGTTCGACAAGAGCGAACTCAACATGTCAAATAGGCATTCTATTATATGACATCGAAAATCAAGCATGGTAATCAATCCAAATTCAAGAGTCTAGAATTATTATTCTTAGTGAAAACGTGTTTAGAACGTCGCAGGGATTGATCATTGAGCCGGTATTGTTCAATAGCTCACTATTTTTGAATCCGTTGAGTCGTCTCTAAAAATTCATCTAATAGAGTTTAAATGCTAAATGCATCCTAAACCCTTTTCTAAGTTCTCGTATAGGGTCGACTAGGTCATTAATCCACTTAACAACAATAGTCAAGAATTATCATTAATTCAAATTCAAGGGAACCTTAGAATCATTATTTCAAAAAGTTATTAAAAGCCAATGGTCCAAGAACATTAGTTATTCCTAGGAAGACATAGAACACTTTTAATTCTAAGCATAGGACCAAATCAATAGGATGAACAATTCATAGCTTATGAAACCCTAGAAATCATAATCTCTAAGAGTTGTCAAAATCCATTAGTCCAAGAACAATAGTTGTTCCTAAGGAGGCATAGAACACTTTTAATTCTAAGCATAGGACTAAATTAACAAGATGAACCATTCATAGCTTATGAAACCCTAGAAATCACAATCTCTAAGAGTTGTCAAAATTCATTAGTCCAAGAACAATAGTTGTTCCTAAGGAGGCATAGAACACATTTAATTCTAGGCATAGGACTAAATTAACAAGATGAACATGTCATTCAAAAATCTCATAAGATCAAATCATCATCAAACATGGCTTGGACATGGTAGAAGCATGGGAATCATAAGAAGAGGGGGACATGGCAATTCTAGCATACATCCTAAGGGGAATCAATAGCTTACATTTCACCAAGGAAAAAGATGGGATGAGCACAAACTAATCGGTTGAAAATGATCTACTCTTCAAGCTCTACACTTTTGATGAAGGTGGCTTGAGCAATGGAAGAAGGGATGATGGAGAACCAAGAAGGTAGCTTCAAGAAGCCATGGGAGAACTTGAGAGAAGATGAAATTCGTTCTTGGAGAGTGAGGGAGAAGAATGAAGGTCAAAACATCAGATTGTGGTGTATATGGGTTTAAAAATCTGAGTGGGACAAGTGTCAAGCTAATGTGGTGGATAAATATCTGATTTTGGCTTGTTAAATGATCACTAATGGTCTCTTAATCCACTCTTAAAACATGTTACTAATGTTAGGACATAATCAAGGAGGGTTAGGGAGGTTTAAGTGAGGTTTAGAAAAGGTTTGGATAGGGGTTTGGGTGCCAAAAGTCGCATAACAAAGAAAACAGGGAAAATTCCGTAGGTAGCTCCCAGCAGTTGAGGCGGGCGCCTCACTAGAGTCTAGGCGGGCGCTTGGAATGCTGCAGCTAAGTTCATTTTTGCAATGCTCTCAGCTCTTGAGGCGGGCTAGTGATCAAAATTCGATGCGGCTGCCTCGTCTAGCCCTTGAACTTGGTCTAAACATGTCCTAAATGGTCCCAAACTCATGGGAAACCATTCTAAGGTCTAACCCAACACAAAACAAGTCGGAAACACACCCGAACAACATCCGGAACAAGGTAGAACAAGGCTCGAATCATGCGACGAATGGTTAACGAATCAAACACCAATCAAACTAGGATAACTTGGACATGGAAAAGGCTTGTTTAAACATGGTTATGACTTGAATACAAGGCCAATAACTCAACAAACACTTCGTACGACGAAATACAAGCAATACGAGCAACGAAGGCAATCCCGAGAAACCCTAAGACTCAAACGAAGCAACAATGCTTCTAAACCCTCAACCAAGCCTACTATGATCAAGAAGAATGTTATAAGTCATTTATGCAAGGTAATAGCACTCCAACAAGACTTGGTTAAGTGCTAACATGCTAAGGTGAACACTCAAAGGACAAACGGCAAGGTATGCAACACATAGAAGACATTCAAGCGACTATGAACGTAACAACTCTAATGCAAGCTTGACATGAACAAAATGAAGTCTCTAACATGTTAAGGCATACGTTAAGCATGTTATAAATGTACTAAGGCTCTAGTAGGACTTAGTTAAGTACTAAGATGATACACGAAGCAGTTTTAACAAAGCATGCAACGTATAGAAGGCATACAAGCAACTACGATCATGGTTGACCTAATGCGAGCATGGTATGAACAATATGGACTTTAAAACATGTTAAGGCACATAATGAACATATTAATCAAGTATAGAAGGCATGTTACACAAGTAGGGTTTGGGTTCTCACAAAAAGTTACTTCGTTCACAAACCAAAAAGCCTGCAGTATCATAGAATACCATGGGCAAAGAAATCCAAAACAAGGTTCCCAGGCTACCAACCCTCCATTCCTGTAATTTGGAGAAAGAAGTCCTACCCTGCAGATTAAATTTCAAAGTACCTCAAGTTTCTTTTACATGGATCCCTCTTATACCCAAAATCCTCCTACCTTTCGGGGGAAAGGACTATTAACCAAGTCCTAAGAAACTTTATAATAATCTTTCCCCTTGAAGGAAATTAAGCTTAGGAAAAGTAGAACACTGTGCCCACATCGGAGGCAACGATGCCCACATCAGAGGCGCATCGTAAGTTCTGACGCTCGCCTCGTAATTTCTAACGCTTGCATCGTAATTTTTGACGCTTTGTGTCTTATTGCTTATTTGTTTATATTAATATTGTTCCGCTTTATGAGTTTCAGACTTGAATATCCTCATCTTTAGTCTTCCTTCAAGAGCAGGTTTAGTTAATGGTGACAGTTGCTCGTCCACTTTCCTGGGTCTATCTTCGTCGGCAGCTTTGAATCTCTCAATCATCTATATTTTTCATTTATCTTCTTTCTTTTGCTCAAAAATCTATGATTCCATTGAATTGTATGAATTGTTGATCTATTGGTTGGTAAGGGAAATTTAACAAGTTCCCCCTTTTCAGGAAGTATCTACAAATGGAGTTGGATTGGTTTGAATCGAATAGAGAGAGGTGGGAAGCGGGAACGATGACATTTTAGAAAGAAAAAAAGAATTATTCTTTTGCGGTTGAAAAAGAAGTGAGTAGTGGAGCGGTATAATTTCAAAAAAGGGGACCGACCCGCAATTATTCTTTTTTTTTTTTTTGTGGTAACCCCTTTTAGATTTTTTCGTAAAGTTTTTGTGAAGTCTCTCTTTTAACCTAAAATTTTCATCTTATTAATAAATTTAATAAAGTAAATACATTATACTATTGATTATTATCTTATCGTTTTAGTTTGAAGTAATGAAGTAATTATTCAACAAAATCAAAACTTTTATCAATCACTATTTAAATTAATAAGCTAAAAAATACATATCGTAATGTCCAAAAAATTAACAATGCATAAATAGTACTCCCTCTGTTATGAGCAAAGAGTCCACTATTTCATTTTGAGATGTTTCACTTAAAGAGTCAAATTTTAAAAATTAGAGCATAAAAATGTCATTTTATTACTAATGAACTACTAAAATTGTCATTTTTTTTAAATGTTTGACTTTCAAATGTGGACTCTGTACCCGGAAGGGAGAGAGTATTTACTAATAACTAAGTGAAAAATGTTTGAAATTTCCTTATATTTTAAACATAAAATTATACATTATAGCTTTCATTAATTACATTTTAATTTTAGTGTTTCTTTTTTCATTTCTCATATTCAACAAAAGTTTACAAAATACAAATAGTCAAAAATAAATGAAAATAAACATAGAAAAAGCTAAAGTAAATGAATAAAAAAAAGGCTAAATGCATCGTTGGTCCCTGAACTTTGGCCCTTCACACGACAGGTCCCTGATCTTCAAAGTGTATCACCACTGACCTAAATACTCAATTTTCGTCCGCCGGTGGCCCCTACCCCTAACTCCGTTAATATATAAATTACCGTTATGTGATCATGTGCTACGCACGTGCACCAATTTGCTAACTTATAAAGTTGAAGGACGATCCTGAAACTATCATCAAACGCAATTCCCAAACTGGGACGATTATCTAATTCAATGTAGATTGTGAATTTTTCCACTTTCCAGATACGATTGAAAATTCTCGTTAATCCTAAGAAACCCAGTTAAAATCCAATTCTCCTTGCACAAAATATTATTGTTGTTTTTTTGACATAATCAACACAACCCACTTTGGATTTTTTCCCTTGTAATCAGATAAATTTAATACCCACTCCCTAATTTCTCAATATTCAGATTCTCCAAATACTCAGCTCCACGATTTTCCCAGAAAAACGAAACAGGAATTCCGTGAGAAAAAAGAAGAAGATATATACATGAATTCCAATCAACATTTTCTTTCTATCTTCTCCCCCAGTTCGCTCTCACCCCGTCTCCACCCAGCTTCATCCTTCATCTTCTCTCTCTCACGCTTACTCTTCCCACCATCTCCTTCCAACCTCTCTCCCAAAAATCACCCGGCCAAATCCGACGAAGACAAACTAAAAATCCAGTCATGTCGTCTTCCTCCGGCTCCACACCCAGCCTTGTCATCCCTTTCCATGGCCACCATAGCCACCATCTCCGGCCAAAACCCCCCTCAATAGATCCGACAAAGTTCTGCTTTCTCCAAACGAGCTCGCTCCAGATCTATCTTCATCGCCATCACGCACCATGTCAGGCCGGCCTCCTTCCTGCCCTCTATCCACACCCATCATAATCACCGAGGCTAGAGGGGCGGCGGAGAGAGAAAGCGGAAGATGTGGTGGTGGTGGAGCGGAGATGGGAGAGGGTTGTGGATGGGAGGAGGGCGGTGGTGATGATGATGTTGTTGTCGCTGCCATTTTTTGAGAGAAAATGAACAGACGAGAGAAATGGCTACCATTTTTTTGAAACAATTTGTCAATGGCTCTGCACTTGGCCACCAGACGAGAGCAATGACAGAGAGCCTGGGTTGGGGAAGAAAAAGGGTAAGATTTCGACATGAGCCCTTATATTTTTCAAACTTTCAGGATCGTCCTTCAAGTTTATAAGTTATCAAATTACACTCTTTTTGGTGCACGTGGGTAGCACATGATCACGTAACTGTAATTTATTAATGGAGTTAGGGCTAGGGACCATCGGTGGACGAAAATTGAGTACTTAAGTCAGTGGTGATACACTTTGAAGATCAGGGACCTGCCGTGTGAAAGACCAAAGTTCAGGGACTAATGGTGCATTTAGCCCAATAAAAATATATACAAGGTCGGCCCCCCTTAAAGGCCATTGAGGCCTAGGCATTGGGCCTCGTAAAATTGTGCATTTTTAGGACCACAAAAAATTATACTCCGTATTTCTTTCGTTTCAGATAAGAAATCCACTATATTATTTTGATATGTTCACATTAAGAGTTCGTTTTAAAAAATCATGTCTACAATTTTCATAACATTTCAACATTACTTTCTAAATTTCATATTAACATATTGATTATACTCAAACATTATTCTAATTATGACCAACTATAATGCATATCCCTCAATAATTATATTTTTCAAACATCGACTCTATGGGTGGAACAGATGGAGTATATTATATACCATGAAATGAAAAATGCATTATTTCATCCAAAAATTCCAAATGGTTCAATGACCCCATCTCTTTAGTCTTTCTCGGTACTATTTTTTTTTTCATTCACAAAAAAGTCATTTTAAGTTTACATTGTAAAACATTTATGATCATAAATAAACCCATGTTTGCAAGACGTTCTCTTCTTTCCATTTTTTATTTTTCATTCCGTTCCGCCTCCGTCATTTTCCTACAGCAGCCGGTAATTCTATAGCACCACGTCACTGGTGGCATCGGTGTTTCTCCGCCTTCACCACGTCAATTCTACTACATTGACCGACATGTTTTCTTCTTTTTCTTTTCATATTTTATCAAATTTCTCTTAAATTCTTCCAGATTCTTGTTGCTTTAAGTCTATAAATGTGTTATGCTCTTAATTTTGAAATGAAGTGTTTTGTTTATTTTCTTTTATGTTTGATTGTTTAATTTTTTTTTAAAATTTATGCTACAAACCGGAAGAGCCTCGTCCAAAATAACCGGCGTAGGACCCCAAACCCTGAATATATTTATCGAGAGAGCACACCCACAAGGCAACAACCCCACCAAACCAATGTTTTTATTGTTTATTTTCTTCTTTATTTTTTTCCTATCATTTTCCTAGTTTCCTTTATCTTTTCGATTTTTCTTTTCTTAAAAAGTAACAACCCCCTCCCCCACAATACCAGATTTTGGTATCGGAATCCTTCTCTCCTAAGTTCCCCACACGGCTGATGGCTCCTTGAACCCTGCCTTCATCTTGGAATTCTTCTTCTTCTTCTTCTCCTACTTTTAGTCTTTTACTTTTCTTTTTCATTTTTTAAAATTAGGGTAATTGGCTAGATAGTGAGAAATTAAAGGTTTTATTTGATTTAATGAACATATAATATTGACATCAAAACTTTCTTTAACAAATTCCATTTCATTTGTCCGCTGAACGAAACATGCAGGGTTAAATAGACATTTCATACATTGTTAACAAAAAAATGTAACGTAAGTTGAAAAATGGGGTAATTTGAATGCGAAAGTTGAATAAAGTAGCTTGGTTAAATAATTCAGAGTGTAGGGGCGTGTTATGCAATTATTCATAAAAAGTATGGTGGCTGTGTAACCGATTTCACTACTTGAACTAATTTAGAAGACCTCGATTTAGTTAAGTTCAAAATATCTCAAGCTAACCATCTTAGCAACCAAGCGAGGACAAACAATCTCTCTTCTCACTATCTTCTCTACATATAAAAGTCAACGTTGTCCAGAACTACTACCTCAGGATTCAATCTAATTAAAAAATAAAATAAAATAAAAGTCAACGTTGTTTCTTGTAAATTAGTAGAAGGATAAAAATAACCATTTACCAAATAAACCACCTACAATTTAATTAAGGACAAAACAAGTAAATTTACCATGACCAAAAATAATGTTTAGACAAAAATAGCCCTAAACATAATAAATCACTCACCTTTAATTAAGGCTAAACAAGTAATATGTCATAGGTTAATTAATTTCATAAATAATTAAATAATAATTTCATCCATTGACTTGTACCTATTTTAAAGTTATGTTCTACATTTTTTAATTCTATTCATTTTATCTTGTATTTTGATTTTCTTAACAGTTTCCCCCTCCTACCATTTTTATTACAAATGTCGTCAAATATTTTCTAAAAAGGACACAAATACCCTTACCCAGTCGAAGGACTACAATTTTATTTTAAGGAACCCAAAAAACTCAAATCCATATGAGTTTCAATTTCAATTTGAAAATTTAAAAATTTAAAAAATTGAATTAGGATTTGTCAAGAGTGAAATTTAAGATGTGGTGATGGTGTGTGTCTATAAATGATGAGTTTTATAAATGGGTTACTTTGAATTGAGGAAGGAGTAAGGAATTAGAAAATGAAATAAAATAAAATAAAATAAATTAACTTTTGGACTAATCGTGATATTTGAGATTGTAGTGGTGGTGATGGTGAGTCCATGGGGTTGACGGAAGATAATGAATGATAAAAAAAATAAATTAAATAAAATTTAAATTTTATTTTTCGGAGTAATGCATTTTTTTTACCTTTAAATTTACATATGAGACAAGGTACAACTATTTTTGGATTATCAAAATAATTCATTATTGTTTTAATTAAAAAAATTAAATACCAAATGACAAATTAAATGATAAAATTATAACAAAATCCCACTTTGCGCCACAAGAAAAATGACCAAAAATAATCCTCATGTGCATGATTTTCTATTACTATTTTTAATACCCATGAACGAGAGAGGATAAAGTGAGACAAATTGAAAAATTGTGTATGAAAGTAAGATATCGTACAGTGGGAAAGATATTAGTAGAGATATATGAAAAATTGTAACTATAATAATACATTTGTTGATGAGTATCGAAATATTAAGCACTTTTGTAGTGTGCTTAGTAATTATCCGTGAATAAGCTAAGAGAAATATGTTAAGGAAATGTGCAATAATGTCAAGAAAATAAAGAAAAATGAAGAACTTAGTTGACGAATCTGTGCATTTTATTAGAGAAAAAAAAACTAGAATCTATAGTAGAGGCGTTTGAAGAAAGTAGTCCGACTTAACGGAATATAAATATGTTTTATTTTTCGGTTTTAGCAAAACAAAGTGAACGCGTTTCATGGTCGTGGTGATGGTGGTTGCGATTGCAGGGATACTGGTAGTAGTGGTGGGGGCGATTGTAAGCATGACAATAAGCAGGTGGATTATAATATTATTAGATTTTCAAATCATCAAATTTTCAAATCTTCATATGGGTTTGGGTTGTAAAAAGTAAAAATTAAGGTTGTGGTGTTGGTGAGTCTGTAAATAATGAGTTTTGCATATATGTTAATTTGAACGAAGAAGTAAGAAATTATACAAAGAAATATAATAAAATCAAAATTTAATTTTTAGGTTAACTGTGTTATTTGAGGTGGTAGTCGTGGTGGGTTTATATAGGATTAATGATGGGGTTGATGGAAAAAAATTAAGGATAACAAAAGTAAATTAAATAAATTTTATTTTTTATTTTTTGGAGTAATGCATGTTTCTAACTTTAAATTTAAATATGAGACAAATTATAATTACAACATTGTTAGCCTTACAACTAATTTTATAACTTTCCTTACAACTAAGACTTGAAAATCGCAAATATGTCTTTGTCCATAGCAATTTTGTGCTTCTTCAAGGCTTAGTTGTAAGGAAAGTTGTATAATTAGTTGTAAAGAAAACATTTTTCTTATAATTATGCTAAATTATAATCCCCCCCAAAGTATCCACAAAATCACATAGTGCACCCCAACCAAGGGTTTGTCACATAATGATATCTGACGTTATATTTTTTAATATTTTCCACTCTAGACGCGACAATCGTTAGAAAAGTCACATTAAATAACACGTGGTCTTCCTCATGTGGGGGTATTTTTGACATTTCCTTGTAGGCGTTAAATCGAGGAAAATATTATGAATTTATTGTAAACTTTGGGGGTGCTAAATGTATTTTGGTCTAATAAAAATTAAGAAATAAAATATAATATTCCTAAAAAATTATATAAATGTGTGTGAAAAGTTAAAAAAAAATGAAGTTGGGTCCAATATTCCATTTTTTCAGAAAGAAAATCTAGAGAAAAGACCCACAATTTTTTCTGATATTCACTCCCCAAATAACCCAGAACCCGATATGGGTTTTGTCCACTCACTCCAAATATCTCTCTCTTAAATTTCTTTCTCTTAACCCAAAAGATAGATACACGTTTCTATTTCATTATCATTTTTCTTATCTTGCGAATGAAAACAAAGTAAACGAAAGATATGAAAAACTCTTATCCATAGTTACCCGTCTCCATATCCAATTTCCAGTATGAAATTCGATCCACCCACCTTCTTCGATGAAACCCAACCACCACCAAATTCAATCAGTTTCTCACCCCGTTCATTCTCTTACATGACTTTACATTTACTTTCTCTCTCCTAATTCTTTAAATAATCCAACCCAACCGCCATGGCAGTTGCTTTGAGGTCGAAATTATCTAGAGCCATAACTTCTTCAATATCTTCTGAATTTCGATGCTTTGTTGTGAGCCATATGCATGTCTGTCGTATGCCCAATTTTCAGACCAGCTCCCACAAAATTGAAGATTATTTCAATAAAACCTCTTTCTGTTTCTCTTCATTCAAGTCTGTCTCTCTTTCTGATGAATTTTTCGATAAGGGTTAAGTGTTTTTTTGTTAAATACATGTTTTTACAAGGGTTTTTAGTAAGTATACTCTATAGGCTTTGATTTCTACTTTAGACATGACTTTTGCAAGGGAGAGAATGAGGGAGATCGAAGATGGAGTTTGATTAGAATTAAAGGAGGACGGTGCCAAAATTGTGATAGGCGTGACCGTAGTGGGAAGGGTTTGGCCTGTAAATGGCGGCTACTATGGTGGGGATCGAGATGGCGGCTATTACGATGAAGCTGAAGATGGGAACTTGCACCGGGAAAAGAGAGAATGATAGAGTTTTGGATTATATTTTTTACTTTTAATACATTTACTCCTTAACAAGATAAGAGAAATGACATTTTTGCCCCGCACGTGGAAGACCACGTGTTAATTAACGTGAATTTTCTAACGCCCGTCATAGTTAGGGTGGAAATGGGAAAAAATGTAATGCTAGATACCATTATGTGACAAACATTAGGTTGGGGTAGACTATGTGATTTGGTGGATACTTTGGGGGTGGGGGATTGTAATTTTGTCATATAATTATTTTTGGATTATTGAAACAATTATTTATTATTTGCATTAAAAAACATAATTTAAATACTAAATGGTTAACTAAATAATGAAGTTATAACCAAATCCTATTTTGCACTCCAAACAAAATGACAAAAATAATTTTCATTACCATCACGTGCAACGCACGTGAATTCCCTACATATAAAAGTCAAGGTTGTTTCTTACAAATTAATAGATGGACAAAAATAATCTTTCACCAAATAAATCCCCCACCATTTAATTAAGGACAAAACAAATAAATTTATCATGACAAAAATAATGTTTGGAAAAAAATAGCCCCAAATATAATAAATCACTCATCATTAATTAATGTCAAACAAGTAAATTTGTCATAGACTAATTAATTCAATTAATTATAATAATAATTTGATCATTTGACTTGTACCTATTTTAAAGTTAGATCCTACAGTTTAGAATTGTATTAATTTCGTCTTTATATTTTTATTTTCTTATCATTTTCCCCCTCCGACCATTATCGTTAAAAATATGTCCAATATTTTCTAAAATGACAAAAATACTCTAACTCAGTTGAGAGATTAAAACTTTATTTGAAACTAAAAAATAATATTGTTTTACTTTCTTAAATATGTTCAGTTAAGATATGATTATAGATGTATATGAAAATTTGTTACTATAATAATAGATTTGTTGTGAGTATCGGGATATTGAGAAAATATGTAGTGTGTTTAGTTATTTTCATTGAATAAGCTAAGAAAATGTGTCATAATATCAATAAAATGAATAAAATGAAGAACCAATTGATGAATGTGTGCATTTTGTTACAAAAGAAAGTTAAAATCTACAATTTACTTATTTGAATTTTCAGACTACTACAAGTGGCCTTAAAAACTATCATACTAGTCATAACTTATAGATATTACAAACAAAACCACAGTTAGTACTCATAAATAATTGAGTTCAAAATATTTTACTCCTTTCCATATCTGGGTTCAAAACCTCTAACCTCTTTTTTTTCTTAACTTGCTTGCTCTTCTTCATAGAACTCGAGGTACTAACGTGTGAGAATCTTTCTATTCCCCTTCCATGGCTATCAATTTTCTTCTATCGCAACTCTTCTTTAATTGAAAGAAATTGTCACCAATCGACATTCTTTCAAGTAGTCCCATCCTAAATTAGATTCTCTCCTTGCTTAGTACTTTGACATCGAAAGTGGATAGGAACTAAGGAATGAGAGACGTTCGATAAAAGAAGTTCCATTAATCAGAGGCAAAAGAGATTCTTTGTCTCTATTTGAGCAATGCGAGGTGAATGCGTTTCTTGGTGATGGTGATGGCGGTGTTGATGACCACAGGGATGGTGGTGTTAAGGGCGGTGGTGACAATGATTGTAGGGATGACAGTGGTGGTTTAGATGAAATACAACGTTGTGAAATTTCTAAATCATCAAAATTTCAAATATCCATATTGGTTTCAGTTTCAATTTTAAAATTGAAAAAAAAAATAAATTGAATTTTAGTTTGTAAAAAGTGAAATTTAAGGTTATGGTGGTGGTGTATATAATCAATGAGTTTTTCAAATGGGTTACTTTGAAGGAATGAGTCAGAAATTAGAAAAGAAAATAAAATCAAATCAAAAATTAACTTTTAGACTAATGGTGAAATTTGAAGTGGTAGTGGTGGTGCCGTGGAGGTGGTGATGAGTATATGAATGATGAGGTTGACGGAAGAAAGTGAAGGATACAAAATTAATAAAATAAAATTTAAATTTCATTTTTGGGAGTAATCCATTTTTAAACTTTAAATATAAATATAAGCCAAAGTATAACTAATTTTGGATTATTGAAATAATAATTTATTTTTTTAATTAGAAAAAAATATTTTAAATACCAAATGGCAAACTAAATGATGAAATTATAACCAAATATTACTTTGTGCTACAAGCATAATGACGAAAATAATCCTCATGTACATGATTTTCCATCACTATTTTTAACGCTCATGGACGAGAGAGGACAAAGTGGGACAACTACAAAAATCGTGTATGAAAGTGAGACATCATAGGTTGGGAAAGACATTATTATAGGTATATGAAAAATTGTAATTATAATAATACATTTGTTGTTGAGTATCGAGATATTAAGTGTTAGTCCCAAATGGCACAATAATAAGCTAGAGGGGGGGGGGTTGAATAGCTTATTAGACACTTAAAAACTTTTCGTATATGTTCCTAAAACAAGCACTTACAATCTATTGAAAAAATTGAAGTAGCAGAAGTCTTGTAAGGAGTTCAGTCCAGGTCTGCCGGTGAAGCACTACCGGTAGACTTGACTGAATACTCAAGTTTACTGTTTGAAGTGATAAGTAAATAGATATGAAACAGTTTAAAGTAGTAAGCAAGAGTAATGGAAGAACACAAGTATTTTGGGATGGTTCACACTATAAAGAGTGCTACGTCCATCACCAAGGCAGTCAACCTTGGATTTTAAATGTGCACTATGTTTTCCACTAGTTGTTATTACAAAGAGGTCCAATGGATCGTGTACAAAATATTTGACTTGTGTTTGGGGGGTTTGGGAATTGAATATCTGGAAAACATAATATTCAATTGTGCAGAAGAATAGCTAAAGGAACAACAATAAGAAGCTTAAGATAGAGTGTTGATACAGATCTTCTTGATTGTTGTCGAGGACTTCTTGATCAATTAACGATCTCTTGAATGCACTGAGTATAAAGACTTTATGTTGTTGGAGAATTTCAGAGCATTATGTCTTCAGTCTTTAATGGCAGTATTTATAGTTGGGGCATTCTTGAGACCGTTTGGAGAAGACGAAGTGTAACATCTCTATTAGGTTGAATGCATTAAATGCATGAAGTTGTCTTGAGGGTTTCGTCTTCACTGATACTGAGCATGGAGTGGTGCAAAGTTGTTTGCAGGAGTTGGTAGGTGAGCAATCAGAATTACAGACCTACAATAGTTGGTACAGACTGTAAGTGTCAGTCTGTTCGCCTGCTCTGTCACTGTTCAGAAGGCGAAGGTCTTCTTGCTTTTTCGGAAAGCTGGTCAGACGTGTCTGAGAAGTCATGATGGGTTTAATTCAAATTCAAACTGATAAAGTTTAAATTTAATTAATCCACTAATAGCTTTGATGATTGGACACGTCATGCTTGAACACGTGCAAACAAGGTCTGCCGTTGGATGCTAAATGAGGTCTTTCGGTGAAGCATTGCTGAAGTCTTCCGCTGAACCTGTGAAGCCTACAAAAAAACTATTCTATGACAAAGTTCTATACGTAGTTGCCACGCTAATTGATACGCAACCCAATTAGCCATTAAGTATAGAACCTAATGTAATGTATGAACAGATGTAAATCAAAATACAAATGAGAAACAACAATCTCCTCCTATTTGCATCTGGTAATCATTACTTACAAGTGAGGGCTATAACAACTATATGATAGATAATGGTATGTCAGAAAGTATTAGAATTATAGCTATAGACATACGTCTATCAAACAGAAGAACACCTCAAGTGTAAAAAGCTAATCTAAGTGCTTTTAATCAGGAGAGATTTGAAGACATGCACAAGGATTAGTAATAAACAATTCAAAATGGTTTTAAACTGAATGTTTAAATTATAAGCAGACATATGAATTGAAGTGGAAAGAATTTAAACAGTAGACAATTTTTGAAGGACAATAATCTTCTGTATTTAAATGATCGAGAAGTTTAATTGTATAGAGTTTTCAAAAAATGTAGATAGATACAAAGGATTTTAGGGAAGGAAAGATATGAATTACCATGACCTTTTCCCTTTGCCTTTGTTTGCTTTGTCTGCCTCTTCTCTTTCGCTTCTTTGCTGTTCAAGGTCTTCGACTCTTCTGGTGTACTCATCATCAACAGAGGTAGGAGGTCTGGTTGAGAGAGAACGGTAGTCCAATTCTTCATGTAGACGATTGTTCTCATCCATTAAAGTCTTGTTGATAGACCTCAGTTGTCTCTCCTCCGTGATGGCCAGATCAAGATCACGCTCAATATTGATGTTATCATGAGACGCGTTGAGAGCGAGGTCGTTGAGCTCAAGAACATGAGGGCCATTGTGGCCTAGATGAAGATTTATGTGGTGGAAGAGCTGCCAGAAGAGAGTTGAGCAGAGTCTAACGCATTCCTTGCGTTGAGCTTCCACGTTGATTTTGATGTTAGTGGATTCGTGTTTCATTTGTCCAAACTGTGTCCACACATCTTCTTGGAATTGTCGAAGGATGGCAGCATTTCTATCTATTGCCTTGGACGTGGCAGTGGCAAGCTCAGCGACAGCTTTAGAGATGCTGGTAAGCTCTCCCAGCCTGTCGTAAATGGCGTCCAGGCGGTTCAGAATGTCTGAGTTGGCCGGTTGTGATGGAGAAGGGTCCAGGCCAATGTGGATGTGCTCAATGCCGGCAGAGGAGGTTGCTTCGGCAGAGGTGATGGGTCGGAAGGGCTGGAGGATAGGTGGAGTAGCGGAGTTGGATGAGGTTGAGTCGCGAGAAGGGAATGTATGGGTAGAAGAGGAGATGGTTTTTGGGGGAGAAGGAGGAGGGGTTGGTGGAGAATCTAGGTCAATGTCAGTGTCGGAGTTGTCACTGATGATTGATGGTTCTGGTAGGGGGTCGGTAGAGAACCAAAATAAGGGAGCAGGATAGAAAAATGATTTGGGTTTGATTAAGGTATGTTGGGATGAAGGTTGGGGGAAGAGATCTACTACCGAGGAAAGTTCAAATAAGAACTTCGAGGCAACAGAATCTAAGGGTTTTATAGAAGTGGTTTGGGTTCGTTCGGATGGTGTAGTTTGGGTGGTAGGGTTCGTTGGGGTGAAGAAGGGGTAGATGGGTCTGGTGAGTAGTTGAAGGGTGAAGGAGGGGCGGGAGAGGGTGTTCTGGTAGGCTCCTCCTGTGTGTGTGGCTCCTCCTGAGGGATAGACTCCTCAAGAGAAGTGGTAGAGGATTGGTTGCCAGCAGACTTCCTTTTCTGCCTTAGCAACTGAATAGGAGGTTTAGCTGCTTCATCGGCAGAGGTAGGAGTGTATGTTGGTAGCTGGGTCGGTAGATCTTTACGTAGTCGCCTACGTTTAGGTTTGGGTGAAGGTGAGGGTTGGTCAGAAGAAGGTTTTCGTTTGGGTTTAGGGGATGGCTGGGGAGTGGAGGTTAGTGGTTCAGGGTTAGAAGGCTGGGGAGATAAAGACTTACCAGCAGCTGCAGAAGAGCTTCCAGTAGACTTGTCACGTCTGCCGGCCTTCAGTTACTGCCTTATCCACCTTGCTTGAAGCTTTTCAGCCTCTTCTTCCGCCCTTGCCTTCTTGGCTGTAGCCGCTTCCTTTTTCTTCAACGCCGTACTCTTCATCCTTTGCTTCGCCGAGAATATCGCGAGCAACAAGAGGGACCGGTCGACCAAATTTGGTCGCCGCAAGCGATATCCTTGCTAGCAAAGATCATCATACGCGTCCATGTTGAAACGCGTGACGACCATTGGCGAAGCCTTGGCAACTTTGTCAAGAGAGATATTGGGAAGTCGTCATTGCTGCCTTCACTTGTTCTCATAGTCGACATACTTCTTGAAGAAGGTGGTCGTCATCTGTTTGTCCTTGCTTACAACAATGAGTTCATCTTCCTTAACGGAAGGGTTGATTTCTGCAGTGTCCCGTAGAAGGACATTGATGAGCCTGACAAAAGGTCTTTTGAAGTTAGGGCTCTCCTTTACTTTTTCGACATGGTGCCTCAGCTCGTTGTAGATGATAGAGCCATAGTTGAGTTGAGTCTGCAGGAAGACGACACTTGTGAGATTGAGATGTTGGGCAGTGAACATGTCGTGGGCCCTGTTTTGAACAGAAGACCCTTGTCAATAAGGTGGCTTGTGCAGTAAACGTCCAAAGGGAAGAGGTTCCTCAGCATTTTTCCTTGAGGTTCCCTCGGAGTATTGATTCCCCTCATTGCTTCCCAGGAATGGTCAGCCTCAGCAATGGATAACTCAAAGTCTCCACCATAGCAAACTCCAATGATTCTGGAAATCATTTTGGCAGAGACGGAGATAGGTCGTCCTCGAATCCATCCACGTATTGCAGATGGAGTTTTGGGGTCGATGACCATTCTTCGATAGAATTCCTCAGCGAGGAGGATACTGTAGTCGTTGTTGTGTAGGCAGAAGAGCGGTAGAATCCCCGACTCGTTCATATCTTCACAAGCTTTGACTCCGGCGGTGAATGTGCAGACAATTTTGAGGTCTATGCACATGCCGGGTAGATACAGCTTCGGGTCCAGAGCCACAATGATGTCGTGAGGGAGAGGAAATGAAGGGTATCCTTGTAGGTTGATGTTCAGACCAGGTGGGATGACCTTCTCGGGGTCAAACCCCTTCCTGTTGTCGCTCTTTGACTTTGTAGAATATTTTACCTACAAAAACAAATTTATAAATTAGGGCTTTTACAGAACAAACAATCGAGGATTTCATTTTTGAGAAATAATTTTGAGATTTCAGATGAAAAATTTGAAACCATTGAATGTTGGGATAAATAAAACAGAGAAATATTTACAGAAGATCTCAAAAAATGAGTATTTAATGTACATAGAAAACTGTTAGTTTCTAGGTTTTCAAATGATCAATAATGGCGGAAACCGTCCAGATACGCAAAGCATTCTTTAGAATTCCTTAATAAAATGACTCAATAGAAGAAATACTAAGCATAAATGAATGGATAGTAAAGTAGAGAGTAGAGAAAAGCTTACCATTGTTGCTGTAGAGCAGAAGAAGCAGAGTATAGTTTAAGAGAGAAAGAGAGAGAGCAGTTACAGAGAAGGGAGAAGGGTTTGAATAGAGAGAGAAAATCTGAGAGAGAGAGAGAGAGAGAGAGAGAGAGAGAGAGAGAGGGTTTGTAAAGTTTTGGAAAGGGCGATTAAATTTTTTTTAGCGAAAAGTTGTATCTTAAGATATTTTTAAAGAAATTCAAAAATGAATTTTTAACCCCGTTGCCCCCCTTTTGAAAACTGTGGGTCCCAATGAGCACAATAATAAGCTAGAAGGGGGGGGGGTTGAATAGCTTATTGTCAATTTAAAAACTTTTAAGTAAGTTCCTTGAAAGTTACTTGCAATCTATGAAAAGAATCAAGTAGCGGAAGATCTTCAAGGAAATTGTTCCAGGTCTGCCGATAAGGACTACCGGTAGACCTTTTACAGATTACTTAAGTTCTGTTGAAATGGATAATATAATCAATGAAACTAGGCAGTTCAAGTAATAGACAAACAGAAGGAAATAACACAAGTATTTTGGGATGGTTCACACTGTAATGAGTGCTACGTCCACCACCAAGGCAGTCAACCTTGGATTTAAATTGTGCACTATGTTTTCCACTTAGATCAATTACAAAAATATCCCTAATGGATCGTGTACAAAATATTGACTTGTGTTTGTCTAGGGAATTAAATATCTGTAAAAACAAGATATTTAATTTGCAAGTGTATATAGTTTAATGGAAGTTAACAACAAGAAGAATAAAGCAATAAATGTTGAAGAGCGCCTTCTTGTTGTTGACGAGGACTTCTAGATCTGTTGAAGATCTATTGAATGCACCGTGAAAGACTTGGAGTTGTGTAGATTCAGAGCAATTCTTTTAAGTGTTCGATTGATTCTGCAGCTTGTCTCTTGTTCCAGTCTTCAATGGCGTATTTAAAGCGGTGTGCATTTCAAAAGAATCCGTTGGAGAGGACGAAGACTTCAACAACTCTATTCATAAATGCATTAAATGCATGGGGGTCAGCCATCAAGGAATTTCGTCTTCACGTATATCTAGAGCGGATAATCATTTCGAGATCTTCAAAAAGGTGGGCGATTTGGTGTCGATCGAGAGATGAAGCGTAAAGTAGGGGACACCGCTTTCGCTTATCTCAGACGAAAAGGTCTTCCTCGCTTTTGGAAAGTTGCTTTCGCGCTTGACATGTCGGAATGACTTGGATTAATTCAAATAATATATGGAAATAAGTTTGAATTAATCCAGCCTAGCTTTCTCTTGAAAGGACACGTGAGAAGCATCACCGACACGAGGTCTACCGATCTTAAGCTTTGAGCAGTCTTCCTGAAGCCGAAGAAGGGTCTTCATTGTTCTCCCGAAAAAGTCCTACAAAAACTATACAAGGCAAAGTTCTATACAGCTGCCACGCTAATCGATACGCCATTAATCAAGTATAAAACTAATGTAATGTGTCGATCATATATAAATTTAACATAAGAATCAACAATCTCCTCCTATTTATATATGGTCATCATTACTACAAATGAGGGTTTTAAAACAAACTATTTAATAGATAATAGCATGTCTCGAGAAAGTTTATATATTAAGTAGTCGGAAGACATGCCTCTATTAAACGTAATAACACCTCAAATGCAAGGGACTAATCTAAGTGCATACAAGAATAAGAGAGTCAAAGAACAAAGACACAGATTAGCGTTAGCTTAAATAAATTTAAACCGAATGTTTAAATTCTAATTTAGATAAACAATAAAGCGGAAGAATTTAAACACCATAATTTTTGAAAAACAAGTAATCATCTATTTATAAACAAGATGTTTACATTCAATGAAGTTTTCAAAAATAAGATAAATACAAAGGAAAGGGAAGAAAAGATACAAAAGCTACCAAGGTCTTTTCCCTTTGCCTTTGTCTGCAGCCTCCTTTCTCTTCTTTCTCGCTCTAGCTCTTCCATTCTTCTTGGTATTCTCATACCGCATCGCTTGGAGGTCCGTGGAACGAGAACGGTAGTCCAGCTTCACGAGAGGCGTTCTCTTCCATCGCATTCTCGTTGATAGATCTCATTTGCTTCTCCTCCGTGATGGCCGATCACGATCACGGTTGGCATTCATAATATCATGAGCAGAGTTTTGAGCGAGGTTGTTGAGTTCCATAATAGGAGTACGATCGTGGCCGAGATGGAGAGTGATGGCGTGGAATAACTCGTAGAAAATGGAGCCGATGATACGCCTTCATCTCGTTGAGCCGATGTTGATCTTGACATCGGTGAAGTCGTCGCGCATCGGCCCAAAGCGAGTCCGCATATCCTCTTGAAATTGTCGAAGAGTAGCCGCAGCTCGTTGGCCTTGGCCGCCGCAGGGCTCGGCTTCCAGTAGCGGTAGATATGCTTGTAAGCTCGCCTACCAGCCGGTAGATGGCATCTAGTCGACAAAACTTCATCATTGGATGGATGATGGAAGTAGATGCTTGGCCACGTGAATGGTGCAGAGGCAGTAGTCCGCAGCCCGAAGGCCGTTTGTAGAGGGAGTTCTGGAGGCGTAAGAGGATGAGTCTTGGGTTGGTTGGTTTTGGTGGAAGAGGAAATGGTGGGAGGGTGGAGGTTTTGGTGGAAGAGGATATGGGAGGATTGGGATAGGTGGATGGGAATTTATACGAGGATTGGGGAAGAGGTATTTTGGTTTTTAAGGGAAGGTTGAAGGGAGGTTGAAGGAGGTTGATGAGAAGGGGTGAATAGATCTGCTCGACGAAAGTTCGAAGAGGAACTTGGCAGCAGCCAAATAGGTCTAAGGCTCGTGGTGTGGTTGAAGAAATTGGTTGGGATTGGGTAGGTGGTGAGGAAGGTGTGGATGGGTCGTGAGTAGTTAAAGGGTGAAGGAGGAGGAGGAGTTGTTCGGTGGCTCCTCCCGATTTTGAGGCTCCTCCGAGGGATAGACTCCTCCGAGGTGGTGAATTCCTCGAGTAGATGACTCGTGAGGAATAGATGAAGGGTTGATAGGTATAGTTGAAGGGGGTTGTGACAGGTAAGGTTTGGGCGTTGGTAGTTGGTATAGATGAAGGGCTGACAGCTTGAGTGTCAAGGCCGGTATAGGTAGTTGGTTGGTCGAGGGTTGGGTACCAGGTAGCTCTCCTTTTCTTCCTCAACGAATAGAGACTCTACCGCTTCATCTAGAGGTTGGAGGGATGGGTGGGCTGGTCTTCAAAGGTTTTACGAAGTCTCCTTCGCTTTGGTTTGGGAGTGGAGTGCAGGAGTTGGTGAAGGTGGTTGGCTAGATTGGGTAGGTGGCCGAGAGGATAGCTTGGCTTGGGTAGGTGGAGGAGAAGAATGGCTAGATTGGCTCGGTGCCTTCTTCGGCCTTCCTTCATCTCCCTACGATCCATTTGGCCTGCTCCTCTTCACCTCGAGGTGCCACTTCCTGCCTTGTTTCTTGGCTTTGCCTTTGGTCGCTATTTTGGACCTTAAGCAGCCAGGCTCGCCTCATCAGCCTGACCTTTGGCCTTTAGATGGAGGTCCGTGGCCACTTGATCGTCAAACTTGGCGCAGGCCTTTTGTAGGTCCTCGCTTCGCTACATGTGCTTCCATATTGAAGCGGGTGACCAAGATAGGTGCAGCTTGGCCACTTTGTCAAGAGAGACCGGCGGTAGACCTTTCTCGCATCCCGCTTGTTCTCGTGATTCGGTGTATTTACCGAAAAACGAGGGTGTGAGTTGTTTGTCCTTGGCCACCGTGTATACAACTCATCTTCTTTCAAAGAAGAGTCGATGTCTGCATCATCCCTCAAAAGGGCATTGATAAGCCTGACGAAGGGGCGTTTGCAAGTGGGGTTGCTCTTAGCTTTCTCCACCCGCTTTAGCTCGTTGAAAATGATGAGCCCCCGCTAAGACGAAGTCAGAGAAATACAACACCGGTCGCTGATCTGTTGTCCAAGAACATGTCATGTCTCCACTCTTGAATAGAGCCCCTTGTCTAAAAAGGTGGCCGGTGCAATAGACGCCAAGAGGAACAAGTTTCGAGCATCTTCCTTGTGGCTCCCGGAGAGTGTCCTCCCCTCATGGCTTCCTGTGCATGTAAAGCCTCACCATGGTTGCCGAAATAGCTCCTCCGTAATGCACGCCAATGATGGTGGAAATAGATTTGGCGGTGGCGAGAGATGGGGCGGACCTCTAATCCATCCACGAAGCGAGCCTGCTTCACTGCATGAGCTCCATTCGTTGATAAAATTCTTCTCGCCAGAAGATATCAGTTTTGTCGCTGAGGCGTAAGAGGCGAGTAATCCCGCAGGCGCCCATATCCTCGCAAGCTTTGACGCCGGCGGCTATAGAGTTGATTGATTGACGTGAAGGTCAATGCACATGCCCTAATGTATAGCCGTCCAAAGCGACAATAATGTCATGAGCGGCGGGATAGATAGGGTATCCTGGAATGTTGATATTTGAATTTGGAGGAATGACATTTTCAGGGTCAAACGCCTTCCCACTGTCGTGCTTTGATTTTGAAGTCCTTGTCATTGTCGAAGATGAGAAGAAGAAACAAGAAGATGAACTTGAATTTGCGAAAGTAGTTACTCGTAGAGAAAGAGAGAGAAAGATTTCTGCTCAAAGGGTTTCGTGAAAAGTTTCCAAATGACGGTTCGAGGACTATTTAAAGGCGAAAATATCGCTTTTGAAAAGCTGGAACTTAAGATATTTTCTTAAGTACCAAATTTTGTCCTTGACCCCTTTAATTGCTTTAGAAACCTCTTTAGCAAATAGACTAAGTAAGAGTACTAACCTTTAAGTTTTCTAAGAAAGGAGAACTTACGCCTTCCGATTAGACTAATACCGGGTCTACCTGGGTAAGAAAGAAATATTAACAAAATTTTAAAATTAAGCAGTAGGATCAATCATACCAAGATTTCTCCTTAAATAAGCAAACCCGGTGGCATCCGGTGGTTTTGTGAGAATGTCGCAATTGATGCTCGCTGGAACATATTCTCGCATCGATGTTACCTTTTTTCACATGATCTTTGAGAAAATGATAACGAATATCAATGTGCTTTGTCTTTGAATGCATCATCTGGATTTTGGAGACCGAGATAGCCGATGTGTTGTCACACATGATTGGCGATTTCGGTACCTTGATGTTGTAGTCCACTAGTTGTTGCTTCATCCATAGCAGCTTGAGAGCAACAAATGCTTGCAAAGCAATATATTCTCGCTTTCGTGGTTGAGTTTGCCACTGATCCTTGTTTCTTGCAAGACCATGAGACGAGTGTGCTTCCAAGAAATTGACAAGTCCCACCGGTGCTTCTTTTCTCGTCACTTTGTGGTGCATAATGCTGCATCCGAGTATCCAACTAGATTGAAGTTGTTGGATTTTGAATACCGATGCCTAGATTTGTTGTTTTTGAAACATATCCGATGATACGCTTGGCGACAAGCAAATGTGACTCCTTTGGATCTCGGCACTCGAAATCTAGCACAAACACAAACAAAGAACATAATGTCGTCTACTAGCAAGAAGGTAAAGAAGTGAACCTATGATTCCTCGATACTTGGTCATGTTCTCTTTGCTTTCCCTTTTCATCTTTGTCAAGATGGCGCCGGTAGACATTGGAGTTTCAAATCCTTTGGTGAATCAAGACCAAACTTCTTGATTAGTTCCTTTGCATATTTGGTTTGGCCGATGAAGATTCCGCCTCAAGTCCATTGTATCCGCAAATCTAGAAAATAGGTAAGTTCACCCATCATGCTCATCTCGAACTTGCTTTGCATCGCCTTCTCGAATCTTTTGCACAATGCTTTGGTTAGTTGATCCAAAGATGATGTCGCCCACATAGATTTGTACCGTAAGAGAATGACCTTTGTGCTTGAGGATGAATAAAGTAGTGTCGATTCTTCCTCTCACGAATCCTTGTTCAATTAAGAACTTGGATAGAGTTTCATACCAAGCTCTAGGAGCTTGCTTCAGCCATATAGAGCTTTCTTGAGTCGGTAGACGTGGTCCAGCTTTGTCTCCGAGAGATGACAAATCTGGAGGTCGTTCCACGATACGCTTTTGAAGATCACCATTCTAAAGGAAAGGCACTCTTAACATCCATCGATACACTTTGAAGTCCATGAACGAGGCATAAGCTAGAAAGATTTCGATTGCTTCTAGTCTAGCAACAGAGCAAAAGTTTCATCAAAGTCAATTCTTCTTCCGGTAGCCACTGAGCAACCAATCTAGCTTCGGTGACATTTCCATCTTCATCTCTTTTATTTCGAATACCCACTTGGTGCCGATAAAGATGGTGGATGATCGATCGGTCTTTGAACTAAGCTCCACACCTTACATCTTTCAAAGCGGTTCACTTCTTCTTGCATAGCTTCAATCCGCTTATGATCTTCGATAGCTTCATCAATCTTCTTGGTTCGAAGTTCCGATACAAATGCATAAGCAAACAAAGCTTTTCTTCTCGAACCTTATTTCTCGCATTTAACTCCTCGAGATCACCAATTATTTGAGAAATGGGATGATCTCTTTGCTTCAATACGCTTGAGGAAGATCACTTCGTGATTCTTCCCTTAAGAATTCCTCGAGTTGGTCGAGAAGCGAGATTCACCAAAATCCTGTTCAAGAAATAGTCTTCAAAACCTTCATTTTACGGTGAACAAGAAGGATGAAGATCGTAAAGGTGCTTGGGGTAAAAGCAGAAGAGATGAGTTCGAGTCAACCAGATGAGTTGTTATCGGTATCGGTAGAGGTCTTGTCTGGGTGAAGGTTAGGTATTATAGGTTCTGCGTTGCCGTTTTCGATAAGGTTGGAAGTAGATGTTTTATTACTGTCTCATCATTATCGAGAATCATTAGCGTTGGGCCATTCTAGGCTCTAACAAGTCATATTCATCAAAAGAAACACACAATTCTAAGATTTTTAAGTTAGATTCTGCGAAAATGCAAGAAATGCTTTTGAATGTTTGGAATACGAGAAAAATTCCTTAAATGATTTTTGCATCAAATTTTCCTCTATACTCTTTTA
>CM028383.1:80725888-80756521 GCA_013146195.2 Codonopsis lanceolata
TTAAATATAATATTTAATTATGTTTGTTTGTTTTGCTGATATGGGTTGATTTCTTTATGTTCAACAAGCTTAAAAATGTATGTGTTTATGTGTTTTGTTTGAGGCAGAATCTAAGGGTTGGATACATAGACTTTACTAATTTTGTGTTCCATGTAGTTTTTTTTTGCTTTTTTTGTCTTTCTTATGGTTTCCTTCTGTTTGAATTATACGTTGAAATTGAATTATTTGTTTTAGTGGGTCTGATATGCACAATTATTGCCATTTTATTTTATTTTGTTGAATAGTTATTGCGATTGTTTGCCTAGATTCAAGCTGAATTTTTCTTTGCATTTTCTGAAGTTTTAAAAGCTATGCAAAAATCTATATATATATATATATATATATATATATTTAAAGTTGGTGAGGAGCACTATGGTTTGTGCCACCTCACCACCTTTAGATAAATCTTCATTCTAAATCATCCATGTGGAAGTTTTAAAAACCTTTGGTTTTCTAGCCATTAGCTAATAATAATACCTAATAACAATCAATATGATAAGGGGTATTAGTATTAGTATATATAACTTCTTCTATTGTCAATAGTAGAAGACTTATATTTAAAAACTTTTACAACTAACATTACTTCTAACCAATGTGGGATAAAACTCTTCAAGGTTAGATATTACTTCTAATGACTCACTTTTAACATCATACTTTAAGCTTTGATATCTTATTCATCCAAAACTTGATTTGGACAAATAAATATATCATTTCGATGTTCTTGCCGAGTAGAACACATTTACACAATTACTTTTGTCAACAAACAAATGACACGTAAAGAAATTTGTGCCTCAAGTTGCACAATTTCTTTTACTAAAAACACTAATTTTTTAATAAGTATTATACTTTAACTCTTGATATCTTATTCATCCAAAACTCAATTTGGACAAATAAATATATCATTTCGA
The DNA here is from genome assembly GCA_013146195.2 of Codonopsis lanceolata. Lineage (NCBI taxonomy): Eukaryota > Viridiplantae > Streptophyta > Magnoliopsida > Asterales > Campanulaceae > Codonopsis > Codonopsis lanceolata. The sequence goes on from CM028383.1 coordinate 80,726,836, forward strand.
TGCTCTCACCAAGTAGAACACATTTGCACAATTACATTTACCAACAAACAAATGACACGTAAAGAAATTTGTGCCTCAAGTTGCACAATTTCTCTCACTAAAAACACTAATTTTGTTTAACAAGTATTATACTTTAAGTCTTGATATCTTATTATCAAAAACTCAATTTGGACAAATAAATATATCATTTTGATGCTCTCACTGATAAGAATACATTTGCACAATTACTTTCGTTAACAAACAAACGATACGTAAAGAAATTCGTGCCTCAAGTTACACAATTTCTTTCACAAAAAACACTAATTTTTCAACAATAGAAGAGATGTATCCCACATTGGTTAGAAATTGATGTTGGTTTAAAAAAATTCTATTATTAAGTACCAATAGAAGAAATGCATCATGCATCATACATTGGTTGGAAAGTGATGTTGATTTTCAAAGTCACTAGAAAACCAAAAGTTTTTAAAGCTTCCACATGGATGCTTTAGAATGAAGATTTATCCAAAGGTGGTGAGGTGGCACAACCATAATGCTCCTCACCAATATATATATATATATATATATATATATATATATGATAAAATATTTTTACAATTATTACCAATAGAAGATGTATATCTCACATTGGCTAGAAAATGATGTTGTGTTTAAATTATTTTATATTATAACACATTGTTTAAAAATAAAATGTTAGATTTTAAAGTCTTTAAAAGACTAAAGACTTTCACTTTTACAAGAGACATATCTCACATGGTTGCAAAATATTCTACTATTATTACCAATAGAAGAGATGTATCACACATTGGTTAGAAATTGATGTTTGTAATAAAAATATTATTATTAATTACTAATTGAAAAGATGTATCATACATTTGTTATAAAGATGTATCATATATATATAATATTATTATATATATATATATATATATATATATATATATATATATATATATATATATATATATATATATATATATAGTTTTGGTTTTCTAACCATTAACTAATAATAATTAACTAATAATAATACATAATAATAATCATAATGATAATGAGTATTAGTATTAGTATATATAACTTCTTCTATTGTCAATAGTAGAAGACTTATATTTAAAAAAATTACAACTAACATTACTTCTAACCAATGTGGGATAAAACTCTTCAAGGTTAGATATTACTTCTAATGACTCACTTTTAACATCATACTTTAAGCTTTGATATTTTATTCATCCAAAACTTGATTTGGACAAATAAATATATCATTTCGATGTTCTTGACGAGTAGAACACATTTGCACAATTACTTTTGTCAACAAACAAATGACACGTAAAGAAATTGTGCCTCAAGTTGCATAATTTCTTTTACTAAAAACACTAATTTTTAATAAGTATTATACTTTAACTCTTGATATCTTATTCATCCAAAACTTCGATTTGGACAAATAAATATATCATTTCGATGCTCTCACCCGAGTAGAATACATTTGCGCAATTACATTCACAACAAACAAATGACACGTAAAAGAATTTCGTGCCTCAAGTTGCACAATTTCTTTCACTAAAAACACTATTTTTTCAACAATAGAAGAGATGTATCCCACATTGGTTAGAAATTGATGTTGGTTTTAAAAATTCTATTATTAAGTATCAATAGAAGAAATGCATCATACATTGGTTGGAAAAGTGATGTTGATTTTCAAAGTCACTTGAAAACCAAAGTTTTACAACATGGATGCAAGTATTTCACATTGGTTACAAAGTATTCTACTATTATTATCAATAGAAAAGATGTATCACACATTGGCTATAAATTAATGTTTGTTTTAAAAATACTATTATTACCAATAGAATAGATGTATCATACATTTGGTAGAGGGTAATGTTTGTTTTTAAAGTCTTTAAATAGAAGACTTCTACCATTATTATCAATAGAATATGTATATCTCACATTGGTTAGAAAGTGATGTTGATTTTAATTTTAGATAAAAAAAACTTTTACTATTATTACTAATAGAAGAGATATCTTACATTTGCTAAAAAATTATGTTAGTTTTAAAAGTCTTTAGATAAAAGACTTTTACTTTTATCATCAATGTAATAAAAGAGATGTATCCCACATTATTTAGGAAGAGATGTTGGTTATAAAATTTTTAAAATAAAAGACTTCTTCTATTATTACCAAATGAGGATATGTATTACACATTGGTTAGAGAGTGATGTTGATTTTAAAAGTCTACAATTATTAGCAATAGAAGAGAAATATTTCACATTGGTTATAAAGTGATATTGGTTTAAAAAGTTTTTAGATGATGTATCTCACAATATTGGTTACAAAGAAATGTATCTCATATTATTTAGAAATGAGTATTGGTTATAAAAGTCATTAGATAAAGACATTTTTTGTTATTACCAATAAAAAATATGTATCCACATTGTTTATAAATGAATATTGTTTAAAAAGTCTTTTAATCTCTACTATTATTACTAATAGAAAATATGTATACCACATGGTTAGAATGTGGTGTTGGTTTTAAAGTCTTTAGATAAAAGACTTAAACTTTCGTTACCAATAAACATATAAAATATGTATCTCACATTGTTTAAAAATGAATTATGATTTTAAATTTTTTTAACAAAATGACTTCTAATATTATTATCAAGTTAAATGCTAATTTTAAAAAATTTTAGATAAAAAAAATTACTATTATTGTTAATACAAAATATGTATCTCACGTTAGCTAGAAACTTATATTAATTTTAAAAATATTTAGGTAAAAAAATCGTTTAATATTAGTAACAATAAAAAAAATTATAACAATAGAAGAGATTAACAATCTAATTATAATGTCTAAAAGTTATATTATTATTACAAAAAAATAATATATATATATATATATATATATATATATATATATATATATATATATATCACACATTATACCCGTGCATAGCACGGGCTAAATAACTAGTGCTTCTCTAAAAGTGATTGTATAATTGATGCAAGAGTCCCTAAAATTAATCACCATCACTGTTTTTATTAACGTCTAAAAGCCCGTACATAATCTGGTGTTCTTTTTTCGTGTTCTTTTTTGTTTATCATGTTTTGCCACTTAGTTCCCTTCCGACTCCTTTCACCTTCAACCTTCTGTTAGTTTTTTCTATTTTTAAACCTAATTACATAACAAAATTGCACAAATTGAACAACTATTTAGTGTTGTTCTTATTGGAGTTGGAGAGTATTAGGAATACATAGATTTTCCTTCCTCTTTTTCTTAGGACACCATTACATGTCTTACAAATTGTTGCCGTAGACTTAATTCTTTATATTTACTATATCGTTACTATTTTGAGTTACTTTTTTTTTAATTATCAATGAATTTACACACCTATGCAGGCATAATTTTTTTTTCTTATAGAGATCAACCTAAATGGATTAGGAATAGCTACGTTGTCTTTGTTAGACTTCTTTGTTAGGATTAATTCTTTTTTTCTTTGTTTTCTTATAATGAAAAGAAGAAGTGAGGCTTTTCCTGATTAGCTTTGGTTGGATAGTTAAGGGATCTTTTTCAAAGTCATGGCAAGGGTGTAAGATTTGACTAAATCATCAATGGGATTTCACGTCTTAAAGTGTATATTTTATTTTTCCTTCTCCAGAGGAGTACTACTTGAATAGTACTCCCTCCGTCCCTAAATTATCGTCCTCCTTTCCTTTTTCGTCCGTCCCAAAATAATTGTTCATTTTGAAACTTTCCTTTTTAGAATATCACTTTTACCACTTTACCCTTACTTTTTCACTCTACTTTAATTATGTGCCACATATACATGGACATTAATGAAAACCACACATTAAACTAATATAAATTATCAAGTCAATTATTTTTTCTTAAACTGTGCGCCGGGTCAAACAGGACTATTATTTAGGGACGGAGGGAATATAAAATATGTACTGCGCTGTCAACTTTCTCTGAAACAAAAGAGGCTTCCAGCCTTAATTTCTTTCAATCGTACCCCAAGAGCGTAGAGTATATGCTTTCATTGGAATTTTCAGAGCCCTCACATGCTTTCAATGTTCAGCTAATTAAATAGCAACTGTGTACTATGTAGTACATCGCTTTTTTCAAGCAGACATACTATCGAGTCCAGATCTCCTGTACCACTTGTATGTACCACTGGTGTACCATTTTTCATCTCCACCTTTGCATCCCAATCATTGCATCTCAACCAATGATTGAGATGAAAAGTGGTACACCAGTGGTACACATAAATGGTACAGGAGATCTGGACTCCATACTATCGGTTCAAGGGAACGAAAGAGCTGGATAAATAGGGTTCCATAAGCCTATGTTCTCCTGTACTCTATAAAAATTAGGATGCAATTGTTGCTCCTGTTTTTTTCTTGATTTGCATAATAGAGGGTCTACATGAGACATTGATTGGTGCACCACCAAAGTTAGAATCAGCAAGCATGGTTTGTCAATTTTAAAGCATCGATCCTAGCTATTAGATAAAATAAAATCACATATTACATAGGATAATAAATTGTCAGTGATGATATTTTTGTTTGTGGTAATTAAGAATGTGTCATGTTGTCAAGTTTGGTAAATTGAATGGTTGAATTGGAGAACTAGCCGGACCACCACCATTGACGGTGGTGGCCGGAGGAGAGAGAGGAAGAGATCGCACAGAACACGGCAAGAGGAAAATAATGAAAACTGATTAATATTGAATTGATTAATGAAAAAGATTCATTCCTAAATCACTATTACATCTATATTTATATCTAAAAAAACAAACTAATGAGCTAACAAACTAATGAGCCCAAATGGGCTTACATTGAATTGGGCTTATACTTTTAACATTGAATGGTTGAATTGAAGAACTAGCCGGACCACCACCATTGACGGTGGTGGCCGGAGGAGAGAGAGGAAGAGATCGCACAGAACACGGCAAGAGGAAAATAATGAAAACTGATTAATATTGAATTGATTAATGAAAAAGATTCATTCCTAAATCACTATTACATCTATATTTATATTTAAAAAAAACAAACTAATGAGCTAACAAACTAATGAGCCCAAATGAGCTTACATTGAATTGGGCTTATACTTTTAACACATGTAAATACGTAATGGGCGTAGAATCCTTTGGGTTTTGAAATTGCTTAATGATTGGTTCGTTAGTATCAAGGAGAGGTCATATATTACACAATTGTTATTTTGAATTTGACTTCTAACATGTGGACTGTCATTAACTCTTAGAAGCGAGACAAAGGTATTTTCTCCCAACATCCTTTATATTTTTTCTTTTTTTTTTCCCACAACATAACCACTCATCTACATATTGTTGTATTTATTCAAGAGTTTGTATTCTTTCTACCTTCTTAGTAAACTTATTTTTTCACTTGGAATGGTAGGTGGAACACCTCATCGAAGAAAAATGTGTACCGGAAAGTTTGAATTAAACTGCAGCTCAAATGAGTTGTTCCCAAAAGATATTTACACCTATATTATATTATTTTCCTCATAGGAATGATGAGGTATAAGCAATGTTATAGTACAATATATAGTATATGTAAAGATCTTGCTATCCTATTTTTTGTCATTGCTCCTATTTTTTAGCAGCTCATCTTAGTTGGTGTTCTGCTTTCATTTAGCTTTTGTTTGGAAGAGCTTAACTAAATAGATTGAGATCATAACTAGGGAGTAAAGATGATCCGTATTCCTGTTTTTTTTTTTTTTTTTTTTTTTTAATATTATCAACTTGATAGCAATGTGATATGTTATAGATTAAATGTGGTGTTTGTGCCCGTCCCCACGGCACGATGAGAGTATCATGATTAATGTATGCTCGAGGTTTTGTGCTGAAATGTCATGAAGTCAATTACTGTTACGTAATTCGTTATTTTTTTTGAAAATTGGTTTATCACAGCTAGTTTGTAACATTTAAAAAACTATTATTTAGTAAAAGCAAAAATAAAAAAAGTTCAAAAAAGAGAGGAGAAAATAATAGGCAACAAAAAAAGATAAAAGACTTTTCAGATAATTAATTTTAATTATATTTTTTTTAAAAAAAATTGTTTACAGTTTTTTGAAATATTTCATAACAACAAGGAAATCAATTCTAAAATAATACTTTTCAGAAAAACAAAAACAAGGGTAAAAAAACACAAGAAAACTGAAAAAAAAAAAAAAAAAAAAAGATAAGAGAAGAAAACAAAAGGGCAAAAAAAGTGTGATACACGCGCGTGCTTCAAGGCAGCCATGCATCTCACTTGGGGACTATTGTTTGGGCTTGTGGTGGAGTTGTCAATGGACCGGGTCGGACTTTCCCGCACCAAACCCAGACCAAATGTTAAAATCGAGCCGGGCTAGATCAACCCGAAAATTATCTATATAGCCAATACTAAAGTCCAAGCCCACACAAAATACAGGCGACTGGCTAGCCCATTGGCCTACCCATTGAACGTGTCAATTATTTTTGAAAAAATTGTTGGCCGGTCCACTTTTCAAAGTTTCTAATCACTTCAGTACCGTGTTTTTTTATTTTTTCAATCGGAAAAAGACACTTTTGTACGCGAAAATACAACGATATCCTTAATGAGCATGCGATGCACTGCATAAATGAATCGCAGTCCATTGACAATTGAAACCCGATTTATCAATTTTATTGCATTAATTTTAGCATCGCGGTTCAATAGTTTAATTGTTTAATCCTATTGCACCGCGATTCATCAATTTTATTGTATTAAATTTTGCACTGCGGTTCAATAGTTTAATTGTCTATTCTAATTACACCGTGGTACCAACTTTTATTTACCACGATGAATTAATTTTTGAATCGCAATACATATACCTAATACAAGCTGCACCGCGGTATCAATTTTTATGTATCGCGATAAATTAAATTTTGAACCCTGATGCATAAAATATTATTAATCCATTTTTGCATATTGATACAAAATGATAATGAATCAGACCATGTCATCCACATTCTTCCTCTATCACCTTCGTCGTAACCATTCTTCTTCTCCCTCCTCCGCTTTCGTCCTACTGAAAAATCATTCAACTCAGCACAAATCCATTACAGTTTCGTGCATAATGAATCAAAGAAACCGTTTACCTTTCGAGGGCATTACCCCCGAACCCCCACAATGGGGCGCTGCCCCTTGAGCTCCGCTTCGTTGTGCAACAATTATGGTTTTCGAATCCAAAGCGTGATGTCGGAGCTGTTGAATGAGACGATAACATTTTCGGAACAATTTTTCGAAAAGTGGTCTTTTGCCGTTAAAAAAAAAAAAAGAATGGTAGACTTTTGGGTTAAAAACTCTGAAAAATAGAACGGTCAAAATTTTACCCATTATTTTTCTTACACGAGAAGCTTACCAGACCAAGCATTGGCCATCCGAAAAATGAGCCTATGGAACCTAAAGCCCTGCCCATCATAATGTGGGCTGGCCCATCAGACCGGGTCTATATTTGACAGCTAGCTTGCAGAGTGAGAAACTTTGTTTCTAAACAGCTATGTTTTTGAACATTTTTAGGAATAAAATGTTGGAAAAATTGCGGGCGGTCAACTTTTTAAAGTATTTAATTGTTACATTACACCTTTTTATTTTCAATCGTAAAAAATTCATTTTTTGGGGTAAAATGACTACGATATATTTAATGAACTATATGTGCATTACAGAGGTCATTATTTTTGCACCGCGATACAATTAAACTTTATAAATCGCGATACGAAAAGTGACTAGAAAACTAAATTTTGAACCGCGGTGCAAAAATTAATACAATGAAATTTATGAATCCCGATGCAAAAATAGATTATGAAATTAAACTTTGAACCACAATGCAAAAATAATGCAATGAAATTTATGAATTGTGGCGAAAAAATAGATTAGAAAATTAAACTTTGAACCGCGGTGCAAAAATAATGCAACAAATTTATGAATCGCGATACAAAAATAGACTAGGAAATTAAACTTTTAAACTGGGTACAAAAATAATGCAATGAAATTTATGAATCGCGGTACAAAAGCAGAAAGAACCAGTTTACGTCTTCCGCCTTCGTTTTAACTGAAAAATCCTTTAACCCAGCACAGATCTATTATAGTTTCGTATTTCATGAATCAAAAAACTCGTTTAAAGGCGTTGCCCCGAACCTGAAGGCGCGCCCCCTTGATCCTCGTTTCGTTGTACACAATCGTGAAAAAAAAAACAATAAATTTTTTAGATTATAAACTTAAAAAAAAAAAAAAAAAAGACCGGTCAGAATTTTTCCTAAAATGTTTTGGAACAATCCCCAAATGGTCGGGACCAAAATTAAGCAAGGTTCTAAAAATCGTTAGGCGGCCTCTAGGCGGCAACACTAGCGCCTAGCGCCTAGGGGACTAGTCGGGGCGTAATCGGGGCCTAGAATTAAGACATAATTACAATTTTTTTGATAAGTTACATCAAAGATCAAACACATTGAATAAAAATTTAATTTTTTTTTATATTTGTTATTTTATCAAACACTTGTCTATATTTGTAAAATGAACAAAAATATACAAACCTACCATTAATCTCAATTCTCAACAACCCAAAAGCAATAAACCAACCAACTTTAGAACTAAAAACAAAAACGATTTTACTCCAGTTCGCCCCTCATTACCTCCCTCTCTGCCTCACCATTACCACTCCCTCTTCCTTCTCCAGTTTGCCCCCCCCTTCCTTCTCCGGTCATCGCATGCTACAAAATCAAAACTACAAATATAAATTAAGGTCGGTGAGGTTTGGCGTAGACGCCGACTTCGTCGATTAGGCGACGACTAAGAAAGTCGCGGCGGTAGAGAAGGGCCTAGCGCCTAGGCTGAGAGTTTTAGAACACTGAAATTAAGGTGTTAGAATAATTTATTTTGCACTATTGAGGATGCTCTTATTGCTTTAAGCGCAATGTTCTAAATAAAACGAATGTTCACAATACATAAACAATCTCCATCACTTAAGTTTTGCCTAGCCCTATGTTGAACCAAGTTGACTTGCAGTTCATGAAGTCAATTACTGTTACGTAGTTCCTTATTTTTTGTAATATTGGTTTGTTACAGTCAGTTTGTAACATTTAAAAATTAACCAGTAAAAGCAAAAAAAGGTCAAAAAAGAGAAGAAAATAATAGGCAACAAAAAAAGGAAAAAAATACTTTTCAGAATATAAATTTTAATTATATTTTTTAAGACTTTCATTTATAGTTTTTGAAATATTTCATAACAAAAAATTAATTAATTCTAAAAAAAAATACTTTTTAGAAAAACAAAAACAAGGGTAAAAAATACAAGAAAATTGAAGAATTAGTCCTGAACCATTATGCTTGAAACCAAATATGAAATCAAGAGAAACAGTGACGGATCCAAGAATAATGTTGACCGGTGTCCAAAATTTTAACTATTACATACCACTAGAAGCACCCGCTGCACCTCCTACAGGGTCTACACTAATTCCAATATTTGATAATTTTCGTTTAAAAAATTCCTCCATATTTCCTCAAAAGTCAAAACCAATAACTCTGTTAAAGAGACTAAAAACCTTAAATTAACGGTAATTTATTATATTAAAATATTCTTAAGCTATTAAATAGTTAAATGAGATGACTAACAAATAATTAAACAAATTTTTTTAAATACAAAACCCCCTAATTTCATATATAAGCTAAAAAAAATCTCAAGAAACCCAACAAAACAAGAAATAATTATAACAATCAAATTTTACCTTCAAATTGCTCCAAATTCTCCAATCAATATAAGCTCAACCAAAGTTCCAAAGGCACAAAAACTTGTTTTCCTATACAAAATTATCAACCAATTAATCAAATCAACAATTATACATTTTAACCCAAAAATCTACAAATTCAAATACCCTAATTTCAGATAAATAGAGTGTGATTTGTGAATATACCGAGAAAAGATTGAAAATAACTAAATGAAATTCAACTATAAAAAATAGAAAAAATAGTCCAGTGTGATTTGGGAAATGGACTTGGGAGAATGAGATTATTACTGTAATTATTTATGGGAGGGAGTGAGAAGTGACGGTAGTAGTTATGTTTAGTAAATTTGTTACTATATTTAGTTTTGGGAAGATATTGGGAGACGTCCAAAAGAAATATTAGAAGGGGTCCAATTGTCAAGAATCAAAAACTTACTCCCTTTTTTTTTTACCCAACGGTGTCCATGTACACCCCTCCACAAAGCCTGGATCCGCCACTGAAGAGAGACAATTGTCTCACAAGGGAAAAATAAAACTCACGTGCTGCAACATTGCAGACACCGAACAAACCATCGGCACTCCAGGCCGGCGTCTCAACAAATAACCAACCTGATAAATACAATGACCAAACGACTAAAACATACCAGGGTAATCAAGACAACAATAAAGACAACATCATTACTGAATGCCCTGAGGCTACTACTTACCTGCAAGACAATTGAATAAGAACAATACTCCGGAGTATACGAGCTTGACTACAAAGGTCAGCACGGCAACATGAAACAATCCAACAAGACTAGGAATACTACCCGACTGTAAAGTTTATATAATTTTACTCAAAACGTCCTTAACATAAAAGAAGGACAAAATAATAGTACAACACAATGCTAGACAAGACTCTGCGAGCTACAACTCGGAAGAACAACAACTGCGACAATCACGAACACATGATCTTAATTCAGCTATCGATACATTGTGCACTGCCACAGACAGGATCTACACGACTTCAATGTGGCTAACGAATAACTGCAAACTAAGGAATAAGGCACAAAGTGAGTAATAAAGACCCAGTACGCTACTACAATTAACAATAACATAATTTTATGCATTTGTTATAAACAATATTGGTATCGTATTACTACAACGAAAACCCGATAAGATGCGGCGTATCTCTATAGATACTCCAAAAGACAACCTTTCCTTCTCACTTACTAAACCGTCCAAATGAACCAGGGTGCAATTCCCTGTTCAAAGACAATCAAATGAATTAGAAGGTAGTTCTCATGAAAACATCATATGCAAGTATGTATAACTATATATACACATCAAGGCATTCATGCAATTATCAAGTAGAAGTATGTATATCTAAATACATACATAACAAGCCATTCACATAATCATCATGTATAAGTACGTCTACCTATAGATATACACACCAAGTATTTTAATAATGCACAATCAAGATAAACACGGTCAATTAGATCTCATGTTCAACTAACACCTTGTTATCACATAAGTGTCCATAGTAAGCCACATAAGAGTTCAAGAAGGTATCAAAGTAGTGCCGTTGTGTTTGCTCATGCAATCACAATCGTTAATCATGAACATGTGTCGGATGCATGTGATTGATGCATCGACCTACTGAGGGATACTCGGGTGTATAGCACTAGCTAGGTCACTATATTGGTTACGACAATGGGGGCTACTTCCCCACTGTGATCAGCAGTGGAGGGTGTATGAATCGAATCCGCTACGGCGATACATAGAAATCATGAATCTCATATTTCGTGAAGACGATGGATCTTCCTACCAACAACACATGAATTCAAGTAATGCCAGCTAGACTTATATGAAATGCTCAAGTAGATGTTTACTTGTCATGAAATCCAATAGGGATCGAGTGAACTTGTCCAATGTCATGTAGCTTTATTACTCTACTAAAAATCATGAAATTATGACCATCATTGCTATAATCAAGGAAATCACGTGAGGAGCTCAACTGAGTCTCGAAATAACAAGTCCTAAGTTTTGTACGCTTAGTTCAACCAAAGTTCCAAAAGCTAGTAACCTAGTCAAATGGATTCTAAACGTCATAGGATCTCGCCACGATCCTCGTAAGGTTCAATTGTTCCTTAAACTCGACTTCGTTGAGTCTTTACTATAATTCATCCAAAATAGGGTACAAATGCTATATGCCTTTCTAGCCCTTCTACGTTCTGAGCATAGCTAGGGTCTTTTCTCATGTAGAAACCCTAGTTCAATAAACTCACGATTCCACCTAATAGTGAAACTGTAGGTTGATCATCATAAAACCACATCTTAAATCAACACATTCACAAATCGAATATCGTTGAAGCCTTAAGGCATTCAAGAGTAAATCATAATTCATGCCAAGACACACAAGATAATTTATGAGTCGTATGCAAGGTTAACCATGCTTTGGAACAAATATGCTCAATATGCTTAATCAGTCATAGTTATCATATAAGTAAAGAGGATTTCATTCTTAACAATTATAACAATTATGCTTTATAAGTCATGATACCAATTAAGCATATAAGATCTTTTCTAGCATAAATCCAAGCTAAGTTATTAACTTTACAATTAACAAATCACACATTCTCTGAGACTACTTGATAGTCTAGGATTTACCAATACATATTATAACCTTAATGGCTCTCTTTTGTATGGTCATTCATTCCAAACTCTCAAATTCACTATAGTTCATGTATCATTCACAACAAAGCGTTATCAAGTTCAATTCCATGGAATCACATGATAGATAACATTGTAACACTACGAGACCTCTTTGAGGTTCTCTAAACACTAAGTGTCAAGTAGGTATACTTGAAGGGTAAAATACCTCGAACATACTCAAAAATAATCAAATATCCAAGCGATGGTACTTCACAAGTCCATCACAATAAACACATGTTTTGGATAACCATTCGATTATCCTTGCGACTACTCAAGTGGACTCTTCATAGAGAGTACTAAGGCATATACATTCCAAACTTCTTTTTATGTAAGAATTCTCCAAATCACCATCCACGATTTTCCCAAGATATCTACAAGGTTCCAAAGTAAGGTCATAAACAAGTCAACGTGCATTCATCCATACAAAGCAACTTTAGAGAGTCGAGATTCCCAACCTCAATAACCCTAAATCCATAGGGTCCAAAACAGGGGTAGGTTACCTCATTACAAGTCTCGAGACTTTGATTGAAGTCCCAAAGTATAAACAACCACAAGTCATACATAGACCCTTTCAAACATCTTAAACTCAAGATCACACATTTGTGATCCAATCATTCCCAAACCCATAGGACTGCATCCTAGAGTCATATAGAACATAATAAACCTTCTTGTGACTCCATTGAGTCAAGACACTAAGTTTCACAACTAGGTCATAGAATCGAATTATGCAAGACTTCATCAATTGGGTCATTAAACCCTTAAGCTAGAGTTTTATACTCTAAAACCCTTAAACACAAACCCCCAAATCATACATATAGCAAGACCCTAATTTTCAGGGCATGAATCATAACAACCTCCTCATGTAGGGGTGGAAATCACAAATGAACAATAATAGCCATGATAGAATTTTACTAGCATACTTTGTAACTAGTTTTAACAAAGAGGAGAGGGGTAGAAGCATACCTAGCTTGGTACAACACCAAAGGAAAAGGAATTTCAAACCATAGAGAATGATCTCTTCGTTGAGGGGAACATGTAGCCGAGCTCAGATCAAGAATCGGGTGGCCGGATCTCCGGGAAACCTTGAAGCACACACTAATCTCACCTTAAATAACCCACTCAAGCTCTCAACAATGGTGGACTGAAAATATCTAAGTAGTAGGAGGTGTAATGAGTGGACTTCTCCAGCTATAGGACTCCACAATGGTTAGGAAAGTGAGTGGGGCAAGTGCCAAGCTTCTATAGGTTGTAATTAGGCTAAACCATTGAGGATTTAGGGCTAATCACTTAATTAGACCTAACATACAACAATCAAGGTCAAATTATATGTTTAGGGTGGGGTTAGGACGAATTGGAGTAAGGGCATCAAAGTCTTCAACCAAAATTATGGAAATAACATCAAGCTGACAACATTTGTTCAGAGGTTGTGGCCGAACATCTCACCAGATGTTCGGTTGGGCTGGCCGAACATCTCACTAGATGTTCGATTGTGATGTTTGAACAAAGGAACAAGTCTAAAACAAGGCCAATAAAGTCGAAAACTCAAGGTTGAAACATACATTCACTTGAAAATACACTTCACTAAAAACAAACACACTAAGGAAAGGTAGAGCACTACAAACCCTAAGTCTCAAATGTCAAAACAAGGTCATTTAGTCTATAACTCAAGGTCAAACATGCAATAGACAATGCCAACATAATCAAACATATAACAAGGTTACTAAGATCCAAATTGACCTAGTTAAACTCAAGAACAATCAAGACAAGGGTCTAAGGCAAAGCTAGAACCAAAATGGACCAAGGCACGAATCATGTAAGGCATAGAAGTCCACTTATGCAAGTATAGAGTCCACCTAAATAAGGTAAGTATCTCAAAAGTTCGGAGTATTACAGCTGTAAATGGATTGGGCCAGGTCAAGCCTACACCAAGCCCTCGGGCCAAATGTTACAATCAAGACGGGCTGAATTGACCCGAAATTTATCCATGCAGCGAAAACTAAAGCCCAAGGCCACACAAAACACTGACCGACTGTGCTAGCCCATGAGCCTACCCATTGAATGCGCCAATTTTGCATATTTTTACCTATTTTTCTTGCCCACGACAAAGCCCACCAGACCAACGGTTGGCCGACCAGAAATTTCACTGGGTCTATGGAACCTAAAGCCCTGCCCGACATAATATCAGCTAGCTGGGAAAGGTTGGCCCATTGAGTCGGACCTGTTTTTGACAGCTCTAGCTTGTGGAGTGAGAAACTTTGTTTCTAAACGGCATTGTTTTTGAACATTTTATGGGAATAAAATGTTTTGGAACAATCCCTAAATGGTCAGGAACAAAATTAAGGTGTTAGAATAATTTTTTTTGATCTATTGGGGATGCTCTTATTGCTTAAGCGCAATGTTCTAAAAATTGTTAGGTAGGAACCAGACGTCATACTAGCACCTAGGGCATCTAGGCGAGGCGTAGGCAGAGCCTAAAATTAAAACACAATTACCTTGATTTTGTTATTTTTTTTAAATATAACCTAATTAAAAAGTATTAAACATTCAAATATACTAATAGTAAATCACTAATTAATCTAAAAATAATGATCACATAGGACTAAAAAATTGAAAGTAGAACTCAGCAACTCATTACAATTCCAAAGTTTAAAACAACACAATACCCCATAGCTCCACTTAAAAATTACTACAATACATAATCCAATAATTTAATATAATTTCTTAAAATTTTAAATTTTTAAAGGTTTTTGAAAATATAAATGAAACTAGTTGGCTTGATTTCTTGGCACCTAGCTTGATTACTAGGTGTCTGAGTGGTTCCTAGAATGAATTTTTGAACACTGCTTAAGTGAGGTTGTGGAAAGTAAAAAAGAGAAAAAGAACATAAAATAAAAATAAAATACTCCCTCGGTTACAAAATTATTGACATGATTCACCCGTCACACAAATTAAGAAAAAATAATTCATTTTATTATTAATATTTATTTAATATGTAGTTTATTTTAAAGCCATGCATATGTGACTTATAATTAAAGTATGATGAAAAAATAAAGGTAAAGTGGTAAAAGTGCTGCCCTAAAAAAAAATTAAACAAAAAAATTATTTTAGAACAGACGAAAAATGAAAGCATACCAATAATTTTGTAATACTCCACGCAAGAAACATGTAATTAACATGAGAATAATCAATGGCATCCGGGTTTAATCAATTTGGTTATGTTGCCTAGGAGGGTTTCTTTTTATTTCCCATCCCTACACCAAAGCCAACTAACATTTCTCAATACAAAAGGACTCGCAACTAACCATATCATAGAAAGACCAAACTTGAAAAATAATATTCTTAACATCTTAAAAATCATTACTTTTTTACAGATCCAATATTTAAAAAAGAAAAGAAAAGAAAATGATCTAAATCAAAAGGAAAAACAAATATATACCATTTAAATCAAACATAAAGAAAACTATATTTTAAAATATTTTAAAGATAACAGATAAACAAATCAGTGTCTATATTTTGAGACCATAATGTGTATAGCACAAAGATCTAAAAATAGTTATTACAAACTAAACATGAAAATATATCACATTTTTATCATATAATCAAACTATCCTAGAAATTTAAATATTTAGAGAGTTCAACCACAAGATAGAAAATATACTACTGTCCCAAGAAATTTGTAGAAACGTGTGAAGTAAATGACTTATTTCATTTGAATCAATTTTAGTAGTGTAAAGCGCCAATAGAACATTCCGGCCAAACCAATTTGATAGGCAATTCATCTATTTGATTAACAAATACTAACAAATTGTACGAATTTTGAGGAAGTAGAGAGAGAGAGAGAGAGAGAGAGCATGGAGTCAATTGACAATTGGGGTTGTGAGATTGGAGAACTCCCGATCTGGATCAAATTCCTGAATAACTGCACACTAAAGTAAACAAACACAGGGTGAGTGATAACTCATAAAGTTACTACATGCATGATCTTATGCACATGCGAATATCATATCAGTCAACCAAGTATAGATGTTGTAGACACCCCAAATTCATACCCCTAATTTATATATGTACTAAAAAATATAATTTTTAATTTTTAAATGGACTAACAAGTGTTTAGTTTTCGTTAATGTTTCAGGAGGGCCAAAGTGTTAAAGGAAGAAACAGAAAAGGAAAAGGACAGACAATGAAACAACAGGGGGAAAAGTGAAACTTCCTAAAGTTCAAAAACAAAAAGGGGCATTGCCATAGACCATTTCGGGCCCTGCCCCCTCTTTTGTATAAGGCGGCGCCCAAAACTGCTTTAAGCCTTCTGCCATTTCTTCTAAAGTACAATATTTTTAGCGCAAGGTACAGTTACTTCAAGCACAAATGCAAAATATCTTTTCTTCCTTCGAGGTTAAGTCTACTCCTTCGCCTATAAATAGAGGCCTCCTTCAGTGCAAAAAGGGACAGAAGAACAAAGAGCAGAGAACGCTGAAGAAATTATACGCAGTTAATTTCCAAGAGTGCACATAAACAAAACAAAAAGACTTCTTTTCTCGGAAGGACATAAGAAGTACATGTAGACCACCTAGTGAGCTTAACACCAATCATACCGGATTCAGACACTCACGTTCCAAGGGGTAAGTTCTGTCATCGTAGTTATTTATTATAATCTATAACTTAAATGTAGATATTTAATTAGTTTCTTTCATGTCTTTATTTTAATATAATAATAGTTATAATTTCTTTTTATTTAATTAGTTTCTTTTCTTGTTTTTATTTTAATGTGGAAATAGTTATAATTTGTTTTTATTTAATTAGCTTATTTTCCTGCTTTTACTTTAATATGAAAATAGTTATAGTTTCTTTATGTTTAAATTAGTTTCCTTTCCGTTCCTACTTTAAGGTAATAATAGTTACATTTTCTTTCTGTTTAATTAGTTTCCTTTCCGTTCCTACTTTAATGTAATAATAGTTACATTTTCTTCAAGTTTAAATTAATTTCCTTTCTGTTCTTACTTTAATGTAATAATATTTACATTTTCGTCATGTTTAAATTAGTTTCTTCTCCGTTCTTACCTTAAATGTAATAATAGTTATATTTTCCTTCTATTTTAATTAGTTTTTTCGGTCTTTATTTTAATGTAAAGTAGTTATAATTTCAGGCAGTTTAATTAGTTTCTTTTCTGCACATACTTTAAATATATAAATAATTATGTTTCTTATTATTTAATAAGTTTTTTTCCAGCTTATGCATGTAAAAATAAATAAAGTTTGTTACTAGTATAACTATTTTATTCTTAAAATAGCTTATAAAAATGTTGTAATTATTCTTTAGTTGTATTGTTTTAAAGGTAATTTTTCTTCCTCTTCTTTAGTAGGTGTAATTTAACTTTTCTTTATTTCCTTTTTGTTATATATAAATGTATTTTTCTGAACCAAAGTGTATAAAATAAACCGAGAATATTGACAAACTCATTGTGAGACCGAAAGGGTGAGTTAAATGTCTAACCCCTTTCTAACTCATAACTTAGCCCCCAAACCCATACACTTTGGTATTTTTGGGTTTTCTCTATTTACTCCTTAAAATAGAGGTGGCGACTTTGTTAATATTTTTGAGTCCACAAATGAGGCCCGGTGTATTTCACGCACTCGAAGTTTTGAAACTCGCCCTCTTTTCAGTAGCGTGGACCGGTTTGGAACGGAGCACTCGGAGTGGCAACTCTGCTGGAGATTTTATTGTTTTCTTTAAAACAAAAGAGGGATAGACTCATGTTTTGGGGGGGGGGTTATCAATATGCTCGTTTTCTCTCTGTTATATTTCTTTGGCTTCCTCTATGTATATAATTTTCAATCTTAAAAAAAACAAAAAACAAAAATAGCATATGACATGCTCATTCATCTTATCATCTATCTATGAATGCATATGTTCCATGTCATATTATTTGTATATCTATACATGTTTGTATTTTTTTTAAGACCAAAAAAAAAAAAACTGCTTTCCTTTAATCCAGTTTTGTGTGCATATATATATATATATATATATATATATATATATATATATATATATATATATATATATATATATATATATTAAATTTTTTGTGTTGTTCTCCTTTGTTAGAGCTAATAATTTTGCACGGGCTGAAAAAGAGAAAAGTTGATTATTTATTATTTGCTCTACTGAGAATGTCGTGTCAAGGTACGTAATCGTCTCATCCTGTTCTGGTAAAATAAATAAAAATAATAATAAATAATAAAAAAGATTAAAAAAAAAAAAGGCGACTCACACACTCACACTCAAGTAGAAATATTCCGAACTGTTACCATTCATGATAAACACATCCGGGTATCCATATACTTGAAAAAGAACTAGGAGACTTAGGCCGAAGTTATCACACCTTGTGCCCCTTAATGAGGAGCCAACTGGGTGTAAGCCAGCTAACCCTACATCAACCACGTTAATATCATGTATATCATTTTTAGGACACTTCATTGACCGATCGGTTCTTATACCTCGAAGTTAGTGACCAATCCCATGCAAAAAAAAAAAAAAAACTGGAATTGATTAAAAACTTTGAAGGCATCCCTAGATTCGTTTGAATGAAAGATCCCCGAAAGAGTATTGGCCCTTCGCCCGAGATCTGTCCAATCTTGGGAGGTCGAAATACAGGTGAAATACGAAGGTCCTATACTTTGGAAAAGGAATCCACTATTCCAGGATTTAACCCAGACTGTCAAAACAAGCTATGCTTGTCCGACCAAAAACAATAGGGTATTTTTCTATGTGTTGGTTGTTGACTTAAAAATAAAAACATGTGAAGATAAGACGAAATCCCCTCACCGTCATCCTAAATCGTCGTCCCTCTTAACCTTGCGGAATTAGTCAATCAGTGCATCGTTCGCTCTTGATTTCAAATAGAATGTCAGTAAATCCTAGTTTAAGATGTCAATGTTTACCACTTGCAAAAAAATAAAGACCGATTAGGGAGCCAGGAAAGCCGGGAAAGAAAGGAAAACCGGGAAAGCGAGAAAGGCCGGGAAATCCAGAAAGCATAGGATGTCTAAAAGGTTGTATTATTAGCTTACTCAGTTACGTCTCTACAAATCAGTTGGCCTACACCCTTTTTGAAAAATCAACGCAAAGATCGTAAGCAGCAAATCAAGACTGGGGGCTATCAAACCCCAAAGGTGTCCCTATTACCCATTATGTGCCTGCATCTCATATAGAGTATGCTCGATAAATCCTTTTTTAGTTTCCATTTTGTCAAAAAGCCAACCAAGTCCATAAAAAGTCATTATATATGTTTGAGTGAAATAAATCTTCGCCTCTTCTATTAGCTTATCGAGTCTTTTTTTTTTCTTACGGTCTTTGAGCACCACTTGTCGCCGAAGTGTCAGTTAATTGTTAAAGAGTGACGTGTCGCCTCATGTAAAAACATGATAAAATTACACTGGTTGTTAATGAGTTAGTTCGAGGATATGGACCCACAAACCATTAAAAATATAAGTTCGATAAAGTAACCCTCTGTCTTGGTGAAAGGTCATCTTTGACCCATTGTGACCAGGCTATTAAATAACACACTAGGGGCTACCACCATACACCAAAGCCTAAACCTCTAAGATCCATCTTGCTAGAAAGCCGGGGTTGTTTCACCTAAAACCGGGGCTGTTCTTATATAAATCATCCAATAGTGACCATCCTTTTAACCTAAAGGGAGAGAGGACGTTTCTTCAACTAGATACAAATACAGGGATCAGTCCAGAAAATAAAGACTCGGGTAGAAAGGATGCTGAAAATGGACAAACTTTTATGGGTACAAATACAGGGGCTCCGAGCTATGTTCCTACTCCGGCTACACAATAGTGGTTAGACCGTAATTTGGGCGCACAAGCCGATCGTCTAATGGATCGAATAACAAATCTCAGGCAAAGCCTGAGGTCAAATATTGAAAATTTGATCCCGCCTCTATTGAAAGTAGAAACAAATGTTGAGAACCTTAGGATTAATGCTCAAAATTCTAAACTAGGGAGAGTTTTCTACACGGCCATTGAGATTACAACCCTCAGCTATTCTACCACTGAAATTCAAAATACCCGACATGGAGAAATTTGGTGAAACTAGTTGTCCTATTTCCCACCTAAAATCCTACTTCACCACAATGCAATCCACAAGAGCTAGTTTCAAGGTCATGGCTTCTAATTTCCATCCAATATTAGTGGAAGCAACAAAACAATGGCTAATGTTAATGATGAGCGCAAGATTTCCACTAATTTTCCCGGGAATTTTCTTTTATTTTGTGCTATTTTTGAATTAATTATGCTTTGGAAATATTATTATTTGTGTTTTTGTGCTTAATGTAGGTTTCCAAGCATAATCAAGCTTTTATACGGTGTTTAGCACAAAGTTCGAGACAATTCCGGGCTTAAAAGTTGTTTTGGAAATTATTTGGTCAATGCCCGTTAAGTCCGTCAAGGTTCCAAGGCATTCAGAGGCTAACGGAGGCTGAAAAAAGCTAACGGAGGACTTAAATGAAAACCTGGAAGTAGGCAGGCCAACGGCGCTAAGTTCAGAAGGCCCAGGGGCACCGGAGCAATTAATGGAAATGCTAGGGCAGCGGCGCAATTGCAGAGAAGTCCCTGGCGCGTTGTCGCTTCCTGGCTGGCGCCACGTGTCATCATCTGCCAGCTTCTCTCCACCAGCGCGACCCGCGAGAAGCTCCATGGGTCTGGTTCACCCGCGTTCTTCTCCAGCCCATTAGCCCACCTTCTCACCCGCTTTCTCTCACAGCCTCAACCCATTTCCCCAGCGGATGACCCGCGCATCCCTCCCTGGTTCCTGCCCAGCCCCAGCCGCGACCCAGCCTTCATTTCTTCCCTTTTTTGCCCCCAATTTTCCTATGTCTTTCCTAATTTGCCCCTCCAGCCTTTCCCTTCCTTGCTGCCTCCATTTTAATTATCCCAGCCGGACTTCATTGGAGAAAACAAGTCCCCATTTGGGACATTGCTCCCAAATGGGGCACCAGCCCCATTTCATCCCAAATTTCTTTCATTTCTTCATTTAATTGCCCGACAATGAAGGTTTGGAACATCATTTCAAGGGTCAAGGATGCAAATGCAAAAGATTTCAATCCTGGATTCGAGCAACATTGGTTTAATTCTTTCAACCTATCTTTTGATAAATTGTTGTATATTCTTGGGTTGATTAATTTTGTAATTGAAGAATTGGTTTATGCTTAATTTAATTATAGAAATGCAATTATTTTTCTATGTTAAATGTAGTGTTTTAATTTAATTTATCTCTTTATTTAGTACACATTCATGTTGGTTATTATTTTGTGAACTTAATGCCTTTAATTATTTAACCAATAATTAAATGATTTTAGAAATATTTAGGATCCGCGAGAGCTACCTATTTATTTCGGACCAATCAATTTAATAGTCGGTGTTTTGTGACACACACCGATAGCCAAAATGAGACTAGGTTTGACATGCGATCGAACCACCTTAGCCATTCGCGAGGTCGGGGAGGTTAGGGTTGACTATAAGATGCGAGAGCCCGTAGTTAACCAAATTTATTTGTCTCGGCTATCAACATGACTTGCGAAGTATTACTCATGTGTTTGGTTATTATTGTGTGATCTTCATGCTTTTAATGGCGTAGCAAACCATTAGATGATTATTAGAATTATAGGATAAGATGCGAGAGCCCGTCCTATTAATTCCGAAAATCACATTAATTGTTTACGTTACGTGAGACCGAGAGGAGATCGTGCGTAGATAGTCATTGGGTGTTTGCTTTGACACGCGGCTATTTTCTCCTATGTTATAAGAAGCGAGAGCCCGTAGCTAGGAGTTGTAGCTAGATTTGCTATACATTGCGAGAGCCCGTAGCGAATAAAATAGTGCGCCCGACTACCAAAACTTGAGTTAAAGAAAAGCAGAAAGAGGATTAAATTAAACACCGGCTAGACTAGAAATAATGCGTTCCTACATTTTTATCTTGATTTGTTGTTGCCAACCACCTCCGCAGTAGAATAGATTTAATTGCTTTCTAGGTTGTTTATATTTTTAGATTTTAATTCAATTTATTTTCGCTCAAATATAATTAGTTAGCATAATTTCGGTACTTAGTTGGAGTGAGAATTACGCGCATTCCTCGTGGGATCGACTCGTACTTACGTACTTTATTACTTGATACGGCCGGGTAATCTTGCCCGAGATGCGTTTTTGCGCACATCAGTTAACAGATAGTAGCCATGGGTACTTAGGATCAGATTACTGAAAGAATTGTGGAAAAGATACAAGGATAACAGTAGATCTAAGAATGTTCGAGGTAGGCACACAAATAGTAATGGAAACATGCACAGACTTTACAGCTAGGTGGAAAATGAAAATTGCCACCTGATCCAGCCAATTCAATTAGGATGGTCATAAAAATAAATAAAAAAAAAAAACAACCTGGCCTCCGAGTTCATTCTGCTCTGCTAAAGAGATAACAACGTCATCAGGAGCAACAATTAACATTGGTTGAGAAATTCCAACGGCAGTGTCGCTCATCAAATATTCTAGCCAAACCCAGGATAATGTCCCATGTGTAGACACCTCAATTTCGTACCCCTGATATGTGACTCTGACATGTGATATCAAGAACTGTTTAAAATTAACAAATGTCAAGTTACAGGAGTCAAAAATGCAAAAGGAAAAGCAAGATGCGCGAAACAGTAAAATGCGAGGGGTGAAAGTGCCAATTTGGGAACTCAAATAGGGCCTTGGCGCGGCCAAAAAGAACCTCTGGCGCCGCGCCAAGCCAAGGTGGATTCCACGCCAGACCTCCCAACAGTACCCACAAAGTTAACGCATTGTACAAGCGACGAAGGCCGGTGTACACGGTTGATCAGCACGCTGAAGGGATTTTTAATCCCGGATAAGTCCCTTCGTCCACCTATAAATAAAGGTGCTGGGCTCACTTCGCAGACACGAGAATTCATCGCAAAGAAACGCTGAAAAAAAATCTCTGCGTCGTCCTAACGCTGAGATTAGTGAGAGAAGTGAGATAGGGAGTGTTTAGCCTACAAAGCTTTGAAACCCCGTCCAAACTCCGCCAAAACAAAAACTCACCCGTTAAAAGTGATCCCTAGCCTTTTAGTTAGGTATCCACCTCATTTCCCCGGCCAAAAATCCATTAAGTAAGCTATTACTCTGCCCGAGTAATAGGCCGAAAAACACCACAAATAAGCCGTTGTTCCGCCCAACCAAAAAGACCAAAACAACCACAAATAAGTCGTCATTCTACCCGAGTGAACGAGCCAAAACCATCTGAAATAAGCAGTCATTCTGGCCAAATCACAACAACAACAACAACAACAACAACAACAACAACAACAACAACAACAACAACAACAAAAGACTCCCTCTCCCTAAAGGACAGAGCGAGCACATCCCGCTCTAAAAGGTAATAGCCTTTAAGGGCGTTGTTTTTTCTTTAATTGTTCTTTAAAATCCGGCCCAATGTAGCAAATATAAGCCGTTGTGCTGCCCGGATTTAGTTAGAAAAATTATGTAAAAAGAGCCGTTATAATGGCTAAATATTTTTTAAATATATTTGTAATTATTGTAAGGAGACGGTTGCAAGTCCGTAAATAATGTAGCTGTGGATGTGTTTGTTTTTATTTTCCTGTCTTTAAATGCTTTATTTATTTGCTAGATAAATATAACAATAAACATACTTTAGCCAAAAACCATTTTTGAGACCGAAAGGACGAGTTGGGTGCCTAGCACCTTCCCAACTCGTAACTTAGCCTCCGAACCCGTTTTCATAATCTCTGGTTTTTCTTTTTCTTTTTTCTTTTTTTTTGTTTTGCTTTATTTTTACCTTAAAATAATGATGGCGACTCTAAAACTTTTTGGATCCAGTGGGACCTCGCAACACTTCTTTCTTGCACTTTTCCGTTTTCCCCTAAAAAAGGAAAAATGAGAATAATAGGGTGATGCATTCCCATATCCTGATATCCTCTAAACAAGGGATAATTTGATGCGGAAAACCCAAAGCTCACATAGTGATCCGAGATAGGCCATAAGACTATTTTTATAAAATCCATAGTGGGGGCATCGCAACATCCTTTTTTGCATTTTTCCGTTTTCCCCTAAAAAAGGGAAAATGAGAATGAAATAGTGATGCATTCTCATATCCTGGTATCCCCTAAACAAGGGATAACTTGATGCGGGAAACCCAAAGTTCCCATATTGGATCAAAAATCCACTAAAGGCAACCGAGGCGTATACAAACGCGCTATTCTAAACAGCACTCCTCCCGTACTTTTGATTTCGTCTTATCCTAAAAAAGGGAGGATGGAATGGGAGCAGTGGATGTCCCGCATCCGCACGTACACGCACCCCTATCCAAGGGCGCGCAGGGCGCGAGCGCAGTCTCGGGAACCCACAGTGGCGACTCTACTGGGAAGATCGTTTTATTTTAAATAAAATGGAGGGCTAGATTCATAAAATAAAAACTTTTTTTTGTTTTTCTTTGTTTTTCTTTGTTTCTAGCTAAAGTATGCTTGTTATATTAATTTATGCATTTGAATATTGCGTTCCTATACATCCGTGTCTATATTTGTGGATATGATCCTCCATCTTGCAGCAGTTTCGTTCCAATAACTGTTACAGGTATATTTAAAAATATTCTTTTAAAAAAACAACAAAAAAAAATTCGAAACAAAAAATTTTTTCAAAAAAATTATATAAATAAATATATATATATATATATATATATATATATATATATATATATATATATATATATATATATTATATTTATGTTGCAATAAAATTTCGGGTAGCACAATAAAAGGGCCGAGACTTTATTTTTAATATTGCTTTATTTTCGGCTCTGTATTATTATTTCTTTCTGTTTATAATTCCTTTTTATTATTCTGTTCAATTTATACATATTTGCATTCATTCTGTCATTTTATTTTTGGGACATAAGACCATATTTGTAATTAATAGGAATAGATAGATTCCCCACTTTTCTTTCTATTTCTTAATGTGATGTGCTTGCTTGCTTGCGCTCAAATTAAAAAGCCGAGAAAATCCACGCGTAACAGCAAGATAGACTATATATGTTTTTTATTTTTTGTTTATATATCTGAAAATATTAAAGATTTTATTGCTTTTTAGATACCGCACACACGTGCACCCATATAGATATATTCCGAACTGCTACCCTACACCATGGCTAGCCTACCCCCTGCATAAGCCAACGTTAGAATGCATATATATTCTCAGGACACTTCAAAGACCGACCGGTTTTTGCATCTTTGAATCGTGGGTCACCACAAAAAATAATAATAAATGATGATTATATATATATATATATATATATATATATATATATATATATATATATATATATATATATATATATATATATATAAATGATGCGCAAGTCAAAAAAAATGGATAAAAATAATAATAAGTATGCATAATAAAAAATATAAATATATAAATACGCAGGGGCTGATTTATTATTCTTCGATGCTCGACCTAGACCATTTTCGAATGATGGATCCACGAAAGAGTATAGGCCCTTACTTTGGGATCTCCGATCTTGGGAGTCGAAGGCGGTGTGGAATACATTGGTCCTATACTCTGGAGAAATAATCCACTGTTCTAGGAAAAGTCCCGAGACCGTCGAAATAAAGCAGGTGCTTATCCGGTCAATTGTAGAGAAAATAAAAAAAATAAAATATACTAATAAAGGCACGCTATACTCCAAGCCCAGAAAGCCTTCAGCCAGCCTTCTGATAACTCCTCCATAACCAATTTTCCTCAGAAACCTGGCCCGAATTTGGAAAGGAAGAGATAGTATTGTTGGTTGATCTGAAATAATTGCATAAATCGAGCAGAGGGTATCGATGTCGATCGAGAGACAAGGGCGAATCGGTCTGAGGAGGTGCAGATCCGAGCAAGCGATAACAAAAAGAATGAACAAGCTATGGCAGGGGCTAGCGACAACTGGAACAACTGGGAACCAGAAAAGGAAACTCCTATGTATGCACCTCCTCCTGGGCTTGAGGCTTGGCTAAAGAAGGAATTGAACGCCCACGTGGAGAGAATAACCAATCAGGTGGTAAATGATCTTCTAGCAGGTTTTTCCGAAACTCTTGCCATTTTCTCCCAAAAAACCAAGATCCCAAAATATGTCCCTAATGCTTCCCACTTTCCTGAAATAAATTGCCCTGATACCTCAGAAAATATCTTTTTCCAAGCCTCCAGAAAGCCACCAAGTGCCAGCCATCAGCCAAATAATGATCCCCTTGCCCAGAATAATATGATTTCAAGTGCCCATAATCCTAATCCATACCCTCCAAAAATCAACTCCAATCTCTCTCACCTGAATGTCTGCTATTACAACCAAAAGAACTATCTCCCTCTTGATCCCTAAAATACCTATCCTCAGCAAACGACCCTGTGGATTCCAAAAGAAATTATTTGTATACCAGAAACGGAATCCCTATTAGGCCAAGGTCCAGGCAACCCAATTCCAGTCCAATATTATCCAAGAGAGAAAACCCCTCCCAGTTGCTTGACCAAATCCCAATCTGGCAATTTGCCTAAGCCAAGGGGCCGAAAGGAGATAGTTCCAAGGCATTATGATGACATGCCTGCCCCAAGATTCGAAATACTCCAAACATTATGGACCCATGGGATACTTAAGCCTATTGATAATTACCGACCACCCAAACCGTTACCTGTCACTTGGAATCACGCCCAGTATTGTGAGTATCACCGATGTAGTGGTCATCTTACCGACAAGTGCTATATACTCAGAGATGCAATTCAGGATCTCATTGACAACAAAGTAATCACGGTGTCAGGCACAAAAATATTTAAAATAGATCAAGCCAAGGAGGTCTAAAAAGGGCAAGTTGATCTAATTTTTTTTTTTTTTTTTTTTTTTTAATGCAAGATTAAGAATCCCACGCTTGCCGCCACTGAAGATAAAGCCCCAAACCCTACTCATGCACGTCAACGATGGACCCCAAAAAAGGTAGCCCAGACGAAAGATAATGGTAAGAATCCGAGCCCGATGCCTGAACAAGTAATTAATAATGAGGATCTTGGCACTTCTTCTGTTTCTCCTCAAAAAGATCACAATGAGGAGGTCACAGCCGCCAATACTTCGCTTCCAGAACAAGAAAACCTCACTGAAGACAAGGCTAGATCCTCGAAGCATAATGAAGAAATTCCTCGAAGTGAAGCTCAAACAACAAATGTTAATTTGCCTGCCAATGAAGCTCCTAGTTCTTTGACCGCTCCGCAATTTTCAGGCCCACGGGACCAAGTAGACCGAGACCAAGCTGCCTCCCTAGCTGAGGGCATTCCTTCTTCGGAAAGACTAGATTGCACATCCCCGAATCGGTTTGCCGTTCTTGAAACTCTAGAAAATGAGGAGGAATCGGAAAGTATTCATTTGCAAGCTCTTAATTTGGAGGATCATAGGCCCCCTCCTCCACCTTCTAAGCCCCCAATACCTCCTACTTCCAGAAAACGAGATCAAAGGTCAGGTAAGCCCTCGGATGTCGCTTTCTCAAACCGGATTAATGGATTGCAAAGTCCTCTTTTGAATGTGCGTGGTATTGGTAATGACCCAACGGTTTGCCGCCTAAAAAGCTTAGTTCGCCTTCATAATATTTCAAGATGGTTGCTATTTTTGAACCAAAGTTAGAGTCCTCTAAAGTTGCCCTTATCTCCCGTCGATTAAATTTTCGATATTCCTTTTCAAACTCTTCTAGCTCCATATGGATTTTTGTGAAAACCTGCTTTACCTGTAGTCTTGTTCAGGAGACTTCTCAACATGTCACTTTGCAATTTAAACATTATTCTTGGCCGATTAATGCTCTTTTTTCTTGCATTTATGCGAGGTGTGACTCGCGTGATCGGCAGAATTATGGGATGATCTCATTAATCTCACGGCTTATCCTCAAACCCCATGGTTGCTTGGTGGGGATTTCAACATCATTCTTGACCCAAGCGAAAAAAGTGGTGGAATGGTCAGATCGCATGGTGCGATGGATTTTCATTTATCGGCCGCGGGTTTAGTTGATTTGGGGTATTCCGCGAGCTTTACCCGGTGGAATAAGAGAGATGGAGCTGCTACTATACATGAGCGAATTGATCGAGTCCCGAGCAACACAACTTGGCCGGACAATTTTCATGCAACTTCGCTCAACACCTAAGCGTGACATGCTCGTATCACTCTCCATTGCTTACTACTATAGCTCGGCAGATACTAGACATCCTAGTACTCTTCCGGTTTTGAATATATGGACCACTCATGCTTCTTTTAAGGACATTGTCACTCAAGTCCTGAACCAAATTGCTTCGGGCAGCCCATGCATCGATTCTCCGATAAATTATGTAAAGTCAAGGTCGCTTCTCAAGATTTGGAATAAACCGAATTTGGCAACATTTTGATAATCTTCTGCAAATGGAAGAGGAGGTTTTGGAGATGGAGCTTTATGAACTTAACAATTCCTTCTAACCTGGAAAATCTTATGAAAGCTCAGCTTCAATCGCCGATTTCTTCTTCAAGAGGAAGGTTATCAAGGCCGAAAAGCCAAGATTAAATGGTCGCAGAACTAAGCGTGGAAACACGAAATTATTTCATTCATCCGTTAAGCAGTGCCCAAAGACGCTCCACATTCATTCTATAGCCGATCAAGCCGGCAATATTCTTACCTCCGAACAGATATTAAACAGTCGCCATCAATTATTTTAGTGCTCAACTTCAAGCCAAAGCATTCTCCTATTCAGCTTGACATGATTCCTTCAATAATCAAGCCCGATTGAATGACACTCTTACTGATCTTCCATCTATGACCGAAATAGGTTGCAATTGATAACCTTAATCCGAGAAAGTGCGGCTGGCCCTGATGGCTTCCTGAAAATTCTATTCATTCCTGGCTGGATATTATTGGTACGACTTTCATTTAGCTATTTTGGAATTTTTTTTCGATTCTCTCTTCCTCGCTCATGGTCAGTACTCTTATTGCCATGATCCCAAAATTGATGTCCTGCACTCTTTCAAAGATATTCGCCCCATAAGCTTGTGTAACTTCGGCCTCCAAGGTAATCTCAAAATTATCTCTTCTAGATTCTGCTCCTATTTCTCCCATATCATTTCGAAAATCGTAGTGCCTTCACCAAGGGCCGTATTATTCAGATAATGTTCTTCTAGCTCAAGAGATGACGTGTCACTTGGGGAAAGT
>CM028383.1:80756621-80829213 GCA_013146195.2 Codonopsis lanceolata
GAAGTTATGGCCTCGCCGACATCCGCCCAAAGGGCTTTGTAATTTTTGGGTCAATACCGAGGAGTAAACCACGCAGTATCTCTCTTCCTGAGTTTAGGTCACCCCACTTCACAACAAAGCATGGTCCTCATCTATTGAGGCTTCGCCTTCCGCTGGCAATTTGACCTGCAGCATCGGTCCTTTCTGCCTCTCATGTTCATTAAAGTCATGGTCCTCACCAAAGAATTCGCTTCAATGACATGCTCAGTGGAGTTCACGAGCCTCGCCAACCATAGTAGGTTTGGCATACTCGTGGTCCCAGAGGTTCGCTTCCATATCTAAGCCGGCTTGCTCAAGATTTTTGTTCCACTTGCCTCTCCTGGCCTCCGGGAAGCTCCATGGTCGTAACTACTTTTCTAAGGCAAGACGTCCCTACGTAAATCGAGGAATTAACAAGAGCAAGTTAAACACGTATTTAGGGTTTTACTAGCCAAAGCCGGGCGAACAGGCGGCCGACTGATTTTCCTCGATTCCAATCTATGGGCGCGGTTTGGTGTAAGTATAGAAATTGTGGAGACGAAGGATTTCGAACCCGTAAACCGAAGGGGTTAGGATTTGTGCTCGTGATGCGAACAAAGAAGGAAGATTGAGAAATCGAAAATGCAAATGACGTTGCAACAATCTAAGGAGGATTTGTTGGTGAGAGTTTTGATGGATTGAATCGCTCTCAAGGAGTCTTGCACCGAGAATCAAAAGATTGCGAATGTTTTTTAGGAGTTGTATAGAGGATTTGTGAGTCGAAAAGATGGTAAAATAGTAGAGGGGTTTCGATTTCTACTTTTATGGCGGGAGCAATTTGGGGGGAAACTGCTGAGAGTTTTATCCCCTGTATATGCGGTGCAAGAAATGAGGCGACACATTTAATACAACCTCGGGCGGTGTGCGATGCCTGTGACATTCATTTCTTCTGACGGCTACCTCTTCACATGTCACCTACTCACGTGCCTAACCTCACCCCACTCTGAGACAAGACGAGTTCATGTATCTTCCATAGCATCCTCGACAATTTTCAAGGCATTTCAGCACATAATTGACAAGTCTTTCTGCGACCAGACATCATGCCCTTTTCTCCGAGCAATTATGCTCACCAAGAAGCACTGAGCAGTTGCCGAGCCCAAACCCCGATAAGCAATCACGTGTGCCTCGAGTCCCCTCATCACGAGCGAGATCACATGTAAATTCTCTTACAACGAAGGGACATGCGCTTGCCTTTTATGCAGTATGTCCTCCTCTAAGATATGCGCCTAGGCGGTATGCGAGCATATCGAGCATATGGTCTATAGTTATCGGTGGGGGCCAAGTATCAGCGAGCAAGAGTGCCAGCCTTGTCAAGCGTCGTAATCCTACTGTGCATGCTAGGTAATCGTCATATGAACGTGGGGAGTTAATGTCGTGAAACTCGCTCCACAATCCAGACATGGTCTACTTACTACCGCACGATCTATGCTCGGGCAACTAATGCCTTTACTCGACATTGAAGCTAAGGGCTATATAAACCCCTCCCAATCTTGGGAAAAAGGTACGTTCACTTTTTATAAGCCCTTACCCTGCCAAATTGCCTTTACACTCGTGTTGCCCAGTATATCCTCGACAATTTGGATACATCAATATATATGTTAAAATTGCATTTAAAAAACATTTTGTTCACCAATAAAAGTTAAACATGACAATAATTTTGAGATAGATGGAGTATTCTAAAAAATATATTGTACAATTCAATAATTTTAATTTTTTTGACTAAAAATATAAGGACGAGGTATCAAGTTTTTTACTGACCCAACATAATGAAAAAAACAAAAGGGAGAGGTTATTTCTACTACATTAATTGATTATCCATATTTTTCAAATTAGTTTATGCTAGGACATAAATACCATTTAAATAGTTAATTACTTAAATTATATACAATTTCTTTACTGGAGTTTATACATTCTTTTCTTTGAATCAATTTAACATTATATTTCATTTTATTTTATTTCTGGTAGAGTGTATTTTCTCTATTATAATTATTTGCATGTTGTAGACAGTAATAACCATTATCTTTTATGATGGTAATGAATTATATTTTTATTGGAAATGAACAAAAAAAACTTATGAAAATTCTTGATTGTATTATTCAGCAATATTTTAAAAATAATATCATTTTCATCTAATCTACACTTTTTATTGAACAATAAAAGTTACAATTATAACATAGTTTTTATGGGTTTTATAGACAAATAAATGTCATGCATAAATTTACTTTTAATACTAGAACACATCTCACGTAAAAAATACATTGATTAAATTATTTTCTTAAAAAATTGAATGAAAATAAAAATAACTACATTTTAATTTTTATTATGTTGAGTAATAAAATGATAACTCGAAAATGAACAATATCATTTTAACGGTAGTTTTGTCCCATTATAACTTAGTTGAATATAATAATAAATGATGTACTGAATAAGTAATATTTGTAGTGAAAATTACCTCCCCAAACAAAATCCTAAATCATCTCAATTTGTTGTTGCTTGATTTGTGGTTGTGTGTATTTTTTTTGGTCCTCGCCTTATCTTTTAAAATGTTTAAAATATATTCTGTAAGATTTAACTTTTGCCGTACAAGTTAGATGAATAGACACATTGAGCTCTAGTTGAGTGTCTAAAGTCCTAATTATCATATTATAACTTCTATTTATTTTAAAAACTTTTTGTCGAGCAGTTTTAGTTTGGTAAATAATTTAACATTATTAGTAATAGTTGCTAAAAGTAAATGTTTTCGTACCTTTTCATGGAAAAATGGCTGAGTGAAATCACCACCAAGGTTGTGTTTGTGAGCTACCAGAAATGTCTTCATTTTAGGACAATCAAATATTGTCAAGTCTTTCAAGTTTGAGAATTCAACCGTATCTAATTGGCCAAAACGCATGAGGTTTGGCAGAAATGTTAAGCGAATAGAGTTCAGAGAGATCATCATCGCGGTGACAGTGGCAGCATCTTCATCATCAAAACAAAATACCTCCTCCACCAATTCACAATTACTAATCGCGATATCCGTCAAATTCTTTAGCCTTCTTAGCACACTAGAAGGAAAGATGGTCATCAAGCTGTTGCAATTGCTTATTTCCACATCTGTTAATCTATGAAAGCTGGAAACTAATTGTGGGTGCCATATCTCTTTGACGTCATGCAAATCACTCAATTCCAAACGCTCAAAACCTGGAAACTCAATCTGCAAGAGTATTGTATTCACACTAATAATTGTTAGTTTATTCTTGATCATTTAAATACAAGGTTGAAGAAACTAGATGCAAAGGTATACTGGGGAAGATAACGTTTCCAATTAAAAATAACATTAAAATTGAGGTAAATGAGATGTTCAATTGCTGATTAACATAAAAAAAAAACTAAAAAAATAAGATTTTAAAAGCAAAAGAATATATTAAAATCTTAAAAATAAAATTAATATAATTTATACTATATATAATGAATAAATAAATCAGTTCACTTTGGTTCGGTTCAATTACAAAAACCACAAACTAAATTGAATCCAATTTTAAAATTTTTGGAACTGCGATTGGATTGTTTTGCACCAAAACCGAACTAAACATATTGATATGGTTGAGCAATTCAATGGTTCGCTACCTTACACCCATATGACTCACAACCGAAAATTGTTAGACTTTAAATTTTTTTCATAACTAATTCACTATAGGATCCAACTTCTAGACTAAAATATATATATGCCACTGAAACAAAAAAAATTCTACTACAAATATCCACGAACATTACAGATAAATGGTCTGGTATATATGGAGATGACGAGCCATTGCCGAAATGTGTTTTCAATCTTCAAGGTTAACGAATTTTATTCTTTTTTTTTGCTTTCGGCGAGTAGTTTTAACTAAGTTACTACCCGTGCGATGCACGATTTTATTAATTTATTTTTTCTGTTGATGTTAATTGTAATAAAAAGATATTTTTTTCTAAGCTCGCCACAAAAGTAATTTAATTAGAATATTTTGAACAAAAATAAATAATATAAATATTTAAATTGATATATGAATACGTAATTGAAAGATGTGTATTGAAATTTGTTGTAGTAAAGAGAGCTAAATAGTTATGCATTAAATGTGCTATAACGTTGTCTCTGAAAATGTTTAAACACCCGACCTTTCTATTGAGCAACTTAGTGGGACCTTTGGGTAAGACTTGAACAACAACGTTGCCTCTGAAAAGACTTAAATACTTGACCTTTCTATTGAAAATTGTAAAGTCCAGAGTGTTTCTAGTGGGACTTGAACACCCGACGTCTTCGTTAGGAGAATTGAACAGTACCAATTGAGCTAGAGCTCATTAGTAATCACTTGATACACGTCTAAATGAAATGTGATAAAATATACTAAACCGAACTAAAAAATGGTACAAAAAAATCTTTAACCATGAGAGTTGATGAGTCATAATCAAGTGAAACACATCTAAATCTAATGTGATAAAATCTATCCAGTAGTAACTTACCGATTTTGGCAACAAAAAATGATTAAATAAAAACTTTTACTATGAGAATTGAGCATATTAATGTTGGCATATTAATAATATCATTTTTAAAGATATATAAGATAATATAACATTCGTTAAGCAATATCTAATATCCAAAATCCAAAATCGTAGCATATTTATTTTTACGTCATTAAATATGATATATTGATATGCTAATATTTGTACCTTATATATAAAATATATATAAATAATCTAAGCACGACGTTAATATATTTATCTTATTTTAAAGATTATGATATATTGATATGCTAAAAGTTGCCATTCTAATTTCATTAACATTCTAATTCGTCTTAAAAATAGTAGTAAAGATATTGTAAATCTAATTTCATTCTTGTAACGTTAAAGAATGTATTGAAGTTTTATTAAAGGTCTCAAATTATGAGGTTATTTGGTGTAAAAATATTGTTATGATAAAATTTTATTTGATAATACAATATAAAAAAACGATACTAATTAAATGAATATATTTTCCTATTAAATTAAATGAATCCAACATTTAAACCAATTAAAAGTAGGGAGTGAAAAGGAAGAAAATATAATCTACAGTGAAATTTCAAAGAGTTCAAAAAATACTTAATTTGAGATTATAGATAAGAACATACTTGTAGCTATAATAGATAACATTTCACCTATTTTGGTTATTAAAAAAAAAGACTTAGTAATTAATAACCATTATCTTTTATTTTATTTTTGGGAGAATGTATTTTCTCTATTATAGTTATTTATATATTGTAGATAGTAATAACCATTATCTTTTACGACGGTAATGAATTATATTTCTATTGGAAATGAACAAAAAAAACTTATGAGATTTCGTGATTGCATTATTGAGTAATATTTTAAAAATAATATCATTTCAATCTAACTACACTTTTCATTTCACAATAAAACTTACAATTATAACATAGTTTTTATGAGGTTTATAAACAAATAAATGTCATTCATATATATAATTTTAATACTTGAACACGTCTCATGTAAAAATACACTGATTAAATTATTTTCTTGAAAATACGAATGAAAATAAAAATAACTACATTTTAATTTGTATTATTTCGAGTAATAAAAAAGTAACTTGAAAATGAACAATATCATTTTATTGGGTAGCTAGTTAACGGTAGCTTTGTCTCATTATAACTTAGTTGAATATTATAATAAATGATGTAGTGTATAAGTAATATTTGTAGTGGAAATAACCTCCCCAACAAAACCCTAAATTATCTAGATTTGTTATGCTTGATTTGTTGTTGCATGCATTCTTAATTGGTCATTGCTTTATCAAGAACCCGAACTATTCAATCCGCATCAAACATCCAAAATGGTACTTAAAATACATTTCTTTTAAAATGTTTAAAATATAGTATTATGTAAGATTTAACTTTAAAATTATGGGAATGGAAATAGAAAACATAAAAAGAAAAACGAGTACTAGTTATGTTTCTAAAGTCCTGATTATCCTACTATTAACTTATATATATTTTTAAAAGTTTTTGCCCTGCAATTATAGCTTGGTAAATAATTTAGCATTATTAGTAATAGTTGCTAAAATGTGAACGATTTCGTACCTTTTCATGAAAAAAGGGCTGAATAAAATCACTATCAAGGTTGCATTCGTGAGCCGCCATAAATGTCTTCATTTTCGGACAATCATGAATTTGCATTTTCTTCAAGGATGGGAATCCAACAGTACCTAATTCGCCAAAACGTATGAGGTTTGACAGCTTTTTTAATGTAATTTTATCCAGATGGATCATCATCGTAGTGACAGTGGCAGCATCTTCATCATCAAAACAAAATACCTCCTCCACCAATTCACAATTTTCAATCCAAATAGTCTTCAAATTCTTTAGCCTTCTTAGCACACTAGAAGAAAAGATGGTCACCAAGCTGTTGCAATTTCTTACTTCCACATAAGTTAATCTATGAAAGCTCTCACTGTAAAATAATTGTGGGTTCCATATCTCTTTGACGTCATGCAAATCTTTCAACATCAACCTCTCCAAGGCTGGAACCACAATCTGCAGTATTGTATTATACACGAAACTGCTATTACTTTACAAGCATTCACATTAATTCTTGTTAGTTTATTCTTGATCATTTAAATTGAGCAAACTAGATGCAAAGGTTTTAGACTTTTTTTTCTTATCAGGTCTCGTAGCTTTTCCTTGCACATTTTTTTTTTAATCATTACAAAAGCAAAATTGAAAATTTAACCTTTTTTGAATCATTACAAAAACAAACCGCTAAATCTACAATCAAGCTCTTAAATCACAAATAATTTACATTTTCATTAAAACCAAACCGAACTAATAGGGAGTTCTAATAACATTTTGTTGATTAGATTAATTGTGATTATGTTATTAAATTAATGTTTGTAATATTGATAAATATGCACTAAAATTGAGGCAAATGAGATGTTCAATTACTGATTAACATAAAAAAAAACTAAAAAATAAGATTTTAAAAGCAAAGGAATATATTAAGATATTAAAATTAACATTAATATAATTTATAATATATAATATATAAATATATAATGAATAAATAAATCGGTTATGTTTGGTTATGTTCAATCAAAATATCGACAAACCGAATCGAACACAATTTTAAAATTTTCTTTGGGAATTTTAAAAAGACTACCATTTTATTAGCAAATTATAATTAACATTGTACATTAATTATATTACTTCCGTTCCATAATAAACGATGTTTTATTAATTTACACACAAATAAAAAAAAGTTTATAAAAAGACTTATTTAATCTAATTTAAGTGTAATTATTGTTGATGAGTTGCAAGATTATTTTTCTTTTCATTTTTAACATCCCTCTTTAATTCCTTATATTTTTTCTTAAAGTTTGAACAACACATTTAATTAGGCAGTAATTAATAAGTTCAACTTTGGCAAAATAGAAAGATATTTTTCTTGAAATCCTATAGCATCATTTATTTTGGAACAATTGTTTCTTCTAAAATACGCCATCGGTTCTCGAGTAAATAGTCTATATTTAGAAGTCAATTTGTTAATAAATGGGTTAATGAGACTATTGGTCCCAAACTAGTGACTATGAGCCATTCTCATGTAATTTTCTTATTATTTTGAGTAATAAAAAAGTAACCCGAAAATAAACAATATCATTTTAATGGGTAGCTAGTTAACGGTAGTTTTGTCCTATTATAACTTAGTTGAATATTAATATAAATGATGTAGTTTACAAGTAATATTTGTAGTGAAAATTATCTAGATTTGCTATGCTTGATTTGTTGTTGCGTGCATTCTTAATTGGTCATTACTTTATCAAGAACCCGAACTATTCAATCCGCATCAAACTTCCAAAATGGTACTTAAATACATTTCTTTTAAAATGTGTAAAATATAGTATTATGTAAGATTTAACTTTCAAATTAAGGGAATGGAAATAGAAAACAAAAAAAACGAAAAACGAGTACAAGTTAGATGAATAGATTAATTATGATTATGCTGTTATATTAATGCGTATAATATTGATAAATATGCATTAAAAATTGTTCAATTGCTAATTAACAAAAAAAAAACTAAAAAAATAAGATTTTAAAAGCAAAAGAATATATTAAGATATTAAAAATAACATTAATATAATTTATAATATATATAAATATATAATGAATAAATAAATCAGTTCTGTTTGGTTCGGTTCAATAAAAAAAACGACAAACCGAATCGAACACAATTTTAAAAATTTCTTTGGGAATATTAAAAAGACTACCACTTTATTAGCAAATTATAATCTTAACATTTATCATCAAAACACTTGAAAGCATAAGTAGCAACATATTTCATAAAAGAAAATGCGTACTTATATGTAGTTTTTATTTAACCTTCCATCCAAAAATAAATGTTTCTATTAACTTTAAATTGGTTTTAAAAAATTGCATACTTTCCTGTGCATAATTTTCTTTTAATATCCTCAAAGTATTCTTTAATAGTGTCAAATCAGTGGATCCCCCATCATTTATCTTCTCACCATTAATAAAGGTATTAAAGAAAATTTTCTTTGGGAATGTTTTTTTTTTGTTAGACAAAGTTAGGCGTGGAAGCCTTTTTTTCTTTTTTCTTTTTTGGAATCTTCTAAAGAAAAGCATTAAGACAAATATTTTGGAACATTTCAAAAAGATTAAGTGCAGAGCTCTGATGAGGCCTTGTCGGTGTAATTATCATTTGGTAAGACAATTGTGAATATCGTTTAAATGCTAATTCGTATGAACAATATAAATACTTATTTGTTTAACCAATTATGAATATTGTTTAGAGAACTTGGATTATGAACATAATTATAATTTGTAATCAGTACTAGCTAGCTAGTAGAACGTATGTAAGTAGGATTTCGTACCGTTTCGTTAAATAAAGGAGGAGTGAGAACAGCAACATTAATGTCGATACCGTTATAATCCACCATTGAAGTAGCCGCAACAGCAAATGCCTTCATTTTGGGGCATTTTGAGATCTTGATTTCCTTCAGGGATGGAAATCCTCGGGGAAGCTCCGATTGCCTGGGTTGGTCAAGATTATGATGTTGTTGCAATTGAGGAAGCATGGATGTCGAGGTGATATCTGCTTCAAGTATAGCCTCTAGCGACTCACAGCTAGTAATTGATAAAGAAGCTAAATTCTGTAGACAGTGTTGCACATTGGATGAGAAAACTGTAACTATGCTTTTGCAATCACAAATGTTGATCTCTCTTAATCTGCAAGAACTCTCTAGAACTAGTTGTGTCAACCACATATTTATGGACTGGTCAAAACCTGCAAAATCCAATTCCTCCAATGCTGGAAGCAGAATCTGCACAAGTGCATCTAAAAATGTAAACAAAAATTTCATAAAAATGCTCTCCTCACTTTCACTAAAGTGTTAGTTTCTGAAAATTATGTACGAATTCTATAGAAAAGTAAAAATAAATAAATTATTCTCAGCTTTTATTCATAGTTACTAACCTTTGTGCCAAATAGTTGTCCTGTAGGCGCCTTATTCTTTTGGAAGCAAAAACTTGTGAGAGATGGCAAACGATGAATCTTCAATTTTTGTAACTTGGGAAGATGAATAAAGTCACCCATTTCAGGTCTATCCTCCAAAAATATTCCTTCAAGCGACTTGCAATCCACAACCGTTAGACTCTCGAGTTGTGCAAGAAGAGCCAAGGCAGATTGAGGAAATACATGTTTTAATTCCTTGCAACCCAAAATCCACACAGAATGCAGGTTCACCATGCGTGGATATCTAGCAGAGTCGTTCATGCTCCACAACTTGGTCAAGTTAGGTAAAAAAGATAGCTTTAACTCACGTAGTTCGCCAAAGGAGCCATCTGGGAGATCGTCACTGCATATCTCATTCAATCCCAAATTTTCAAGTTGCAATATCTCCAAAAGTGGAAAGAAGCTTCTAGTTGGTGTTGATGCATTTGAAGAATCAATCAGATATTTCATACTATAATTTTTCTTAACCTCCAAATACTTCAAGTTCTTAAAACCATCTTCGTTTAGGTCACTAAGAGCACTCGGATGAGGATATTCCTCTGTTGGATAATTGTATCCTTTAAACTTAACCACCAAAGCTTGAGCTCTCTTCATCAATGTTTTCACCCCATTAGGTAAAGTATTATTATGATCAGGCTCAAGTTGAATAACTAACATCTTCTCGAGATCCCTCCGAATGTTCCAATACTCATATTTATAGTTACCGAGGTAAACTCGAAACCTTATCAGATTTTGGAAGGGTAGATCGTTGGGAAGAAGGTTGATGTCTGGTACGTCCATCTCTAAAGTGTTCAAGTGGTGCAAATGTTTCAACTCACCCCAGCTCCATTGGTTATCGCTATTCAGCACGTACAAGCATTCCAATTGAGTCATGTTTGATATCAAATTAGGTGGAACTACTTTTAGCTCGTTGCAGTCCGTCAAATCTAAAATCATCAAATTCTTTAGGAATCCAATTTCCCTTGGTAGTTCTTCAAAGTCAGATTGAGCCAAGCTAAGAACTTTTAGCTTCTTCAACCCTCCAATCTGAGAGAGGTCTTTTAGCTTGCTGTTTTCCAGGCACAATGTTTCAAGGTCTTTTAAGAGGGCAATGGATGCTGGTATGGATGGCATATCACAGTAAGACATCTTCAAAACTCTTAGCTGTTTCATCCCTTGAAAGAAATTATTTGGAATCTTTAATTCTGTCAATTGGAATCTCCATTGGAACTCAAAAATCAAAATTTGAAGTTTTGGACAGACTAAGCCTTCTGGAAGCTCAGAAATCATATGCGACAGCAACGAGATTGCATTATAATGACTGCACGCGTCACGGTCGGGCCATTCAGTGATATCTGCACCCTGTCTCACGAGAAAGGCATGCTCTCTACCTCTAGATGCCAGAAAATGGGCTAAATCACGAAAAATATTGTGCATTTTTACTGAATTATTTCTTTCTCCCTTCATTAATAAAGAACGATCTTTCAGCTTATCAACAAGCACATGTGCTCTGTTTCTTGTTCGAAACAAATTCAAACCCAACCCATACCTAACCAGATCCTCTATTGAAATGTCAGCGTCTTCTTCAAACAAAGAACAGATCAAGAAGCAATACCTTAGGTCATCGGAATCAAGAAGATTATAATTCACTTCGAGCGCACCGTAGACATCTTGATGCACTCCTTCGATCTTTTGTGTTGTAGAATAACGAAGCTGGTCAAGCACATCTACCCAATCATGCTGCGTTTTCCCCATCAAAGCCAATCCTATTGTTTTAATTGCAATTGGCAAGCCTGCGCACTTTTCAACTATCTTAGTAGCTATAGGACGCAAATCTGGTGAATCGACTGCATCACCGGCATTGAGTTGGAAATAATTCAATGCATCTGTGTGAGATAAGACTTCGATCGGAATGAAACGTTCACACTTCATCATATTGCACACATTTAGGCGTCGTGATGTCAGGATAATTTTGCAACATCTACGAGGAATCCCAATTTTCTCTAGGTCAATTCCATGCCAAAGATCGTCCAAAACCAATAGGAATTTTTTCCCATTTTCCATTCTTTGAACTAAACGACCAGCCCTTGCAGATTCATTCTCCTCCTCCAACTTTAGTCCCAGATTTTCTGCAATGTCACGTTGAATTTTCCAGACGTCTGGTTTTTGTGAGACCACTGCCATGGCAAACTCATGGAAGAGCTTGAGTTTCTCGGCTTCCTTTGCGACTTGTTTCACCATAGTGGTCTTACCAATGCCACCCATTCCATACACCCCAATCATGTTGACCTCATCGTCTTTTAGTGCTTTCATAATCGCTTCAAAAGTGGATTTCCTCGACTCAAATTCCTCTGCATCTCCAGCAAACATGTGACGTACTAACGGCCGTGGTGCTGGAGTAGAAACTTTGTCACCAATCTCGATGCCGTCACTTAAGAACCCATCAAGTTGAAGACTCTTCTTTGATGACTTCTTACTAACTCGATAACGTGAAACCAAGTCAGGACAAGGCAACTGACGACTGAAGCACTTCTGGTTTTCATTGACTTGATTGTCAAGGATGCTTTTGGACTCCTCACAGATCTGGTGCACGCTCGTCTGCCAATTCTGAACATTTCGCAGGATAGGTTCCCCCTTACTTGTGGCTGCTTCAGCTAAGGCGGCCACGTTAGCACTAGCATTTTCCAGCTTCTCAACCTTAGATCTCAAGGTCTTAATGTTGGTGTTGTAGTAAATTAAGTAACCAAACTGACGTCCAACTGGCTCAATTGCATATTCAGTAATTTTTCCAGCAATATTTCCAGCAAGAGAAGCAAGAAATTCCAAAGCCATTTTCTTTTCTTTTTCTTCGAACGCTGCAAAAAACAATGGTATATGGAAATATGATAAATAATAAATAATAGTGTATAAGAAGGAAAAAAAGAAATAACATTGAAATTGAAATACAAAGCTAAGTAGGATGAAAAGTAGAAATATGAAAATGATAGTTACGTTACCTACGGCAACAGATAAGGTCTATCATAGACGGAGAATAGAACAACGGGATCTTCAGTTCATGGAAATCAGTAGCAGGCCAGAGTGGGTAAGGAAGGGTATGGGTATGCAAAGGAGGAAGGGAAGAGGTGAGGAAATGAAACACAGACAAAGCACTACCAGGTACCAAAGAAAGAAAAACCTTATCTTTAAGTGGGCCAGTTTGGATAGATCGGATAAGAGTGGATTTTTGTGGATTCTTTTTATTTGTTATTTGATAATTATTGAAGAATGAAAATATAATAATTTATTTCAACTATGTACAATGATTAAAATTTTGAAGTTTTACATGTTTTTATTGAATATATTTTTTTCATACATTAAATTCATATATTCACAAATGCTGAATTAGGTTTTAATGTTATTTTATTCTGTAGTGAACTGGTTTGTTTTTTCAATATTTTACTATTACAAAATGTTTTTTAATGTTTGTATGAAATGATAGATTTATTACTTGTTTCTATTAAGCATTTAAAAATCAAAGATTGGTTTTTCGTTTTTTTAGCAAAAAATGGACAGAACATGATCATGATCATCCCCCGTTGATCTAATTATCCAATTTCAATTTAAACCGAATAAACTATTTACATAGCAGATTAGATTTGGATATCGTCATATTCAAGCTGGTAAACACTTTGTTCATGGTTCGTTCTCTTTTTTTTTTTCCTTTCACTCCTCTAATATCATAGTAATATAATATCATCATATTTATCTTTTTTAAAACTAATAAAATAAAATAAGCATCACATCGTACAACAGTTTTCTTTACTTTATATTAATTCCTTAAATTTTTAGATTGAGTCGGTTTAGTTTTTACTCAATATTTGGACCAAAAATTGTTTTCTTTCAAAACTTTTTTTTAAGAAAACAATTTTATCGATTTACCCTTACGTTTTTTTAATCAATTTTAAGAAAATCCTTTTTTGTTATT
Source organism: Codonopsis lanceolata (assembly GCA_013146195.2). Lineage (NCBI taxonomy): Eukaryota > Viridiplantae > Streptophyta > Magnoliopsida > Asterales > Campanulaceae > Codonopsis > Codonopsis lanceolata. The sequence goes on from CM028383.1 coordinate 80,770,153, forward strand.
TCTTCCAACGTTGCAAAAACAATAATAGTAAATGGAAATAAGATAAATTGATATAAAAAGGAAAAAATAAGAATTAAAAGTAAATTGAAACAAATGTGCTTTGCAAATCAATGAAAAGTAGAAATATGAAAAGACGAGGGGGTCTTCAGTTCTCGCAAAATCAGTAGCAGTCAAAAAGAATAGCCTTATTTTTAATTGGGCCTGTTTCGATACATCGGATAATAATAATAAAATATTAGAAAGATAAGTATTAGCTTTAACTAGAAATATAAATTAGTGATTAACTATTAGAAATATAATTTAGTGACGAACAAAAAAAGAAAACAAGACAATAGTTTTAGAACGGAGAGAATATAAATATTTGTAAAATGTATGATTTTTTTTTATGGCCTAAAACATGTGACTATAATTAAAGTGGATAGAAAAGGGGTAAAATGATAAAAATGTTTTTATTAAATGATTTCTTTTGAAAAATGATAATTATTTAATACGAACGAAAAATAGAACGAGAACGATAATTTGAAAACGAAAAGAATAATATTGACTTAAAAAGTTGTGCCAATAACTGTAAAAAATGGACCGATGTTCAAAAATTAAAATATCATAAAGACATTAAGTGTGAGGAGGGAAAAAAGTTGTAATGTCACAATTGCTGTCAAGATGAACCTATGTTCAAAAATCTCATAGAAGAGTAAAATTGGGAGAAATTTTTTTAACCACTTGATACCTTTATTTTTAGTAATCAAAGAAAGACACGGTGTATTGCGAATTTATTGTGATGTAAAAATTACGCATTGCGATGTACTCCCTCCATTTTCAAATTATGAATCACGATTAGAGGTGACAAATTTTGTTCGTGCACATTTGTTTGTCCAGACCGTTCAACAAATAATGAGTATTGGCATACCCAATATTTTAAGTGGGCACAAATGGGCATGTCAATTTAAGACCATTAATTATAATGGGTTAAATGGGCGCCCACTTGGACACCCATGCTAAGGGCTCGTTGTTGTTGATGAATGACTTACGGTGATAAAAAGAATGAATGACTTTTAGCTGATTGCATGATAGACTGTTTGTTACATCTGTTGAAAAACTGCTTATGAGTCGTTACAATTATTTGTTAAAAAAAAACTTGAAAATTAGTATTCATATTTTTATGTATATTTCATAAAAGGATGAAATGAAGACAATCAAATATTTATTAATGAATAGTTGTCTTCATGTTAAAAAAAAAACAAAAAAGCTTAAAATTTTTGCTTTTTGGCTTTTGACTTTTCAATGCATAAAGGGTGTTGTACCTTACTTATTGGCTTTTGGCTTATAAGTTAAAACAAACACTTTAAATATGACTTTTCAAAAGCCAAAAGCCAAAAATCACTCCAAATATTTTTTTTTTTTTTTTAAGGTTGGAGGGGACATGAGTCACTCCAAATAAGCTGCAACAAACGAGCACTAAAACTTATTCTTTTGCTCTTCAAATTTCACTCCGATTTTTGCTCTCTTCGATCTCTTAATAATGACGTTTAACATATATATATATATATATATATATATATATATATATATATATTGTAAAATTATGTCGTTGATGAAAAAGAGGAAATAAAGAATAATATAATGGGTACTTTCATGGTTTTGATTTGGTAAGTGGTTTAATAATATATGAAGATTGAAGGTAAATAAAAAAGAGGAAATAAAGAAAAGTAATTAACTGTTTTATAAATATTTGAGAAGTTTGTGATTTTTTAATGAAAAGTAGAAATATGAAGAGACGAGGGCGTCTTCAGTTCACGGAAATCAGTAGCAGAGGGGGTAATGGTAAAACCAAAAAGAATAACCTTATTTTTAATTGCGCATGTTTGGATACATCGGATAAGAGCAAAAAGTAATCGACTGTTTTATAAATATTTGAGAAATTTTTGATTTTTTAATGCTCTTAACATGTGACAATAGTTAAAGTAGGTAGAAAAAAATAAAAGTAAAAGTAAAATAGTAAAATTATTTATTTTAAATAAAGTATTGAAAGAGAATAATTATTTTAGAATTGATCAAAAAGGAAATGAGAACGAAAATTTAAAATCAGAGGAAGTAGTGTTTTTTTTTTTTTGTCTTTTCCATATAAATGATCTTATTTCTAAACTTTTTTTATTAGAAATATATTTTTATCATTTTATCCTTACTTTTTCTTAATACTTTCACTCTTTCACGCAAGTGGACTTTAATAAAAATCTACATATTATATGAGTATCATAATAGAGTTAATTAGTTTTTAACAAAATAATTATTTAGAAATTGAGGAAATATTTGACTCTTACCTGGAGTATTAGCTTTAACTAGAAACATAAATTAGTGATTAACTATTAGATATATAAATTAGTGACAGACAAAAAAAGAAAGCAAAACAATAATTTTGAGAAGGAGGAATTATAAATATTGATGAAATGTATGATTTTCTTTAATGCTCTTAAGTATATGACCATAATTAAAGTAGATAGAAAAAGTAAAGGTAAAGTAGTAAATATATTTTCTTAAATGAATTCTTTTGAAAAATAACAATTATTTAGTACTAACGAAAAATAAAAGGAGAACGAAAGAGTATTATTGACTTAAAAAGACATTAAATGTGACGAGGGAAAAAAGTTGTGATGTCACAATTGCTGTCAAGAATCTCATAGAAGAGAAAAATTGGGAGAAATTTTTTTAGCCACTTGATACTTTTAATTTTTCGTAATCAAAGAAAGATACGGTGTACTGCGAATTTATGGTACACAAAATAAAGTACTTTCATTTATTATGGTATAAAAATTACGCATTGCGATATATTCCCTCTGTTTTTAAATTATGAATCACGATGCAGATATATGATGTTTCTTTTTTTTTTTTCTCAATTACGAAAAAATATATATATAATTGATTAAAAACTTCGAAAAAAACTTGTCGGCAATTTTCCAAAAGGCAAAACACACCTTTAGGCCACTTTACTTTTCAAAAACTTGCAATTAGGCCATTGAGACATCAAAATTTTCGGGATGGCCACTGTACATGACTTATCTTGCACGTTAACCTTTTTTTTTTATGGACGTTAAGTTTGAATGTTAAGTTAGGTTAAATGTCTATTTTGTCCCTGTCGTCATCATCATCACTGTGACAAAGTGACCCAGATCTGGGTTTTAAAACTCAGATCTAGGTTTATAAAGTTTTAAAACCCAGATTGTTTCGTGGAGTGTTCTGAAACACAAGTGTTCCTCAAATTTATCAAACAATGAAATCTCAACCTTACTATCCATTAAAGATGGTCTGATTGATCCATTGAATCACCTCAAAGATTGGAAAACAACCGGCTCATGAAGGAAAGAAGGTTTTGGGTGGGTCTAGGGAGATCGTGAAGAAATCAGTGTTCATAGGGTGCACAACTACAGACGAACGAATGTGGAGCTGAAGGGATGCATCAACGATGTGAGGAGGATGCAGCGTTGTCTGGTGGATCGCTTCGCAGAGGAAGACATCACCATCCTACAGACGAACGAATGTGGAGCTGAAGGATGCATCAACGATGTGAGGAGGATGCAACGTTGTCTGGTGGATCGCTTCGCAGAGGAAGACATCACCATCCTCATAGACACCGACAACTCTTTTACCCAGCCCACCAGTCGCAACATCCATCGTCCCCTTTTGATCTTGTCTGATCCGCGGACCCCGACGACTTTCTCTCATCCACTACAGCGGCCATGACATCCGCCTCCCTGCTGAGACCGGTGACCTAGATGACATCGGCTACGACGACTACATCGTCACAACTGACATGAGCCTAATCTCCCCTCCAGCTTCGTCCTATCTCTCTCGCCCTTTCCGCCTCTATTTACTCCGGCCAAATACAGAGCATCTCCAGAAGGAGACCAAGTAACCCATACCTAGGTTTTGAAACTCAGATCCACCATGCCGCCCCAACTTCATCGTTCTCTTCCTTCTTCGCAACCTAATCGCCTGCCTCGATGAATTTAAAGATGAGCGTTATATATTGTAATTGATGAATATGATCCTTTTAGGTATGATTTATTCAGATCTGGTTTTGATTTTCTGGGTTTGATTCTCTCTTTAGGGTTTGAACTGGGTTTGATTCTCTCTTTAGGGTTTGAACTGGGTTTGATTCTCTTTTCATGGTTTGAATTTGGTTTGATTTTCTGGATTTGAAGATGAACATTATATATTGTGTATGCACTCAATTTCGGGATTCAGATCTGGGTTTGATTGAAGCATTTGAAGAATCAAAATGATTTGCACAATGGTTTTTTATTTTCATTTTAGATTTGAGTTTATGATTGTCTTCTACATTTCTTTGATTTTTTGATCCGATGATGATGAAGCTGACCACCGCAGAAGATGTTGATGATGAAGACGAGGGCAAAATAGACATTTAACCTAACTTAACGTCCAAACTTAATGTCCATCCAAAAAAATGGTTAACGTGCAAGATAAGTCTGGTACAGTGGCCATCCCGAAAAATTTGACGTCTCAGTGGTCTAATTGCAAGTTTTTGAAAAATACAATGACCCAAAAGTGTGTTTTGCCTTTCCAAAATAAATGTGACTCGTGAGAACAATACTATTGACCAAAATGACAGCCCAAACCCCAACCTCGTTATCAAAATTCAAAAATTCACCCAAAGTAGAGTGACTTAACATGATACTCTTATATTTTGGTTTCCCCCTTGTTTCACATGTATTGATTTTTATTTCAATTTAAATAATTTTTTGGTCGCTCAATTTTTAAAAAATAATGTGTTTGGTCATACCATGTGAAAATAAATTAATTCGGTCTTTCATGTTGCATTTCATTGATAGATTTCCCCGCTACACGTTAGCTTTACATGAATTGAAAAGTTAGTTCACTGTTATTGTAACACTCCAGCTATTTGATTCTTTTACATGTGCATTATATAATTGTATTATGTGTATAATAGTTTTTTAACACTAAATTAAAATATGATTCTCGGGTTATTTAGGTTAATACAACATCCCGTTAAATTGTTAAGAAGTTATAAAAAGTTATTTGACTCGCGTTAATTGTGCACAATTTCAACTCTAATAGATAATTATATTTTAACTTGTATTACTTACAAGTTGTTATTGTAATTGAGTTAATAGTGGTCGTCAGTCGGCTAGTACGTAATAAACATATTTGACACTACTCCTGACATATTTGGTCAAGTTATTTATTTTATTGACTCACTCTCTATTATATATATATATATATATATATATATATATATCTTTACAAAATAGAAAAATTAGCTCATGTTTTATATTATTATTAATAATTATTAATAATGAATTTTGGTTATATGTACGATATTGAGGAAGCCTTAATTAGCTAGGTAACACCGTAGGACCCACACCAAGATTTATATTCTAACTTTTGATTAAAAGCCATTCCAATCCATTTGGTGTAGAAATGGAGTCGTCTAAACTAAGGATGGTAATTTGAGGTACGATACGATTGATTGACACGAATACGATACGAAATTATATGGTTTAGATCGAGACTTATCTGGATCGGGTCGTTATAGAGCCAACACGATAAAAAAATGAATTGTTATCGGGTTAATTTGATAAACACGATTAGACACGATAACTAAAATATATATGTTTTTAAAATATACTTTTAAAAATTTACTAGTGGTTATTTATTTCTTTCGAACTATTTTCATGATTATTTCATAATTTTATCATTTGAAAATTTATAATTTTTAAATTACTTGACTATTTATATTGATAAATTTTCAAAATATGTTTTAAAAAATTAAAATTATATATTTTATAATGTTTATTGGGCTTAACGGGTCTGACTAAATAAATCGTACATTTTTATTTATCGTGATGTGCCGTGCTTTTCGTGTTTTTGTCGTGTCGTGTTCGGGTTTTAATATTAGGTATAATAAGCTTATAGTGTTGGGTTCGTGTTCGTACTTATCGTATCGTACTGTTATCGTGTTGATCTGATAACGATCCAGCACAACCGATTTACCACCCCTAGTCCAAACCGTGCCACCTCCTACTTCTTCATGACTCACCCCCAAAATCAAGTATGTTGTGCTCGAAACTTCACATGTATTAAGAGATAATACTCCACTCCTTTCCCCACTGTTACCATCGCCGATAGAAGCAAGAGAGTAACCATGTGTGTGTTTGTTGCTTAAGCCTAGTTCGACTATTTTGTCTTCGTCATATTTGCGGGTTTGACTCGAGGATTGTTATGGAAGATTTCTTACAAGTTTTTATCGATGAAATCATTTTATTTTGAGGTAAAAGAAACTATTTATGTGTCAGTTTAATCACATGATTGTCTTTAAAATATTTATGTTTGATTCGCACTCATGTTATTTAAACGTGTTTATTATTATCGGTAAATCTTTAGTATTGATTTGACTTTTAAATTATTCTGTGTTAATAATATTGTATTGAGTTTTGGGCATATGTTTCCATGTGGGTTTATCCTGATTTCATATGGATCAATTTGTTAATTTGTGTTTAATACATAAAAAAGATATGTATGTGTATTAATTTGTATTTGTTGTCTGATGTAGGTATTTGTAATTAGGATAATTGTTTTGATTTGGTAAATGGTTTAATAATATATGGAGATTGGAGGTAAATGAAAAAGAGGAAATAAAGAATTTATATAGGAAAATGGAGTATTACGGTAGCTAGGTTTGAGGTTGAAAAAGAATAATTTCGGAAATTGCAATTTAGTTTCTATAGTTTAGTTTTTGATAGAAAGTTTACCTTATAGTTATTAATTCTCGGTTTGGTCTTGTGAATTTTAACAAAATGTTACAAACTTAGAATGATCGTAACTTACTTATTTTAAATCAGAATTAAGTGATTCAAAAAACTAAATTGATTATTTTTCAGAGTACTATTGAATAGACTTAGTTTCAAAATTAGTTTGTGCATGTATTTTGAATTATGATTGATAATCGCAGATTGTAATGGTAGTGACATTAGTTAATGCTCATTGCTGAAAATATGATACTTGAAGTTGGTTCATAGATCGTTTTATTGTGTTATATGCTTAGATGGAAGCGAGTTAGCTAGATGGGTGTTTGGATTGTCTCGGACTTGAGGTAAGGGTTTTTGTCAACCTAGTTACCATTCGATTCTTGATATTTGATACCTTTGATAATTGATATCGTTCTTACCAAGTTGAATTTGAGTTTGTTATCGTTTCTTCGTTCACATCATTTAAAATCGATCATTCATATTTGTTTTGCTACTTCGTCATATATATTCTGAGTTGTTACTATGCTACGATTTGATAGCGTCACAAGTTGACTTCTCCATCACCGGTTGTTGGTTTTGTTATTGCGGCTCTTGGTCAAAGTGGCATCTGCAGTGACACTTTGATGTTTGAGTCATTTGTTTTGCAGGTATGGGCATTAGGTCGGCTCAAGTGTTATGGAATTTGATTTGATATCATTGTTTATCATTATTTTTCATCCACTCTTCGATAGAGAGATATAATTGTTTGGTTTTGTTTCGCAGCTTTTGGTTTTGTTTCACATCTATTGTTGTCAGATTGATTAAGGTCACTTCGATACAGTTTTGATACACTGTCACATCTTTTAATGTTGGCAGGTTCCTTACTGAGCAATTTGTGCTCACCCTTTCTCTTTTCTTCCTTCGAGGTGATAGTTAGAGGGAAGCTTGGTGTCTAGTTCGGGTTTTGTAGTTAGAAGTTTATAGTGTTGCATGAGTTAGCTCACTTTTGAACATTGTATTTTTGTCTATTTGTATAGTTTATAGTATAAATTTTTGGAGGTTCGTGATTATTCTCGGGTTATCAATGGTCGCTTTGGGTTTTCTTTGTATCCAAATGATAGTTGCTCTCATGTACTCGTACACAGTCGTATATATATATATATATATATATATATATAGTATTTTGGTCTATTTTGGCAGGAACACTTTCCTGTATTTGGCTTTTGCTTTATATTTGTGTTCGTTTTTGTTCTTCACTTCTCGTGAGACGTGTAATCATGATCTCCGAGACGTGACAATTTTCTTCCAACTATTTGATAAGAAACTGTTGTTTCTTAAGAAGAGAGAGTGAGAGAAGATAATGTGAAATCTTTGAAGAATTATCATAAGTGGAAAGATAAACAGGTGGCAAGTGTTGGATTTGATACTTCAAGGTTCAAAAGGGCTGTTTGGAGGATCATTATGGGGTGTTCAACAAATAGTGAGCGGGCTGTCCAAAAGAATTACAAGCATGCAAGTCATGCATCTCATGCATGGAAAGGGCAGGGGTCCATGGCATATCACAAGGAGGGCTGCCACAACCATTAGCTCTTTAAGGTCTATTTGGGAAGGTCGCACGACAACGATTGGCAAAGGGGTTCCAAGGCAACTTAGGACACTACAAGGAGGGATCGGTTAAAGACCCACATTGGGTTATTTTGAAGCATGGCACGAATAGGCTAATTGAATTAGGGTTGCTCATGGAAGTGGCTTTTACCACAAGCAATGGAAAGAACGAAAGAAGAAAGGAGGCAGTCGAACACTTCTCCAAAGGGGAGCCAAATAGGATCCTAGGGCTAGAAGGATTCACATAATTTGGGTTTAGTTTATTTCCTAGTTAATTGTAAGTACTTTGAGGATTAGGATTTAGTTAATTAGTTTCCTTTTTCAATTAAAGTTGTAATCCTTGAAGGAGTAGGATTTACTTTATTGTTTCCTTTTAAGGATTAGGGTTATTTGCTAGTATAAATAGGGTTTACTTTCATCGTTATTTGTGTGTTGAATTTTGAGAAAAAGTAAAAGAAAAGAACAAAGATTCAACTATCGTGTGTTTCTTTTTTAACGGCTAGAAAATAATTCATAAGGGATCTTTTACATTAGGCGAGTGAAACCTAACCGGTGAACCCTCCATCTCTACCTATTCTGCGACTATCTTAATTTTTATTGTTATTTTTATTTTATTTTGGGGTTGTTTTAGAGTTATTTGATCAGCTTGTGGAGGCTAAGGAATTTTCAACCAAATTGATTAGTTTGGTTAGAAGTTTTCGCATAAGAAGAGAATCTTGAAGAGTGATTGAGAGAAAAGAAACCCCAGTTTCTTAAGAAGAGAAAGTGAGAGAAGAGAATCTCGAATTGAGAGAAAATAAACCATAGTTTCTTAAGAAGAGAGAGTGAGAAAAGAGAATCTCGAAGAGAATTGAGAGTGAGAAAAGAGTCTTGTAAAGAAAGTGAGAGAAAAGATACCACAATTTCTTTTAAGAATCGAGGTGAGAAAAGAGAGACTCGAGTATGGAAAATTCTCTTTGTTCAAAGGAGTATTGGACTTTTCACGAGACTAGAATCTGAGTTGCAACGGGATTGGAGCTTACTAAAGCACAACAAAAATCAATTGCTGATGAGAAAATAAAAGAGGGTGAGAGTGTTAATACATGTTTCTCTCGAATACCTATCAAAGCAAAGATTTGTGGCGAAAGCATGCAACAAGTGGTGATCGCTGAAAAGATCTTGAGGTATGGAGTGCAACATAGGGATGCAATTCCAAAGAGGAGTTTATGGGGAGCATCACGAAGACCCTGATTGGTACATGCTCATATCTACGGACCCATCAAAACTGTTTCCAAAAGTGAGAAGAGGTATTTCATAAGCTTTATTGATGATTACATTCGTAAGATAAGGGTATGCAATTCTTGCTGAAAAATATGAAGCTTTTACTGTCTTCAAGAATTATACAAATCTTGTTGAGAAAGAGACTAGGAGTTCTAATCGGTTGTCTACGCACGGATAGGAGTAGCGAGTTCACCTCTCATGATGTTAATGACTTTTGCAAAAACCAATTGTAACACCCGAGAACTTTGTTTGCCATTATACCCTAGAGTTGTTGGAGTTACGATGCGTAACTTGGCGTTGTTTGGAACTCGACTCGATAGACCGTTTACTTATTTTGTTCTTACTCGCGACCTTTGAGAGATCTTAGGTCTTTATATGCTCGCTTGGATATATTTGATATCCTTGTAATCATGTTCATTAAGTTTACATGTTTTGATGACGTTCATAATATAGTCGTCATAAGTTTGATTTCACGATTTACGTTTCGTTAACGGATCGCCTTTCGTACTTTCGATGCACTTAGTTTTGGTTTAACTTCGTGCATGTGTTCGAGACCCTTTCTTAGACTTTTAACACGCTTTAAAACATATATGTATACTTGTTTGTTCGTTTTTTTAGATCGTTAGTTTGTTCTGCGTAGTTTCGTCCTTCATACAGTAGTTACAGATCGATTATCGGTACGCTGTGAAATCGTTTTGATCGAGGAGCATCCAAGGAAGTTTTAGTTTGGTTTGGGGATTTTAAGGCTTATACATTGGACCCTAATGATGAGCCAGGAGAAGATTTTGCGTTGTTTCGATGCACAAAATTCAAACTAGAAGCCCCGAAAATTGACGCTACGTTGTTGCCCCCTTCTGGATGACGCGAGCGCGTCACTTCGATGCCAGTTCTCCGATTTTTTATTTTTGCTGTGAAATGTCCATTGTACCCTTAATATACCCACTCCCTTTGCCCTTGTCCACCCTGGGAGAGGCATATTGATCCTCTAACCCCCCTTAAGAGATCTTAACTCTCTCCTCCTCCTCATTTCTTCCCCCAAACCGTGAGAGAGAGAGAGAGATAGAAAACCTTTAGTAGGTGTATTATGTGTTGTATATATATTTACAATGATTAAAAATTTGAAGTTTTACATGTTTTCATTTTATATATTTTTTTCATACATTGAAGTGTAAATTCATGTATTCACAAAAGCTGAATTAGGTTTTAATGTTATTATAACTCGACACTTTTTAATTGTTGAATGTACTATCTTTATTTTTTTGTATAGTGAACTGGTTTGTTTTTTCAATGTTTAACTATTATAAAATGTTTTTTAATGTTTGTATGAAATGATAGATTTTATTACTTGTATGTATTAAGCAGTTAAGAACCTAAGATTAGGCTAGTTTTGGTTCTCATTAATTTTGGATTGATTCTGAACCGGACCAATGTATTGATTCTCATAAATCTTGGATTCATTTTGGTTTTGAATTTATTAAGAATCGAGTATTGGTCTATTGGTTTTTCGTTTTTTTTAGCAAAAACTGGACATAACATGATCACGATCATCCCCTGTTGATCTAATTAGTGATATACTTAATACAGCACCTATAAAATATTTCATACATCACTTTTTGTTGTAAGTTTACCAATTTGCCCTTTGTTCAATTTCAAAATTAAATTAAAAATTATAATTAATGGAAAAAAAAGAAGAAGATTGGTGGTAGAGGTGTGCAGGAGTTGGTTTTTAATTAAATGAATTATTATTTTTTGTGGAGATGGTGGCGGAGGCTGGGCGGGAAGTGGCAGAGGTTGGGCAGGAGGTGGTGGAGGCTAGGCAGGCTGGGGATCGAGGGACTAGGGGAGGCCTAGTCCGTGTGGGAGGGGAAGGGGAGGGACTGGGTCAAGAGCATGCGGGTGGGCTGGGGCTGGGGGAGGGATTGGGCTTGGCCTGTGGGAGGGGGCCGAGGGCGGGGGAGGAGGATCGGGCTTGGCCCAAAGTGAGTGGGAGGGCTGGGGAGGGACCGTGCAGGGCGATCATGAGCCGGGGGGGGGAGGGACTGGACTTGGCCCAGGCGGTGTGGGAGAGCTTGGGGAGGGGCTGGGGGTTGGGGCAGGCGGTGGGGGTGGTTCGGTGGGCGGTGTTGGTCCGATGTTCAATTTTTTTATTTTTTTTAATTTATCAAGGGTAATATAGTAGTTTTACAACAAAAAGTGTTGTATTTAGTATTTTATAGATGCTGTATTAAATACCTATGTCTAATTATCCAATTTCAATTTAAACCGGATAAACTATTTACATAGCAGATTAGATTTGGATAATGTCATATTCAAGCTGATAAACTATTTACATAATAGATTAGATTTGGATAATGTTAGTTCTTTAAAAGTTAATTTTGCACAAGCTTCTCTCAAGTTTTAAGGAGGTCTATACGTTCTTTTTTTTTTTTCTTTCACTCCTCTAATATCATTTTTCCAACTTAGTAACGTAATATCATCATAGTACAACAGTTTTCTTTACTTTATATTAATTCCTTGAATTTTTAGATCGAGTCATATTAGTTTTTACTCAATATTTGGACTAGAAATGAATAATGAAATCTAATAAATGTATGCTAATTATCAGAATTAACAATATAAACTTTCATATCAAATTCAAAATATGCATATAGATCCATTTACAAGGGGGGAACAAGTTGTGCCAATTGATGCCAAACATCATCAATGTTCAGTAATCACAAAGGGAAAAAAAAAAAAACTCCGTTCGTTGTCAAATTATCGTTCTCTTTTCATTTTTCGTCTGTTATAAAATACCCCCTCTGTACCAAGTAAATAATCCTCGTTTGAAAGTCCAAACTTTTTAAAAAATATCACTTGTAGTAGTTTATTAGTAATAAAATAACACTTTTATACCTTAATGTTAAAAAGTAGATTTTTTAAGCGAAACATTTCAAAATAAAAAAAAATAGACTTTTTGTCCAGAACGGAGGGAGTAATTGTTTTCTTTCAAATCTTTTTTTTTAGAAAATATTTTTATCATTTTACCATTACTTTTTCTACATAATTTAGTTATAGTCACATACTCAAAAATATTTTAAAAAAACTACATTATATTTTTAAAAAATGTACAAATCAAAGTGAGAATTAGAAAATATACCTAATTCAAGAAATTTGTTGAACAAAAGAGAAAGATTGTCGTTGAAAAGCTGTTTGTTGTGCTGTGTTTTGGTGAGAAAGGAAAGAGAGTTGTTTTGTTGCTTTTTGATGGAAGTGAACTGAGAGAGAGAGAGAGAGAGAGAGAGAGAGAGAGAGAGTGAGTTGTTTTGTGTGTGATTGATTGGAGAGTATTCTTGGGAGTTAAATGGAGAGGAGATGGCCGTTGAGACTTGACAGATTGTTGAGATTGTTTCTTTGGTTGAGAGAGAGAGAGAAAGTTTTAAACAAAATAGTAAAATAGTAAATACCAAATAAAACAAAACAATAAAACAAAGAGCTATTATATTACGAGCTAGAGCTTGTGATATTATTACAAGTTTGAGTGTTAGTGCTGTTAGATCAAATCTACTAAAATTTTTACACCGTTAGATCAAATAAGGTATTTTCTAAATAAGGATGCAGATATTCCAAATCACCATCAACTTAATCATCCAACGACTCTAACACTAAAGCTTGTATTAATATCACAAGCTCTAGCTCGTAATATCATTTGTCTAAAAAACAAATTACGCCAAGCGCTTCCAATTTGTCAAGCTACTGCTCTTGCACACAAATTGTGATTCATGTTTGCTGATTTGCCACTTTGACCCCCTGAAATATTCGAACAGTTTTATAAGCTTACAAACTTGACTTCAAGCTTCAAAACTTGTTTATAAGTTTCCAAATTATCAAATAGATCCTTAAAATCTTGGAAACACTTTTAAGGTGTGTAAGGATCGTATCAGAAAGAGGACGAGAATGAGGAAAATGAGAGAATTTGTTGTGAGGATTTATGAGGATTGATGAGAAGGTCAGGATCGATGAGAATGAGTATATTGTGCAAGAGAGGAATTGAGTAAAAGGGCGGACAGACCAGGATGATAAGCTTTTTCTTTTGAATAAGTCTCCAATAAGACAGTCTTATGTATCTTAATTCGTAAGGCGGAGCCTCACTCTCTCACAGCTCAACTCATCAACACACGGTGGGTCGGATAAAAACGATCCGTCTTACAAAAAATAACCGTAAGACCGTCTTACCTAAGGTTTTGTCTTTCATTTTTTATTGTATTTTATATTTTTCTGTTCTCTTTTGGAAAAATAGTAGTTATAAAAAGTAATAAATTTACTATCTAACTAAAATGGGGTACGTGGGGCGTCTGTAAATTAACATACAAAAAATACTTAGTTTGATCTAAAAAATCAAAAAGGACAATAATTTAGGACGGACAAAATATGAGTTTAGCTGTTTTTCAAAAATTATTGCCAAGTGTTAAACCTTTAAAATTAATTTTCTATTTCCCAAATAACAAGTAGGGGCATACTTAATACAACACATGTTAAATACTTAATACATTATTTTTTGTTATAAAAATACTATATTATCCTTAACAAAAAAATTAGACATTGGGACTGGTTTGGAAGCAATCCTAAACAAAAAAAAAACATTGAGACTGGTTTGGGAGCAGTCCTAAACCAAAAAAAAATAAAAAAAAAATTAGGCATTGGGACTGATTTGGCAGCAGTCCTAACCAAAAAAAAAAAAATTAGGCTTTGGGATTGGTTTGGGACCAGTCCTAAACAAAAAAAAATTAGGCATTAGGACTGGTTTGGGAGTAGTCCCAAACCAAGAAAAAAATTAATTTTTTTTCATTTACTCATAAAAAAGCAAAGGGCAATTTGGTCCACTTTTTAAAAAAATATTGTAGTAAGTATTTTATAGGTGTTGTATTACGTATCAATGAATGAGTATATGGTAATAGAGATCGTATCCACATGGAACATCGAATTTATTATTTTAAGAATTTTAACAAAACAATTAAAATAAAGATTGTGGTATTTTATCTAAACTAATTATCAACAATGAATTAATTAAAAGTTGTAAATAAAAGACAATGTAAACGAGGCAAAAATAATGTTTGATTTCAAAACGAGAAAATTTCATTTAATGAACTAAATGCAATCGCATAAGTTTTACTACTAATTATAGATGAAAAAATGACTCAATTGGCTAAATAAATTGGTTATAGTTGTCGACAACCATCAAACACTCAATCTCTTCTTACAGTTTTAATAATTAAGAGAAGCTCGTTAACTATTTCCCTAATCAAAAGATAACCCCCGAGACGTTCGTAGGATTTAATATTTTGAAAGTATTAAGAGAGAGAGACCCGATTTTAAACAGTTACAGTCAACAGCTATTGCTAGCATTGAACTATTAGATTAATTAAATTTCTGACAATGAACATTAACGAAGTATAATAAGCCTAACTCACAATTCCTTAGCAATATGACAAACAGATAATGAATAAATTCTTTAACTCAATTGAGAATTTAAGGAGTTAGATCTCACAAGAGTAATTTGTAGAGAATTACTTCTTCATTAACTGGAAGAAAGGAAATTATCCACTAAACATGGGTGGAAATTACTTACAAAATGAATTCAAAATGAAAATGCTAAAATCCAGTAATGTGTGATAGAAGAACATAAAGAAAGTTGCTTCAGATTTCGTCAATCTCTGAAATCTCTCTTCTAGGCATGTGTAGACATCCTAATTTTGTACCCCTCGGCTACAATGTCCTAAACATATAATTTATAAATTAAATTGACTAACTAACATTACTTCCTTTACGTTTTAGGGTAACCAGGACTTAATAGAAGAACAAGGAAAGATGAGAATGGGTAGAGTGTAAAAAAGGAAAAAAATTGAGTTTGTAAAGAAAAAGAAGGAGGGAGCTGCACCCCCTCCATGGGAGCCGCTCCCCCAACCAAGGAGCCGCGCCCTATGTCCAAAGTGGTCCTAGTTGTGTACGCTACATGCTCCACCTTTCTTACATGGGGTACCACCCTTTGTTCCAAACTTTGCTCGGTTTCCCAGCTAGCTCACTGCGTATAAAAGAAACTGTGGCACCCTAGACATTCATATGCTTGCCTTCATGAATTCATATTGTTTGTGAGCATGTTTACTTAGTCTAAATATAAATTAGAATTATTTATAAGTCATTCATAATGCTCTTAACATGCTTAGAATCTTATTTGCATGCTTGTTGAATCGTTGGTTGAATTGCTCGTTTGGTTCTCCTTCTTTTCCTCCTTCGTTTGCATTGTTCGAGTGTTTTTCGTGGGTGTTTAGGGTGAGTTCTGGACTCACTTTGAATGAAGTTTAAGCCTAATTGATTTTGGCTAGGTGTTTAGGGGTCTTTTAGGTTGCTTTTTAAGCAATTTTGGGTCTGTCGGGCTTGCGGTCGCAAGGGGAGAAGGCCTTGCCTTCGCAAGGTGTCCAGAAACTTGACGTTGGAAAGCCAGATAGCATGCAGTCGCATGCTATGGGAGCCATGCGACCGCATGGTCCCCCGAGGCAGATTTGCTCTGTTTTGCTGTTTGTTTAATTTGTGCATTCAAACCCTATCAAAACCTTTCCTAAACCTCACCTAAACCTTCCTAACCCTCCTTACTACTAACCTAACCATATTACATTAATTGTAAGTGGGATTAAGTTAGATATTTAGTGGATTAAGAGAGCCCAAATCAGATTTTAAGTGAGCACATTATAGCACGAGAAGGGTGTCTGGTGGGTTTCAGTGGTCTGGTAAAAGTAATTAATTTGAATTCCTAAAATGCAGCTTCCTGTTCCGTTCACAATTCTGCTTGCAATTTTTGCGCTTTTCATCCTATTCATCCTATTCTGTTCCACTTCCAATTTGTCCGCCTTCCACCAACGCATTCTTTCACCTTTTCATCCTCTAATTTGGTTATTGAAAATCCAAATCCTTAGTCTATTTGGAGTGGGTTCAATGGATCTATAATACAAAACCCAAAACCCACCCTCCGATTTTCTCTCCCTATCAAACTCCGTTCGGCCTCCGATTTTCTTCTGTCAAGCACAGCTTCGAATCACCCAGTGTCTACCGGTAAGAAAAGAGTTCAAGCTTCGATTTTCGTCCAGCTTTTTCATCTCGCTCTGTGAGAAGGGAGAGTGTGGAAGAGGCGGAGGAAGGTGTTGGTGGTGAGTTGGAATCGGCTGTTGGGTTGCGGCTGTTGGGTTCCATGGCCGTTGACCGCGCATGCGCCTGGTGTGGCTGGATAGAGAAGGTAGGAATTGAGTGAGTGAGGGAAGATCAGGTCATGGGTTTGGAATCGGATGTTGGGTTGTGGCTGTTGGCTCTTGGGTTGCGGCTGTTGGGTTCCATGGCCGTTGACCGCTATGCGCCTGGTGTGGCTGGATAGAGAAGGTAGGAATTGAGTGAGTGAAGGATGTAAGGTGAGAGAGAGGGTCGAAAGGGTGAAGAAGAAAATGACAAATCGAGGTCAAATTTAATAAAATAGCTATAACTTTCTTCTTCTCTCTTTCAAATTTATATTAAGATGAATCTTTTTACTTTTAGAGAGAGAAAAAAGACAGCTATACCCGTACAATTAATTATAACTATGACCTACCCCCACCCTTACTTTAAATCACCAACAGTAACTCTAAAGCTGCCGGCTTTGACAAATTTCTAATACATGTCAGTGGTCTGGTCTATATACTAATACAATATACCACATGCCCCACCAGACCAATAGTCTTACTTTTACTTACCATCGTGTTTAATTAGTACACAAATTCAAATAAAAAATTATTTTCATGTTTATTCTGAAACATGGATTAAGAAAACATAATTTACTTAAGTATTAATATCTGTTTGATATCTAATTTTTTCAAATTTGGATTTATACTACAATTTAGATATTCAATTATACACACACGTACACCCCAGTTATACCCGTGAAGGTTTAAAGTTAATTTTTTTTAATCATGAAAGGCATTCTAATAAAATTACGTATCTTTGTCAATTTGTTTTGGGTTGAATTAACGAAGCAGTTTATTACATACTTTTAATCTTATTTGTTTTTGTCACACTTTGTTTACGATATTTTTGCTATGCAACCTTCTTTCTCTACACGGTCACATATTGACATCGTCTCATACTGATATTCTCCTATACTGGCGCCGTGCCATAGGCACGAGCATAAAAACTAGTCGTGATACAAAGTTTCTTTTATCAATTAATTTTACATATTTTTACACCGGGATTCAAATATTCATTTTTAAATATTTTTTACAGCAAGTTTATATGTCGCGGCACAAAGTTTATAAAGTGCAAATTTATTTATCGCGGTGCAAAGTTTCCTTTAGCAATTAATTTTACATATTTTTGCACCGCAGTTTACAAATATATTTACCACGACTTAAATATTTTGAAAGATATACCGCGGTGCACATATGTTGTTAACCAATGTTCAGAGCAATTACAATTTATTAGTTTTTATATTATTTAAGTTTTAATAGAAAAATTGAAATAAATAGATATTTGTATCGAGGTACAACTTTTTTATATATCGCGGTTTATAGTTTTTATATATAGGTTTTACACGGCGATATATAAAAATTATACACCGCGATACAAAAATAGTAATTCACTCAGTATTTGAATAGAGAAATGTAAATAAATAAGAATTTATATCGCGGTGTAATATTATTATATATAGCGGTATAAATTAAATTTGAAGTATGAGTTTTGTACCGCAGTATATACAACTATGAATCACGATTCAAAGGCTAGTCATCTGTTACACGCATCTCGTGCTCATTAAGGGTAACGTAATTTTTTTCTATCTAAAAGTGATTTTTATGATTGAAAATAAAAATAAGATATTTTAACAAATAAAAATTTGGAAAAAGGACCGGCCGCAATTTTTTCATAATACTTCCTCCCCATGTCACCCTCTTCCATCTTTCTCTTCTCTTCCATTTTCCCACTCTCTCAATTCAACCACATAGTGACATAACCACCATTTCAAATACACTAATTTTCTAAACACACTCCCAATAAACTTTACAACTTAAAGTTCAAAACACCACACTCATTAAAAGCAAATGCTCCCTCCATTTATAAATTATCATTCTTTTTTCTTTTTTTTTTTTTGTCTATTTTAAAATAATTGTTTTCTTTCAAAACTTTTTCTTTTATGAAAATATTTTTACCAGTTTACTTTTATTTTTTCTACCTACTTTAGTTATAACTATATGTTCAAGAATATTAAAGAAAACTACATATTTCACTAATATTTATAATACATTCAATTATTTTTTTCTTAAACCATATACCGAGTCAAAGAAAACGATAATTTGAAAATAGAGTAAGTATAATATTACTAGTTATTAGAGCACCTCCAACGTGTCTTCTTAGCTCCTCTTCTTGTTAAGAATGAAGGAAATGATAATGATAATACATCTTCCTAATGGTCCAACTAGGAAAGAGAATTAGATTCCTTCCAATATAAGAAGAAAAAATGAAAAGAAGAAGAATGAGAGAAGTCGATAGCGGTGTGGTGCATCGCTTGGCTTTGGCGAGTGCACCACGCACGGGGTAAGTAGCACGAGAAGGGTGTCTGGTGGGTTTCAGTGGTCTGGTAAAAGTAATTAATTTGAATTTATTTATTTATTTGATAAGTATAAAATTAAAATTAAAATATAAAGTTAATTAGGTGATAGTAAAAATCCACTAAGATGTATAAGAAAATTAGACATAAGAATTTTATACATGGAAATGGGTTTATTGAGTGGCATTAGTGGGGTACTCAAAGCACATAATCCCAATATGATGCTATAATTTTTATATTGGTTGATGCAGATCCATTAACAACCGGAAAATAAAACAAGTTGTGCCAATAGCTGTCAAAATGGATCAATGTTTAAAAATCACAAAGAAGACAAAAAAAATACGACTTGTAAGAACAATACTAAAGGTGGTAATTCCTGTTATCGTATCGTATTCGTTTCTCATTATCGTGTTTTTATGTTATATATTTAATTAGATCATAAATATAACAATAATTATTATTTTAAATATATTAACAATTTTATGTTTTTTGTATAATGTCGTGTCGTGTTGATCTTATCTTATAGTTTGTCTTTATAATCATATTTTATAATCATATCGTACTAATTCGTATTATCATATTATGTCAGTCATTACCACCCGTAAACATTAACTATCGGCTCAAAATACACCTCATGACTGACTAGCAAACACAAACCCCATTATTAAAAAATCACCCAAAGGCCAAAGTCCATCATCCCAACATGATATATTTTATTGGGTAAACTAAATAGACATATGCATAACCCTTGATGTAGATCCATTAACAACAGCGGGAAAAAGTCATGCCATGTGCCCTTAGCTGTCAAAATGGATCAATTTTCAAAAATCTCAAAGAAGACAAAAAGATATGACCTGTGAGGCTGTGAGAACAAATATAAAATTCGTCCAAAGTTCATCATCCAAAATGTTAGTCACTCCATTTTTAAATCATCCTTATAACTATTGATATAATGTGTGGTTTATTATAATGCATTTGTGTATATGATTATAATTAAAATATATTAAAAAAGTAAGAGTGAAGTGGTAAAATTATTTTTCTAAAAAAAAACATTTTGAAAAATAATAATTATTTTGACGCAAACGAAAAAAGAAAGAATGACAATTATTTAGGAACAGAAAGAGTATATTTTATTGGGTAAACTAGACAAATTAATGGTCCCTTATCCTTTTTTGGGGGGGGGGGGGAATGGTCCTTGTACATAAATTTATGATCTTTTTGTTTCGGGCAAAGAGTCAATTATTTTATTTTGAGATGTTTCACTTAAAGACTTGACTCTCAAAAATTAAGGCATAAAAGAATCATTTTATTACTAATGGGTTACTAAAAATGTTAGTTTTTTTAAAAAAATTGACTTTCAAACAATGACTCTTTACCCAGAACATAGAGATTATTAATCTTGTTTGATATAGGAAGCTTATCTAGTTTGCCATGTTTCTTCCTTGTTTTGACTTTCTTTTCAATTTTAATTCTTAAAATATCTTAAATTATTGGGTAAAATTCTGGACAGTTCCTTTTACAAAGTTTCTAACCTGTCCAGTTCATCATTCTTTTTTTAAATCGCAAAGTCAATTTTTAGAAATATTGTTCAAAAAATGACATTATTTCATTCAACAGTTCCGACAAACACATTGAATTCAAAAATCACAATTGTTGTGCAACGGGGATCAGTTTGATTCATTTAGTACGAAACTTTAATGAAACTTTGTTGGGTTGGAAGATTTTCACACTATGGACGAAGACAAAGGAAGAGGAATAAAAAAGCTTACAATGGAGGAGAAGGCGGAGTATATGGTCTTGTTCATTGCGATTATGCATCGCGGTGCAAAAATGTGATGCAGCGCGATACAAAATTGGATGAGGGATTAAATTGATGCATGACAACACAAATATTAATGTATCGCGGTGTAAAATTAGATTAGACAATTAAACTGATGTATCGCGATGTAAAAATTAATTTAGTAAAATTGCTGCATCGCGGTTTAAAAATTGATGCATCGCGATGCTTTTGAGTGATTGATCCGTAGCACGTCTAAGGCTCATTAAGGGTATCGTTGTCTTTTTGCCCTCAAAAGTGACTTTTTCCGGTTTAAAAAAGACGATGAACTACAGTGATTGAAAACTTTGAAAAAGGACCGGCTCGTAATTATTCATAAATTGTGTATTTTGGATAAATTGCAAGCCGGTCCACTTTTAACGAATTTAATCGCTTAAGTATCTTTTATTTTTTTAACCAAAAAAGTCACTTTTGGACGCGAAAAGACTACGTTCACCGTAATGAACATGAGATACGTGTATCCTTTTTGAATCGCGGTGCAAAACCTACCTTAATGAGCATGAGACACGTGTCTCGATCCTTTTGAATCGCGGTGCAAAACCTATTCTTCAAATTTTATTTTTGAATTGCGTAATATAAATATATGTACTGCGATACAAGATGCATGTTTACTTCAATTTCTGTATTTAAAATTATGAATGTTAACACTGATGAATCGCAATATATACATATGTGAATCGCGATACAAAATATATGTTTTACTTTAATTTATGTATCAAAAATCATGAATGTTAACACTGATGAACCGCGATAAATGCATATGTAAACCGCGATACAAACTACATATTTTACTTTCAATTTCTGTCTATATCAACCACGATACAAAGTACATGTTTTACTTCAATTTCTGTATCAAAGATCATGAATTTTAACACTGATGAACCGCGATAAATGCATATGTGAATCGTGATACAAAATACATGTTTTACTTTCAATTTATGTATTAAAATACATCGAAATGCTTCAAAATACGTCGAAATTAATAATTGAACTCTGTCAAGAAATGCATAAAAATGAAAATTTATGAATATCGTTCAAGATGAGAGCACTAAAAGGCTGCATGGAGAGATCGAAGTCTAGGCATGGATCAAAGTGAAGAAATAATTCATCTTGAGTCAATTATGGGTAACTTTTGTTGTGATGGTATGCCCTAGATAAATCTTCATTATGAGAAATCTTCATAGATCATCTCCATGTGACTGTTTATCATCAAGTTGTTTCTCAAGCTTTATCATCAAGTTCATAAAGATGAAGGAAGAAGAGGATTCTTTTTTTGATCTAAGATTTGTATGCATCCGAGAATCATAAAGCTTGAGAAGAAACTTGATAATAAACAATAGCTAGAATTTTAAATAAATCATTTGGAGTGAGATGGAATAACAATAAATAAGTTTGAGAAGAAATGACATTAGATATTTAAAGACGAAATACGGAGGAAGAAGGATTGTTGTCATTAATTTCTGACTGTTGATATATGTGCTGAGTAGTTTGCTTCTTTTAATGCTGTCTGTTGGTATTATGTTCATTTATATATCACGGTTCACATAATGTTGCACTGCAGTTCACATAATTTTCTGGATGTTGATAGTTTTGCACCGCGATATATAAATATATGAACTACGAAGCATCCCATCTTTAAAAAAACCACTTTGGTTCTCCAATATAATATGGAGCAAAACAGCAGCTAGACGGGAGACTAAAATTTTGGAGATAAGATTATTACAAAAATTCCAGAGGTTGATGTGTCAAAAGTCATTGAAGGACCGAGGACTGTCATTCTTGGGAATGGTTATAATGAGAGTGCTAGTCCAGGAGGGAGAAAGTGCAAAACTCGTGAAGAATTCCAAAATAGCTTGAAACAAATAATATCCAATTATATTCCAACAAGAAGTGAAAAATTTCCCAGGGAAACCATTTGGATCAGTCACGCTATCTCCATAAAGTGAGTAACAACTCTATTAGGTTGGGTGCATTAAATTCAAGGAGCTGCTTTGTTGACTTCATCTTCAACTGGGACTGATCGAGGTATGGAGAAGAGTAGGTACTGGAATTAGCAGGTGGGCGACAAACAGAATTGCAGACCTGCAGTAGTTGGTATAGTCTGTTTGTGTCAGACTGTATACCTGCTATGTCATGTTCAGTAGGCGAAAGCCTTCATTCTTTGGAAAAGCTGGAAAAGTGTGTCTTGGAAATTAGGAGTCAATGAAGATGGATTTAATTCAAACGTATATCAAAGATATCTGAATTCATAATCCACTTGATTAGTTGGACATCCTGATAATCTTTACACGTCATGTTGTCTGAAGGCAGACAAGGTCTGATGGTGAAGTCTACTGGTGAAGTTTGCTTGTGAAGAATTCTGGTGAAGCCTTTGCCGAAGTCTTCTACCAAAATCTGTGAAGTCTAAAAAACTATTGTAAAGGCAAAGTTCTATACATAGTTGCCACGCTAACTGGTACGCAGCCCATTTAGCCACTAATTATAGAACCTATAGTAATGAATGAGCAAATACAAATTAAGATACAGTGAGAAACAATAATCTCCTCCTATTTGCATCTGGTCATCATTACTTACAAATGAGGGCTATGAAGGCTTATGGATGGATACTAGCATGTGAGAAAATAATTTTAAGTTTTATAACAGCAGACATGCCTCTATCAATAAGAACACCTCAAATGTAACAGCTAATCTAAGTACTTACTATAGAAGAGATTTTAAAGAACAAGCACAAGGATTAAAGTAAACAGTTTAAATAAATTTAAACTAGATGTTTAAATTCCAAGCAAATATATGAATTTAAATAACATTCAGTTTAAACAGAAGACATTTTTTGAAAATGATGCGTACGCGGAAGGCTGAAATCAACAATCTGTTTCCAGCAGTTTTGGACCAGCTCTTGACCGAATTAACCTCACCAAAACAGCCAAAGAAAACTCCCGAAGCCCCTCGAAAAATCTGCTCAAAATTTAATAGAGTTTCCCTTACAATTTAAACCCCAAACCCTAACCTTAATACATATTCTAAACAAGTTATAATCTGCCCCAAACAACTAATCAAAATACTCTTACCCACAATACTTCCCTTAGCCCGAAAGCCTTAGGAAGAATTCCCAATAGCCATGCCTTTGGAAACACACGAGCTGCCCCAAAACCGTGCACATAATCCTTCCTCGAAACACACCCAAACTGTCACAGATTCAGCCCACGTTTTATTGTTCAAGCTGCCCTTAATCTGCCCGGAATACTCCAAGCAAACTACTCCCAAATCTGTCCACTTTCCTAGGCTGAATTCCCCAAGGACTTGCAAAACAGTCCACGCCTTAACTTGATCAAGGCTGCCACGAACCAACAAGAAAATAAAAAGGATAGATTACGGGTTCACCGGCTAGGCTTCACTCACGTAACGTAAAGAATCCCGACGATTCAATCTCTCTAGGCTTCACTCACCTTGAAGAAGAAGAAACTGATTTTTAAAGAAGAACAAGCCGTGTTCTTTGGGGTGTTTTATTCAACTTCAAAATCTAACTTCTTTTGATTACCAAGATGCCTTATAAAGGTTACAACGTGAACCCTAATCTATTAATGAAAACCCTAACTAATTATGAAATAAATAAACTAAATAAATAAAAGAAACTAAAACTAAAAAGCCCATAAAATACAAAAACGGGATTTTAATTATACCTACACTAAGTGATTCCTTTTTCTTTTTGGATTGTAGAATTCGGTCTCTTGTTTAGTTCCCTTGCAGCCGTGAGTTGTCCTAGCCCTTTTGTATGGGCTGCCTTCCATGCGATTAACCACACTCTTGCCTTTATCCACAATGCCGCCCACTAGATGCCACATCTTGCACGGACCAGCCCGCTTGGTTCAGCCCCATGCAATCTTCCACCAACCGTGCCACCCTTCCAAGTGTAGCCGTGCTCTTCCCATGCATCCTTCCTTGTCCCATGTCCAACCTTCAAGCCCCACGTCCACGACCCTAACCCCCATGCAAGGTTTATGATTTCTTGGCCCCTTAACCCCTTTGTCACACTTATTTTAACTTCAATCCTTGGCTACCATGTCTCTTTTCCCCCATACGAATACATCCCCTCATAGTCCGCTAGGTGTACATTGTCTTGCCCCCATGCTCCCGCATTAAACTCCCTTGCTTGAAAAAGGATTGTCTTCAATCCTTGGGTCTTCTTAGCTTGTGACCACTCAAATAATTCTTGATAATTCATCTTCATTCCGGGCTGCCCAAATAATCCTTGGTTGATCCCCTCACTTGCTGCATGCTTGAGAAACCCGATGCCCTTGGTTGCTTCTTCTTTCTTTAACCCTTCCATGAGTAGATCGAACCCTATCATACTAGCCTTTCCTTTTGCATCTTCAAATAGGTTGTTCCTATGTTTCTTCAAGCCTTGAAGATCTTCTTTGGACTGTTCATACACTTCCAATGCTTTAAAGAAAACATTCAAGAAACTCTTCCAATCGTTTGCTTCCTTTTCTTCAAGGATCATGTGACACGAAAATTTGAACCCGGGGTCTTCATAACCAAAAGTTTGGGCTGCCAATTCTCTCCCATCCTTGCTTGCTTCCAAAGCCGAGGACCCCCCTTATTTGACTTGAGTGGGCTGCCCTGTTGTTGAAGCTTCCTCCAACATGAAATCCTCACCTTTTTCTTTCTTCATCTGATCAGCCCCTAGCATTAAGTATTCCCCCATGCTAGCAAACAAATTCGTTTTCTTAACCAAATTGTTGTTAGGATTCAATTCTTCCTCCTTGCCATACACCAATTGCTTCTTTTCTTCTTCCTCCTCACGTTTTTCCCTTGCAAATTTTTCTTGCTCAAGTCTTTCTTTTTCGAGCTTCTCCCTTTCTTTTTCATGTTGATACTCCACATAATTTCTTGTTACCCTTTCCCTTTCTTCAGAAGCTTGAGCCGGTGACAGCGGTGTAAGACCGAATCTCCGTTGATCGAAGGTGAAATAATATTTATTGGTGCAACGATTGTGTGTCGCTTGCCGTTCATAATGCCAAGGTCTCCCTAACAAAACATGCCATTCTGCCATTGGTATCACATCACATAACACTTTATTTTTGCATTGGCCGATGCTTAATTCTACCAACACTTGTTTGTTTACTTCGATCTCATGGTTTCCAATCAAAATTTGCAATTTATATGGACACGGATGTTGCATAGTTGAAAGCTCCAATTTTTCAACCATATAAGTACTAGAAAAATTCAACGAACTAGCACCATCAATAACCAAACTACATACTCTATCCTTCATGAGACATTTAGAACGAAATTCAGATTGTATTCTAGCCTCTTCTCCCATAATTTCTATTTCTGTTTTAAACAACATAATTCTGAATCTGAAACAGGAGTATTTGCGACGGCTGGAACAAAAAACGAATTTTTCTTTCTTTTATTTTTTGATAATAAACCATAGAAAAAAAAGGATTTCCAGAACTGAATTAATTGGACAGAAAGAAAAAGATAGAATGGGGCGGCTATACCTAGAATGCTTCTCCTCTTTTACAAGATCGTTCACGAGTTAAGAAATCGTGAAAGTTTTCGCTCTGATACCACTTGATGCGTACGCGGAAGGCTGAAATCAACAATCTGTTTCCAGCAGTTTTGGACCAGCTCTTGACCGAATTAACCTCACCAAAACAGCCAAAGAAAACTCCCGAAGCCCCTCGAAAAATCTGCTCAAAATTTAATGTAGTTTCCCTTACAATTTAAACCCCAAACCCTAACCTTAGTACATATTTTAAACAAGTTATAATCTGCCCCAAACAACTAATCAGAATACTCTTACCCACAATACTTCCCTTAGCCCGAAAGCCCTAGGAAGAATTCCCAATAGCCACGCCTTTGGAAACACACGAGCTGCCCCAAAACCGTGCACACAATCCTTCCTCGAAACACACCCAAACTGTCACAGATTCAGCCCACGTTTTATTGTTCAAGCTGCCCTTAATCTGCCCGGAATACTCCAAGCAAACTACTCCCAAATCTGTCCACTTTCCTAAGCTGAATTCCCCAAAAACTTGCAAAACAGTCCACGCCTTAACTTGATCAAGGCTGCCACGAACCAACAAGAAAATAAAAAGGATAGATTACGGGTTCTCCGGCTAGGCTTCACTCACGTAACGTAAAGAATCCCGACGATTCAATCTTTCTAGGCTTCACTCACCTTGAAGAAGAAGAAACCGATTTTTAAAGAAGAACAAGCCGTGTACTTTGGGGTGTTTTATTCAACGTCAAAATCTGACTTCTTTTGATTACCAAGATGCCTTATAAAGGCTACAAAGTGAACCTTAATCTATTAATGAAAACCCTAACTAATTATGAAATAAATAAACTAAATAAATAAAAGAAACTAAAACTAAAAAGCCCATAAAATACAAAAAACGACATTTTAATTATACCTACACTAAGTGATTCCTTTTTCTTTTTGGATTGTAGAATTTGACTTATTGTTTAGTTCCCTTGCAGCCGTGAGTTGTCCTAGCCCTTTTGTATGGGCTGCCTTCCATGCGATTAACCACACTCCTGCCTTTATCCACAATGCCGCCCACTTGATGCCACATCTTGCACGGACCAGCCCGTTTGGTTCAGCCCCATGCAATCTTCCACCAACCGTGCCACCCTTCCAAGTGTAGCCGTGCTCTTCCCATGCATCCTTCCTTGTCCCGTGTCCAACCTTCAAGCCCCACGTCCACGACCCTAACCCCCATGCAAGGTTTACGATTTCTTGGCCCCTTAACCCCTTTGTCAACCTTGTTTTAACTTCAATCTTTGGCTGCCATGTGTCTTTTCCCCCATACAAATACATCCCCTCATAGTCCTCTAGGTGCACATTGTCTTGCCCCCATGCTCCCGCATCAGAAAAGAAGGTACTTCTATATTTCAAACAAGAAGTTTAATAGTTACAGAGTTTTCAAAAAAGATAGATGGAGCTAAAGGATAAGGATTTGAATGATACAAGCTACCATGGCGTTTTTTTTCCTTTTCCTTTGGCTGCTCTATCAGTTGCTTCCCTTTCTCAGCGTAGGCACTCGAGTTCTTCGACTCTTCTTGTGTACTCTTCATCAGCATAGTTCTGTTGTCTGGTGGAACGAGAACGGTAATCAAGTTCTTCACGAAGTCTGTTGTTTTCATCCATCAGAACTCGGTTCATAGACCGCAATTGTTTCTCCTCCGTGATGGCCAGATCACGTTCGTGCTCAGCTTTCATCCAATCATGAGTTGCATTGAGAGCTTGATCATTGATTTCTAGTATAGGAGGTCATCCGTGACCAATGTGGAGGGTGATGTTATGAAAGAGCTGATGGAAGAGAGTGGAGCAGAATTGAGCACACTCATTACGTTGAGATTCCATGTTGATCTTGAGGTCTGTAGACTCGTGTCTGAC
Organism: Codonopsis lanceolata; assembly: GCA_013146195.2. NCBI lineage: Eukaryota > Viridiplantae > Streptophyta > Magnoliopsida > Asterales > Campanulaceae > Codonopsis > Codonopsis lanceolata. The sequence continues at coordinate 80,798,619 of CM028383.1, forward strand.
CTCTCCAAATCTAGTCCAGACATCCTCTTGAAACTGTCGGAGGATATTGGCATTCTTGGCAGCAGCCTTGGATGACTCTGTGGTGATCTCAGCATCAGCCGTGGAGATACTTGTTAACTCCCCAAGTCTGTTATAGATGGCATTCAATCTACTTATGATCTCGTCGTTGGCCAGGGAGGATGGAGAAGGATCGAGGTCTACATGGATTGGCTCAGTAGCAGTAGACGAGGTGGCATCAACAGCAACATGACAAAATGGTTGCTCGAGTGTGTGAGTGCCCCAGATTCTCCCGGATCCAGCGCTCCCATTTTTAGGGGAACACGGGTTGCGGAAGGACATCACTCCTTTCATTCCATTTCCCGTTGTTTAGGGGAAAACGAAATTAAAAGTACAAAAAGAGTGTTTTCGAAAAACGTGTTGAATATACCTCGGTCACTATGTATGCTTAAGTCCATTATGAGTGCTTTGGATTTTTTCGTGTCCCATCCTCCCTTGTTTAGGGGAAAACAAGATATAGAAAATGCATCACCCTTTTCATTCCCATCTTCCCTTGTTTAGGGGAAAACGGAAAAGTGCAAAAAAAGGATGTTGCGAAGGCGCGTGGGAACATGCCCTGCCTCACTATAGACTTAGGTACATTCTGGATTACTATGAGTGCTTTGGGTTTTCCGTTTCTCATCCTCCCTTGTTTAGGGGAAAACGAGATACAGAAAGTGCATCACCCTTTTCATTCCCATATTCCCTTGTTTAGGGGAAAACGGGAAAGTGCAAAAAAAAGGATGTTGTGGGCCTCACTATAATCCAAAATCTTGTAACAGAGTCGCCATCTTTATTTTAAGGAGAAATAAAGAAAAACCAAAAATAACCAGAGTTTGTAAAAAGAGGGTTCGGAGGCTAAGTTACGAGGTGGGAAGGTGTTAGGCACCCAACTTGCCCTTTGGGTCTCAAAAATAGTTTTTGGCTAAAATTTACTTTTATTATATTTATCTAACAAATGAAATAAAACATTTAAACATACATATCTGTATCTACATTATTACAAACTTGCAGTAGCCTCCTTCTAGGAATTACAAATATATTTATAAATATTTGGCCATAATAATGGCTCTTTTTAGTGCTATTTTCTATAGAAATCCGGGCAGCATAAATGCTTATATTTTTCACATCGGGCCGGCTGAAAATAGCACTTTTTTTATAAAACCTCTTAAAGGCTTACCTTTAAGAGCTTAGGTTGTGCTCGCTCTGTCCTTTTGGGAGAGGGAGTCTTTTACTGTTGTGGAGATTCGGGCGGAGTAACTGCTTCCGAAAGTTGATTTTAGGCCTTGGGAAACGGGCGGAGCAACTGCTTGCTTTTTTTTGCTGTTGTTTGCTTGTTTCTGGCGGAAATTGGGCAGAGCAACTGCTTGCTTCTAGCGGATTTGGCCTCTGGATTCGGGCAGAGCAACTGCTCTTTTTTGGATTTTTGGAACGGGGAAATAGGGTGGAATCCTAGCTGGAAGGCTAAGGTTCACTTTGACCAGTTGGTTTTGTGTTTGGGGGAGATTTGACAGAGTTTCGAGGCTTAAGGAAGGATATCTCACAACGCTCTCTGAGAACTCACTGCGGGAGAAACTTTAACTGCGTGATCGCAGTGTGTGAACTGTGTTCGTAAACTGCGTGTTCACTTCTGAAACTCCCTTCGTCATTAAGTTTTCTCTTTTGTGCTTTACCGGCTTGTATCGCGCGCTAAGAGAGTTGCACTTTAGGCAAAGTGTTACAATGCTGGAAGCACTATTGGGCGCCACAAATAATGGATCTGGGCGCCGCGCCTGCTTTGAGTGTGGGTGGCGACTGGGTCCTTTTTTATGCCTCTTTTTGACACTTTGGCCCCAACATTTCACTATTTTGCGCATCTTGCTTTGTCTTTTGCCTTTTTTAAACCATGTAGCTTGACATTCGTTAAGTTTTAACAGGTCTTGATATCGCATGTCATGTCACATACCAGGGGTACGAAATTGGGGTGTCTACAGAACCCCTCAACGATGGAGTTTCCGGGTAACCCGAAGCTTACCAAGTAGACGAACATCATTGATAAGAAATAAACTCCCAAATTTCGTGGAAATTATAATGGGGAGTAATGCAATAGGTAGAAATTATAATGCATCAGTTTATAATGCATTTCAAATCTCACATACCCTAGACATATTTAGTTGGTTATAGCAGGTTATCATAGTTTTTAAGCAGATATGCAATAAAATGCTCTAATGGTCGGACCTATCGAAATAGGCTGCCTACGTATCCCTTAATAAAAGGAATCAGACCAAACATAGTTCGGCCCGATGCAAACAAACAACAGTCATACTTGTGGGATATCATCATAAAACATTGCACCCTCAGGGATAGGCAACCTTCGTCGAATGCAATAGTGGAACCATTCTTTTCCATAAGTGACCCGGGGTATGAACCCCTTGCGGAAAAGATCCAACAAACCAGGTGGAGCACATCATAAAACATTGCATCCTCAGGGATAGGCACCCTTCGTTGAATGCAATGGTGGGACCAATCTTTTCCCTAAGTGACCCGGGGTATGAACCGCTTGCGGAAAAGATCCAACAAACCAGGTGGAGCACATCATAAAACATTACATCCTTAGGGATAAGCACCCTTCGTCGAATGCAATGGTGGGACCAATCTTTTCCATAAGTGACCCGGGGTATGCACCCCTTCCAGAAAAGATCCAAGAAACCAGGTGGAGCACATCATAAAACATTGCATCCTCAGGGATAGTCACCCTTCGTTGAATGCAATGGCGAGACCAATCTTTTCCCTAAGTGACCCGGGGTATGCACCCCTTGCGGAAAAGATTAAACAAACCATCAGATGAGATGCATGCAGGTAAAACATTAATACTTTACCTTTCCTTACCTTTCTTGCTTTTGCTCTGTTCTTCCTTTGCTTTGCTGCTTTCTTTTCTTGCACTGCTTTGATTTCTTGATTTCTTGCTGCTGATTTTTTTTTTCCTTTTTGCTCTTCTCCTTGCTGCATTTTTTTTCTTTTTGTTGCAATTTTTTTCTTTTCTTTGCTACAATTTTTTTCTTTCTCTTTGCTGTGATTTTTTCTTTCTCTTTGCTTTTTTTCCTTTTTATTGCTTTTTTCCTTTTTGCTGCATTTTTTGTTTTCTTTTTTACTTTTCTGCTGGGGATCTTTACTTTTGCCATTGCATTTTCTTTCGCTGCTGCTGCTTTTGCCGTTGCATTTTCTTTGCTGCCGATTATAATTCTGCTCTTCTGATCTTCTTGTGGCTAACCTGCTGAGGATATGAAGTTACCTTTGATTTATGATGGATGGCCGTCAATTTTTTGTTAACAAAGCTAACTTTGTTAATCTTCCGTTAAGTTTTCAGGGCCCTTTTGCAATTTGAGCAAACTTGAGAGTTTGGATGATGTACTTGATCCTTGGAGGGGGGAAAGTGAAATTCCCATTTCTTCTCTTCATTTGTGACGGGCAAAGAGTGAGCAGTAGCTCACTTCACATATTTCCTTACTTCTTTCTTCTTCCTTCGTCATTTCCCCTCTTCCTCCATTGCCGACATTCATTTTTCTTTCATTTCTACTCCTTTTCTCGATTTTCTTTCGCCAAATTGTTTGTTTTGCTCGATAGATGGCTTCTTCCCCATGATCCCAGAAGGGAACGGTGCCGATGTACCCGAATTCGGGCGAGGAAAGAAAGGAACTTCATCCCTTGACCCGAAATCACATCAAGTATCTCTTTTCGAAGGATGACTGGGGCAATATCCTTCGTGATCGGCATACGCACGCGTCTAGTCTTCCTAATCCCGCTGTAAGTTTCTTTTTTTTTTCAAACCCATTTGATTGATTTTTATGATCTGCTGGATTTCTTTACAGTTTTGGACTTTTGGAGTATACATGCTCTTGCTTATGATGCTTATGCATGCAATTTATGTGCTAAAATGATTCAATTTGGCAATTTTACAAAGCAAAAATATGAAATTCGTGCTATTTAATTTTGTAATGCATACTTGAGTAATTGGCACTATTTGACTCTGCGATGCATGTTTCATGTGACTGACATATTTTGACTGAATGATGCATGCTTGAGCTTCAAAATATATTTTATGATGCGTGCTCATGCAATATACTTTTCGGATACATGAAGCATTTTTTTTCCGGATACATTATGTTTGATGCATGCACAATACTGTAGAGATATATTTTATGCAAAATGCCATAGAAATATTTTCTTTTTGATGCTTGGAACATTTCTATTCAAGTGAGTGCAACATGCAATTATTTGGAAATAAATGCATAGGATGAATGGCTAATGCATCAATATAATTTATCATTAGTCTTATGCATGTAAATGCAAATGTACCAAAGGAATATTTAAATGCTTGCTAAAATACCACATGGATATTTTGTCTTAAATGCGTGCAAAAAAATGTAACATGTATATATATATATATATATATATTTTTTTTTTGAATGCAAGAATGCAACATACTTTTTCTTTCGAATTGCCAAAAAAATGTAACATTATTTTCTTTAATGCAAGGATACAGTACATATTTCCTTCCCCTTTTTTGATATGCAGGATGTAATATTTTATTTTGAATGTGACATAAAAAATGCCATAATTTAATGACATGCATAGGAGGCTTAATAAAAGATAGGAATTTTACCTTTTCTTCTATTTCTGGTGCTGAGATGCTGCTCTTTTTTCTCTTTATTTTCAGACGCGTGGGGCTTTGACCAGGATTCGGGCGAGCTGCGATAAAGTCTCGGTCATTTATAACTCAATGCCCCTGCCAGCACGGGTTTTGGTGGAATCTTCCGGCTTTAGCGAGTTCTTGCGTGCTTTCCGTCCCTTCCGCAGTCACCTACCCATCTTCGAGGTCTTGCGGGAGTACTGGTGGGACACCACCCATACCTTCCACTTTGGCTGGGGGAGGCTACTTTGACCCCGTGTGATTTTGCTGCGATCACGAGTATTTCCACCAGCATTGGGCGGACTTTGGAGCCGGATTATCCCCTTTGTCATAATCATGATGTGGTGGAGGATCTCCTGGGTTTTGAACCCGAATATAAGACTGCAAATGAGATCCATATTGGCAGTATCAAGAGTTGGCTTTTAGCAAACACCAGGCAAGTTGATGAAAATGATAGTGAGGCCGTAGCTCGTGTTGCTAGAGCGTTTTTGTTCTTCTTTCTGGGATGTCACTTTTTGCCAACTCATCCACCACTTTGAGGGTTTCCCTCCTAGGATGTTTGTGGGATCTGAACCGCATTATTGAGTATAACTGCGGGCAGGCAGGCTTGGCCGAGCTTTATACTTCCATGGATCGGGCTAGCTGCAATGATTCACCGACCCTCAACGGTTTTGCTCCGCCGTGGGAGGTATCTTTTCTTTTTTCCTGCTTTTAATTTGATTTTTTTGTCAGCATTTTCTTTTCTTTTTGGCTGATTCTCTTTTTTTTTTTTCATGTAGGTCTGCGCCTATTCTCTTTTCCATTTTACTCCGGGCCCATTGCGCAGCCGCATTCACGAGCCACCATTTTTGGCTGAGTTTGTGAATGCCAACCGCGTAGAGCAGGATCGGGATGGCCACTGCTTGGATGCGATAATGATGCGCGACAGGATAGCAAGCTCGAGCTCAGGCACTGTATATTTATCTCCCTGGAGGGGTTTGGTGGGGCTTTATATGACTTCTTTAGAGATGAGCCGATGCCGGATTTTGATGGTGTCGATTATGGTCGACTCATTATACATGGGCGAGCAGGTTAACCATCAGCATGTCTTGTTTCCGGTGGCTCCAGTAGCACCATCTGCACCTCCTCCCTAGGTGATTGTCCCAGACTTCTTGTCGAACAGGTATCTGTACCTGTCGAGGTTTCTTATGCCTCCGAGTGATTATCCAGTCATGGCATATGAGGAGTTCCTAAGGACAGTGCTCCATCCTGCCCCTTCAGCAGCTAGGCGTGTATCTGACATCTCTGATAGGTCGAGGCCTTCTTGTCCAGCTCCTGACATGCAGTCAAAATTTTTTGTGCCTGCCGAGGCTTTCTCCACCTTCTGGTATCGTCGTGGCGGAAGGCATGTGGAGGAAGTTTTACCCGATGTTGACATCCCTGAGAAGTATCATGTTCCAGAGCAGCCCGTGTGGTACATTTTTCTTGCCTCTCTTTTTTTTATACATGTCTCATTCATTTTTTTTGGAGACTTACACATTTTCTTTTGCTGTCTCAACACTTTTCCCAGGTTAATGTATCGTCGTACAAGAGGCTGTTGAGGGGCTTTTTCAGCATCAATAAACTGTATCAGCGGAAGCGGCTTATGGACGATTTTTCCTACTGGGGGAATGATGATGTGAGGCAGACTAGGCGCCGAGATGAGGATGATGATGATAATGAGGCCGGCGGATCAAGTCACGCTCGAGCGAGGGGACGAGAGTTATGGGTGGCCGCCTTGGCATGAGCAGATCTTCTCGTGGTCATTAGCTTCTTTACCTGCATTTATTAGCTTTTTCTTATCTTTTTTTTTTCTATACCATACTTTGTACATATTTCTAAATGCAATGCAATATTATTTTATGATGCATGAATCAAATGCAAAGACTCAATTATTCTAAGAATAAAAGAAATCTAGACCATTATCTAGGGGTAACGACACACTGCAGTTTACGGATGGAGATTTGGAGGGATACACCTTTAGATTTAAAGCGGGCTTTTTTGGCACTCTGTGGGGAAGAAAGGGAAGTCGCCTCTTCCCGTGTTTGATATTTTCAATTTGGTAGGCGAGGCTACGGCCTATCTTCAGCATTTTCTTCCATTTCTTGTGAACAAACAGAACCAGCAGTGGAGCGGTCGGAGCCCGTGTGACGACCCGACCCGGATCCCAATACGAGACCCCGAGGTCGTGCCGTCAAAAACACACAAGATAACAAATAATGGGTAAGGCCATAACGGCGATACGCCAATAACTTTAACATATGCGGAAGCGTAACATAATTAAACGGTGGCGCCCGAGCTAACAAGCTCAAACTAACACAACCAAAGAGATAATGAATCTCTCGGTCCAAAAATTAAAATCACGTGACACAACATTGGGCAAGTAAAACAAAACCACCTGTCATGCAATATCATTAAATAGCAATTTATATACCAAGTCATTGGCGACGTTACAGCAGGAACCCAACATTAAACTAAGTCTACAACTCTAGTCTAGCATGCTTAACGGCTAAAAACATGCCGGAGTAAAACATAACTAACGATATAAATAACTTGATATAGATAGAAACAATATATATTAATATGGCTCGACTAACATCCGTCGGCTCACAAAAGACTAAATAGCATAAACAAGTGCCAATAAAATAATCACAAGGTTTACTACCCATAGTGAAGTTTATATAACTTTACTTCCCAATCGACCTTTCCAAATCAAAGACTACCAATTTATAAACTAATAGCAACCTTCTCACAGAACCACACGTTCTATTGTAGACTCGACGGATTCCTTCAAATCACTATCTCGGCTTGAATCTAAGGAAAACAAGGTAAACAAAGTAAGTCATAAAGACTTAGTAAGCTACTAAAGATGCAATCTCATGGCATGACATCATGCTCAAATAAAACATATACATCTTATATCATGCTCATGATATAACATTTCATGGAATAACCCACAACACAAACCGAAACCTAACCATAGTCTCAAAGATCATCATTTGCATAATTGATCATAAGTAATTCATCTCAATAGAATATGATTCTCAATTCCAATATATTTAACATGTTATCTTCATACTGCACTGTTCATCAAAACATCGTCCACATAACTCAATTATTCCATGGGCCTCACACTTCATCCTTTAACATAATTCATATAAGAACTTATATATGAAAGACAACGGTTTCCATTCTAATCATGATTAGCATGTTATATCTCTAGTATAACACTATATCAAAAGTCATCATTTCATTTGCATGTTACATTTCATATCATAACATTTCATTAAGTAATCATCATCTCATGGATATCATATTATAACCACGTAGCACAACAATTCATACAAGTGCTCGTAAAATAAACCACATAAGAGAGAAGATGATTTTCCTTTCCGTTTCCCGTGTGCAACTCTTGCGGAAACAAACATGTCCTCGATAACCCCAATCGTGGTATCGACGTCCCCGAACAATCCCCGCTCGAGTTCCATAGTGATCAGAGTCATGTTTACTTACTACAACTAAGATCAACTACTTCCCCACCGTGGCCATCGATGGAGGGGTGTGTGCAACCTGGCACGGCGATCCATTGAAATCACGAATCCCACAATTCATGAAGACATTGTATCGTCCTGCCAAAGACTCAAACCAAAAAGATGCCAGCTGGACTCAAACGCAAGCACAGGTAATCCATACTCAAATGCTCACCAAGGAAAAGTACAACATCACGCACTAATCCAATCAAGTAGTCAAGTAGATTTTTACTTTTAAACCACATAGTTATGCACTTCTATGCTAACTAACACATAAACACATTAGAGAAATATTATCAAGTCTCTAATACCCAAGTGTTCTTCATACACTTAAAAACGCTCGGAGGCTTGACCTCCATCAAAACTACCCCAAATTCCGTAGGATTTCAATATGTAGTTCTCTATGTTCATATAAATTCATAATCGACTCCGTTGAGCCATTTCTACTCTTTTCAAATTTCAAGGCATAGAAGTTACTTGCATCATAGCCCTCCTATTATTCATTAGCTATTATTCATGGCTAAGTTCTTAAGGTTAGCAACATTGTGCAACCCAACATTCCACACTTTCCCAATGAAAACCCCAAGACATGGTTCATAAGTCAACACTTAATATGTAAAGTCAACCATTACAATTCAAGCATGCATCTCAATATAGCATTTAATCAAGCATGCTTTCATCCAAAATAAGCATTAATCTAAACAAGATGTAATTTCATCTAGCATGCTCATCACAAAGATATAAATTAATCTAGCATGCTCATAACCTTCAATTCATGAATCATAGTTGACCAACCTATTCTTATTGGCATAAAAGTCAACTCAACCAAATGAAGTCAAACATTACATTTTAATCATGTAATCCATAATAATAATTCATTATACATGCTCACAACCAAAATTCATGAATTAGATAGCATCATTCTCTCATATGCATGATAGTCAACTCTTATTCTTAAAAGTCAAACGAAACATTCAAACATATAATTCATTGTAAAAATTCTTCTTCGTGCTTACAATAAAAAATTCATCAATTAGATAGCATCATACTCTCATATGCATGATAGTCAACTCTTATTCTTAAAGTCAAACGAAACATTCAAACATGTAATTCATTGTAAAAATTCTTCTTCATGCTTACAATAAAAAATTCATCAATTAGATAGCATTATACTCTCATATGCATGATAGTCAACTCTTATTCTTAAAAGTCAAATGAAACATTCAAACATGTAATTCGTTGTAAAAATTCTTCTTCATGCTTACAATCAAAAATTCATCAATTAGATGACAACATACTCTTATGTACATGAAGGTCAACTTTAATCTCAAAAGTCAAACGAAGCATTCCAACATGTAACTCATTGTAAAAATTCATCATTCATGCTTACAATCAAAAATAGAGATTCAACAAGTATACTTCCGAACTCCCAAACATATATCCATTTATAATTCTAACAATTCATAATATCCAATAAACTCCAAAAATCATGTACATCATCAATAACCCATTTACTTCATCAGCTTATAATCAAACCCTAGGTTTAGGAATCATATACTCATCATATCAAAGTTCAAGCTTACACAATGAACCTCCCTAAGATACATTACAAATCATAGAAATCAACCTACACATGTTTCTTAGCAAGTTCACTCTTAACTTGAAATAAAATCGCACAAAGCATGCATGTGTACTCATTGACCTCAAATAGCACCCTTGTTTTCCTTAGGGTCAATGAGCACCAAAAATCATATAAGAAGAGTATAGTAGCTTACCTACAATCAGCCCTACAAGTAAACAAATTGAACATGCAAAGGGTGGAATGTGTTCCCCTTGACCTCCTCTTCACTTCTATGGTTGGGATTTGTAAATGGAGTCTTCAAGCTTTGTCTACCATTGTTGAACACTCAAGAACCTCTCAAGAACTCTCTCAAACCTTCAAGAAATGTTCAGCCACGTTTTTGGAGAGAGATGACAGAAAATGGGAGGCTTAGTGGGTGTATTGGCTTCCCCAAGGCTTGAAAATGTGAGTGGGAAGAGTGGCCAATGCATGTAGGGCTCTTCCCTTGCCAAGTGTCCTCCAAATCACTTAAAACTTCAAATACTTGGTTAGGATTCATTGGTTGATAGTTAAGATGGTTTAGGAACTGAATATGGGGAGTTTATCATTAAGGGTAGGTGTGTAATTGGCCAAAAAGAAAGTCTAACACACAATGAGTGGTCAACTATAGTAGACCAGAATTTGGGTCATTTTACAAAATGTTCCTGTACCGAAATACACGTCCTAAAATTACACAAAAGGTATGGTTAGAAATCTCTATGAGTCTAGTTTCTAACGCATCAAACGGATCCGAATTCCGAGTTTTGTACACAACGTTATGGCCAAAATACTACAGACCTATCGTGGCCTTCAGAAATACGCGAATTACCGAAAATCAAACTCGAGCGTGTGTAAACGTTTACATGGCCACTCAAAAATAATTCTAAGTTAATTCCCCAAGGTCCCCTAGTCATCTAGGGTTAAAATAATACCAACCGAGTAAAATGGTCATAGCCACAACTGGTATGACCTCATATGACAAGTCTACCATGCAAACGAGTCAAACTCGCAAAATAACAGGGTCTTACACGCGCAATAGAGACTCTAACACGCTAACGAGCGTAAATCGAACATCCCAAGGGTATCGGCCTTACCTTATCCTACCTAGCACTACAACAAAAAAAGCCTTTAACAATGTTTTTAAAACGTTGTAATAGACATTTTACAATGTTTTGTAAAACGTTGTGTTAGGCAACGTTGTAATAGGCCCCCCTTTTTTACAACGTTTTAAAAACGTTGTAAAAAGTCTTTTACAACTTTTTTTAAATGTTGCAAAAATTCTTTTACAACGTTTAAAAACGTTGTAAAAGACTTTTTACAACATTTAAAAAACGTTGTAAAAAGTCTTTTACAACTTTTTTTAAACGTTGCAAAAAGTCTATTACAACGTTTTTTAAACGTTGTAATAGACTATTTGCAACGTTTAAAAAAAGTTGTAAAATCTATTTTTCAAAAAAAAATAAATAAATTAATAGCATTTTGTGCATCCCAATGCACCAATCAAGACTCCTGCCAATGTAGTCTGCCCCAGTCTGTGGAGGGTCTGATGTAGTCTTACCCGTGCACGGAGGGAGATTGTTATAGTAGTTTAGGAACCTTGTGTTAGAAAGAAAGAAAAATTAACTAGGAGTATTCTATATCAAGATGATTGATTTAGTATTTTTGCTACCAAAGAAGATAAACAAACATCTTTTGGACCGCTAATTTAGTTATCGAATCTAGAGAGCAACCTACTGGAATTCACTAAGACAGTACCATGAAAATCCTAGAGATCAAGGAGATCCAATTATGTATGCTGAATTTTTCGAAATACAATAGTTTGCAGAAAATTACTTTCACACTATCACTATTGGCATTTCCACCTTTAATATTTCTTGGCATTTCCACCTTTAATATTTCTTGGCATATATAGTTTAAATAGGTGATCACAAATTTTTAATAGCGTTAACATTTCAAATAAAAGTGCTCTACGCAATAACTAATATGCGTAGCTTAGTTACATGCGTTAAGAACCAAGTGTGTTCCATGGATAGAGAACTCTTCAAATAGAAAAGGAAAAATAAGAAACCCTCGTCAAGTAAGATTACCAATTTGAATGTCAAACAGTTCAAGGAAACAATTGTTTCTGTTTTTTAACCACTTGTATCAACTATCAACTTTATATGTTACACGGAGACCTTAATATGTTTGTTACTGCGATACAAAAAGTTAAATTTAAAGTGAATAACAATTTATTTACTGAAATTCCAATTTTTATACTTTGTAACGTTCCAAATGGCAAAGCACACCTAGAACATACCTTTGTCGTAAGGTATTGTCTCACAGCAGCCTCTTGATTATATCTTGCAATAAGATCTTCCATGTCTGTTTTGCTGTACCTAGCCTCTGTTGTGTGGTGGTGAGAACCTTGTTCACTTTATGGCACTCTTCGATGGGAGAGCAATTGCTAAATCACCTCGAGATTGTAAACCCGAGCCCGTAAGTAGATCCATGGTTCTTGAAGGTTCAAGATCATCAAAGTTGGTTGGGAGTTGATATGATGAAGCCATGCTAGTGGCAGAGTTTGCCTCTAAACCACTCTGATTTAAATCGTAGAATGCTGAAACATATCACAGTACCAAATCATATTTAGCACAAATGACAACTCTCCAAAAGACACAAAATATTCATAACTAGTTGCTTCAGACCATTTCTTGATTTTACAAGGGCGGCATTCAATCATAAACTATAGCATATCTTTCAGTTGCAAGAAAGAGAAACCTACACGACCTCGCAGCAACTTCTAGCTCAAGAAATATCAGTTTCTCCATCCAATCCTCTAAAGCACACCTTCGCTGCAATGAAACTAGCCAGTTTTAGGAAAATATTATGAGCATGATCACAAAATAGCTGGTTTGTAAGCTTTTTAAGGGGAAAATATTAAATAGACTAATGTCAACAATAATGCAATACAACCACCCGTTTGAGGAAAATATGTCATCTAGTCCAGCGTACCTATTTCTTATTTCGTAAGTACTTACCTATATCTTATTTCGTAAAGGCTTAACGGTGGTAACAGCTTACAAGTCACTTTTTCTGTGGAACTCTTCAAATAGGGTCACATCTCATCATAGAGATTCTTTCTTGCCAGATTGGCAAAACAAAACACTCAAGATAATAACTACCTCATCCAAAAGTGTCCTGCTTCTCTTTTTCAAAAATCTCTTTGAAGGAGCTGGAGGCAAACAAATACCCTTTTATTAAAAAGCAAATCTTTCTAACTTCCATGGTTTCTTTGGATGCATCTGTCAGCCTCTCAGCGATTTCAGAATCCTTCCATTGGTCATCACAGAGGACCCCTACTGTTGACACATGACCTCCATCGATCAAACCCAACCAATCCATCTACAAGCTTGACAACTTCACGCACGTTTCTGGACAACTACAAAAATGATAACAAGAGACAGTTCATTAACAGAAGCAAACAAAATTTACAGACTGCAGTCTACACACTGTACACACTTCTATTCCTGCTCCAGTCTTATTTATAGACAAAAATGATAGGGTCTCTTATTGACTCATCCATCAAAATGCTTTTGGCAACCATGTATACTAATAGAAAGCCAATGCAAGAAGGCCTAAGGATCTGTCCAAATTCAATGCCCAGCAAAGGTGGCTCCTTGTAACGCCCCAACCTTAATTCCTACTTGGAATTACAAGTCGGTGCGCTAAGCACCCTCCTAGTTAGCCAAATCTTAAACTCAGATCAAATCAACTCAAATTAAATTGTAACGAAAAGAAACGTTATAGTACACACACAAGGATAGAAGTAGGAAAAGAAATCAATCAATTCGATGTCATTTGCTACCTCAAACATGTGAGTGAAAATGTCCGAAATTTGATTCAGCGAAACAAGGCGGCAGGGTCCAATTCAAACCAATGCCAAAACCATACCACAAGGCCGACAAATGAAAATAAGGTATTCATGGAAAGGTGTATGAGTCTACTTTCTATTCCAATTTACAGAACAATATTTCTGAATCTCTAGCCCATGTTATGGTTAAAACAAGAAGTGTCCGAAACAACTTCCGAACAGTCATAGTTTTTGGCTTCCAAAACCAGCTCCAACCGCTCTCAAAATTAACCTATTTTCACAAGGGTTCAATTCGAACATAAATTAGGTATATAAAGGTTGAATTAGGGAAAGAAATGTACCAAAATGAATATAATTTGATAGGTCAAAACCTATGGCAAAAATTGCTAAAACACAAGGCTGTCCAAGAACTTAGCAGAATTATGCCAACTTCCAATTAAATCTGGTACTGATCCGTGAGGCCAAAAATTACAAATAAGGTACCATTGGAAAGCTCTAAGAGTTATCTTTCTAACAGAACAAAAGGAATGTGATTACGCTAAATCTACAGAAAGTTATGACACTTCTAGTAACAAGTGTCCAAACAAAGACACATTAAGAGTTAAAATGATTTCAAATTCAAACTTCAAGGTTTTAGCACTTAGACTTAAATCCATCAAACCAAGACCACCCTATGGTTATAAATTGAAGGCTAATTTAGCTAATTAATCCACACTCAAACATTCTCAAATAGACCATTCTCAAACGTTGTAAGCTCTTTGCTCGGCTTGATTGTGTTATCATCGTCTTTATGTGTAGGAAGTAAAAGGATCTTGAGCAGACAGGAAGTAAAAGGCATCGTGCTTAATCAGTAATAACTCCACCAAGCTAACAGATAGAGAAGAATATAGCATTACAAGTCCATTGCACCATTAATTACCAATTGGTGCATATAAACTAGAGTAACATTAGTATTTCATAGATATCAAAGATACAAGAAGGGGATGAGCGAAACAGTTGCATGATACAATACTACTAGCTACATGGGCAATGGAATTTCAAACATGTCCAAAACATCCCGCAAGGAACCTAGCAAATTCATGATTTATGTTTAATGTGACATACCGAGAACATTACTAACTCGAGCACCGTGACTTCCTCGCTTTTGATTTAACCACGCCTTTTCAACTCAACCACTATCTTCTCTAGACCCTTGCCTTTTCTTGCCTTTTAAATCCGTGAAGCGCACCCAAAAAATGTAAATAAATGTTGAAGAACGATGGAAGTACTACGAAATTACATGAAGTTTAGTTGGATTGCAACCTTACTCCTAGAACTATTTTTCTTGTTAAGAACTTTACTCCTTGAACTATCTAAACACTATTCACAAAATGAAATTATCCAGGTTAAAAGGATTCTGCTATAGGCATTTGCAAATCAATAATGGAGTAAACTTGATGTTACTTGATTTCGATAGAAGACACAAGGAATAGTCACATTTGGAGAAGATTACTCACGATGATTCTGAGAATTTGTTTCTTTGCAAATCTCGCAACATGGCAACCAAATCTTAAAGGAAGTTCATATACGATTTGTTTTGTTTATGTACGATTTGTTTCCCAACCGCAGAAAAAGAAAATTAGCAAACGGAATGACATAGAAAGTAACTAGAATAAATACAATATAAAAGGACCAAGCTCCCAACAGTTTACATTAGATCAAGAGTGTATACACGTCCATGAACAATTATGCCAAATGAGATTGGTCTGCAAATCAACGAGCCGAGTTGGGAGCTATAGCTGGAGCCAAGATCCAAGGTTCCATTAAGCGGTTGTTTCTTAATACCTCTGTCACATCCAATGTCCATACGGTCATGAGTTCAAGAAGTAAAGGTACAACTAAAGATTCCAAAGATATGGAATCTTTCATGATATTAGGTTCAGATACATTTCACACGCTTGTAGTCGTGGAATGCCGAAGAGCTCGGTAGGTATCTTGCTCCTCGAAGTCTGTATTTTGCATCTTCCCGCCATTACAATTGTTTTTTATCGCACCAAACAAATTAAAATGAGACTGTCAAATGCCAATTATTCAATGTATGCTTGCAAGAAGAAACTACAAAATCACATGAAATAGAACTACAAATGTGTATTCGTGTGTCGGCCATGTATATTTAAATAAAACCGGTGGGTAGTATATATATGGTCATGCCGGCGTGGAGTCATACGGAGAAGTGGATAGAGCCCCAAGTGACCAATGAGGTCATTGCACACGTCTTTTCGAACAAAGAATATGTACTTCGTTAGGTGTTAGAAATCAATAACTTAGTAACTCGCATGCATAAATTTACGCTTTGTAAATCATATACGTCCATGGGCTTTTGCTTTGATAGTCGAGCATTCTAAACAAACGACTATTCAACATCCTTACAGAAAGGTCGGCTCCGTCGGCGAGCCTATCGTGTCGAATCGGACCACTAAAACCACAACCAACCAGATCCCGACATAGAAGTTAATAAATTATTTCAAGACAGAAAATACGTAACCGGATGAGCGATATGAAAATAGACTAATGTATCAATGGAAGTTCCCTTACAAGTTTGTTAACTTCATCAAATTTCCAATTTGTGGAGAAAGAGATCCAGTCAAACCTGGATTGTATGATAGATCCCTACATAAAGACATTGTCTCATAAAGAGGATTTCACTAAGCTCTTAACGATTGCGCTTAAAACGATTATACAAGAAGAAAACGATGGTGCAGAAACGTCTGAGTCCGCAATTCCGTCAACCGCTTGATGTCTCCGAAAGGTCACCAGTCAAACCCATACTGATAATGTACCGCAAATAAAAGTAATAAGGTCAACTAAATATGAATTAGAAATTTACGCAACCATTACTAGATGAAACACTGGTGAATAGGTTTTGGTTTTGTTACAAGTGAAGGAAAATGTTTCACATCAAATAAGTACGGAAAAATTTAGATTGACTAGTACTTGCATAGTATAATAACTCTTAATGCATACATAGTAGTAAGATTGAAGAAATATGAATCAAGGACAATATCATTAGTAGGTGAAAACAATGTTAACATACACTAGCTATAAGTTGAACCCTCCCCAATATATAAATGTCATTCGAAATTAGCGTACCTTCAGCAATCCGGACTTTAAGGGAACCGCACAAGTTTGCTAGTCTTGTTTTCTTTCCCAAGGTTAAGTAATCACACAAGTCCGATCAGCCCCGAGAATATATTTTGGACATGACTTGGGCTTCTCGATCTGCTGTCCATTGATCGTTGCGATACAACAAGCAACAATATAGTAAGGTTGGTGAGCTCCGTAAAGAACAGAATTCACAATGGTTCAAAGATAAGAATGCCGCTTAGATGAAGAGATGGTTCAGAAATTAGAGTCTGAAACAGAAACTCTTCTTTCCAAGAAGACTGAATTGAAAACCTTGATCACCACATTAGAGGATAAAATTGGCTCCTTATTTGAAGCTTTGAGATTATCTGAGAAAAAAAGGGTGAACTACATTTGCTCCTGTTGGATTTTTTTTTTTTTTTGCTTGCAGTATTGCTAGTCTTACCTGGTTTCTTTAACCATGCAGCAAGACTCAATGTCAAAAATTTCCAAGGTGGAAGTTGAGAATAAATATAACTTTGGAAAGTTACAATAAGAGATACACAGAAAAGAAGAGGAAATAGATCATCTGAAAAAAGATAACTTTGAACTGCCATGTATGTGAATGCTTGTGAGAATCCAAACCCATTACTTGTCTTATGCCTTAATAACATGCTTGTTTCATGCCTTAACATGTTAGGTATTCCTAATTATTCATGTCTTGCTCACATGAGAGTGTTACGTGCCTAGTTGCTTGAATACCTTCTATGCCTTGCTTGCCTTACCGTTGTACTTTGAGTGTTTGCCTTAGCATGTTTAGCACTCAACCAAGACTTGTTAGAGTTCTATTTTCCTTCATAGACGACTTAGAACGTTCACCTTGATCATAGTAAGCTTGGTTGAAGGTTTAGAAACTTTCTCGCTTTGTTTTGGCCTTAGCGATTCCCCTCGTCTCCGTATTGCTTGTATTTCGTCGTGCGATGTGTTCATTGAGTTCCCGGCCTTGTATTCAAGTCATAACCATGTTTAAACAAGTCTTGATCATGTCCATGTTATCCTAGTTTGATTGGTGCTTGATTGACGTTTGATTCGTTAGCCATTCGTCGCTTGATTCGAGCCTTGTTTTACCTTGTCCCGGGTGTTGTTCGGGAACATTCTGGTACTGATCCACTGAATAGAATTTTATAAAAATTTAGTATGTTTTACCTACATATGTTAGGATACTCTCTGTAAAATTTGGTAATTTTCCAAGGTGTCTAAGTACCTCAATTAGGTCTTGACTTACGGCTGTGCCAGAATTCAGTTTTCAGGAAAACAACTTCTGTACTTGAACTTGTAGTAACCATATCTTGAGCAATATAAGTCCAAATGGAGTACTTTAAAATTCTAAAATATAGTTTAATGAGTCTAGTTTCAGAAAAATCAAAAATCACCTCATTTGGAGTTGTGAGCGATTTATGGTCGATTTTACAAAATTGACTGTCCAGTAACTTTTCAGAAGAATGGTCATGAACTTAGCCCCAGCATCGAGGCGCCCGCCTGGGCTTTGGTGAGGCGCCCGCCTCAACAACAGAGGCCATCTACGGGATTTTTTCCCCCTGTTCTGTTATGTCCGACCTTTGGCACTTTTAACCCCTTCCTAATTGACCCTAAACCATCCTATTAGACCCTAATTGAGTAGGATTAAGCCTAACCTCAATCTTTCTCCTCTTGACACTTGGAATTCCACCAAATCCATGCAAGGTATAAAGCCTCTCTCTTGTTGACTTTGCCATTAATCTTCCATTATCAGATTTCTCTCCTCCCTCTCTTGCCATGGTTAGTGTGTGTAGAGAATAGGTGAGATTGGTGTGTGTGATTTCCCTAGATTGAGCTCCCGACTTCCGTTTGCCGAGCCGAGACCACCGGTGTGAAGCTACCGACGAGGAGATCGTTTCTATCCGATTACTTTGTGCTTCAACTTTCCTTTTCCATGGTGAAGGTAAGCTATTGATCCCCCCTTAGGTTGTATGCTTAGACTTGCCATGATCCCCCTTGTCTATTGATCCCCATGCTTCTCCATGCCCATGCCATGATCTAGGTTGATTCGATCTCTTGAGATTTTGATTAATATGTCTATCTTGTTGCTTGAGGTCTATGCCTAGAATTACTTATGTTCTATGCTTCTTTAGGAGCAACTAATGTCCTTGGATTAACATATTTCGATAACTCTTGGAAACTATGATTTCTAGGGTTCCATATACCATGAATTGTCTATCTTGTTGATTGAGACCTATGCCTAGAATTAAAAGAGTTCTATGTCCCCTTAGGAACAACTATTGTTCTTGGACCAATAACTTTTGATAACTCTTGGAGATGATGACTTCTAGGGTTTCACATGCTACAAACTGTCCATCCTATTGAGCGAGTCCTACGCCTCAAATTGAATACGTTCTATGCCTACTTAAGAATAACAAATGTTCTCGGACTTGCGACTCTTGATAACTCTTGGGAATTATGATTCTAGGGTTTCCTATGCCTTGTATTGATCATCCTATTGGATTGGGTCCTAGGCCTAGTATAAATTGTGATCTATGTTCCCTTGAGAAAATAATGTTCTTGGACCCTTGCACTTTAATAACCTTGAAAGAATGATTCTAAGGCCCTTGAATTCTAATTATCGATAATTCTTAATTACGGCCGTTAAATGGATTAATGACCTAGCCGATCATCTACGAGAACTTAGAAAGGATTTTGGATGCATCTAGCATCTTAACCCCTTTGAATGAATTGGTAGAGACGACTCAGCGGAGTCAAACTTAAGCGAGCTATTGAACAATACCGGCTCAATGATCAATCCCTACGACGTCTTAAACACGTTCCTCTAAGAATGATGATTCTAGACTGTTGAAACTTGAATTGGTTACCTGGCTTGATTCTTGATGTCATAAAATAGAATGTCTATTTGACATATTGAGTTCGCCCTTGTCGAACTCCTTCTGCTGATTATTGATGAAAAATCTTAACTACGGTTGTTTAATAGATTAATGACCTAGCCGATCATGTACGAGAACTTAGAAAAGGTTCATGATGCATTTAGCGTCTTATCCATCTTGGATGAATTGTTATAGATGACTCAACGAGTCAAGCTTAGAAACCATTGAACAATACCGGCTCACCGACCCATCCCTACGACGTTCTAAGCGCGTTTCTAAGAATAATAATTCTAGACTCTTGAACTTGACCTGATTACCTTGCTTGATCTTGAATGTCATATTATAGCATGACTAATTGACATGTGAGTTACTCTTGACGAACTCAATCCTGTTTGGTTATTGATGAGAATAATTTACTTGTCTTGAACGAGATCGCTCTTGTCGACCTCGTTCTATATTGAAATTTTGTTAAGTAAACATTACTTGGCATTTGCATGAGTCGGTGGCATACTGTCTTTGTTCACACACGCCTCCACTTGTGGCCACGGTGGGGAAAGTAACTCCCTTGTTGTAATCATTAAGAGCACCATTGGACTATCCGGGCATCTCCTCGGAAGATCGATGTACTACACACATTCGATACCCGCACTTTCGGATAACGCTTGTATGCGGGAACTACGTAGCGGCCCGGCTCTCGATATATCGATCTATGTGATTTAATTACGAGCACCTATGTGAATCAATGTGCATCTTGAATACATGACCTCTATGATATCTTGTCACGAATATGAAATCTTGCCTGAAAATGATATCTTGCCTTGAATGATGCATATTGCTATGACATGCATGATTGATAGCTTACAAGTCTTTATGACTTACCCTTTCCCCTTTTACTGCTTTAGATCTTAGCAAGACAGGTCCTGCTCGATGACTCGCGGTGTTCGTGCTTTGTGCCCTTTTTGGTGCGCCGATGTTATTTGAAGAGGTGGTTTAGATGCCCTCTTTCCCTTGTTTTATATTTTTGTAAGGACGACGGGTTAAGCAAGTCAACTAGACTATGCTTGGGTATTTGTGTAGAACTTGCTTGTAAATCTTAGCGCTAGTAGTTTAATACTTGTAGTACTTGTAACCTGTTGTCTTAGGCATTGTGTAAGCCGAGCTTTGATTAACTTGTTAGTATTCCTCCACGTATTAGTCTTCGTGAGCATGCTTAGCTCCTTATTAATTCTTGTCTTTGAAGCTGTTAGCATGGGTTCAGGCATGTAGTGTCGCCGAAGACTTGGTTATTTTGTTTAACTGTTTATCAGGTTTAAAAGTTTTAAAAATATCCGGCCGTTTGGTGCCGAGGCGTGCTACGACTCCAATGTTGCGTCACGTCGTTTTTATAAATTAAGTCCTTGCTTGTTTAATTGTCTACTTGTTTCCCTCCTTATTTGGGCGATCCGACCCTCGGTCCCACCTCGGGCCCGGGCCGGGTCGTCACAGTTGGTATCAGAGCTCTCGTTAGCTATAAGCCAGGATAGGTTCCATGGCCTAGTTGGGTTAATTCTTGTGTGAATCATGACGTTGAGTGTTCTCTTTCGTGCCTTATTGGCAAATTCTTGTTAATGAATAGGACTTAGAATCCTAAGTTCATTGTAATCTAGATTCTCGTGAGTACGGTGTTCGTCTTGAGGAATATTACCTTTCACCCGTTTTACTTTCAAGGCGCGGTTATACCAAGAGTGTGTGTTCTTTGCTTTGTAGAGCTATTGTCTCTTGTCGTTGTGAGTGATCTTATAAGCTCGGGTTGTTGATTCGGCGTAATCATCGTGGTGTCGGTAGAGCCTTTGATTATGTTGCATCTTCTTGGCGGCGTGGCTAAGCCTCCCGTAGTACCTAGTGTATTCCTTGATTCCTACATAAGTATATATATATCTTACGTAGTGCCTAATCGTGAGTACTTGGGCGTATAGTGTCGGGGAATTAGAGGACTCTTTCTGTTTCATTATTGAGATTGAAGGGATACCCTTATGCTCAAGGTATCGTTGTGGTTTCAAGTTGAGGCGGGTGAGTACAGATAGGTGATCGCACGACCGATGATTGGTTAATCGTTAGCTCGTTTACGTCTTGACCCAAAGTGATTTGAGGTTTTCTAGCCAATAACTATTTGCTAGCCAAGGACTATTAAGTTATTGTCTTGTACCGTTATTCGACTAATGCATTAGTAGAGTATTAGCATATTGTAAAAGGATTTATCCATCATTAGTGAATCGTTAAGGGTATGAATGTTCCATACATGGTATACTTGCATGGTAGACTAAAATACTATGTACATGATATTGATTTCCATGCCTAAGTGTAATTATATTATATGTGCATGAGACCTTCATAAAGGATGCTCTTATGTGATTTGTAACTCCTCCGCATCCTAAACGGCGGAAGCTTTTGAAGTCACTTGAGAGGGCCCACGACTTGATTATCAAGAGGTATTCGTCGTAGAACTAGAATGGTATAATATGATATAGGAATTGACTGAACCCATGACCAACTGGAATGAAATTGAAAGTGTCATCTTGTTTTACTTGTGCAAATATGTGCAACGTGTATATTGAAATCATGCTACGAATAAATTGAACCTGTGTCATGATCGAATGAATTGCCTGGTATTGAATGCCTTCTTTGAAAGGCGAATATGTGGTCCATGATGATTGACTACTTGATTTTATTGTTAGGACGTTAGATCCTATAGATGCGTGTTGAGACCGGAATAATTTAGTTAGTCTGGAAAAACTTTTTGTTGGAAAGTTGTTAGCTTGGTGCAACTATTGCACGTGCATTCGAGTCACCTGTTTAGTTGATAAAGAAGAATTTTCACCTCATTGTCCACGTTTGTTGGAACTTTGTAAACCTCGATAGTGTCCTTGAACCCTGTCAAGAGTCAAGATGACTCGACTTTGGAATCGATGGGAGATGATATTTAAGCATTTCTTTCCCTGTCGCCTTCGCAGATTCGTTTCTCCATGACCCGTATTTTTGTATACAACTTCTCTACCTTTTTTTGAACTCGTTAACTCAAGCTGTCAGACTCGCACTTTGTTTTGCAAGTGCTTGTCCTCTTCTTGCCTTGTCCTTGTAGCACGACTTTGGGACTACACATTGCTTCCGGCCAGAAATTAGAGTTTTGCGTTGAACTATTGCCAGGGACCTCGCTTATATCTAGAACACCTTACAGAATAACTCCAGCGGAGTTGTGAGAATTGAAAGAGTAGTTGCAAGAACCTCAAGATAGAGAGTTCATTTAACCGAGGGTGTCCCATGGGGTGCACCGGTATTGTTTGTGAAAGGAATGTGGTAGTTTACGACTTTGCATAGACTATCGACAGTTGGACCAGAATACTATCAAGAATATGTATCCCTTGCCACGCATTGATGACTCTTTGATCCACTTCGGGGTTCAGTTGTTTATTCCAAGATTGACATGAGGAGCGGCTATCACCGGTTGAGGGTTAGGCGGAGGATGTCCCTAAGACGACCTTTAAATGCAGCGTTACGGCCACTATGAGTTGTTGTGATGCCGTTTGGGTTGTCCAACGCACCTGCAGTTTTGATGGACCTGATGAATAGGGTTTTTCATGAATATCTCGATTGCTGGTGGTTGTGTTTATTATTGATATTCTCGGGTACTCCAAGTCACGAGAGGAGGTTGACTACGGCTCCTATCCTAGCATTGCCTAGTGTTTCGAAGAACCTTGTGATTTTATCGATGCCTCGTTAGAAGGCTTGGGTTACGTGCTTGTGCCATGGATTCTCATTTGCCATTAGCTGAATTTGCTTTTATAACAGTTACCAGTCTAGTATTGAAATGACGCCATATGAGGCTTATTAGAGATAGATTGCTTGCAGTCCAGAGTAGACAGAAGAGCTACGCGGACAACCGGAGGCAGCGACTTCGAAATTTCAGGTTGGTGACTCGGTATTCTCGAAGGTATCGCCTCGCAGCGGTACTAAGCGATTTGGGAAGAAATGTAAATTTCCACCTAGATTCATTGGCCCATTCGAGATCCTAGAAAGGATTGGAGCTTTGTCGTATCGGTTAGCATTGCCGCCTTCGTTATTGAATGTTCACGATGTATTCCATGTCTCGATGCTACGCAAGTATTTGATAGAGGAATCGCATGTCCTTGTTTACGATGAGATTTCATTCGAACCCGATCTTTCTTATGATGAAAGACCAGTGAGGATTCTTGTTACTAAGGAGCAAATATTGAGGAAGCCACGTGGGAGACCGAGCTTGATATGCGAGAGAAATACCCCTTTCTATTCGGCGACTCGGTAAGAATTTAGGGACTAAATTCCTTTCGGTGGGGGAGGATGTGAGAACAAACCCATTACTTGTCTTATGCCTTAATAACATGCTTGTTTCATGCCTTAACATGTTAGATATTCCTAATTGTTCATGTCTTGCTCACATGAGAGTGTTACGTGCCTAGTTGCTTGAATACCTTCTATGCCTTGCTTGCCTTACCGTTGTACTTTGAGTGTTTGCCTTAGCATGTTTAGCACTCAACCAAGACTTGTTAGAGTTCTATTTTCCTTCATAGGCGACTTAGAACGTTCACCTTGATCATAGTAAGCTTGGTTGAAGGTTTAGAAACTTTCTCGCTTTGTTTTGGCCTTAGCGATTCCCCTCGTCTCCCGTATTGCTTGTATTTAGGTAGATGCGATGTGTTCATTGAGTTCCCGGCCTTGTATTCAAGTCATAACCATGTTTAAACAAGTCTTGATCATGTCCATGTTATCCTAGTTTGATTGGTGCTTGATTGACGTTTGATTCGTTAGCCATTATTGATTCGAGCCTTGTTTTACCTTGTCGGGTGTTGTTCGGGAACATTCTGGTACTGATCCACTGAATAGAATTTTATAAAAATTTAGTATGTTTTACCTACATATGTTAGGATACTCTCTGTAAAATTTGGTAATTTTCCAAGGTGTCTAAGTACCTCAATTAGGTCTTGACTTACGGCTGTGCCAGAATTCAGTTTTCAGGAAAACAACTTCTGTACTTGAACTTGTAGTAACCATATCTTGAGCAATATAAGTCCAAATGGAGTACTTTAAAATTCTAAAATATAGTTTAATGAGTCTAGTTTCAGAAAAATCAAAAATCACCTCATTTGGAGTTGTGAGCGATTTATGGTCGATTTTACAAAATTGACTGTCCAGTAACTTTTCAGAAGAATGGTCATGAACTTAGCCCCAGCATCTGAGGCGCCCGCCTGGGCTTTGGTGAGGCGCCCGCCTCAACAACAGAGGCCATCTACGGGATTTTTTCCCCCTGTTCTGTTATGTCCGACCTTTGGCACTTTTAACCCCTTCTAATTGACCCTAAACCATCCTATTAGACCCTAATTGAGTAGGATTAAGCCTAACCTCAATCTTTCTCCTCTTGACACTTGGAATTCCACCAAATCCATGCAAGGTATAAAGCCTCTCTCTTGTTGACTTTGCCATTAATCTTCCATTATCAGATTTCTCTCCTCCCTCTCTTGCCATGGTTAGTGTGTGTAGAGAATAGGTGAGATTGGTGTGTGTGATTTCCCTAGATTGAGCTCCCGACTTCCGTTTGCCGAGCCGAGACCACCGGTGTGAAGCTACCGACGAGGAGATCGTTTCTATCCGATTACTTTGTGCTTCAACTTTCCTTTTCCATGGTGAAGGTAAGCTATTGATCCCCCCTTAGGTTGTATGCTTAGACTTGCCATGATCCCCCTTGTCTATTGATCCCCATGCTTCTCCATGCCCATGCCATGATCTAGGTTGATTCGATCTCTTGAGATTTTGATTAATATGTCTATCTTGTTGCTTGAGGTCTATGCCTAGAATTACTTATGTTCTATGCTTCTTTAGGAGCAACTAATGTCCTTGGATTAACATATTTCGATAACTCTTGGAAACTATGATTTCTAGGGTTCCATATACCATGAATTGTCTATCTTGTTGATTGAGACCTATGCCTAGAATTAAAAGAGTTCTATGTCCCCTTAGGAACAACTATTGTTCTTGGACCAATAACTTTTGATAACTCTTGGAGATGATGACTTCTAGGGTTTCACATGCTACAAACTGTCCATCCTATTGAGCGAGTCCTACGCCTCAAATTGAATACGTTCTATGCCTACTTAAGAATAACAAATGTTCTCGGACTTGCGACTCTTGATAACTCTTGGGAATTATGATTCTAGGGTTTCCTATGCCTTGTATTGATCATCCTATTGGATTGGGTCCTAGGCCTAGTATAAATTGTGATCTATGTTCCCTTGCGAGAAAATAATGTTCTTGGACCCTTGCACTTTAATAACCTTGAAAGAATGATTCTAAGGCCCTTGAATTCGAATTATCGATAATTCTTAATTACGGCTGTTAAATGGATTAATGACCTAGCCGATCATCTACGAGAACTTAGAAAAGGATTTTGGATGCATCTAGCATCTTAACCCCTTTGAATGAATTGGTAGAGACGACTCAGCGGAGTCAAACTTAAGCGAGCTATTGAACAATACCGGCTCAATGATCAATCCCTACGACGTCTTAAACACGTTCCTCTAAGAATGATGATTCTAGACTGTTGAAACTTGAATTGGTTACTGGCTTGATTCTTGATGTCATAAAATAGAATGTCTATTTGACATATTGAGTTCGCCCTTGTCGAACTCCTTCTGCTGATTATTGATGAAAAATCTTAACTACGGTTGTTTAATAGATTAATGACCTAGCCGATCATGTACGAGAACTTAGAAAAGGTTCATGATGCATTTAGCGTCTTATCCATCTTGGATGAATTGTTATAGATGACTCAACGGAGTCAAGCTTAGAAACCATTGAACAATACCGGCTCACCGACCCATCCCTACGACGTTCTAAACGCGTTTCCTAAGAATAATAATTCTAGACTCTTGAACTTGACCTGATTACCTTGCTTGATCTTGAATGTCATATTATAGCATGACTAATTGACATGTGAGTTACTCTTGACGAACTCAATCCTGTTTGGTTATTGATGAGAATAATTTACTTGTCTTGAACGAGATCGCTCTTGTCGACCTCGTTCTATACTGAAATTTTGTTAAGTAAACATTACTTGGCATTTGCATGAGTCGGTGGCATACTGTCTTTGTTCACACACGCCTCACTTGTGGCCACGGTGGGGAAGTAACTCCCTTGTTGTAATCATTAAGAGCACCATTGGACTATCCGGGCATCTCCTCGGAAGATCGATGTACTACACACATTCGATACCCGCACTTTCCGATAACGCTTGTATGCGGGAACTACGTAGCGGCCGGCTCTCGATATATCGATCCTATGTGATTTAATTACGAGCACCTATGTGAATCAATGTGCATCTTGAATACATGACCTCTATGATATCTTGTCCTGAATATGAAATCTTGCCTGAAAATGATATCTTGCCTTGAATGATGCATATTGCTATGACATGCATGATTGATAGCTTACAAGTCTTTATGACTTACCCTTTCCCCTTTCTTGCTTTAGATCTTAGCAAGACGAGGTCTGCTTTCGATGACTCGCGGTGTTCGTGCTTTGTGCCCTTTTTGGTGCGCCGATGTTATTTGAAGAGGTGGTTTAGATGCCCTCTTTCCCTTGTTTTATATTTTTGTAAGGACGACGGGTTAAGCAAGTCAACTAGACTATGCTTGGGTATTTGTGTAGAACTTGCTTGTAAATCTTAACTGCTAGTAGTTTAATACTTGTAGTACTTGTAACCTGTTGTCGTCGGCATTGTGTAAGCCGAGCTTTGATTAACTTGTTAGTATTCCTCCACGTATTAGTCTTCCGCTGAGCATGCTTAGCTCCTTATTAATTCTTGTCTTTGAACTGTTAGCATGGGTTCCGGCATGTAGTGTCGCCGAAGACTTGGTTATTTTGTTTAACTGTTTATCAGGTTTAAAAGTTTTAAAAATATCCGGCCGTTTGGTGCCGAGGCGTGCTACGACTCCAATGTTGCGTCACGTCGTTTTTTATAAATTAAGTCCTTGCTTGTTTAATTGTCTACTTGTTTCCCTCCTTATTTGGGCGATCCGACCCTCGGTCCCACCTCGGGCCCGGGCCGGGTCGTCAAGATAGAAGAATATTTGAGATGCTAAGTATTAATTCCCAGAGAAAAGTGCTAGAAGTAAAAATAGGGAGCCTATATCAATACAAGATAATTCAATACCAAGCTCAATTTGAAAATTGGCAAATTCAAGAAGCATGTGCTCTATGTGGATTATATTCTCATGCTACTATTTTGTCAAAATTAAAGTATATAATGATACAGCAGGCTAATGCTATGAATATGTATCCCTCGAAAGGCCAAGGAATGATCCATACTCAATACATATAATCTGGTTGGAGGAATCATCTAAAGTTTTCTTGGGGAGAAATAAGCCTTTGCAACCTCAACAATTCAACCTCGGCCACACACAACCTCCACAGGTTGCAAAATCAAAATCAAAATCAACGAGAATTGAAGAAGTTCCCAAGCAAGTAGCAAGTAAAGGTCAAGCATCATTGATGAGTATAATGCTTGAAGAAATTCGAAAATCTGAAGAAATGTTTTGAAAATTCAGAAGCAAATAAAAGAGAAAGAAGGGAAGTTCTAGTCAAGCCAGCAAGCTAAGTCAATCAGATCACTGCTTGAGTGGTAAGGTGATAGGTGAAAAAGAAGGTAAGTGATTCGATCCTCCTTCTAATATACATGCTTGATGAAAATTACGAAAAGTAATAGAAAAAAGAAATCGAAAAAGATAGTGTTAGTGATAAAGTGATTGATGATTTAAATAAAGAGGTAGAAAAAGAAAAAAGAAAGTAGAGGTAGAGTTAGAAGTTCCAAATAAGGAACAAGAAAAAGAAAAAGAAATTCAAAATAAAGACAACACAGTTGAAGTAGATAAAAAATTAGATCAAGAAGAAGAGAACCTTATTTGGCTCCACCACCTTCGTTCCTCGGTCCGTTCAAAGACTTATGAAAAAGCAGAATGGACAAACAATTCACGGTATAATATGTTATCCAAAGTAAATAATAAATTTACCTTTGCTTAATGTTATTAAAATATTCCAGCATACATAAAGTTTTCAATCTTCACTCTAAACACAAGTTTGAAAACAACGAAAAGATTGTTGTTTAGAAAGCGTCGATTACGTTTTCAACAGAATTACCACCTAAGTTGAAGGACCCAGCAACTTTAATATTCAAGTTTCCTTGAGACTCTAAAAGATGAAAGCAATGCTAGATTTAGAAGCAAGTATTAACTTGATGCCTTTCTCGGTCTATAAACAATTAGTCTAGGAGAACTAAAACCCACTAATATGCAATTACAACTAATTTGATATCAGTTAATATCCTTGGGTATAGTGGAAAATCTAGTTAGGGTTGATAAATTGATCATACCGATGAACTTTGTGGTTCTTGAGATGGAAAGGAAGATACTAATAATGAAGTCCCAATATTGTTAGGCGGACCATTTATAAGCAGCTATAATACAATGATAAATGTGAAAAATGGTAAACTCACAATGTCGGTCCTGGTGAAACAATTGAAATTTACGTGTTTGATGCTATGAATAGACCTAGTGACATGAGTGCTTGTTTTCAATTGATGAGATTAAGTATCAGCCGAAACTTTTTGAAGAAGAGCAAGATTATGAGAGAGACAGATTTGTGTCTATATGATAGCCCTATTCCTCATAAAAATTGACATTGAGGAATTGAAGAAAGAAGAAAGATTAGAAAAAGAAGAAAGCTAGAAAATTTAGTAAAAGAAAGATGAAAAAATAAGGTGAAATCATTAATTCGATGAGTCAAAAGAAAAGAGTTGAAGAAAGTTATGAAATTAAAGAAGATGAAGTAGAGATTCTAAAATCTCTCTTTGAAGATGATGAAGATATTAAGGAAGAAAAACAAGAAGAGAATAATGAGGCTAAAATAAAAGAAACAATTAAAGCGAGAAAATTACGAATTTATGCCTTCATTAATTCTCCCAAAGTCGAAAGAATTAAAGCCATTACCATCCCACTTAAAATATGCATTTTAGGGAAGGTAACACTGTTATTATAGCGGCCAGGCTTATCGGAAAAACAAGAAGAAAGTTTGTTAAAGTTTTATGGACACATAGAAGCTCTTGGGTGGTCTTTGGCGACTTAAAAGGAATTAGTCCCTCTATGTGTATGCATAAAATTCATTTAGAAGGAAAGGTAACCTTCAGAGAAAACGAGAGAAGACTTAACCCACACATGGAAGAAGGCGTTAGGAAAGAAGTTCTTAAGCTCTTAGATCTTGAGTATAATTTACCACTATATCGGATAGTAAATGGGTTAGTCTTGTCCAAATAGTTCCTAAAAAGTCGGGAATTCTTGTTGTCAAAAAATGATAAAGATGAATTAGTACCCTCTGAGGACTATTCGGTTATAGAATGTGTCGATTTGCGTAAATTAAATGCGGCAACAAAGAAAAGACCACTTTCCTTTGCCATTTATTGAC
This sequence comes from Codonopsis lanceolata, assembly GCA_013146195.2. Classification (NCBI taxonomy): domain Eukaryota; kingdom Viridiplantae; phylum Streptophyta; class Magnoliopsida; order Asterales; family Campanulaceae; genus Codonopsis; species Codonopsis lanceolata. Next base: position 80,828,863 of record CM028383.1, read on the forward strand.
CAAATTCTTGAAAGATTAGCGGCCATGAATACTATTGTTTTCTTGATGGTTTTTTACGGGTATAATCGGATCCTGTTGCACTGAAGACCAAGAGAAAACAACATTTATGTCCCTTTGGTACTTTTGCCTTTAGGAGAATGCCTTTTGGGTTATGTAATGCACCGACTACTTTCAAAGATGCATGATTTCTATATTTTAGGACTTAGTTGAAAGATGCGTAGAAGTTTTCATGGATGATTTTTCGGTTTTCGGAAATTCTTTTGATCCTTTGTTTAGAAAACCTTACATACGTCACGAAAAGGTCTTTGCGAAACTAATTTAACGTTAAGTTGGGAGAAAAGTCACTTCATG
>CM028383.1:80829313-80914584 GCA_013146195.2 Codonopsis lanceolata
ATTGAAAAGTAGTTGCAAGAACCTCAAGATAGAGAGTTCATTTAACCGGGTGTCCCATGGTACACCGGTATTGTTTAATGAAAGGAATGTGGTAGTTTACGACTTTGCATGAAGACTTCGACAGTTGAACGAGAATACTATCAAGAATATGTATCCTTGCCACGCATTGATGACTCTTTGATCCACTTCGGGGTTGATTGTTTATTCCAAGATTGACATGAGGCGGCTATCACCGGTTGAGGGTTAGGCGGAGGATGTCCCTAAGACGACCTTTCGTGCAGCGTTACGGCCACTATGAGTTGTTGTGATGCCGTTTGGGTTGTCCAACGCACTGCAGATTTTGATGGACTGATGAATAGGGTTTTCATGAATATCTCGATTGCTGGTGGTTGTGTTTATTATTGATATTCTCGGGTACTCCAAGTCACGAGAGGAGGTTGACTACGGCTCCTATCCTAGCATTGCCTAGTGTTTCGAAGAACCTTGTGATTTTATCGATGCCTCGTTAGAAGGCTTGGGTTACGTGCTTGTGCCATGGATTCTCATTTGCCATTAGCTGAATTTGCTTTTATAAAACGATTGCCAGTCTAGTATTGAAATGACGCCATATGAGGCTTATTAGAGATAGATTGCTTGCAGTCGAGTAGACGAAGAGCTACGCGGACAACAGGAGCGACTATTTTTCGAGAATTCGAGGTTGGTGACTCGGTATTCTCGAAGGTATCGCCTCGCGCGGCGGTACTAAGCGATTTGGGAAGAAATGTAAATTTCCACCTAGATTCATTGGCCCATTCGAGATCCTAGAAAGGATTGGAGCTTTGTCGTATCGGTTAGCATTGCCGCCTTCGTTATTGAATGTTCACGATGTATTCCATGTCTCGATGCTACGCAAGTATTTGATAGAGGAATCGCATGTCCTTGTTTACGATGAGATTTCATTCGAACCCGATCTTTCTTATGATGAAAGACCAGTGAGGATTCTTGTTACTAAGGAGCAAATATTGAGGAAGCCACGTGGGAGACCGAGCTTGATATGCGAGAGAAATACCCCTTTCCTATTCGACGACTCCGGTAAGAATTTAGGGACTAAATTCCTTTCGGGGGGAGGATGTGAGAACAAACCCATTACTTGTCTTATGCCTTAATAACATGCTTGTTTCATGCCTTAACATGTTAGATATTCCTAATTGTTCATGTCTTGCTCACATGAGAGTGTTACGTGCCTAGTTGCTTGAATACCTTCTATGCCTTGCTTGCCTTACCGTTGTACTTTGAGTGTTTGCCTTAGCATGTTTAGCACTCAACCAAGACTTGTTAGAGTTCTATTTTCCTTCATAGACGACTTAGAACGTTCACCTTGATCATAGTAAGCTTGGTTGAAGGTTTAGAAACTTTCTCGCTTTGTTTTGGCCTTAGCGATTCCCCTCGTCTCCGTATTGCTTGTATTTCGTCAGTGCGATGTGTTCATTGAGTTCCGGCCTTGTATTCAAGTCATAACCATGTTTAAACAAGTCTTGATCATGTCCATGTTATCCTAGTTTGATTGGTGCTTGATTGACGTTTGATTCGTTAGCCATTCGTCGCTTGATTCGAGCCTTGTTTTACCTTGTCCCGGGTGTTGTTCGGGAACATTCTGGTACTGATCCACTGAATAGAATTTTATAAAAATTTAGTATGTTTTACCTACATATGTTAGGATACTCTCTGTAAAATTTGGTAATTTTCCAAGGTGTCTAAGTACCTCAATTAGGTCTTGACTTACGGCTGTGCCAGAATTCAGTTTTCAGGAAAACAACTTCTGTACTTGAACTTGTAGTAACCATATCTTGAGCAATATAAGTCCAAATGGAGTACTTTAAAATTCTAAAATATAGTTTAATGAGTCTAGTTTCAGAAAAATCAAAAATCACCTCATTTGGAGTTGTGAGCGATTTATGGTCGATTTTACAAAATTGACTGTCCAGTAACTTTTCAGAAGAATGGTCATGAACTTAGCCCCAGCATCTGAGGCGCCCGCCTGGCTTTGGTGAGGCGCCCGCCTCAGCAACAACAGAGGCCATCTACGGGATTTTTTCCCCTGTTCTGTTATGTCCGACCTTTGGCACTTTTAACCCCTTCCTAATTGACCCTAAACCATCCTATTAGACCCTAATTGAGTAGGATTAAGCCTAACCTCAATCTTTCTCCTCTTGACACTTGGAATTCCACCAAATCCATGCAAGGTATAAAGCCTCTCTCTTGTTGACTTTGCCATTAATCTTCCATTATCAGATTTCTCTCCTCCTCTCTTGCCATGGTTAGTGTGTGTAGAGAATAGGTGAGATTGGTGTGTGATTTCCCTAGATTGAGCTCCCGACTTCCGTTTGCCGAGCCGAGACCACCGTGTGAAGCTACCGACGAGGAGATCGTTTCTATCCGATTACTTTGTGCTTCAACTTTCCTTTTCCATGGTGAAGGTAAGCTATTGATCCCCCCCCTTAGGTTGTATGCTTAGACTTGCCATGATCCCCCTTGTCTATTGATCCCCATGCTTCTCCATGCCCATGCCATGATCTAGGTTGATTCGATCTCTTGAGATTTTGATTAATATGTCTATCTTGTTGCTTGAGACCTATGCCTAGAATTAAAAGAGTTCTATGTCCCCTTAGGAACAACTATTGTTCTTGGACCAATAACTTTTGATAACTCTTGGAGATGATGACTTCTAGGTTTCACATGCTACAAAGCTGCCCATCCTATTGAGCGAGTCCTACGCCTCAAATTGAATACGTTCTATGCCTACTTAAGAATAACAAATGTTCTCTGACTTGCGACTCTTGATAACTCTTGGGAATTATGATTCTAGGGTTTCCTATGCCTTGTGTTGATCATCCTATTGGATTGGGTCCTAGGCCTAGTATAAATTGTGATCTATGTTCCCTCGAGAAAATAATGTTCTTGGACCCTTGCACTTTAATAACCTTGAAAGAATGATTCTAAGGCCCTTGAATTCGAATTATCGATAATTTTAATTACGGCCGTTAAATGGATTAATGACCTAGCCGATCATCTACGAGAACTTAGAAAAGGATTTTGGATGCATCTAGCATCTTAACCCCTTTGAATGAATTGGTAGAGACGACTCAGCGGAGTCAAACTTAAGCGAGCTATTGAACAATACCGGCTCAATGATCAATCCCTACGACGTCTTAAACACGTTCCTCTAAGAATGATGATTCTAGACTGTTGAAACTTGAATTGGTTACCTGGCTTGATTCTTGATGTCATAAAATAGAATGTCTATTTGACATATTGAGTTCGCCCTTGTCGAACTCCTTCCTGCTTGATTATTGATGAAAAATCTTAACTACGGTTGTTTAATAGATTAATGACCTAGCCGATCATGTACGAGAACTTAGAAAAGGTTCATGATGCATTTAGCGTCTTATCCATCTTGGATGAATTGTTATAGATGACTCAACGGAGTCAAGCTTAGAGAGCCATTGAACAATACCGGCTCACCGACCCATCCCTACGACGTTCTAAACGCTGTTTCCTAAGAATAATAATTCTAGACTCTTGAACTTGACCTGATTACCTTGCTTGATCTTGAATGTCATATTATAGCATGACTAATTGACATGTGAGTTACTCTTGACGAACTCAATCCTGTTTGGTTATTGATGAGAATAATTTACTTGTCTTGAACGAGATCGCTCTTGTCGACCTCGTTCTATACTTGAGAATTTTGTTAAGTAAACATTACTTGGCATTTGCATGAGTCCAGCTGGCATACCTGTCTTTGTTCACACACGCCTCCACTGTGGCCACAGTGGGGAAGTAGCTCCCTTGTTGTAATCATTAAGAGCACCATTGGACTATCCCGGGCATCTCCTCGGAAGATCGATGTACTACACACATTCGATACCCGCACTTTCCGATAACGCTTGTATGCAGAACTACGTGCCCGGCCTCGATATATCCTGATCCTATGTGATTTAATTACGAGCACCTATGTGAATCAATGTGCATCTTGAATACATGACCTCTATGATATCTTGTCCTGAATATGAAATCTTGCCTGAAAATGATATCTTGCCTTGAATGATGCATATTGCTATGACATGCATGATTGATAGCTTACAAGTCTTTATGACTTACCCTTTCCCCTTTTAATCGCTTTTAGATCTTAGCAAGACAGAGTCCTGCTTCGATGACTCGCGTGTTGTGCTTTGTGCCCTTTTTGGTGCGCCGATGTTATTTGAAGAGGTGGTTTAGATGCCCTCTTTCCCTTATTTTATATTTTTGTAAGGACGACGGGTTAAGCAAGTCAACTAGACTATGCTTGGGTATTTGTGTAGAACTTGCTTGTAAATCTTAACTGCTAGTAGTTTAATACTTGTAGTACTTGTAACCCTGTTGTGCCGGCATTGTGTAAGCCGAGCTTTGATTAACTTGTTAGTATTCCTCCACGTATTAGTCTTCCGCTGAGCATGCTTAGCTCCTTATTAATTCTTGTCTTTGAACTGTTAGCATGGGTTCCGGCTTGTAGTGTCGCCGAAGACTTGGTTATTTTGTTTAAGCTTATCGGGTTTAAAAGTTTTAAAATATCCGGCGTTTGGTGCCGAGGCGTGCTACGACTCAATGTCACACGTCGTTTTTTAAATTAAGTCCTTGCTTGTTTAATTGTCTACTTGTTTCCCTCCTTATTTGGGCGATCCGACCCTCGGTCCCACCTCGGGCCCGGGCCGGGTCGTCACACCTGCCGTCCAACATATGACTTCATAAAATGTTGAAAAAAGTAATTTACCCAGATCATTATCGAGCTTAATATTCAAAACTTTAGACTAGATTATATGATGTAATTTCTACCAAAAGAGAAATGAAAGAAATTACCTTAACCAAGATCGTTCTAAGACAAGTCGTTGTTGGTGTAGAAACCGCACCCCCTACCTAAAGAGATAGGATACTTGGTTTGAAGCGCCACAACCAATTACACCAAGGTTGGTTGATAAGCTAGGAAAGACGCCACAAGTTTTGTAGGAGACTATAAACTTGATAAGTCTAAAGTTAAAGAACCAAAAAGAGTTGAATAACATTCACTCAAGATTAACATACAAAATCTGATTTGCAAGGCTACAAAAGAGGCCTATTTATAGGCTAATATGGTGGAGAATACAATGTTCATGATGTCATCAATGAGGTCATCGATAAGCTAATCCACTTATTCATAAGTTGTACTAGCTATCTTGATAAGCTATCAAAGACTCTTGAGTTCTCCAAGTTCATGAATGGATCCAACTTATCTTGAATGGAATTTTCTAGATTTAAAGAGAAAATTCGGATGCCTCCTTTATTGACTTTGAAAAGGCTGAATTTTGGTCTTGTTTTGGGCTCAAAATGTACTCCTTCTTTGGGCTAGAGTTCCATCACCATGAGACTCCATTTTGTACTTCAATTGGGCCTTCTTTCTTATGTTTTTAAGCTAGACCAATCAAAGACTAGGGCCTAGTCTTGATTAATAACATGGACTAAAAGGACTTGATTTGTTTGGTTTCCTTGAGTTGTAACTTGAGCTTGAATCCAACAAGTTCCAATTAAACCATGGATAGCATCCTTGAATTCTTTGGACTTGGACCTAGTGATAGGTCCAACTTGCCATTTCAATGGGTCTTGTTCTCTTAGATTTGAGCTCTCGGATTGAACTACATCATCCCCCCCTTCTTGAGAGTGATTTGTCCTCAAATCGCTTGCTGCATCAAAAGGAGTCAAGTCAGTAACATTAAAAACCTCATGCACATTATACTCACTAGGCAAGTCAAGACGATAAGCATTATCGTTAATTCGCTCAAGCACTTGAAATGGTCCATCTCCTCTTGGTTGTAACTTTGATTTCCTTTGCGTTGGAAATCGCTCCTTCCTTAAATGCAACCAAACCCAGTCTCCTGGTTCAAAGATAACTTTGCGTCTTCCTTTGTTGGCTTTATCCTCATACTTCTTGGTCCTTTCCTCAATATTGAGCCTTGCTTTTTCATGGATCAGCTTCACAAATTCTGCCTTCCTTTTGCCATCTAGATTAGTCCTTTCATTCAAAGGTAAAGGAGTTAAATCCATAGGAGACAAAGGATTAAATCCATAAGTAATTTCAAAAGGAGAAAACTTTGTAGCAGAATGTTTAGCACGATTATAGGCAAACTCAACATGGGGTAAACATTCTTCCCAAGTCTTGGTATTTCTACCAATGATTGTTCTAAGCAAAGCAGAAAGAGTTCTATTGACCACCTCCGTCTGGCCATCAGTTTGTGGATGACAAGTGGTAGAAAACAACAATTTTGTACCCAACTTTCCCCACAATGTTTTCCAAAAGTAGCTCAAAAATTTTGTGTCACGATCGGACACGATGGTTCTTGGCATTCCATGTAACCTGACAATATCCTTGAAAAACAAGTTAGCAATATGAGAAGCATCATTGGTCTTTTTACATGCTATAAAATGCGCCATCTTGGAAAATCTATCAACAACCACAAAAATTGAGTCATTGCCATTTTTGGTTCTAGGCAAACCCAAAACAAAGTCCATAGAAAGATCAACCCAAGGTTCTTTAGGAATGGGGAGAGGTGTGTACAAACCATGGGGTTGAACTTTAGACTTAGCTTTCTTGCAAACAATACACTTTTCACAAATCTTTACAACATCACCTTTCATTTTTGGCCAAAAGAAATGCTCTTGCAAAATAGCCAAAGTTTTATCAATCCCAAAATGTCCCATAAGTCCCCCACCATGTGCTTCTCGAACCAAAAGTTCCCTAGTGGAAGAATTAGGAACACAAAGCTTTGCTTCTTTGAAAAGAAACCCGTCATGTTTGAAAAATTTCTCAAAAGAACCCCTTTCACAAGCTTGAAAAATCTGACCAAAGTCTTGGTCATTTTGGTAAAAATCTTTGATTTGTTCAAAACCAAGCAATTTAACATCAAGAGTAGAAAGTAAGGCATGCCTTCTTGATAAGGCATCGGCAACAATGTTTTCCTTACCTTTCTTGTATTTGATGACATATGGAAATGTCTCAATGAATTCTACCCATTTTGCATGCCTTTTGTTTAGCTTGTGTTGTCCTTTCAAGAACTTTAAAGACTCATGGTCGGTATGTATTACAAATTCTTTGGCCACGTGTAATGTTGCCAAGTTTCCAAGGCTCTTACCAAAGCGTACAACTCCTTGTCATAGGTAGGGTAATTGAGAGCCGCCCCACCTAGTTTCTCACTAAAATATGCCACGGGTCTTCCTTCTTGTATCAAGACTGCGCCAATACCTACACCAGAAGCATCACATTCAATTTCAAATGTTTTATCAAAATTTGGTAAAGATAAAAGAGGGGCATTAGTTAATTCAAACTTTAAATTCTGAAATGCTTCCTCTTGTTCTTTTCCCCATTTGAATTCAACATTCTTTTTTATCACTTCTTAGGGGTCTACTGCTAAAGTTCCTTACAAACCTGCGATAGAAACTTGCTAACCCATGGAAACTTCTTACCTCACTTACATTTTTCGGACTTGGCCAATCTTGGATGGCCTTTACCTTTTCCATGTCGACCGAAATGCCTTTACTAGTTACAATGTAGCCAAGAAAGTTTACTTCCTTCGTGCAAAATTCACACTTCTTCAAGTTGGCATAAAGCCTTTCTTCCCTAAGAACACTCAAAACAAGAGTTAGATGTTCAAGATGTTCCTCCAAACTTTTGGAGTAAATCAAAATATCATCAAAATACACAACAACAAATTTGCCAATAAAATTTCTCAAAACATGATTCATCAATCGCATAAAGGTGCTAGGTGCGTTAGTAAGGCCAAAAGGCATAACTAACCACTCATAAAGTCCATGCTTTGTTTTGAAAGTTGTTTTCCACTCGTCACCTGCTTTCATGCGAATTTGATGATACCCACTTTTCAAATCAATTTTAGAGAAAATTATGGCACCATGCAATTCATCTAACATATCATCAAGCCTAGGAATAGGATGACGATATTTAATGGTTATGTTGTTTATGGCACGACAATCAACACACATGCGCCATGTACCATCCTTTTTGGGCACCAAAAGTACGGGTACCGCACATGGACTAAGACTTTCCTTTACCCATCCCTTACCCAACAATTCTTCAACTTGTTTTTGAATTTCCTTGGTCTCCTTGAGACTAGTTCTGTATGCTGGTTTGTTGGGAATTGATGCTCCAGGAACAAAGTCAATTTGATGCTCTATTCCCCGAATTGGTGGTAATCCTTTTGGAACTTCCTCGGGAAAGACATCTTCAAATTCCTGCAAAAGTGAAAGTACACTGCTCGGTAGTTCACCGGCCAATTCATTAGTATTCAAGTTCGCTTCTTTGAACATAAGAAGCACAAAAGATAAGCCACAATTTATAGCCTCTTTGATCTCTCCTTTTTTTGCAATCATACACATCTTTTCTCTTGACACAAGGGATTCTATTTTTTTCCCTTTCTTTTCTTTTTCATCTTTTTCTTCTCTTTTTCTTTTTTTCTTTTTTCTCTCTTTTTCTTTTTTCTTTCTTTTCTTTCACTCTTTCTTTTTCTCTCTCTTTTTCTTTTTCTTTCTCTTTTTCTTTCACTCTTTTTTCTCTCTCTTTTCTTTTCTTTTTCTTTTTCTTTCACTCTTTCTTTTTCTCTCTCTTTTTCTTTCTCTCTTTCCTTTTCATCTTTTTGCATCCTCACTTGATCAGCATATACTTGACTTGGTGACATAGGTACAAGAGTTACATTTCTATCTTTGTGAACAAATGAATACTTGTTGGTATAACCATCATGCTTGACACGTTTGTCATACTGCCATGGTCTTCCCAACAGTATATGGCCAGCTTGCATAGGTACAACATCACAAAGTACCTCATCTTCATACTTCCCTATGCGAAATGGTACAATTACTTGCTTAGTAACTCGAACTTCGCCATAGTCGCTAAGCCATTGAAGTTTATATGGCTTAGGATGCTTTAAAATGGGCAAGTCTAACTTTTCCACCATAGAAGTACTAGCAACGTTAGTACAACTACCACCATCAATAATAACATTACATACCTTGCCATTCACAAAGCATCGAGTGTGGAATAAGTTCTCTCTTTGAGCATCATCTTCATCTTTCATTTGCAAGTTTAAAACTCGCCTTGTAACCAAAAGATCTCCTTGGGCAGGTAACTCCTCCTCATCAGATTCTCTAAGTGAGGAAATAGAACATTTGTCTTCTTCAACATCAGTCTCATACTCACCATCATCACGAATAATCATTGCAAGCTTATTTGGACATTGGCTTGCGATGTGACCCCTGCCTTGACATTTAAAACACTTTATATCACGATTTCGTGAAGTAGAAGAATCATTGTTACCTTTAGAAGCCCCTTCATTTTTTGACGCCGGCTTAGAGAATGAGGAAGTGGAAGGCTTATCTTCCTTCTTTTGGGTGCTTGCCTTCCAATTGTTATTGCGAGCACTTCCCCCCTTCTTGAGTTGTTTCTCGACTTTTATTGCTTGATGCACCAACTCCTCCATCTCAACATAATGATACATTTCCACCCTATCTTGAATCTCGTGATTCAAACCATTCAGAAAGCGAGCCATTGTAACTTCACGATCTTCCTCCACATTGGCCCTTATCATAAGAATCTCCATCTCTTTGTAATAGTCCTCCACACATTTGGATCCTTGCCTAAGTCCTTGCAGTTTATTATGAAGTTCACGATAATAGTAGCTAGGGACAAATCTTCTTCTCATGATTGCCTTCATTTCCCTCCAAGACTTAACGGGTGGTCCCTGTTTCTTCTCCTACTCACAACCAATTGATCCCAACAAGTTAGTGCATAGTCAGAAAATTCCGTGATAGCTAATTTTACCTTCTTGATGTCGGAATACCGGTGACAATCAAAAATAAATTCTATCTTTTTCTCCCACTCCAAGTATGCTTCGGGATCTGACCTACCATGAAAAGCTGGAATTTTCATCTTAATTGAACTCAAGTTATTGTCTTCAAGTGGCCTTCTTCGATTTCGCCGCCTTTCATGTTCAAAATTCCTGTCCCAATCAGTGCTTCCAACTTCATCTCTATCCTCTTCTCTTTGGTTTGTGGCACGAGTAGACCTTTGTGACTCTTCCTCCAATCGGTCCATTCGTTCATGCAAGGGTTCTAACTCATCTCGTAACATCCTCCTCATTTCCCCTATCAAGGCTTGCATTTGGAGTGTGTTCAAATTTGGTTGTTGAACGTCTTCATTGGTTTGAGACATGATGTTCCTGAAAAATACAAGAAAATACCTCACAAGGAAAATTTCACTCCCTCACGTGTTTTCTCTCGATTTTAGGTGAACACTCACACTCAAAAATCTCTCAAAGATAGTCTCACCTTTATTCTCTCTTAAGGTTCTTATTAAACTAAAGAACAATTATCAAGTAACTTGTGGATTCTCTCTATCTTACCAAACAATCAAGGATATACAAGGTTGTAATGAAAATGAGAAGAAACTTGATAGTACCAACAAGATTTGATTTGTACCAATGGGAACAAAAGAAACTTATGGCAACCAAAAGAAATAGATTAGCACCAAAGACAACAAACGACACTTGATGAAACCAAAATGGAGCTTGAGTAATAATATGTTCAAGATTCAATGAGTATCAATCAAACAAAAGAAACTTGAAGCGTTTTTTTTTTTTTTTTTTTGCTGCACTTTTTTTTTGCTGCTCTTTTTTTTTTTTGTTTTTTTTGTTTTTTATAAGAAGAAGAAGAATTGATTTTTTTTTTTTGCTACTTGACTAGAAGAAGAATTGATTTCCAACCCCCAAGAGATTCCTTGCCAACTTGTGACCAAGCCCAATATAAGATGTGAATAATGAAAAGAAATAAGTTAGAAGAAGAATTGATTTCCCAACCCCCCAAGATTCACTGATAAAATTCCTTGCCAACTTGTGACAAAGCCCAATATCAAGATGTGAATAATGAAATACCGAGAAAATCAAAAGATGAGAAGAGAAGGATAGTATGACTTCTTAGAATTGGCTCTGATACCAAATGATGTAATTTCTACCAAAAGAGAAATGAAAGAAATTACCTTAACAAGATCGTTCTAAGGCAAGTCGTCTTGTTGGTGTAAAACCGCACACCCTACCTAAAGAGATAGGATACTTGGTTTGAAGCGCCACAACCAATTACACCAAGGTTGGTTGATAAGCTAGGAAAGACGCCACAAGTTTTGTAGGAGACTATAAACTTGATAAGTCTAAAGTTCTCAAAGAACCAAAAGAGTTGAATAACATTCACTCAAGAATAACATACATGATCTGATTTGCAAGGCTACAAAAGAGGCCTATTTATAGGCTAATATGGTGGAGAATACAATGTTCATGATGTCATCAATGAGGTCATCGATAAGCTAATCCACTTATTCATAAGTTGTACTAGCTATCTTGATAAGCTATCAAAGACTCTTGAGTTCTCCAAGTTCATGAATGGATCCAACTATCTTGAATGGAATTTTCTAGATTTAAAAAGAAAATTCGGATGCCTCCTTTATTGACTTTGAAAAGGCTGAATTTTGGTCTTGTTTTGGGCTCAAAATGTACTCCTTCTTTGGGCTAGAGTTCCATCACCATGAGACTCCATTTTGCACTTCAATTGGGCCTTCTTTCTTATGCTTTTGAGCTAGACCAATCAAAGACTAGGGCCTAGTCTTGATTAATAACATGGACTAAAAGGACTTGATTTGTTTGGTTTCCTTGAGTTGTAACTTGAGCTTGAACCCAACAAGTTCCAATTAAACCATGGATAGCATTCTTGAATTCTTTGGACTTGGACCTAGTGATAGGTCCAACTTGCCATTTCAATGGGTCTTGTTCTCTTAGATTTGAACTCTCGGATTGAACTACATCATCCCCCCCCCTTCTTGAGAGTGATTTGTCCTCAAATCGCTTGCTGCATCAAAAGGAGTCAAGTAAGTAACATTAAAAACCTCATGCACATTATACTCACTAGGAATGTCAAGACGATAAGCATTATCGTTAATTCGCTCAAGCACTTGAAATGGTCCATCTCCTCTTGGTTGTAACTTTGATTTCCTTTGCGCTGGAAATCGCTCCTTCCTTAAGTGCAACCAAACCCAGTCTCCTGGTTCAAAGATAACTTTGCGTCCTCCTTTGTTGGCTTTATCCTCATACTTCTTGGTCCTTTCCTCAATATTGAGCCTTGCTTTTTCATGGATCTGCTTCACAAATTATGCCTTCCTTTTGCCATCTAGATTAGTCCTTTCATTCAAAGGTAAAGGAGTTAAATCCATAGGAGACAAAGGATTAAATCCATAAACAATTTCAAAAGGAGAAAACTTTGTAGCAGAAGTTTAGCACGATTATAGGCAAACTCAACATGGGGTAAACATTCTTCCCAAGTCTTGGTATTTCTACCAATGATTGTTCTAAGCAAAGCAGAAAGAGTTCTATTGACCACTTCCGTCTGGCCATCAGTTTGTGGATAACAAGTGGTAGAAAACAACAATTTTGTACCCAACTTTCCCCACAATGTTTTCCAAAAGTAGCTCAAAAATTTTGTGTCACGATCGGACACGATGGTTCTTCGCATTCCATGTAACCTGAAAATGTCCTTGAAAAACAAGTTAGCAATATGAGAAGCATCATTGGTCTTTTTGCATGCTATAAAATGCGCCATCTTGGAAAATCTATCAACAGTAACAAAAATTGAGTCATTGCCATTTTTGGTTCTAGGCAAACCCAAAACAAAGTCCATAGAAAGATCAACCCAAGGTTCTTTAGGAATGGGGAGAGGTGTGTACAAACCATGGGGTTGAACCTTAGACTTAGCTTTCTTGCAAACAATACACTTTTCACAAATCTTTACAACATCACCTTTCATTTTTGGCCAAAAGAAATGCTCTTGCAAAATAGCCAAAGTTTTATCAATCCCAAAATGTCCCATAAGTCCCCCACCATGTGCTTCTCGAACCAAAACTTCCCTAGTGGAAGAATTAGGAACACAAAGCTTTACTGCTTTGAAAAAAAAAACACTTCATGTTTGAAAAATTTCTCAAAAGAACCCCTTTCACAAGCTTGAAAAATCTGACCAAAGACTTGGTCATTTTGGTAAAAATCTTTGATTTGTTCAAAACCAAGCAATTTAACATCAAGAGTAGAAAGTAAGGCATGCCTTCTTGATAAGGCATCGGCAACAATGTTTTCCTTGCCTTTCTTGTATTTGATGACATATGGAAATGTGTCAATGAATTATACCCATTTTGCATGCATTTTGTTTAGCTTGTGTTGTCCTTTCAAGAGTTTTAAAGACACATGGTCGGTATGTATTACAATTTCTTTGGCCCACAGGTAATGTTGCCAAGTTTCCAAGGCTCTTACCAAAGCATACAACTCCTTGTCATAGGTAGGGTAATTGAGAGCCGCCCCACCTAGTTTCTCACTAAAATATGCCACGGGTCTTCCTTCTTGTATCAAGACTGCGCCAATACCTACACCAGAAGCATCACATTCAATTTCAAATGTTTTATCAAAATTTGGTAAAGATAAAAGAGGGGCATTAGTTAATTCAAACTTTAAATTCTGAAATGCTTCCTCTTGTTCTTTTCCCCATTTGAATTCAACATTCTTTTTTATCACTTCGTTTAGGGGTTCTGCTACATTGCTAAAGTTTCTTACAAACCTGCGATAGAAACTTGCTAACCCATGGAAACTTCTTACCTCACTCACATTTTTCGGACTTGGCCAATCTTGGATGGCCTTTACCTTTTCCATGTCGACCGAAATGCCTTTACTAGTTACAATGTAGCCAAGAAAGTTTACTTCCTTCGTGCAAAATTCACACTTCTTCAAGTTGTCATAAAGCCTTTCTTCCCTAAGAACACTCAAAACAAGAGTTAGATGTTCAAGATGTTCCTCCAAACTCTTGGAGTAAATCAAAATATCATCAAAATACACAACAACAAATTTGCCAATAAAATTTCTCAAAACATGATTCATCAATCGTATAAAGGTTCTAGGTGCGTTAGTAAGGCCAAAAGGCATAACTAACCACTCATAAAGTCCATGCTTTGTTTTGAAAGCTGTTTTCCACTCGTCACATGCTTTCATGCGAATTTGATGATACCCACTTTTCAAATCAATTTTAGAGAAAATTATGGCTCCATGCAATTCATCTAACATATCATCAAGCCTAGGAATAGGATGACGATATTTAATGGTTATGTTGTTTATGGCACGACAATCAACACACATGCACCATGTACCATCCTTTCTGGGCACCAAAAGTACGGGTACCGCACATGGACTAAGACTTTCCTTTACCCATCCCTTACCCAACAATTATTCAACTTGTTTTTGAATTTCCATGGTCTCCTCGGGACTAGTTCTGTACGATGGTTTGTTGAGAATTTATGCTCCAGGAACAAAGTCAATTTGATGCTCTATTCCCCGAATTGGTGGTAATCCTTTTGGAACTTCCTCGGGAAAGACATCTTCAAATTCCTGCAAAAGTGAAAGTACACTGCTCGGTAGTTCACCAGCCAATTCATTAGTATTCAAGTTCGCTTCTTTGAACATAAGAAGCACAAAAGATAAGCCACAATCTATAGCCTCTTTGATCTCTCCTTTTTTTGCAATCATAGACATCTTTTCTCTTGACACAAGGGATTCTATTTTTTTCCCTTTCTTTTCTTTTTCATCTTTTTCTTTCTCTTTTTCTTTCGCTCTTTCTTTCGCTCTCTCTTTTTCTTTTTCTTTATCTTTTTATTTCACTCTTTCTTTTTTCTCTCTCTTTTTCTTTCTCTTTCTCTTTTTCTTTCACTCTTTCTTTTTCTCTCTCTTTTTCTTTTTCTTTTTCTTTTTCTTTCTCTCTTTCCTTTTCATCTTTTTGCATCCTCACTTGATCAGCATATACTTGACTTGGTGACATAGGTACAAGAGTTACATTTCTATCTTTGTGATGTAGCGGAAGGTAATTAAAAGTAACCGATAACTATCAAAGCTGTTGAGATCGCGCACGACTACCAGCAATGATCTTCTAAATCCTGTTGAGGTCCGCAAACCTACCACGATCTAGGCATCCAAATCCTGTTGAGGTTCGCAAACCTACCACGATTTAGGCATCAATTTCGTTGATTCACAAAGAATACCGAAAACTGGAAGGAAATAAATCAATTCTTAAAATTCAAGCTAAATTCAGAATTACATCGAGTCCTATATTTATATGACTCATAAAGCTTGGAAAACAAGCTAAAACATCCTAAAAACTTGCCTAACATATATAATAACCTAATGGAACTTAAATACGTCAATTAAATGCTTAAATCTACTTCAAAATATAAAAATACTACCCTAATAAATATAAATCCAAAAATTACAATATAATTACAATCAACTAGATATAATAAAGTTTATCTTAATATCAATCTGAATTGCTCCTGCATCACTTTGTGAACAAATGAATACTTGTTGGTATAACCATCATGCTTGACACGCTTGTCATACTGCCATGGTCTTCCCAACAGTATATGGCCAGCTTGCATAGGTACAACATCACAAAGTACCTCATCTTCATACTTCCCTATGCGAAATGGTACAATTACTTGCTTTGTAACTCGAACTTCGCCATAGTCGCTACGCCATTGAAGTTTATATGGCTTAGGATGCTTTAAAATGGGCAAGTCTAACTTTTCCACCATAAAAGTACTAGCAACGTTAGTACAACTACCACCATCAATAATAACATTACATACCTTGCCATTCACAAAGCATCGAGTGTGGAATAAGTTCTCTCTTTGTGCATCATCTTCATCTTTCATTTGCAAGTTTAAAACTCGCCTTGCAACCAAAAGATCTCCTTGGGCAGGTAACTCCTCCTCATCAGATTCTCTAAGTGAGGAAATAGAACATTTTTCTTCTTCAACATCAGTCTCATACTCACCATCATCACGAATAATCATTGCAAGCTTATTTGGATATTGGCTTGCGAAGTGACCCCTGCCTTGACATTTAAAACACTTTATATCACGATTTCGTGAAGTAGAAGAATCATTGTTACCATAATAATGTAATTTTCTATTTTCAATTTCCAATGCAAAATTGACTGAAACTTTTCAAAACTTGCTCTCTCCTTTTATATATGTATAGATACTGTTAAACATGTCGGAGGGTATTGGTTGGAAATCCAATTTGGTTTGGATGCATTTTCAAAAAATAGGCATCTTTTAGGAATAGTAACCACGACATCTCCTTATATTAAGAAGATTGTTATGGAATTCTATGCAAATTTGGAGGTAGACATGACATATTTCGGTACTCCGCATTATGGTCAGGTGTTTTTGAGAAATCACATTTTTGACTTTTCTCCTGCTACTATCCATGAGTTTGTGGTACTCCAGACGTTTGAGAAGAAGGGGTTTTTTATGAATTTGATGTTATGGTGAAGGAACTTACAAAAGGGAAACTGATAGTTTGCTAACGAAGAGGGAAAAGGGTAGAGTGAAGAGAGACAAAGTTTGGTCCTGCAAACAGTCTTCATTTTATTCAGTTTGGCATAAATTTTGTTATGCTAACTGGAATCCCACTTCCAACCAGAATGATGTGACTGATTCTCATGCCCAAGTCTTGTACAAGATTGAGATGGCATTTCCTTTCAATTTTGGGGTATCGGTCTTAAGGAAGGTCTCTTCTTTTCCTAGTGTTGAATCAAAGACAAGGGTTGTCCCCTTTCCAAACATTATCTACAGAAAGTGCATCACTCAAGGGGTTGAGGCCATTGTTCATGAGAGACGCACTCCTCCATTGGATCCTCTTATCATTAGCCCCATGCTTCTTTGGGGAGATAGGGTTTTTGATCTTCCCATCGGTTTCTAACATGCTCAAGCTACCAGTCCAACAGTTCAGACTTCTTGTCCAATTCCTCCGGGTTTTCATGTTGTTGCTTTTCCATATATGCCACCTGTGAGAACCCAAATCCATTACTTGTATAACATCATTATAACATGCTTAATGTATGTCTTAACATGTTAGAGATTTCATATTGTTAATGTCATACTTGCATTAGAGTTGTTACGTTCATAGTCGCTTTAATGTCTTCTATGGGTCGTATACTTTGTCGTTTGTGCTTTGAGTATTCGCCTTAGCATGTTAGCACATAACCAAGTCTTGTTGGAGTCTTAGTACCTTTCATATATGTCTTATAACATTCATCTTGATCATAGTAGGCTTGGTTGGAAGTTTAGAAGCTTTGTTGCTTCGTTTGGGTCTTAGCGATTTCCCTTGTTGCTCGTACTGCTTGTATTTCATCTTGCGAGATGTTCATTGAGCTTTAGGCCATGTATTCAGGTCATAACCATGTTTAAACAAGCCTTGTTCATGCCCAAGTTGTTCTAGTTTGATTTGTGTTTGATTTGTTGGCCATTCGTTGCATGATTCGAGCCTTGTTTTAACTTGTTTCGAATGTTGTTCGGGTGTGTTTCCGACTTGTTTTGAGTTGGGTTAGACATTAGAATGGTTGCCCATGAGTTTGGGACCATTTAGGACAAGTTTAGACCATGTTCAAGGGCTGAACCTCGCGCTCGAATCGTTTTTTGGTCATTGGCTCGCGGAACAGTGCTAAGAGCATTGAAAAAATGATGTTGGGCTGGGAATAGGACTATACGCTCGCATGGTCCTTGAGCAAAGCGACCGCATGGTCCAGCAATTACACTTACTGGATTTTTCTCTTGCAATCTGATTTGTGACCAATTAGCCCATTGAACCCCCATCCTAATTGACCCTAAACCATCCTATTAGACCCTAAGTAAGTTGGATTAAGCCTAATTACAATCATCCTCCACTTGACAAGTTGATTTCCATGCATTCTCCTTGTGACATTTGGAGTTCCACCCACATTTGCATGTCACATATAAACCTCCCACTTTGTGATCAGCCATTAAATCAACCATATCTGAAAATTCCTTCTCTCTCTTCCCAAGCTTTTGTGTGTGAATGGTGATGGGAGATTAGTGTGTGTTTCCTCCATAACTTGAGCTCCCGAACTCCGATTGCCAAACCGAGACCACCAAAATGAAGCTATCGACAAGGAACACGATTCCATCCAATTAGTTTGTGTTCATTTCATCTTTTTCTTTGGTGTAAGGTAAGCTATTGATTCTCCTTAGGATGTATGCTAGAAATGCCATGCTATCTCCCTCTTCTTATGATTCCCATGCTCCTACCATGTCTATGCCATGTTGATGATGATTTGAGTTTATGAGATTTTTGAATGATGTGTTCATCTTGTTGATTTAGTCCTAAGCCTAGAAGTAAAAGTGTTCTATGCCTCATTTAGAATAACTATTGTTCTTGGACCATTGACTTTTAATAACTTTTAGAAATTATGATTCTAAGGTTCCATAAATTATGAATTGATGATAATTCTTGACTAAGGTTATTATTTGGATTAATGGCCTAGTCTATCCTATACGAGAACTTAGAAAAGGGTTTAGAATGCATTTAGCGTTTAAACTCTATTGGATGAATTTATAGTGACGACTCAACGGAGTCCATTTTAGTGAGCCATTGAACAATAACGACTCAATGATCAATCCCTACGTTGTTCTAAACACGTTTCACTAAGAATAATAATTCTAGACTCTTGAATTTGGATTGATAATTACCATGCTTGATTTTAGACGTCATATAATAGAATGCCTATTTGACATGTTGAGTTCGCTCTTGTCGAACTCAATCCTACTTGATTATTGATGAGAATAATTACTTGTCATGAACGAGATCGCTCTTGTCGACCTCGTTCACTACTTGAGAATTTGTTAAGTAAACACTACTTGGCATTTGCATGAGTCCAGCTGGCATACCTGTCCTTGTACACACACGCCTCTACTGTGGCCACAGTGGGGAAGTAGCCCTTTTGCTGTAACCATTAGAGCATCATTGGTGTGTCTATCCCGGGCATCTCCTCGGAAGGTCAATGTACTCACAATCATCTGACACCTCTCATTCCAGATAACGCTTGTACGCAGGAACTACGTAGCGGCCCGGCTCTCCATATATCCTTATCCTATGTGATTTAATTATAAACACCTATGTGAAATAATGTGCATCTTGGATATATGTTCTATACGCTTATGTGACGATATCTTGCCTTGTATGTTGCATATTGCCATGACATGCATGATTGATAGCTTACAAGTCTTTATGACTTACCCATTCCCCTTTACTGCTTTAGATATTAGCAAAGCAGGTCCTTCTCGTTGAAGCTTACAGTGTGCGTGTTCCCTTGTCCCTCTTTTGGTCCACCATTGCAGTTGAAGAGGTGGTTTAGATGCCCTCTTCCTTTCTTTTATTATTTGCAAGGACGACGGGTTTTAAAGCAAGTCATTTAGACTATGCTTGGGAATGTGCTAGAACTTGTACTTATTTATTTTAGTTAACTACTTGTATTATTATCACTTGTAGTACTTGTAATCCTTTTGTTGCCGGCAATGTGTAAGCCGAGCTTTGGTTACCATGTTAATTAGTTCACTATGTATAAGTCTTTCGCTGAGCATCTTATTAGCTCTTATTTAATTCTTGTCCATAAAATGCTAGCTTAGGTTCCGGCATGTAGTGTCGCCGATGACTTGGTTTAATTGCTTAACTGTTATATCAGGTTAAAAAAGTTTTAAAAATTTCGGCCTTTTGGTGCTGAGACATGTTACGTCTCCAATGTTGCGTTACATCGTTTTCTTAAATTGAGTCCTTGCATGTTTATGTGTTTACTTGTTTCCCTCCTATTTGGGCGGTCCAACCCCCGTTCCACCTCGGGCCCGGGTCGGGTCGCCACACCACCAAATGTTGCATCATCAGGTGGATCATCTGCGCCACTGGTATCTGAAGGCATCACTACTCCTATGTCAATCCCTTTCATCAAGTTTTAGATGCCTCTGATATCAAATCACCTCACCTCCCTCCATCTTTTTCATGATCGTCTTCAAGAATTGTTGGATACTAATAATGCCTTGTCTATTGAAAGAGGGGGAGTACATATATTTGGAGATGATTCTGCTGATGACACTTCAGAGGGAGACAATCGAGCAGCTTTAAAACGTTGTAGTTGACTATGTTTGATTTGTGCTGGCGTTTGATAAACTTGTCTTATCTTGGTTTGCATATGTGTTTTTGGTGCTTTGGATATTTTTTTTTGATATTATTGCTTTTGATAGTTTTTATTATCTTAGATATTTTCTTGGATATTATTAATTGACATATTCAGGGGAAGTTTTTAGCAGGTGGTAATCGTACTTTGGCTTTGACCAGAAAGCCAACAACAAAGAGGGAGATTGCTAGGGTAAAATAACTGTGGGTTATTTTCTCCCTCCTTTGCCATGTCCTAGTTGTTTTAGGTCACATATTATTATTGTATTTCTAGGTAATTTCTAGGAAGCTTGGTTATTACCATTCATAGGGACTCAAACAAGGCATGTCCTAACTTGTTGGATTTAATGGTTCATTTTCATATGAACTCTTTTCTAATCTTGACATTGCCTTATTGAGATGTTTTCTATATATATATATATATATATATATATATATATATATATATGTATGTATGTGTGTGTGTGTGAACAGGTGAATGGCCATTGACATAAATTACCCAAGTTGAGAATCTTAGAGAGAGTTTCTCACAAAGCTGTTCTAAAAGCGTGGATGTGCTAGTGAATGAAGCAACATCAAGAGCGTCGTCATATTCATTGTTCACCGTTTTATGCTGATACAACTGAATAGGAAAATGCCAGGCAGACCTAGAAAATTAAGGATTAAAGCTGCACATAAAGAGGAAAGGTATCAGCCAAGGTTAGGTCCTCCATAGAAACTGGGGTTATCAAGGAAATGTAGGGTAATGAGGTGCAGAATTTGTAATGGAATTGGGCACAATAAGAGAGGTTGCCTCAAAAATAAATTGGAAGAAGCAGGTGGGACTTCTCAGGTAAATGAGTTATTTTTTTTAGTTTACCTATTAAAAATTATTGTTTTTCCTTCTTTGATTATTGTCTAATTTTACTTGTGTTATAAATAGGAACCAGTTGTTGGTGAAGGAGCAAGGCAGCAACTAGGGAGTGGAAATACAAAAGTCAAGACTTAAGCAAGTCAGGTAAAAATGTTATCCTGTGAACCTGTTATAAATTCCTTAGGTTTTTTTTCTTTCAGTTTGCAGTGGCTTAATTTTACTTGTGTTATAACTAGGAGCCAGTTGTTGGGGAAGGAGCAAGGCAGCAACCAGGGAATGGAAATACAAAATTCATGACTCAAGCAAGTCAGGTAAAATTGTTATTCTGTGAACCTGCTATAAATTCCTTAGTTTTTTTTTTTCTTTCAGTTTGCAATGGCTTAATGTTACTTATGTTATAAATAGGAACCAGTTGTTGGTGAGGGAGGAAGGCATGTAGGGGGAGTAAGAAAGCATCAACCAGTTGTTGGTGAGGGAGGAAGGTAGGTAGGGGAAGTAGCAAGGCAATAACCAGTTGTTGGTGAGGTAGCAAGGCAGGTAGGGGAAGTAGCAAGGCAGGAACCAGTTGTTGTTGGTGAGGGAGCAAGGCAGGTAAGGGGAGTAGCAAGATAGGAACGAGTTGTTGGTGAGGGAGCAAGGCAGGTAGGGGAAGTAGCAAGGCAGGAACCAGGGAGTGGAAATACACATGTCAGGACTCAAGCAAGTCAGGTAAATCATTTTTGTTCTATGACATATTTGTGATTAACTTGTGATTGACTTGTAAATGTTGTTAACATTTTCTTGTCTTTCAATTAGGGACCCCAGAGTATTAAAAGAGTTAAATTGGAGAAAGGGGCACAAATTAGAAGATCACAAAGGAATATGAACAACATGTTTGCAAAGAATTGTCAGAAGACCAATGGACAGTTTATAAATATTGATTGACATTCAGATGTTTTCATCTTTATTTTTTGTACTTAAAATGATAATCAGGGGAGGGGAGAATTTGACTGATAGTGTGTTTTGGGAGTATTTGACTGTGTTTTGGTACTTTAATTGTAAAACAGGGGATAGAGGTTTGTTTTTGGGGTGTATGCAAATCAAGCCAGGATGTTTTTGGCTTTCACTATTGTCCATTATGTCACTTCTAAAAATGACAGAATGTTGATGTAATGATAATGTTTTTTGGTAATTGACAATTGAAGCAATGACAATGTTTTTGGCCTTTATTTGTTGTGCAATTATATTACATAATTGTTGTCCATTTTTGCTTTTAGCTTTGGCCTTTCAGTTGAAAACTATTAGCAATTTGGTTTAAATATCAATTTGGAATGGAAATATTCAAATATCAACTTGAGCATTTCTTTGGAATGGAAATATAAACATGGACAGAGACATTGTTCCACTTGGTTTATTACAAGATGCCCAATGAATTTGTTCTAAAAAATGCAAACACAAGAAAATAAATTGATAATGCAACTACAAAAAATTCATTACCAACCTTCCAATCAACACAAAAATTCATTAGCAATTTGGTTTAGGCCTGCTTTATGAATGGAAATATCAGCTTGAACATCTGTTTGGAATGGAAATACAAATATGGACAGAGACATTATTCCATCCAATCAATAAAAAATCAACACAAAGGTTCAAATACAAGGCTTATGTTCATCATCCTTAACAACACAAGAAAATTACAGACCATGTCCATAAAACCGTATTACATCAAAACAGGAATATTACATCAAAATAATCTAAGGCAACATGAATTGGTGATACATTTTGACATTCTAGCACAATAAGAGACCACTGATAATGACTAAAACTAAACTAAGAACCCACAAACATTTTGACATTTTGGCATTCTTCTCCTTCAATTTTGACTTCAAAATAGCATTCTCTTCCATCAATCTTCCAACCTCCACCTTCAAATTTGTTACTTTGATTTTTGTGCTTGCAAGCTCAAACAACACTATCTTCATCTCACCGTCCTTGTTCTTTAAATTATTATGTAGCTCTATTGCTCTTTGATTCAATGGAGGGTCGAACCAAGCAAAGTAACGATACCTTTTTTCATCATCTTGCTACAATCAATTGAACAAACAAGCATAACCAATTATAGGATTTGAAATATGGGCAACCAACTTGCTGACCAATTCTGGAAATTAATACAAAAAAATAAGAAGCCAAACCAATAGCCAATAACCCAAAGAAGTTCTTGGCAATAAATTGAAGATCAATTCTAGAAATTAAAACCAAAAACAAGAAACCAAGCAGAAATTACCAATTACCAATAATCAAAACAATTCTGGTAGTAGGAATTGAAAACCAATTGTGGAAATTAAAATCAAAAACCAAAAACAAATAACTAATTACCAATTACCAATAACCAAAACCAATTTTGGGCAATCAATTGAAAACCAATTCTTGAAATTAAAACCAATTTTTTTAAGAGAATCACATACCTTCCAATCTTGGAAACCAAAAAACCTCATCCCAGGATGTTCCTCAGTCCACGATGTCCACACATGAGCCCTTTTACCACAATCACATAATCTTTCCTCAATCGTATGATTTGAGTTATTAGGGTTTCGAATACCTCGACTTGAACTACTCGACATGGTAGAAATAAGATTGATTAAGAATCAAACCCTTCAGCCTTCAATTGTTCGTGCTCTTCGTCTTTGATGGCTTTGAGAATTTCGTCTTCGTTTTCTTTGTTTGAGCTCAGACATGGTCCTTCGTTGGTTTGTTTGAGATGAGGGTGAGGCCCGCTCTATAATACATAGCGTGCATTGCACATGCAAAAATAAGGGTAATTTCGGGTTATCATTAAAAAATTACATTGTTGTTACCTGTAGACTAACGGAATGATGAAAGTGATTATAATTGTTAAGTACAATGACTATTTTGACGAAAAATGTAGTGGAGTGAGCTTAATGAATTTTGGTCGAAAGTAGGGTGACCAAATTGATATTTAAACCTAATTAAAACAATACAACATCGGGTGTCAACTGCAAGCTAGTATTGTGCTAGACTGAGATGAATGAAGCCACCGATGATAGCACATCCGACAATTTATTCACTAGTTAGCAGCAGCCTTCTTAATCTCTCCTTGTTTAATAATTCTGTGTATGATCTTTGCTCAGTAATTCGTAGTAGCTTCCTGGGTTACGTCTTCTCTTATTTATACTTGCACCCCCCGTTACCTAGGAACCTTATAGAATAAGAAAACAACTTACCATAAAATAATTAATAGGTTAGTGCAATAAAATAGGACATTAACTTAACACAAATTGACTTACCATTGGAGAATGATTCTTTACCAAAATGAAGGTAGTTCAGTCGTGTCTTGTTACACAAGACAAACGACACAAACACACCCATGTTAACAAGAACACAAAACTCTAATATTCTAACAATTCATAAACCCTAAAGACCAATTAAATATAATCTCAAAAAAAAGTTTTCTAAAAAAGGTGTAACAATAATAATTAATCAAAGTAAATATCAAAAAAGACAAAATAAATAATCAATTAAAATGAAACATTTAGATAACTTAATAACTCAATTAATCAATATACAACATCCTTCACATCCGGCCATTCCAAGAAACCTTAGCCCTAGCACCACTTGCCCTCTCTCTCTCTCTCTCTCTCTCTACTTCCTTAATAATTAGTTTGTCTTCTCCGATCAATGCCACACCAAATTCGGCTAACAAAGACTTCAACTCTAGTTATTCAGCACTCTCTCTCTCTCTTTCTCAATCGCAACCCCTAGGCCTCGCCCCCACTCCCAACCTCCGTCTCTTCCATCTCTATTTGAAGTAATTCCAAGCCTAGGGCTTGAAATCGCAATCTCTCTAACCCAATCGCAATTCAAGTCTGCTTCAACCATCGTAGATTTGTTTGGTATTGATGGGAAAATTTGTGGATTGGTATTGGATTGATTTATTGAATTTGTCGGTCAATGAGTGTTACCTTTATGGTTTTGAAGGCTAATCTCTTAGAGAATTGAAACATTGGGTTAATGTTAGTTGGACGTGGAATCAATAAGGGTTAATGCTATTTATGAGGATAACATAACTTTTTGGAAATCAACAGTTTATGACATCTCCCAAAATTATATCTACCCATTTCTCTCTCTCCCTCTCTCTCTCTCTCTCTCTCTCTCTCTCTCATCAGTCTATTTCTTACCTACAATGTGATGAAAATGTACATCATTCTATTTCTTACCTACAATGTTTGTTACCTACAATGTGATGAAAATGCCCACTTTCGTTTTACCTCTTTAAGTCATTCACAAAAGCCCTCTCTCTCATCAGTCTATTTCTTACCTACAATGTGATGAAAATGTCCACCTTCGTTTTCCCTATTTAAGTCATTCATAGAAGCCTTTTTTACTTTCTGTCACACTTTGTCGATCTCAAGCAATGCTAAAAGAATCCATTCACAAATCCTTCTCAAGTGCATGTAAAGGAATTAAGAATTAACACTAAACTTATTATAAATAGAACTCTTGGCATGTACTCTTGAGCTAAACAAAACCCATCGCCCATCCCAACGATTCCAAAGAGAAAATGGTATTGTGGAGTACAATTTTCGTTGGTCTATTTTTCTTGTTGTTTTTAATCAATTCGTTTGTAAATCTTGCAAACAAAAGCAAATCGAAAAGGCTACTGCCAGGGTCGAACCCATTACCCATCATCGGCAATCTCCAAAAGTTAGGCCAGCTACCACACCGATCTCTGGTGAATTTGGCCGAGAAATATGGCCTGATCATGTCACTCAAACTTCATTTGCATCACCACTATTGTCATTTCATCGTCCTCGGCCGCAAAAGAAGTCCTCCAAACGCAAGATCTCGGCTTCTCTAGCGATTTGTCCCCGATGTTGCCCATGCCTTCGATCATCACCAACACTGGTCTACTGGGTACTAAGTGGAGAAGTATCCGGAAAATTATGACCACTGTTATTTTTTTCGGGTGCAAGCGTCTAGACGCCTTGAATGAGCATTTTTAAGTAAGAAAGTGCAAGAGCTAATCGCCCAATGTGGGAATTGTTGCATAAAAGGAAAAGCTTTTGATGTCGGTCGAGCTACTTTCCTGGCTACGCTCAACTCATTGTCTAACACTATTTTCTCCATGGACTTGACCGACCCAAATCAAGATTCGGTCAAATTGTTTAAGGAATTGGTGTGTAATATTTTTGAAGGATATATCTAAAACATATATCATACAAGTTCGCTATCAAAACAGTAATCACGAATTACCTTTATGCGAACTGGAGCCTTGTGCGTAGCGGAAGAATTTCGCTTGAGCTACGATCTTCGTATACCAAGATCTACAAACCTGCGAGTCTCTCGTCGGATTGATATCACGGAGGGCAGATATCAATACTGGTTCACACCACAAATCCAAGCCTCTTGATAGTTAGGCTAGAGGGAGTATTTTGGTGAGATAGATTTAGGAGAGAGGAAGAGGGCGGCAACTTCTAGGCGTGTAAAGCAGTCGTGTTTTATCCCCTTATTTGCCCTATTTATATTATTACAAGAAACATATTTCTTGTAGGTTAAGTCAATCCTAAACCCACTTGGATTAGGATAGTAATTAACCAATAAATAATATAAATATATTTTCCATGTGGGCGGGACTAAATAATCGGGCCACAAGCCCAATTACCAACATCTCCCACTCGTACACATGGACTCACCTCTCTAACCACATCGTATCATCAAAACCCATTAAACACTGCCTCTTCATACTGGAAGTGAAGCGTGCGACATGACGAGAAAGATAAAGGGTGGAGCGCTATACCAAATCACCATCTGACCAAAGATAGAACGTCTCGTTAGAAAACAAAACCTCGTCTATACCCTGACCGTATATATGCATCAGTTTAAGCATCCTCAATCCCTCAAGAGCGGTTCTTAAATCTCAATATGTTTGTGTATCAAGATCAACCTTTTGAACCATATGTTCAATATGATCGCCATGGCATTGAAACACAAAAATAGAGATGCATATCATACTATCTTCCTTAGACACTCATATTAATCACTTTTAGTTAACTGCTTTCCCAGCAATGCTCCGTAGGACCGTATGTGCATAGCCCGTTGGTCGGCATGCCAAAGTAGCATCATCAACGTCCAAGTTCATGATATAGTTCTAAGTCACATAGGGTATAATTGTGATCTGGATTTGATCACTAGAACTCACACAGTGATGAAGCAGGGATCATTCAATCACTTTCTTAAGTCGCATTATAGTCACATACAGTATGAAGTGTATGCTATGACGGAACTCCCACACGAAGCAGGCATGTCATGCTCAAACGTCATACGAACCTTAGTCTAGCCGCCATCGGGCGTCTAACTTGAGTACTTAAAAGCAGTCACTCTTCTAGTGACTCTCTTTTAAGATCTCACATTCGGACTTTTCCTTGGGATATAAAGTCGACCTTATAAAAGGTCTCATCTTGGCCGTATGCCAAGGCGATAAATGTAATGTCATTTGCGTACCCCCCTTTGTAGGTACCAAAGACTTTTACTATCTCAACTTGCTCGCCCACCTGGCGACAAGGTGAATTACCTGTGTGAGAGGGCCAATTCAATATCCACGACATCTTTTAATCAAAAAATATATATATGCCACACAATTTCATATCAAAATATCCAATTAACATATAAAAGGAACAAAAATGAAACTGCAATTTATTCAAACGATAATGAATAATAATCAAATGTCAACATAAGTGTTCATAGAATAAAAGTCAAATCCTACGAAGCCCTAGACCCAACATGTGATCCTGAAAGATCTCTCTAGCTAGAGGCTTAGTCATAGGGTCAGCTAACATGCTTCTAGTAGGAATATATTCTAGAACAACTTTATTTTCTGCAACCATGTCTCTAGTGAAACGATATTTGATGTTGATGTGTTTCGTCTTCCCATGATACTTGGGGTCTTTAGTGTAACCTAAAGCAGTCATGTTATCACAAGCAATGACTACAGGACGATCCACATGCATCGTAACATCAAGATGTTGAAGAAAACTCCTCAACCACACAACTTCTTGAACCGCAGCTGAGCAAGCCATGTATTCTGACTCCATCATAGATAGGACGGTGCTAGTCTGTCGCTTGCTACTCCAAGAGATAGCTCCACCACCGAGGAAAGCGTAGCCCGAAATAGATTTATAACCATCTACATCTCCAGCCCAATCCGCGTCAGTGAAACCTTTCAAGCTCAAATCACCATCTTGGTAACAAAGGGTTAAATTTGTGGTTCCCACCAAGTAACGCAGAACCCTCTTCACTGCCATCCAGTGTTGAGGTCTAGGATTACTTTGGAATCGACTCAACATCCCTACTACAAAGCATAGGTTAGGCCGAGTACACACCATAGCATACATCAAGCTTCCTACCGCATTTGCATATGGAGTTGTAGACATTCTCTTCTTCTCTTCTTCATTCTTAGGGCATTGGTTCGTACTAAGGACACATCCCTTTTCCATTGGAGTGACAACGGGTTTTGAGTTAGTCATGCCAAATCGTTCGATAACTTTCTTAATGTAAGTCTCTTGAGACAAACCGAGAAATCTTTTCGAACGATCCCTAATGACTTTTACTCCAAGCACATAGCTTGCTTCACCCAAGTCTCGTCATATCGAAAGCAGATACCACTCTTTAGTGGCATTTATCATCTCCATATCATTCCCAGCTAGTAGGATGTCATTAACATATAATGACAGAATTAAGATATTTTTCTTGGATCGTTTAACATACACACAGTGGTCTTCCTCAATCATCACAAAGCCAATTGAGGTTATCGCTTGGTGAAAGCGAATGTACCACTGTCTAGATGATTGTTTGAGACCATAAATGGAACGTTTGAGTCGGCACACTTTGCGCTCTTGTCCCTTGACTTCAAAACCCTCTGGTTGAGTCATATAGATCTCTTCATCTAGTTCTCCATTGAGAAATGTAGTTTTAACATCCATCTGATAAAGTTCTAGATCCATGTGTGCTACTATCGCTAGGATTAGGTGAACAGAGGAAAATCTCACCACAGGGGAGAATGTCTCCTCATAGTCTAAACCCTCTCTTTAGGTAAAGCCTTTCGCCACAAGACGTGCCTTATATTTGTCAATTGATCCATCGCTTTCGCTTGACTTTGAAAACCCATTTGTTTCCAATAGTCTTGCGACCTTGAAGATCAACTAACTCCCAAACCCGATTCTTTTTCATAGAGGAAATTTCATCTTCCATTGCTCATCCATTCACTATTTGTAGGTAAAGAAAGGGCTTCTTTGAACGATGTAGGCTCACTAGAATTGAAAGAAGTAGTTAGAAAGATTCTTTTCGATCGCGAATCGACGATTTAGGTATATTTCCACGTTTACTTCTTCGTTCTAGGATCGGACCCCCACTAGAATCCGTACTCCCACTCGGATGAAGATCACTTCGACTCTTATTAGCAACTTCCATATGTTCAACCTCATGTTGTACCGTAGGATTAGGTAGAGACAATTCCCCACCTTCGCCAAAAGATGTCATATGTTCTTCTTCCATCTCAAAAAGTTCAAAGTCTTTCCTAACTTCACCTATCTGTGGAAATCATTCTCAATGAAATCAACATTGCGCGACTCGATTCAGCTCATTCCTTCGTGTTTTCCATCGCACATAACATAACCCTTTGAGGTATCTCGAATACCTTATGAAAACACACTTGTTTCCTCTAGGCCTAGTTTTCCAAACTTATTGGAAGTACTATGGACATAACCTGCACAACCCCAAGGATGAAGATGCCCCAATTTAGGCTTCTCACCTTTCCAAAGTTCATAAGGGGTTGTGGGAACTGACTTAGAAGGCACTCGGTTAAGTATATAGGCGGCAGTCATTAGCGCATCCCCCCAAAACGAAATTGGGAGGTTGGCATGTGCCATCATTGACCTAACCATTTCCAACAATGTTCAATTCCTTCGTTCTGCAACACCGTTTTGTTGCGGAGTTCTAGGAATTGTCAACTGTCGGTGTATTACCTTTTTCTCACACAATTCTTTAAATTGATCGATAAATACTCACGGCCCCTGGTCCTTATAAATTTTTAAGCTTTTATCCTTTGATTCTCAACCTCTCGCGAGAAAGCGCCAAAACACTTGAGAGCTTCATCGCGGTGAGAAATAATGTAAACATAACCATAAGGTGTAGTCATCGATAAAAGTGAGAAAATAGGAAGCTCCATGACGTGCCTTAACATTAATTGGTCCGCAAATGTCCGAATGGACTAACTCTAATGGATGTGTGGCTCTTTTTGCCTTACCAAAAGGCTTTCGACAAGCTTTTACTGCCAAACAAGATTCACACAAGGGTAGGTTGACTTTGCTTAGAGACCCCAACAGGCCTTCTCTAGCCAATCTAGTCATCCTATCTTTTCCTATATGTCCAAGTCTAGCATGCCATAACTCAGAATTAGAATCATCATAAACCATGCAAGAAGAAGAATTGATAGAAGAATTATGGGAATCCAACAAATCTAATTTAAAGAAATTATCTGACAAAGAACCATGTCCCAAAATCTCATCACCAAAACAAATATCCAAGTGATCATTACTAAAATTAAAAGAATATCCATGTCCTAGCAATTGTACTACTGATAGTAGATTATGTCGAATTCCTGTGTGCATAAAGAACTTCATGAAGAGTCAATGTGCGCCCACCCCGCAATTGAAGTTGGTATGAGCCAACTCCTTTGACTTCAAATGCATCTAACTGCTTCCCATGAAAATTCTTCTTGTACCAAATAGAACTTTTCGATAATCTACAAATCCTTCTCGATTCCTCGTCACATGTTTGGTTGAGCCTCGAGTCTACAATCCACACAGGAGAGAGTCAGCCTAATAAAACATGAGAGCAAACACAACTTTGCATGGAGATAGGATTAAGTGATACCTTTCTGGGCTCGTGACAAGTCCGAGCAAATGACCCAAGGCACCACAGCTTGTAGCACTCTCGC
Source organism: Codonopsis lanceolata (assembly GCA_013146195.2). NCBI lineage: Eukaryota > Viridiplantae > Streptophyta > Magnoliopsida > Asterales > Campanulaceae > Codonopsis > Codonopsis lanceolata. The sequence continues at coordinate 80,860,308 of CM028383.1, forward strand.
TAGCAATATTCCTTTTGCCTCACGGCGTTTAGCAATCTTGTCACTTTTGGGGCCAAATTTCGAGTCTTCTTGCCTTTGGCTTGTTTCTTGCGTTGCCCGTGTGGCTTGCGCGAACCCTCAAGGGAAATAAGAGCAAGATCACGAGTCGCAGCACTTATTGCGCGATTCGATTCATGACACTCAGCCTCAAGCTCAACCTGGTGACTGATCGATGTATTTTATACGTTGATTTTATATGCTTCTATGACTTAAATTATGCTATTTCTCGAGGCTTTTGGCTACTAATATATGTTTTCGGTGAGTTTTGTAAGTTTCAGGTTATTAGTGAAAATATGTGAAACTCCGTGGTTTTAAGTGCAAATTTCAAGAAGGGCCAAAAGGAAAATGAAGAAAGAATGAAGTTTGTCGATTTCGACACCTTGCGACGCAAGTGCCCTGCACCTTGCGACCGCAAGGTAGGTAGTACGGTCGAAAGGCAAAGAACCAAGAATTCCAAAGGCCTGACATACTGAGACCTTCGGACGCAGGTACTCCAACACTCGCGACCGCAAGGTAGTCGAATGCTTGATTTTCGGATTTTCACACGGTATTCGATTGAATTACAACTCCCGAGTATATATAGAAGTCGATGCCGAGCAAAAGAAGAGAGAGACGGCTGAAGCTCTCTTAAGTAGATTTTAGGTAGTTTTTAGATTGTATAACATAAGTTAGTTTGTAATTTCAAGTATTGAAGATCAAATCATGTATCCGATCATCTCCATGTGTTGTTCATTGTCTATGATGAACTAAATCATCCATAATCTAAGAGGTGGGAGGTAACTTGTATCAAATTTATGCTTTGATTCTTATATATATATATTCATTCAATGCTTGTTGATTGTGTTGTTTATCAATCCCTATATTATTTTGCTTTGAACAAATGAATGTAATCGCAAATAATAAAGGCTTAGAGGTGCGGATAAATGCATGACCATGTGCATATGTCGCATTAATCGCTCACCAACACAATAAATTGGACCTATCGATGCACGAGAGTGATAAGTTAGGACCGTTCATACATGATCTAGGTGACAGCCTAGATTGATAGTTCCTCGTGCTTAGGATATAGAATGGATGAATTTTATGGGATGGAGGCTGAACCAATTGTTCAACGTACTATATCTATCTTTAGTGAACGAACCCAAGACATTGAATGATATTATTATGAATTGAACATAAAGGAGATACAAGTGAAACCCGTAATCCTAGATTGCCACCCACCATAAGATCTTCATATCTCGTATTATCGCTAATTAGTTAAACATCTAAATATAAATAGTAGTTTAGAATAGAATTAAATATAAAAACCCCTTTAGATTAATAATTTGCTATCAATAAAGTGCACTGTTCGTGATCTCTTGTCTCTGTGGGTTCGACCCTTGCTTCCAAAACTATTCTATAATAGTCTTGTCCACTTGCAAGGAAAAAGATAAAATAAAACATCGATCAAGGTTTTTGGCGCCGTTGTCGGGGACAAGCTAGTTCACGTAGTTAGTTTCTTGGTAGCGTAGTTTTTAATTTAATTTAGTTTTTAGTTTAATTTTCAGTTTTTATAAATAAAAATTTTAAAAAAAACATACAAAATGATTTTATTTTGTTTTTAATAGTTAATTGTTTTTAATTTGCTTTAAATTATTTTTATGCACGACCGTAGATCTTTGAATCCTAAATTAGTAGACTTAAATCAAGATATAAATATTGTTAAAAGAAATCAAGAAGTTCTTGAAAATCTAGCTCCCGAGTTTGATAATCAAGACCAATTGAATCAAGAGGATCCTCTGGTTGATCCTCCAATGGAAGAAAATAATAATAATCATAATCCTGAAAATCCAGTTGACACAGTCAACAGGAATCAAAGAGAAGAAGAACCTGCAAGAAGAAATATGGAAGTAGTGATAAATCAAAGAACTATTAATGACTTTAGTAGACCTTCATTAAATGTTGTGACATCATGTTTAGTCTTGCCAGATGCTGTTAGGAATTTTGAGTTAAAAGGTCATTATTTTAATGCCATACCATCTTTTCATGGAATGCCTCATGAAGATCCCGGCTTTCTTAAGAGAATATGAATACATGATGAGTACTTTTCCTTTAGGAGGGTTAATCGAAGATCAAATCAAAATGAAATATTTTCCCAAGGCATTAAAAGAATTGGCAAAGAGATGGTTTATGAACCTAACACCAAATAGTGTTTATACTTGGGCTCAATTATATGATTTGTTTATGAGTAAATTTTACAAACATGCATCTCTTACGAGTATAGAAAACAAATCATGTCATTCCAAAATGAACTGTGTGAAACATTCCATGAGTCATGGGATAGATTTAAAAATCGCTCATTATGTGTCCTCATCATAATTTGGCTCAACATGTGTTAGTGCTTCAATTTTATCATGGTCTTTCGCCAAAGCTTACAAACTATGGTTGATAGTGCATTGGTGGTTCTATTAATAGAATGACACCGTAAGCACTAGAAGAATTATTTGAGATGCTAAGCATTAATTCCCAACAGAAAAGTGCTAGAAGTAAAAATAGGAGCCTATATCAATTGCAAGATAATTCAAATACACAAGCTCAATTTGAAAATGTACCCTCAAAGGCCAAGGAATGATCCCTATTCAAACACATATAATCCTGGTTGGAGGAATCATCCTAACTTTTCTTGGGGAGGAAATAAGCCTTTGCAACCTCAACCACCACAACCTCCACAGTTTCCAAACCAAAATCAGTTGAGAATTGAAGAAGTTCCCAAGAAAGAAGTAGCTAGTAAAGGTCAAGCAGCATTGATGAAATACATGCTTGAAGAAATCGAAAATCTAAAGAAACATATTGCAAATTCTGAAGTTGATAAAAGAGAAGAAAGGAAGTTCCCTAGTCAAACCGAGCAAGCCAAGTCAATCACTGTCTTGCGAAGCGGTAAGGTGATAGGTGAAGAGGTAAGTGATCCTGATCCCTCTTCTAAAGTGCCTGTTACAGTTGAAAATTCAGAAAAAGAAATTGAGAAAGATAGTGATAGTAATAAAGAGAATAATAAATCTAGTAATCAAGAAGTAGAAGTAGAAGTTCCAAATAAGGAACAAGAAAAAGAGGTTCAAAATAAAGATAATTCAATAGAACAAGAAAAAGAGTTGGATCAAGAAGAAGAGGAACCTTATGTGGCACCATCACCTTATGTTCCTCCAATTCCGTTTCCACGAACACTTATGAAAAACCGAATGGACAAACAATTTACGGAAATTTATAATATGTTATCCAAAGTGAATGTAAATCTTCCTTTGCTTAATGTTATTAAAAATATTCTGGCTTATGCAAAGTTTTTCAAAGATCTTCACTCTAAGAAACACAAGTTTGAGAACAATGAAAAGATTATTGTTTCTGAAAACGTAAGCTCTGTTTTACAACTCAAATTACCACCTAAGTTGAAAGACCCTGGTAGCTTTAATATCCAAGTTTCCTTGGGAAGCTCTAAAAAGATGAAGGCAATGCTGGATTTAGGAGCAAGTATTAATTTGATGCCTTTCGCGGTCTATAAACAGTTAGGGTTAGGAGAACTAAAACCCACTACTATGCAATTACAATTAGCTGATCATTCAGTTAAATATCCCTTGGGTATAGTGGAAGATATCCTAGTTCAGGTTGATAAATTGATCATTCCAATTGATTTTGTGGTTCTAGAGATGGAAAGGAAAATATGCACTAATAATGAAGTTCCCATATTGTTAGGTAGACCATTTATGGCCACTGCCAATACAATGATTAATGTGAAGAATGGTAAACTCACAATGTCAGTCCTAGGTGAAACTGTTGAAATCTCTATGTTTGATGCTATGAATAGACCTAGTGACATAAGTGCCTGTTTTTCAATAGATGAGATTGAAAAGTTATCGACCGAAACTTTTGAAGAAGAGGAAGAATATGAAAGAGATAGATTCATAGTATATGATGATAGTCCTATCCCTCCCATAAAAACTGACATTGATGAAATTGAAAGAGAAATAGAAGAAGAAGGAAGACTAGAGAGAGAAAAGTTAGAAGCTAGTAAAAAGAAAGATAAAGAAGATGAAAAGAAAGAATCAGAAAATAATTCTGATAAATTTGAAAAAGTATAAGAGGAAAATAATGAAATTAAGGAAGATGAAGTAGAGATTCTGAAATCTCTCTTTGAAGAAATTGAGATAGAAAATATTGAAGAAGAAAATAAAGAAGATAAGAAAATAAAGAATGAGGAGGCTAAAACAAAGGAAACAATTAAAGTAGAAAATTCTGAATTTATTTTTATTTTTATTTTTTTTAGGGGAAGCAGGGCGGCACCTGCGAGACTTTATTAAAATAGAAAAGGAGAACAAACTTGAGGGAGACAACCAGCCTTACCCTTTGAACGGGGGGACAGAGGAGCCTTACCTCGAAAAATAAATACATCAAAAAAAGATTATAAGACTATTTTAACTAAATCAGCGACGAAAGGACATAAAACCATACAAATCATTTTTGTAAGCAAATAAAACATCTTTGGGCAGATCACGAATATTTGAAAAGGTACGTCGCATTTGATGAATTTGAGCCTCCGCAGCCAATCGATCAGCAACATAATTTTGTTCCTGGAATACATGAACCAGACTATAATTGGAGGAAAGCTCACGACATTCCCTAAGCTCATACTCATAGAGCCAAGGAGAGGAGGTTTTACCATCAATAAAGTTAACTGCAGTTAAAGAATCTGATTCAATCAAAACACCAACCAAAGCCAGCTCCCTGCAAAGTCGAAGACCGTCAAGAAGGGCTGAAATTTCAGCGTACATATTAGTACCTCGACCATAAAAATTGGAAAAAGCGAGAATCAAATCACCCTTAGAGTTCTGAATAATGCCCCCTCCTGAACAAATGCCTTTCGAATAGGAACCATATGTATTGAGCTTAAAAAAAGAACCATCCGGAGGGCACCACTTCAGTCATTTACCAATACGAACTGGAACAGGTTGAATTGGAAAGTTGAGGGATTGCATGGCTAACACCCTGCGAGACCCACTGGCTGAACGAGGGATGTAAACTCTGAACATATCCTAAATATGATGAATAATCTTACGAAAAACTGAATCTAATTGCATGGGAGCATTATCATACACAGCAGCACATCTGGACTTCCAGATTTCCTAGCAACCGAACATGAAAACACCCAACAGGAAAGCACCAAGCTGTTGACGAAGAGATGTCCCAGACCAGATGCGGTAGAGATGATTAATGCTGTGAAACTGGTAGATTATATTAATGGGACGAGCCAGCCGCTTCCAAACAACTCTAGCGACTTAAGAGAAAAGGAATAAGTGATCCACCGATTCACAATCTGGCTGCGAAGCACAACAAACACAGCGAGACGCTAACTGAATATGCCGACCTTGAAGACAAACGTCCAACGGCAAAGCCCCTTGCATGAGACGCCAAATGAAAATACTCACCGACGTTGGAATCCAGTGTTGCCAAATTTTGCCGGCCCACGCAATATTAGGATTAGCAGGTCTGATATAATTCCAATAAGCAGAAGATTGGAAATTGCCGGAAGAAACTAGAGTGAAAGCTAGACGGTCGGGAATGTCATCCAAGCAACGAACTCTTCTGATTGACTCATGTAACTCGGCTGGGATTAAAATACTAAGCTCATAAAAAACGGGCAAAGCTTCTCTAACAGTAAGGTTCAAATCCATAGGAAGCGGGCCTTGGAGACGAATACTACACCAATTATCACTCCAAAAAGAACGCTTTCCTTCCCCGATAATCCATCTGCTACAGGCTCGAATCCAATCAAGTTGGGAGGCAACCGTCTTCCATACTACATGAGACTTCAGCGGGACTTGTAAACCATCCTCATTGCCATACTTTAGATTGCAATACCGAGCCCATAAGTTGGAACCAGACAAGACGCTCCAAGCCAATTTAGCATGAGCAGTAAGCATGATTTGATGAAAGGAACGAATACCAAGACCCCCTTCGACGAGAGGCCGACAAATCTTATGCCAAGCCACCCAATGAGCCCTATGATCTCCATTGACACTCCAAAGGAATTCTGCCATAGCTCTCTCTAATCTGAGCAAAACCGACTGAGGAACGGATATAACCGACAGAGTATGAATGGGAATACTACTAAGGACAGCCTTAATCAGAGTGAGTCTCGCGCCAAAAGATAGAAGCTTGGAGTGTCAACCACTAATCTTCTTCATAATCTTTAATTCAAGATCCTCAAAATACTGACGCTTCACCCTACCGGTAAAACGAGGAACGCCCAGATATTTCATAGGTAACGTACGGTGCGCACAACCTGACCATCTACTAATGGTATTACATCGATGAGATGAGCAAACCTTGGAAACATAAAAGCCACTTTTGGCAAGATTAATGAGTTGACCCGAACTGTGCTCATATTGTTGAAAAATCGATCGAAGGCCTAAGATTGAGGATTTACTCGCATTACAAAAAACCAACATGTCATCAGCATAAAGAAGATGTGAAATCTGAATTCCCCGCCCATGATTATAGGCCTGAAATTCACCATCCATCATGCCTTTATTGAGATTATAAGATAAGATTTCTTGGGCTAGAAGAAACAACAAGGGGGACAATGGATCCCCCTGTCTAACCCCCCTCGTCGAATGGAAAAAGCCAAAGGATTCCCCATTAATTCGGATCGAATACCAAATGTTATTCAAAAGCCGAAGAAATAAGCCTTGAACATTCTGACTAAAGCCAAAAGCCTGTAACGATTTACTAATAAAATCCCATTCAAGGCGATCGTAAGCTTTAGACATGTCAAACTTGAATATAACATTACCTCCTCTGACTTTAGAATCCAAACGGTGAACTAAATCACCAGCTAATAAAATGTTTTCATGGATACTTCGATCCTTCACAAAAGCAGCTTGCTCCGGAGAAATAAGATTAGGTAATAAAGTAGCTAAGCGAGAGGCCAAGATCCTGGAAATAATCTTACAAGTAAAATTACACAAGCTAATTGAACGTAAATCCCCAGAGATTCTGGTCTGTCTACTTTAGGAATCAAAACTAAAGTAGTGGTTGTCATACCCCTAGGCAGCTGTTGACCCAGAAAATAATCATTAATAGCAGCCAGAACATCTTCCTTAATAATAGACCAACAGCCCTGAAAGAACCAACCAGTAAACCCATCTGTTCCTGGGGAACTATTAGGATTTAGATCCTTGATGGCAGAAAAAACCTCCTCTTCTGAAGGAACTCGCTGAATAAGATCATTATCAGAAGTAGTCACCTTAGCAGCAAAACCATCAAATAAATCATCATAAATGGTGTGCGGCTTAGAAGAAAATAGATCACTAAAAAAATCAACCGCCAAGGGACCTATATCACTAGGTTTATCACTGAGAAAACCATCAGACAACCGAACCTTGACCTGATTAAGACGATGACGATCTTTGATTCGAGCATGAAAGAAAGCAGAATTTCTATCCCCTTGCTCTAGCCACTTCTATCTAGAGTTCTGCCAAGATAACTCCTCATCCCAAGCAATCAACTGCGCTAAATTTTTCCTTGCTTCCCCCAGATTTGAACAGGTATCTTGACTCCAACTTTGCTGTAAAGAAATCTCAAGCTGAAGAATCTCATCTTGAAGAGCTTCTAAACGCCGACGAACATGGCCAAACACATTCCAGTTCCAGTCTTTTAACTATTTCCGAAGCAGCTGCAACTTCTTGAATAAGACCTCCAACGGAGGACCCCCAACAGGACGATGCCACTGAGACTCAACAAACGACAAAAAATCTGGGTGATCAAGCCACATCCGATGGAACAGAAAACTACTTTTAGGCTTAATCACTTTCTGTAAAGTAATCAACAAAGGAGAATGATCTGAGGCATTAGTAGCAATGTGTTGCACCCTTAAGTTAGGGTGAGCCGCCAAATACTGCCCATTACACATGACTCTATCCAATCGTTTCCAAATGCGACGGGTACCTTCATGATTGTTACACCAAGTGAATCTACTGCCTTCAAAACCAACATCCTGGAGACCAGCTTGGGAAATAAATTGATTAAACTCATCCATAGCATTAAAATCACATGCAGCCCCTCCTAACTTTTCATTAGAGTGAGAGATGACATTAAAGTCACCCCCAACCAACCACAGATCATTAAGCCTGCTAGCAAAGTTAGACAGATCATCCCAAAGATTTCTCCTAAGAACACGACAACATTTAGCATAAACCACGGACAGAAAGACAGAAAACGAACCACCAATTGTAACTTTAAAAGAAAGAAACTGATCAGAAGATCCCACCAGCTGCATATCTACATTATCCTCCCATAGAACCCATATATGTGTATTTACAGGATTAACATGGAGTGATTTAGAATAATGAAGTCTTCTACAAAGCTTACCAATTTTGTCTCCTGAAACTTTAGGTTCGAGAATTGCGCACACTATCGGCTTATGTTGCATTCTAAGGAGACTAAGATAATCCATAGTCCCTTTATTACAAACCCCCCTAGCATTCCATATCAGGACCGACATAAAAACACCAAGATAAAGAGAATTAATGGGCTTTTGCAAACGCCCTAGTTTTGCGCACGTTGTGTTTAATAAACTGTGCTTTCCGAGCTTTCCGAACCTCTTTTTTGCAATAATAAATAAACTCAGGTCTGATCTGTTGCTTCTATATATCAAGATCTGTAAATACCTGATGTATATCCTCTACATGATCATCATAGTCACCCCCATCCATTAATTCAGGTCTGAATTTATGCCATCCATTAATTTTCCTAAGGTTGAAGAATTAAAACAATTACCACCCCATTTAAAATATGCATTTTTAGGGGAAGGTAACACTTTGCATGTCATTATAGCAGCCGACCTAACGGAAGAACAAAAAGCTAGTTTGTTAAAAGTTTTATGGACACATAGAGAAGCTTTAGGATGGTCCCTAACTGATTTAAAAGGCATTAGTCCCTCTATGTGCATGCATAAAATACATCTAGAAGAAGGTAGTAAACCTTCAAGACAAAGGCAAAGGAGACTTAACCCACACATGGAAGAAGTCGTAAGAAAAGAAGTTCTTAAGCTCTTAGATGCATGTATAATTTACCCTATATCAGATAGTAAATGGGTTAGTCCTGTCCAAGTAGTTCCTAAAAAGTCAGGAATTACTATTGTTAAAAATGAGAAAGACGAATTAGTCCCTACAAGAACAATAACTGGTTATGGAATGTGCATTGATTTGAGAAAACTTAATGCGGCAACCAGGAAAGACCACTTTCCTTTGCCATTTATTGACCAAATCCTTGAAAGACTAGCCGGTCATGAATATTATTGCTTTCTTGATGGTTTCTCAGGTTACAATCAGATCCCTGTTGCACCCGAAGACCAAGAGAAAACAACCTTTACATGTCCCTTTGGTACTTTTTCCTTTAGGAGAATGCCTTTTGGGTTATGTAATGCACCAGCTACTTTTCAAAGATGCATGATTTCTATATTCTCAGACTTAGTTGAAAGATGCGTTGAAGTTTTCATGGATGATTTTTCGCTTTTGGAAATTCTTTTGATCATCATTTAGAAAACCTTACATCAGTCCTGAAAAGATGCTGTGAAACTAATTTAACTTTAAGTTGGGAGAAAAGTCACTTCATGGTAAAACATGGAATTGTCTTAGGGCATGTTGTTTCAAATAAAGGCATTGAAGTTCATAAAGCTAAAATCGAAGTTATTTCACAACTACCACCTCCCACTTCAGTTAAAGGAGTTATAAGTTTTCTAGGGCATGCTGGTTTTTATCGAAGATTTATAAAAGATTTTTCCAAAATCTGTAAGCCTCTAGGTAATTTATTAGCAAAAGATACAGAATTTATTTTTGATAAAGAATGTTTAGAAGCTTTTAATTTATTAAAAAAAATTAACTATCGCCTATTTTATCCGGCCCGATTGGTCACTTCCTTTTGAAATCATGTGTGATGCATCAGATTTTGCAATTGGAGCCGTGTTAGGACAAAGGGTAGATAGAAAGCCTCATGTGATCCATTATGCTAGTAGAACTCTAAATGATGCATAGTTAAATTATACAACTACTGAAAAGGAATTTTTAGTAGTAGTATATGCCTTAGAAAAATTTAGATCATATCTGTTAGGATCAATGGTGATAATTTTTTCTGATCATTCTGCATTAAAATATCTGTTAAGCAAGAAAGATGTTAAACCAAGATTAATTAGATGGATGTTATTGTTACAAGAATTTGACATTACTATCAAAGATAAAAAGGGAACCGAGAATGTCGTAGCCGACCATTTGTCCAGATTGGAATTTTCACCCTTGCTTGAACGTCAATTTCTTGATGATCCTGTCCCCACAAATGATAATTTTCCTGATGAACAACTTTTAGCCATTAAAGATTCTGACCCTTGGTATGCTGATTTTGTCAACTACTATGTGTCTGATGTCATTAATCCAGATTTTGATCATTACGAAAAGAAGAATTTTTTTGGCGGAAACTAAAAATTATTTTTGGGAAGCACCACATTTATACAAAAAATTTTCAGATTCTTTAATAAGAAGATGTATTCCAGAAAAAGACCAACAAGGTATTATGGAATTCTGCCATGGATACTCTTGTGAAGGTCATTTTAGCGGAAACAAGACTGCTAGGAAAATTTTGCAATCAGGTCTGTATTGGCCTACTGTTTTTAGAGATTGTGAACTGTTTTATAGAACATGTGATAAGTGTCAAAGAACAGGTGGAATAGGAAAGAGAAACGAGATGCCCTTGCATATTAATTTAGTTGTTGAAATTTTTGATGTCTGGGGTATTGATTTTATGGGTCCTTTTCATGTGTCAAATAATTGTGAGTATATTCTAGTAGCAGTTGATTATGTTTCTAAATGGGTTGAAGCAGTAGCAACCAAAACTAATGATGGAAAAACAGTAGTTAAATTTGTAGAATATTTGTTTGCCAGATATGGAGTACCCAAGGCTATAATAAGTGACCAAGGAACTCATTTTACCAATAAGTTGTTGAATAATGTTCTTAGAAAGCATGGTGTAACTCACAAGTTAGCTACACCTTATCATCCAAAAACATCCGGCCAAGTAGAAGTTAGCAATAGACAAATAAAAGCAGTATTAGAAAAGACTGTTAGGCCTAATCGTAAAGATTGAGAATCTAAACTTAAGGATGCTTTATGGGCATACTGAACTGCTTTTAAAACACCCATAGGAATGAGTCCATATAGAATGGTTTATGGAAAAGCTTGCCATTTACCAGTTGAAATTGAACATAAAGCCTATTGGGCAGTTAAAGAGTTAAATTTAGATTTAACTTTGGCTGGAGAAGAAAGATTATTTCAGTTAAATGAGTTAGAAGAACATAGGTTGAATTCGTATGAGAATGCAAAGACGTATAAAGAAAAGACCAAGAAATATCATGACATGGGGTTAACTAACAAAATGTTGCATCCAGGTATGAAAGTATTACTTTTTAATTCTAGATTAAGGTTATTCCCCGGAAAGTTAAAATCTAAATGGTCTGGTCCCTTTAGAATCGTACGAATTTATCCTCATGGAGCCGTAGATATTCAAAACCCTAAAAATAATGAAGTTTTTAAAGTGAATGGACACCGACTCAAGCCGTATTTAAAGCCGATGTCAGTTGAACGAACAATTGAGTTAATTCGTTTGACTGACAATGAACCACCCCGAGATTAGGCTTGTAGTTTGGTCGAGCCAAAGACGTTAAACAAAGGCGCTAAGTGGGAGGCAACCTACTATTTTGAATGTTATTTTCTTTTATAGTTAGTTTAAATATGCTTTTCTCTGTTAAATTTAATTTTTGGACATTTAATTTTTAAATTAAATATGCAAAAATCCAAGTTTGGGGGAGAAAAACATCTTAGTGTTGTATTTATATGTTACTAATAATTTTTAGTCTAGAGTTTTTTTTTTTGTTAAGTTTTTGCATACAGGAAAGATATAAAACATAACGGAAGTTAACAGAAGGGCTAAATTGCAAAGATGTTAAAAGGCTGAGAAAAGAAAACAAGAAGAGAAGTTCTGCCCACCGTGCGGACGCAAGGTGTGAAGGACCTTGCGACCGCAAGGTCCCCAGTAAATGCGGACTTCGTGCATCGTACTGTCGGACATGGGGAATGAATGAGAATCAAGCGTTTGATCGCCGACCTTGACGTGTGGCGCACCTTGCGACCGCAAGGTCCCCTTATATAAAGGTCGCCGGGTTTTCTTCTAAATCATCACGTAACTCTCCTCCTTCAAAGAAGACAGCAGCCCGCCTGTCCCTCTCAAATTCCGGCAGATCGACTCAAGTTCCGGCACACACTATAAGATACTCTCTCCTCCTTCACTATTCTTCATCTCCTACCTCCATCCATCCACCATTGCACTCCATCAAAGTTGAAGATTTTGAAGAATAAGAAGAAGTACTCCATTGCCGACACCGATCAAGCTCACACTCCGGCTGCACACTCTCCATTTAGGCTGCAATCAAGTTACACTATCACCCTCTTTAATTTTACACGTAAAATATTTGCATGCTAGGGTGCTAGAAAACTTTTAACGTAGACAAAAAATTTGCATGCTTAGAATTCATTTTTAATTTTAAAATCTTTAAAAAAAAAATTATTTGTTAAAACTTTAGTTTCTAAATTTTTAAATCAAACTAAATGTTCCGCAAGCGTAGAAATACCAGTGCTTCGTCCTCCGGCCCCGCTCAGGACGAAGAACAAAATTTTGATATCACCCGATTCGTGTCCTACGAGGCATCAGAACGGTACACGGCCAAACTCTCTAAGTTTTTGGTGCCCGAAAGGGGATTCAAGGCTAAAGAATTTGGCCTCCGTCCCAATCTGATAGCTCGTACGTGGGGGCTTTTGATAGATTCTCCGCCAAGGGCAGCTGTAGTGCCCATTGTCCGAGAATTCTATGCCAATGGCACCATTGGCATAGATGGGGGTGTATTAGACACCGTTAATGTTAGGGACATCGTAGTAAATTTTTCGTCCAAAAGCATTAACACCTATTTCGGCACCTCCAACTTTGTGGTTGGTGCCGATGACTTTAGCACACACCTCCAACCCCCCATGATCCCTATCGAGGTGGTCAATGCGACCATCGCCCTCCCTGGTGTGGTATGGTCCTATAACCGTAATCCACCTTTTGGACCACGCACCATGGGAGAGTCCTTCCTCCAGGACACGACCAAGCCCGTGTATAAATTTGTTTGCGGGCGTCTCATGCCCTCCAGTCACCAACACACAGTGACTTGGGAGAGGGCTGTCTTGACCTACACCATTATGTCCGGTGGGTCTGTTGATGATGGCCGTTTGATCAACGGCCAAATCAAGACCCTTATTAGAGGTAGGATGAATGCGGGGTTCGCGTTCCCGCATTTGATTACCGAGTTATCTAGGGGGGCAAGTGTGAGACTGCCCAAACACGCGGAGAGGCTGAAGGCTGGTCCGGCCATTACTAGGGCCATTTTGTTTGAGCATCACCAGCAGCCGAGAGTGAGGATTCCTCAAGAGGAGGAACCCGAAGAGGAGGCGGAGGACCCACTCGTGGAGATCTCCAATAGGTTGGAGGAAGCTGTCCTCCAATCTGATATGGTGAGTCAGCAGTTGGCACAAATGCGTGCCGACCAGACCGAATTTTTCGGTTGGGTTAACACTGTGAGACAAAATGTCTCCGATTATTATGGGATGCCACCAGGCACGATCCCCGAGTTTCGTCCTCATTCGCTATTTCCGCCCGACTCACCATGAGTCGAGGCCCAAGTTCCATCCTCTTTCGTTAGGTGGACCCGCTATCTCCTTTTGATATTTGTCCTACCCCATCAATCCACTCATATGTTCCTCTATTTTGAGGACAAAATAGAAATTAAGTTTGGGGGGGGGGATTTTAAACTTAAGGTCTTAGCAGGTCCTAGCCTAATGAGGAATGGAGTTGGGCTATGTTTTTAGGGTGAAGAAAAATTTCTTTTCTTGATGACCATTTAAATCTTCACCCTATTTTCCTATTTTTAATTTTTTTCTTATTTTTGGAGTTGTTGGCATGACCAGAATACTATAATAGTAAAGACCTTTAGGTTCCTATCAAAAGAGTCATCGTCATCATCTCCAAATTTCTTTAAAAAAAAATAATAATAATAATAGTAATTCAAAATTCTCATCCTCGAGTTTAGGTGTGGTAATGCTAGTCGTAGTCAATGAGGAGATTAATGCAATGATCCGCATAGTTAGTCGGTAATCCCTCTGGAATTTATTTAATTTTGCGAAACTCTTACTTTTCTCCAAAATCTTCATGCACCTACACCAGTCATAATTATGGATTAATTAGAATATTTTTATAAAGTTTATAACACCTACTTCATTACAACTAGATACGCACAAGAATATGATGCATAGCCATTCGAACATAAATGTTGCATTAAATTGTGACTTAGGGTCAATTGCATGTTAGTTAGATCCCTTGATTTTCATTTATATATCTCAAGCACACTTCGAACCGTGTCTCGCATGTTAGTCTCAATTGTCCTTACCATCTGTCTTAGCGAATGCTTATGTGAAATCCAGTGATGCTAAACATTCAACCCCCAATTCCCATAGTTGATATGATATTTTGTGTTGTCTTACTTGCTTTAAAAACTACATGAGCATTCGGCATTAAGAAATGACTTAGGCCATCTTTGGACCGTTAGAGCCTAAATATTTCCTGACCTATACTAAATATATCCCTAGTGTCCCCGTTGAGCCTAATGAAAAAGAATGGAGTGTGCTAAGCACACTATTTAAACCCCCATTCGCCGTCGTTTCTATTACCCACATCAACTTAACCCTAAAAGCCTATACACTTTTAGCCCACCCTTTGAGAGAGTAGGATGTGGGTGGGAAATTTATTTTGGAGCACCACTTCTTTTCAGTTAGGCTATTTTTCGGAAGACTTTTTCTCTCCGCCGTCGAAAAAAAAAAAAGAGAAAAAAAAATTATGTATCGACGAAAAATGAAACGGAAGAAGAAGAGTAACAAAGTTCAAATGGAAGCATAGCTTTCAAGAGAAAAATATGTTAGAAAAATTCTGCTAATAAGAATGATGTGATATTTTTAGAAATATATATTGCCCAAAACAAGTTTGGGGGGGGGGAGAAAGAAGAAAAGTGAAAAGTAACGAAAAGCACCCCTCCACTTGTAGTCTTTGTAGGTCCTAGCCTAAATAAGGAAAACTTCCTTTTGCTTGGAAGTATGAGGGATAAAAGGGTAGTCTTACTCTCTCACTTTGAATTCCAATTCCTTTCCATCATATCCCCCATCTATTTGGCCTTACATTACAAGCTAAATAAAGACCTGATGATCTTCTTGCTAATGCTTATGATGTTTTAACTGTCAAGTGAGTAATATGAAATTGATCACACACTTCATGTTCACCATTATTCACCCTAAAGCTCACTGTGTTAGCATAATCTTAGTTATTACAAGTAATTGGGATAGGAGAGCATTGTATGTCATACATAGAAGTGCATGGGAAGGATGTATAAGTCTTTTAAATCCTGGGACCTTTTCGTCTCAGAATCGACCAGGGTTTGGATGGTAGATCTCATAATTCTTAATGCATGATTTTCCTTTAAACTTTGATTTTCATATGAATGTGGTGTTTAGCTTAATAAAACTGTTTTAGTTAAGATATTCTCTAAGACTGGTGATCACACACACACGGAGAAATTAGAAGTATTAGCAGTCTTAAGAAAAGGTCAGTTGATTTTATATGACTAAGCCTGCATATATGTGGTGAGCATCGAACTGAGATTACTTGCATACCATACACTTGTAACTTAAGGTTGAAGCCAAAAAGATTTTATGTTTTATTCGTAGTTTAATTTTTACCGCTTTTGTATTTATCTGTTTTTGTATTTATCTGCATTGTCGAGTCACTCAAAAGAGTCTCCTTGAGTTTGTGGGTTTATAGAGGAGTGTAAATAGTGTCACCCTCCAAAAAGATTTTAATTTTTGTTATTTATATGCTTTGGTATTTATAATTTTATTGTTTACTCGAGACGAGCAAAGTTTAAGTTTGGGGGTATTTGATCGATGTATTTTATACATCGATTTTATATGCTTCTATGACTTAAATTATGCTATTTCTCGAGGCTTTTGGCTACTAATATATGTCTTCGGTGAGTTTTTGTAAGTTTCAGGGTTATTAGTGAAAATATGCGAAACTCCAGGGTTTTAAGTGCAAATTTCAAGATGGGCCAGAAAGGAAGAATGAAGAAAGAATGAAGTCTGTCGATTCTGGACACCTTGCGGACGCAAGGTGCCCCAGACCTTGCGACCGCAAGGTAGGCGTCGGTCGAAAGAAGAACCAATGA
The DNA here is from genome assembly GCA_013146195.2 of Codonopsis lanceolata. Lineage (NCBI taxonomy): Eukaryota > Viridiplantae > Streptophyta > Magnoliopsida > Asterales > Campanulaceae > Codonopsis > Codonopsis lanceolata. Next base: position 80,876,725 of record CM028383.1, read on the forward strand.
ATTCCAAAGGCCAGACATACTGGAGACCTTGCGGACGCAAGGTACCCAACACCTTGCGACCGCAAGGTAGTCAGAATGCTTGATTTTCGGATTTTCACACAGTCATTTGATTGAATTACAACTCCCGAGTATATATAGAAGTCAGATGCCGAGCACAAAAGAAGAGGAGACGGCTGGAAACTCTCTTAGGTAGGTTTTAGGTAGTTTTTAGATTGTATAACATAATTAGTTCGTGTAATTTCAAGTATTGAAGATCAAATCATGTATCCGATCATCTCCATGTGCTGTTCATTGTCTATGATGAACTAAATCATCCATAATCTAGGAGGTGGGAGGTAACTTGTATCAAATTTATGCTTTGATTCTTATATATATTCATTCAATGTTTGTTGATTGTGTTGTTTATCAATCCCTATATTATTTTGCTTTGAACAAATGAATGTAATCGCAAATAATAAAGGCTTAGAGGTGCGGATAACTGCATGACCATGTGCATATGTCGTACACTGGCTCACCAACACAATAAATTGGACCTATCGATGCACGAGAGTGATAAGTTAGGACCAGGTTCATACATGATCTAGGTGACAGCTAGATTGATAGTTCATGTGCTTAGGATATAGAATGGATGAATTTTGCGGGGATGGAGGCTGAACCAATTGTTCAACAGACTATATCTATATTTAGTGAACGAACCCAAGACATTGAATGATGTTATTATGAATTGAACATAAAGGCGATACAAGTGAAACCCAGAATCCTAGATTGCCACCCACCATAAGATCTTAAATATCTGTAATTACTGCTAATTAGTTAAACATCTAAATATAAATAGTAGTTTATAATAGAATTAAATATAAAAACCCCTTTAGATTAATAATTTGCTATCAATAAAGTGCACTGTTCGTGATCTCTTGTCTCTGTGGGTTCGACCCTTGCTTCCAAAACTATTTTATAATAGTCTTGTCCACTTGCAAGGAAAAAGATAAAATAAAACATCGATCAGCGACATACATCTGCAAAAGTCTGAATGGAGTCTGTATGAGTCAAGATACGCCTCAAACCACTCCAAGAGTCGCAAATAAGCGAATCACCGCTTGAACTTGCTTGCTCATCGATAAATAGAACCGGCTGACTTTAAGATCTCGAATCATTCTGACATCTCAATGAAGTTGTTCAAGAATGTTTCGTTTCTGATCAATCTTATAGCTTTCAAACTTATAAGGCAAAGTCCTTAACTTTGTAGCAGAAGTATTCCCATAAGTGCGCTTAATTTGGTCCCACATTTGTTTAGCAGTCTGGCAATCCTAAAACTCGCCAATCAGATCATTTTGCATGCTACTCAGCATAGTAAAGCATGCACATCGATCTTTCTTTTTCCAATCAAGGAATTCCTGCATTTTTCAGCGATGCCGGGCGATGGTCAAGTTACCCATCTCTCGGTTCTACCATCACATCAAGGTTGTCCAGAACCTCTTGCTCGTTTAGCAAGTACGTGATTTTCCTTTGCCAAACACTGTAGTTTGAGCCATCTAATTTCTCACCCTTATTAAGGTCAGCGATTATATTCTGAGAAGTCATTTCACTACAATTTATTGCAAAAATAAGACATAGGCATATATATATTTTGATTCACTTTTGTTTTAAAAAATCAAATACTAAATATAATCACATTATACACGTAAGGAGGGAAAATCCGCGAGGCTCGTAATCACAACCAAAGCATGCACAACGTGAAAATATTCATAAATTGATAATTTAAACAAAAGAAATATGATAGAACAAATCCATCAAGTACAAATCATGTACATAAATATTTTCACTACCGAAAATAGATTTATTGGGTCTCGTATAGTCTCAATTGCAATTTTAGAGCCCAAAACGACAATTAAATATGCTAAAAATGACTTAAAAATAGCTTAAAATTCACAAAGATTTTTAAAAAATTCCAGAACAGTCCCGAACAGACCTAAACAGTCACAGAATGACAGAACAGTCCCTGGATATTATTTTTGTATTTTTTAAAAAAATCAGAAAACAGGTTTTTATACACTGAAAAAGCAAAAACAAATATTTACAGGCTAAATTGATCAAAACAGAGACCACCATTTGACTCAGACGGCCAAAACAGTGCAAGACGCACCGACCGTGTTTCAATCGGAGCTCTGGAATGGCCACATGCGCCCTCACGCACCACCTGCACGTGTGGGCTTCCTTCTGAAGATGACTGGGCGGTGACTGGGCGTAGGGCTGACGTGGCAGCTGATGTGACACGATGACGTCACTGATGATGTCATCACAGAGGATTTTTCTGGAGTGGGTCCCACAGATGACGTGGCGATGACATGTCAGTCAACACATTGACCGTTGACAAGTCAACGGTTGACTGGTCATCCGTTGCCTTCTCCACGCGCCTGGCTGGCGTTTGAAGCCCACGCGTCGCCTTCCTGTGGTCCGATGACCGCACGGCTGGTGGCCTTGGACTCGTGTCATCAAGGGCGTTTCAGTGGTATACTTTTTACCTCGAAAGGTGTGCCACAACAGGCACGTGTATCGAGGCCGAGAGTGGGGGTCGTTTTTGATCGAATTTTTAACCCAAAAAATCGATTCGCGAAGTGCCAACTTCGCGAGGCCATAAAACGTTCATTTTAAGTCGAAATTAAGCATATAATATGTCGTTGGAAAGCTCTCGCAGAGTACTACAAGTACAATCCATAAAATCACGATTTCACAGAACATAAACAGGTCATAACAGCACGCAAAGTTTCGGAAAAAACACTTTTCAACAAAACTTGGGTTTGCGATATTTTGAAAAATATCCAATGGAATTCAACGAGAATTTAGTATGTTGTTTGCCTCGTCGTAGGGAACTCGGACATATAAATTTTTCTCGAAAATTTTAAAGTTTTACACATAAAATAATAAAACCCATTTGTTTCATTATCGGGTAAAACTTTTAAACAAACCCAAAAACAAGAGCATGTGATTCATGGCATAACAATCCGAGCAATCAAGCATATAGGCTCTGATACCAATGAAGGATATATCTAAAACATATATCATACAAGTTCGCTATCAAAACAGTAATCACGAATTACCTTTATGCGAACTGGAGCCTTGTGCGTAGCTGAAGAATTTCGCTTGAGCTACGATCTTCGTATACCAAGATCTACAAACCTGCGAGTCTCTCTCGTCGGATTGATATCACGGAGGGCGGATATCAATACTGGTTCACACCTCAAATCCAAGCCTCTTGATGATTAGGCTAGAGGGAGTATTTTGGTGAGATAGATTTAGGAGAGAGGAAGAGGGCGGCAACTTCTAGGCGTGTAAAGCAGTCGTGTTTTATCCCCTTAGTTGCCCTATTTATATTATTACAAGAAACCTATTTCTTGTAGGATAAGTCAATCCTAAACCCACTTGGATTAGGATACTAATTAAACAATAAATAATATAAATATATTTTCCATGTGGGCGGGACTAAATAATCGGGCAACCCTAACAAGATTATTTTCCAGGCGGTCGATGACAGTTCAGTATGACACGATTCTGCAGTTGTTCCGTGGGTTAATCAAAGAAAGGTTGGACTTGAGGAAAGTGCAGAAGACATCTGACAACAATGATTTGTTGGATTTGTTTCTCGAAATTAACAAAGAGAACCCAGAGGAGATTGATATAGCTCTTATCGAAAGAATGTGCATGGTTTGTGCTCTTTTCTCGCTTTAATCTTACCAGCATTTTTAATTATTTATTTCTTACATTTTCTTTCATTCTTATAAAGGAAAAATTTTAAACCTCAAAGTAATTCATTACTCTAGCATTCCTGGTAAAGAGTTCCCGTGGTAAGGCTTGAACACCCGACTTCGAGTGAGAGTTGAACACCCGACATCTCAATTAGGAGAAATGAGTAGTACTAGTTGAACTAGTGCACATTGGTATATTTTTAGTAGATCCTTAGTACTAAAATGATAATTTTATGCATTACGTTTTGAAAGTAGACTTTTTAAGTGAAATATCTCAAAATAGAATAATGGACTTTTTACCCAAAACAAAGGGAGTAATTAGGATATGATCTACTTCCGATTTTATGCGTGTTTGGGGGTGACGTTAATCACACTCCAAAACTCAACCTCTATATCTCATTTATTGCAATATACATCACATGATACAACAACACAATGTAGAAACTAAAATATAGAAAGTAATTTTCGGGTGTAGTTAGCCTCCACCATGTGTTTGGTACAGTGGTTTTACCATGGGTTTTTGTTTTGTAATAATTTAAATTTTGTAAGAAAGAAGTTTGTGAGGCCAAAAAAAGAAAAAAGAAAATTGAGAGACTTGATAAATAACAAAGGTGAATCAAATAGCTAAATACTAGAAAATTGACACTCACTTTCAGACAAAATTATTCAAGAAAATGAAAAATATACTCAGTTGTGACAAAGGGAATATAACTCTATAATAATCACACTAGATTTTTTGTCACTTCTTTCTTCTCGGTTTTGGAATACCTAATTGATAAAGTAAATTTTCATCCACTTGTAAAATCTATTTTTGAAGGAACGTAATAGCTCGGATTCTCAAGAGAAGACAAAGTGATTTCCAATGTAACTGTGATTGTAGCTACAATGGGAATCACAATGAAACAACAAATAATAGTAGCAGCGGAAGAATAATTTTCTGGAACAGAAAAACTGAAAAACAGAACTCAAGTTTTTAGCAAAAAAAAAAAACAATCTACAAGTTAATACTTGTAGACCTAACCTCAAGGCCACACAAATTTCACTAAAGAGTATAATTGATTTACACTAGAAATACTTGTGAAATCACTAATAAAAATTCTCACAAGACAATGAATCTTGGAGAACAAAAACCCACATAAACAAGTTAAACAAAACGTGGGAAGAAACAAAAATCAGCTTCTTTTAAACAAAACAAGAAGCACAAACAATTTTCAGAATTCTGATGTTACTACCAATGTTGTAACATTGACAGCCTTCAGCGAACAGGTGATCTTCAGGTCTAAAAAACTGCTTCAGTATCTTCTCACTTGTGCTCACATATGTATCGACTTTGTTCTCACTCTCAAGCTCTGCGCAACAGCCCGTTTCCTTGCTCAGAATATATAGCCGTCCAATCCCTACACAACATGCAAAGGAGACCATCTACTACAAGGAAAAGGATTAGCCATTAAGGAAAAATCAACCACTTACCAAACATGTAATATTTTGTTACCAAATATGAAAGAAGTCAAGAAACTTGGTTTGACTAGGATTGTTATCAAGATTTAGTTACCAAATTTGTTGCACTCGAAATCTAATAAAGATTATGATACCAAAAATACCAAAACTAAATCTAATAAAAAAAAAACTAATTCCTAAGTTAATACAAACTTAACAAAAATCCTATTTTGACCAAGAAAGGTGAAAACAAGTAAAAATAGGCCTTGCCTATTTTACCCTTACAATCACCCCCTTTGTTAAACATTTCTGGTCAAATCCAAATCAAGTTTTGCAAGGTCAAAAACAAAATATGATTTCCTGAAAGGTTAGAGAAAATAATCCAAATAATCACCCCCTAAACATGAGTACTAAACAAACATAATGGCATGACATATCAACCATGTATAACCAACCAACCAATGAGCAATGTAAATGTTTAGGAGTTACAAACCAAGGTTACAAACTGAAATGTTTAGAAACAATCAACAAACCAAGTTTCAACCACATAAGTTCACAACCACAATTTTTAAGAACCACAGATTTCAAGACTCAGTCCTGCACAGCTTCAGCTTCAGGTTCTGCTTCAGCTTCAGGATCATGTGCTACAGCTTCAGGAACATCAGGAACATCTGGAACACTTGCCCCACCACCCCCTATTTGGCCAGAATGTAAGGCCAACAAGTCTGAACACTTAGCAGCTAATGATGTGAGCAGTGTAGTCTGTGTAGCCAAGATTTCCAACTGAGAGTGTACCATGGCTAGGCTGTTCGAAACAAAAGCAATGACATTGGTGCGGTAGGTGTGTGCGAAGTGGCCGATGTAGCTACATTGGGTGGAACATTGAGAGGTGGAGGCGGTTGGGAGAGAAGAATCAGACGTAGATAGGCAGTGCATATGGATGTATGAGTGGCAGATTCACAACCCTTTCTCCGCTTAACAGTTTTGCTGAAATGTGGAGGGGTTCAAGAAGAGGAGACAACCTAGTAGAAGGAGGAGGAGAATAGCCTTGGGAAACTAGGATTTTATATATCAAAGATGGGAAAATTAAAGACCTCTTATCTCCTTCAGATTCAGCCAAAGAGGAGATTTTTCTAAAAACAAAATAACCAAAATCAAATGGTCCATTTGTCCCAATCACAGTAAAGCACCTTAGCATGTTCTTCAAGAAGTGTTAGAGTTTGTAGTGGGTGACCAGTTTGCACAACACACTTTATGCATGAAAGCATAGATAGAGGATAATTGTGAGGTGCTAAGTGATGTGCCTTTAGCAAGCCATTTAGACATGGTCCCACCAGTAAGCTCAAAGACACACAAGTTCAAATCAATATCCATCTCAAAGGGGCCAGATTCAGGTGTGTTCATCATGGTGTTTATTATAGATGAAGAGAACTTATACCATTTTCCTCTAACAAAAACTTTTTCAAAATGGGCATCAGAAGGTGAACAGATGCATTTTTCAATGTTGGCATAGAATTCATATATCAGATCACGAAAATAAGGGGTAGCTGAAGAAATTGTGCCTAGTAAACCTCTATCAGAGAAAAAAGAAGTGAGATTCTGTGCATTTAATTCAGCAGATGGAATATTTCTTTCATCAACAATCTTTCGAGAAGTGTTATATCGAATGGAAGCAGGTTTGGACACAAATTTAAGAGAGAAGGGTGTACCAACAACAGAAACAGATGCCTTAGAACGTTTGGATGTAGCTACATTCGTAGCTACATTGGCAGTTGACAGTCGGCTTCGAGTGAAACGAACAGGGATTTCCTCAGAATCTTCACTAGCTTCTGGAGTTGCCTCTTTGCTTTCAAAGTTTTTATCAGAACTATCATCAAATTCTGACGAGCTGGGTTGTTGGGGCAAGTCGGCAGCCGGAGGTTGTGGAGATGGAGTCACATTCTTCAATTTGACCAGATATTCGGCCAGAGTATTGTCTTCGTCAGAAAAATTTATATCGGCATTTGACTCAGAGGGAGAGCTAGCTTCAACATCAGATGATACTTTAGCTTGTGTGGAAGAATCGTCGGAAAAACCACTCTGGTGATGGAATTGGGTAGTCATCATCCCGGTTTCTTCTCGGAGCAAATTTTGGGAGAGGCAGAAGGAGATGGTGGTTCTTGAACAACAGGGGTCGGTCCTGTTTTGGGAATGAAGTCGACATCATCAGGATCACTCTCAATGTCCACACTTTCTTCAAAAATTCCTGGAGTAACCTTGTTTTTCTTAGCAACGAGAATGTCTTCAACGCTAGGATCTTCATAATTTGAAGGGATTCCACGAAGCCTTTTCGATTTCCTTGTGCTAGGGTTACCAATTTGGGGTAACCCGGACAAATCGCCCGGATTATCCACATCAATGGCATTGCCCCTTTCTCCAGGAAGAATTATTGTCAGAGGTTCCGGAAGAGATTGAGCTAAAACAATAGCAAGTATCGGGATTTTCTGGTGAAGAAAGGGGGCTGGATGTAGCTTCATCGAAAGCTACATCAGCGCTAGGATTGGGTTTTGGGGATTCATGAACAGATGAAGAAGAAGCCATTGAGAGTTTGTAGGTGAAGGCACAAGAGAGATGATGAAGGCGAAGGGATTTGGAAGAGAGTATGGTCTGCTCGAAATTTTGGTCGCCGGAATTTGAAGAATGAAGCTTCTGGGAGAAGTGTTCTGTTTACCTGTAAACACAACACTAATACTTCCACTAAACACCAATTAGCCGTTAACCTCATTAAGATGATGGAATGTGAGGAGACCTAAGCAAATCAAATTTCAAAATTTAGATAAAAATCAAATATTAACCACCAATAGAGGAGTGATAAAAATCTGCTGTTATTGCCATGAGAAATAGGTGGAGGATTTTATGTGAGAAAATAACTACTAATTCCTGATTTTAAAAATTTTGAATTGAACAAAGTTGATCAAAAATTTTGAGAATGCACAATACTCAATTAACCAAAATTGTAATCACACAAATCTGCCAAAATCAGTAATTATAGACCAGTTCAGATCCTCATGATGAGCACAATAGATTAGACAACCACATAAAATATTAACTTGGTGAACAATGGAACTGAGATTGCACTAATTTGTTAATGAAAACAGAAACATTAAGGGGCTGATATGATCAACAGCAATATGTCCTAGAAGATATGCCTAACATGTGCAGAAAAACAAGAAAATAATGCAAGCACACACATGTGATATGTCTAGATCATCTGAATGTAGTTCCCAATGTAGCTGCATTGGAAGACACATTCGCCAAAATTGTGATTTTATGTCCAAATTCTCATCTTTTCTTCACCAAATAAACACAAAGACTCCCATAAACACAATAGGTACTTTATTTCCCTATGAGAATAGCTTTACTTTATTTCAAGCATATTCAACACAAACCACTAGGAACCTTTCACACTATTTACCAAGGGTAGCAACTTAACTTATTGATCAACCCATGAAATCCGAGGATTCACAGTTCCAAAAGAAAGATGCCACAACCTTGTCCATAGGTAGCTCTTTTCCGTTAGGTAGCTTTCACACTTTGTCAATTAAAGGAAGTCAATTTAGTCAAGATCAACCCATGAAAGCCTAAGCTCCACAGTACATTGACAAATTGCAACATCCCAAAAATTTCAAAAGGTAGCTCTTTCCTTTGTGGTCTAAAAATTTTCAATTTCAATACATCTTTTAGGGAGATGGTGAGGAGAATTAGAACAAGAAAATCACAACAGATATTGAATGCATATTCACATCAACATACAAAGGTACTAAACCATAAAGAGTGGAACTAGTGTGCCCCCTAAAATACAATGCAAGATGCCTAAATATATATATATATATATATATATATATATATATATGAAGTGAGGGGTTACATGGCACACATACCGAGAGATTTCCTAAGATTTATGAATCTCTCAAAATCTAGACTCTTTGTGAAAATATCAGCCAGTTGATTTTCTGTTCCCACATGTTCAATACAAACAATGCCTTGTTCAACCAAGTCTCTAATGAAGTGGTGTCTTATGTCTATGTGCTTAGTTCTAGAATGTTGAACATGATTTTTAGCTATACTTATGGCACTTGTGTTGTCACAATACATGGTTAATATATTACTGTGTAAACCATAATCCTTGATCATTTGTTTCATCCACAAAAGTTGTGTACATCCACTACCAACAGCTATATACTCAGATTCAGCTGTTGATAGGGCTACACAATTTTGTTTCTTACTAAACCATGAAATCAGGTTATTTCCCAAATAAAAACAACCACCAGATGTGCTTCTCATGTCATCTACACTACCCCCAGTCAGCATCGCTAAACCCAACAAGATTGGTGTTTGTGTGTTTAGTATACCACAAACCCATGCCACAAGTCTCACCAACATATCGAATTATTCTTTTCACTGCTTTCAAGTGAGAGACTTTGGGGTTTGCTTGATACCTAGCACACAAGCACACACTGTACATAATATCTGGACGGGTGGCAGTTAAGTACAACAGACTTCCAATCATACTTCTATATAAGGTATGGTCAACACTTTCAGATTTTTCATCTTTATTGAGTTTATTGGATGTACCCATAGGGGTTTTCTTATGTTTTCCATTCTCAAGATTGAATTTCTTCACCAAGTTAAGAGCATACTTGGCTTGAGATATGAACATCCCTTCATGTGATTGTTTAATCTGAATTCCTAAGAAATAGGTCAACTCCCCAACCATACTCATCTCAAACGTGGAAGTCATGCAGTTAACAAACTCTTTTTCCAAGGACTTGGAGGTGGATCCAAACACAATGTCATCAACATAAATTTGAGCTATCAAAATGTGTTTGTCTTGATTTTGAATAAAAAGTGTTTTATCCACCTCTCCCCTTCTAAACCCACTTTTCAAAAGGTGGTCTGTAAGCCTCCCATACCAAGCTCTAGGAGCTTGTTTGAGACCATACAAGGCCTTTTTTAGCTTAAACACATGACTGGGTTTATGGGGGTCCTCAAACCCTTTTGGTTGCTCAACAAAAACTTCTTCTTCAAGAATGCCATTTAAAAAAGCACTCTTCACATCCATTTGTTGAAGAGTTATGTCAAGAAAACATGCAATGGCAAGTAGCAAACGAATGGACTCAATACGGGCTACAGGAGCAAAGGTTTCATCAAAATCCACCCCCCCTCGTGTATACCCTTGAGCCACAAGTCTAGCTTTATTTCTTATTATCTCTCCCACTTCATTAGTTTTGTTTTTGAAAATCCATTTTGTTCCAATAACATTTATTGAAGTGGGTCTAGGAACAAGATACCAAACATCATTTTTTGTAAATTGATCTAGTTCCTCTTGCATGGCATTTATCCAACTTTCATCCTTAAGAGCCTCATGCACATTTTTGGGTTCAATGGTGGAAACAAAACAAGATGCATGAATTTCATCAAATTCTAGTGTGGACATGCATGCAAGTTTTTTGTAATCCACCTTACCTTTCGTCCTCGTTGATACACCATCCTGTACACTACCTATGATCTGAGAGAATGGGTGTATTTTCTGAATTTTGCTAGGAATATCAAGTCCACGATCGCCAATCAATATCTTCTGTTCGGATCGGCCAGCCCTTGTCCAATGTGACTTCCGATGTAGCTACATTCGGAATCACATTGGGTGATACATTCTGAATCTCATTATTATCTTGCTGCGATTCGGATTCAACCTTCGGATCAAAATCTCCAAAATCAAGGATTCCTGAAACATCTTCTTCAACAGTTTTATGGCCAAGATCGGTTAGATCATCAAAAACAATGTTCATAGATTCCATAATAGTCTTAGTCCGTAGATTAAAAACTCTGTAAGCCCGACTATTTGTAGAATAACCCATGAATACACACTTGTCACTTTTAGAATCAAACTTGGATAGTTGGTCTCTATCATTGAGCAAGTAGCACACACAACCAAACACATGAAAGTATTTTAAGGTTGGTTTCTTTCCAAGAAAAATTTCATAAGGAGTCATTGTACTACATGGTCTTAAGAAAACCCTGTTACCAATGTGACAAGCAGTGTTTAAGGCTTCAGCCCAAAATCTTTTAGCCAAATTTTTTGAGGTTAACATCACCCTAGCCATTTCTTGTAATGTCCTATTCTTTCTTTCCGCCACTCCATTTTGTTGTGGAGTTTTGGGAGCAGAAAATTCATGTGAGATGCCATTGGATGCACAATAATTAGAAAAGGATGAGTTTTCATATTCCGTGCCATGATCTGATCTAATTCTAATAAGCTTTAGATCATACAAGTTCATCACACGGGTGTACCAAATTTTAAATGCCTCAAAAGTTTCAGACTTCTCTCTTAAGAAAATCACCCAAGTGTATCTAGAGAAGTCATCCACACATACAAAGGTGTATTTTTTTCTACCTAAACTCTCTACCTCAATGGGACCCATGAGGTCAGTATGAATCATCTCTAGACACCTAGATGTGGAGCATTGTGTTATGGGAAGATGAGGTGTCTTAGTTTGCTTACCTTTTTGGCAAGGACCACATACCTTTGTATAATTCTTTTCCAAGTTTGGCAATCCTTTAACAGCATCATGTTTCACAAGCTCATGGAGCTTACGAAAACTCATATGTCCAAGTTTTTGATGCCAAAGATCTGTAACATCAAGACTAGCTTTTTGGCATGATTGGCTATTGTTGAACATATAACAATTGTCAGATGACCTTGTACCTGTCAGAAGACATTTGTTAGTTTGATCAAAAACTTCACAAGAATTTTTATCAAACCTTACCTGAAGGTCATCATCACACAATTGACTTATACTGATCAAATTTGTTTTAAGTCCTTCCACATGGTAAACATTTGTGAGATTTGGAAGGCCTTCAACATTCAATGTTCCTTTGCCAATTATTTTGCCTTTGGCACCACCACCATAGGTCACTGACCCACCATTGATGCTCACATAATCTTTCAAATTTTCAACTGAACCTGTCATATGTCTAGAGCACCCACTGTCAAAGTACCATGATCCAGCAATATGAGATTTTAAGGAAGTGAAAGTAACATTGCACATCTCATCATCAGACATTGTAGCACCATGACATATGTCAAACGGTTCACAATATTTGGCTTTACACTTGTCATTACAAGTTTTGGGAACCCACATTTGTTTAACAATTTTAGGTTGGTGTTTCTGAAAATGATTTTTCTGATGAGACTTCGGATGAGTCTTCCAATGTGACTGCCAATGTTGCTGCATTGGCTGTCGCAATGGCTGTTTCATACGATTCTGCATCTGTGTTTTTGCCAAGAAGGCCTGCCTAACTTCATCCTCATACATAGCCTTTTTCAGAAAACAAAAAGGTTGTATATGTCCGTGAGCTTATGGCGTATGACAAACAAAGTTTTTCTTTCTTGTTTTTGGTTTTTCGAAGAAAGCAGTTTCTTGAAAATTTTGAGCAGTCTGTTTAGTTCCAGACGTACCTTCTCCTTCTCTTACAAACACTTTTGGAACAAAACCAATACCTGCCTTGGATGTGCTACCTGAATTCAGCATTTCATCCACTTTATGTTGGCTTGAATTCCATTTGGCAATGGTTTCTTTTGCTTGAGTGAGCTGCTCCTTCAAACCTTCGATCTCAACATCCTTTTTACTTAGCAGACTTTCCAGCCTTACAATGCAGTCTTTCTGATCCTCATTGGCCTTTTTTAACAGCTCATTTGCCTTACCAAGCAATGTAACTTGGTGAGCTCGTTTCTCCCAATCTTTGTACAGCTCCTTATACCCTTCCCAAAGAAGTCGACTCAGATCCCCACCATCTTCTAAGATTGTGGAATTAAAACGTAAGAGATCGCCCCTTTTCGCCATCAGATCGCCGATGTGACTGATGTAGCTGCATTGGGTGTCACATTGGCTGAAGAATCTGCACTTTCAGTTTCAGAGTCATAAACAACAGTGAGAGTGATAAGATCACCTGGATCTTCTCCATCACTATCACTCAGAGTTGCTGAAAAATTCAAACCCTTTTTCCTTAGAGTATTTGCACATTGGTTAGCATAATGACCATAACCTTGACATTCTCTACATTGAACTGAATCAATGTTCTTACCATTGTAGGATGATTTTGAAGCAAAGGGTTTGTGAAGGACTTTTCTGGAGTTTTGAAAGAATCTTCTTTGGGAACAAATTTTCCAGAATCAGGTTTAAAATTGTTTTTCGAGCTTGATGATGGAGTTCTATTTTGACTCTTGTTTTTCAAAAAGTTTCTGAATTTGGTAGTCAATAGAGCAATAGATTCTTCTCCAAAATCAGACTCTTCAATATCCTTTTGAATTTCAAGCAAATCACATGAGATATCAATAGGAGCAGGCATAGCAATATTTTTCACAATGGGTGTAGAAGATGATGAAGCCCCTTTGCCTTTTTGTTTTATTTGATCATTTAGGTTCAATTCAAAGTTTTGAAGAATACCAGCCAGTCTTTCAAAACTCATCTTGTCAATATCATGTGCTTCCTCAATAGCACATATCTTGACATTGAACCTTTCAGGCAAAGTTCTCATCATCTTGCTAACAAGACGCTCATTAGTAATGGGATCTCCTAAAGCAAGTGCATAATTAGATATGTCAAGAAGTCTACCATAATATGTCATAATATCTTCAGACTCATGCATTCTAGTATTCTCAAATTGTGTGGTGAGCATTCTTAACTTAGAGGCACGAACACTAGCAGGTCCTTCACACAAGGTCTGAAGGGCCTCCCAAACATCTTTAGCAGATTCGTAATTTGCAATCACCCTAAAAGTATTAGCATCTAAGGCTTTATAAATAGCAGACAAAGCTTTTGAATTAAAGGATGCAGTGTTCCTATCTTCATTGGTCCATTCAGATTCTTTGGTGACCTTGACATCACCATCCGAATCTGTTGTTTTGGGAGGACTCCATCCATTCAAGACAGCCAGCCACGCTCTTTCATCAATCGATTTGATGAAGATGCGCATCTTAACTTTCCAAATAGAGTAGTTTGCATTAGTAGGAGTAGGAGGGCGAACAACGTTCTCATACTGAGAATCCATCACGGCTATAATCAGAATCAACTCTTAGTGATATCAAGAGGTGGCTCTGATACCAATTGAAAGAACGTAATAGCTCGGATTCTCAAGAGAAGACAAAGTGATTTCCAATGTAGCTGTGATTGTAGCTACAATGGGAATCACAATGAAACAACAAATAATAGTAGCAATGAAGAATAATTTTTAAACAAAAAGCGAAAAAACGAACTCAAGTTTTTAGCAAAAAAAAAAACAATCTACAAGTTAATACTTGTAGACCTAGCCTCAAGGCCACACATATTTCACTAAAGAGTATAATTGATTTACACTATAAATCCTTGTAAAATCACTAATAAATATTCTCACAAGACAATGAATCTTGGAGAACAAAAACCCACATAAACAAGTTAAACAAAACGTGGGAAGAAACAAAAATCAGCTTATTTTAAACAAAACAGAAAGTACAAACAGTTTTCAGAATTCTGATGTTACTGCCAATGTTGTAACATTGACAAACCTTCAATGACAGGTGATCTTCGTGTCTGAAAAAGCCAAGATCTTCTCACTTGTGCTCACGATGTATCGACTTTGTTCTCTCTCTCAAGCTCTCAAACCCGCTTCCTTGCTCGAATATATAGCCGTCCAATCCCTACACAACATGCAAAGGAGACCATCTACTACAAGGAAAAGGATTAGCCATTAAGGAAAAATCAACCACTTACCAAACATGTAAGATTTTGTTACCAAATATGAAAGAAGTCAAGAAACTTGGTTTGACTAGGATTGTTATCAAGATTTAGTTACCAAATTTGTTGCACTCGAAATCTAATAAAGATTATGATACCAAAAATACCAAACCTAAATCTTATAAAAAAAATACTAATTCCTAAGTTAATACAAACTTAACAAAAATCCTATTTTGACCAAGAAAGGTGAAAACAAGTAAAAATAGGCCTTGCCTATTTTACCCTTACAATCACCCCCTTTGTTAAACATTTCTGGTCAAATCCAAATCAAGTTTTCCAAGGTCAAAAACAAAATATGATTTCCTGTAAGGTTAGAGAAAATAATCCAGATAATCACCCCCTAAACATGAGTACTAAACAAACATAATGGCATGACATATCAACCATGTATAACCAACCAACCAATGAGCAATGTAAATGTTTAGGAGTTACAGACCAAGGTTACAAACTGAAATGTTTAGAAACAATCAACAAACCAAGTTTCAACCACATAAGTTCACAACCACAGATTTTTAAGAACCACAGATTTCAAGACTCGATCTGCACGGCTTGACTTCAAGTTACGCCGGCAGGGATCATGTGCAACTTGAGAACATCTGACATCTGGAACACTTACACCACCACCCCCTATTTGGCCAGAATGTAAGGCCAACAAGTCTGAATACTTAGCAGCTAATGATGTGAGCAGTGTAGTCTGTGTAGCCAAGATTTCCAACTGAGAGTGTACCATGGCTAACTGTTTAGAAACAAAAGCAACAGACATTGGTGCAGTAGGGTGTGCAGAAGTGGCCGATGAGGCTACATTGTGTGGAACATTGACAGAGGTGGAGGCAGTTGGGAGAGAAGAATCAGGGACAGATGAGACAGGTGCATATGGATGTATGAGTGGCAGATTCACAACCCTATCTCCCCTTAACAGTTTTGCTGAAATGTGGAGGGGTTCAAGAAGAGGAGACAACCTAGTAGAAGGAGGAGGAGAATAGCCTTGGGAAACTAGGATTTTATATATCAAAGATGGGAAAATTAAAGAACTCTTATCTCCTTCAGATTCAGCCAAAGAGGAGATTTTTCTAAAAACAAAATAACCAAAATCAAATGGTCCATTTGTTCCAATCTGGTAAAGCACCTTTCCATGTTCTTCAGTAAGAGTGTTTGAGTTTGTAGTGGGTGACCAGTTTGCACAACATACCTTATGCATGAAAGCATAGAGAGAGGATAATTGTGAGGTGCTAAGTGATGTGCCTTTAGCAGGCCATTTAGACATGGTCCCACCAGTAAGCTCAAAGACACACAAGTTCAAATCAATATCCATCTCAAAGGGGCTAGATTCAGGTGTGTTCATCATGGTGTTTATTATAGATGAAGAGAACTTATACCATTTTCCTCTAACAAAAACTTTTTCAAAATGGGCATCATAAGGTGAACAGATGCGTTTTTCAATATTGGCATAGAATTCATATATCAGATCATGAAAATAAGGAGTAGCTGAAGAAATTGTGCCTAGTAAACCTCTATCAGAGAAAAAAGAAGTGAGATTCTGTGCATTTAATTCAGCAGATGGAATATTTCTTTCATCTACAATCTTTCGAGAAGTGTTATATCGAATGGAAGCAGGTTTGGACACAAATTTAAGTGAGAAGGGTGTACCAACAACAGAAATAGATGCCTTAGAACGTTTGGATGTAGCTACATTCGTAGCTACATTGGTAGTTGATAGTCGGCTTCGAGTGAAACGAACAGGGATTTCCTTAGAATCTTCACTAGCTTCTGGACTTGCCTCTTTGCTTTCAAAGTTTTTATCAGAACTATCATCAAATTCTGACGAGCTGGGTTGTTGGGGCAAGTCGGCAGCCGGAGGTTGTGGAGATGGAGTCACATTCTTCAATTTTACTAGATATTCGGCCAGAGTATTGTTTTCGTCAGAAAAATTTATGTCAGCATTTGACTCAGAGGGAGAGCTAACGTCAACATTAGAGGATACTTTGGCTTGTGTGGACGAATCTGTCGGAAAAACCACTCGGGGTGATGGAATTGGGTAGTCATCATCCCTGGTTTCTTCTGAAACTGGAGCAAACTTGGGAGAAGCATAAGATAATGGTGGTTCTTGAACAACAAGGGTCGGTCCTGTTTTGGGAATGAAGTCGACATCATCAGGATCACTCTCAATGTCCACACTTTCTTCAAAAATTCCTGGAGTGACCTTGTTTTTCTTGGCAGCGAGAATGTCTTCAACGCTAGGATCTTCATTATTGGAAGGGATTCCACGAAGCCTTTTCGATTTCCTTGTGCTAGGGTTACCAATTTGGGGTAACCCGGACAAATCGCCTGGATTATCCACATCAATGGCATTGCCCCTTTCCCCAGAAGAATTATTGTCAGAGGTTCTTGAAGAGATTGAGCTAAAACAATAGCAGTATCGGGATTTTCTAGTGAAGAAAGGGGACTGGATGTAGCTTCATCGCATGCTACATCAGCGCTAGGATTGGGTTTTGGGGATTCATGAACAGATGAAGAAGAAGCCATTGAGAGTTTGTAGGTGAAGGCACAAGAGAGATGATGAAGGCGAAGGGATCTGGAAGAGAGTATGGTCTGCTCGAAATTTTGGTCGCCGGAATTTTATTTTTCAATTAAAACCTTTGGTCAAAAACTCGTTAGTTTTATAACAGAAAGGTGACTGGGTGTCCTAGTTGGCTGTCTACATGGACTGGATGGGAGAGCTCATGTCCACATCATTTTTTCCGCCAAAAACATTTTTTTATAAACCTATCATATTTTAAAATTTCAAAACAACCTTTTTTTTTATCAAACTTTCTCAAATTTGATTGTAATACAAACCTCATATAATTTTAAAATTTCAAAATAAACCCTGACAGTTTGGATATATATATATATATATATATATATATATATATATATATATATATATATATATATATATATAAATTCATCCAACAATTCATAATTTTCGTTTGATCAACTTTTTTTTCTTAGATCCCATTTATTTTACGAAAAAGGACAGAGTTTATACGGTATGGAATTAGGTCAGTTCAGTTTCTTCCCTCTGTTTGTTCCTTCTTTTTCCCGGTTTCTTGCTATAATTAATTAGTCACTTATCTATCCAACATTGATTGCCTTAGATGTGTCAACTAGGTTGTTCACATTGAAAGGTGTGTTTCCTATTTGTATATGACAATAGCTAACATATGCCCTTAACTAACCTTTTATAAGATTTTTTTGTCACGAGAAATTACCCTAGTGGCACAAGAACTTTCAAATATCTAGATTCATAAAATATACTTTTATATGTTTTTATATTCACTTATAATAATTTTTTTTTCATAAATAAAGTCTTATTGTCTTTATTCTCATTTCTTCATTGTATCTCTCTTATCTAATATGAAAATATAACTTAAAAGTTATGAAATTTGTGTATATATTAAATTATATTTAATATATATGTAAGAAAGAAAGAAAGAAAGAAAGAAAGAAATGTAGTAATTAATTATTGATGGTTAAATAAATAATTAAATCGGCTGATACATTTCAAATAAGAAGGGGTGGTGATTGTTTTGAACGGTCATCATGTTTGAATGGGGAGGGGGATTGCTTGTGGCAGTCACCTAGTTGCCTAGTCTGAATTGTGTCTCTTCCACAAAGATACATCTTTTAGGTTTGGTTGTGTTTCTTGAAGCAACAACTTAGGACATATAAATAATGTGCTCCCTAACCAAGGTACTGTACGGAAAATATAATTCTTCTTGAGTCATTCATCTACAAATTATGTTTCTTATATACAATCAAAGTTTTGATTTATTATTTCATTAATATTTAAATGAGTGTAACTTTTAAATTGAGTGTGTGTATTTTGTATCCTGGTGGTGAAATTTGTTGAGACTATTATATCTAGTGTGAGATAAATTAAATATCTTAAAAATAACATCTTTCAGTGTACCTAACCTACTGACTCATTACCCACAAATCAAATCATATATACAACAATACTATCATCTATATATTTGGTCGTTTGATGGCTACTATCATCCTTGTTTTTGCCTAGAATGTTAGCTAATTAACGACTCAAAACTAATAATTATTCTAGGAGAAGTAGGTATCTTATTGATTTGACTCTAGAAAGAATTGTTATGAAACATATTTTTTACTTTAGATAGCCTTAGTAATAATAAGAGCACCTCCAATAGGAGGTTTATAAAATTTGATAAAGCTTTATGAAAAGCCTTATACCATTGGAGATCTCCAAATCATAGGTTGAAGATTTCAACCACTCCATGTTTATGGACCGGTTGATGTGAGCTGACTGGACTTTCCACCTCTTTTTTTGCTTTTTTTTTTGTTTAAAGATTATAATATTTTACCATTTATGTAACATTGTTAAATATTAATAATTGTTTTCCATAAAAAGAAAATACATTTAATTACTTTGTTTTTTCATTGTATTATACAATTTTAATTATAATTTTTATAATTTTATGTTGAATTAGTTCAATAAAATCTATATTGTTACATCGATATTTTGAATTACTAATAAATATTTATGAATAAAAATGTTTTTTTCCAAGATAAAATTTAAAAATATATAAATTATTTTTTGGACGTATTATATTTGTTCTATAAATATTTATATTTTAAAACGATATATTTATTTTTGAAAATAAATGTATATTGAGAAAGAATAAAATATTTAGTTGTGGGTCCATGCTATAAAGTTTTTATGGGTTTATGTGTAATGGATAATAGGTTTATAGAGAAAAGGTTTATAAGTTGATGATGTGGCATGTCGTGGCAGTGAGAATAAACCTTTTCACAGGTCCATGACTGTGGATGCCCTAAAAAGCCTTAAACTTTGTTCAACTTACTTAGGTTTGTACATCCTGTTGGGTTCCCGGTCCAACATGTTACTTCCTAAATACCTTGTACATGTTTAAACTGTAATTTTCATTGTACGCTTTTACGTATGTACTTCAGTTGGCTACATTTCCTTCACTTTCTTACAGTTTTGTGTAATTTCATCTAGAATATTGTATGTTGTTTTCTTACACAATGCATCCTAACAGAAGGTTTGTCCTATAGTGACATCTAATGTTATCTTTTGTCCCAGTTTGCACCCTAGTCGGGACATCCATTATAAAAATAACAAAAAATTAACGAAAGGTTACCTTTTAAACGTTATAATGATAGAAATTATACGGTAGGAAACAAAATTTAGTAGGTATCATAATTAACATAATTACCCTATTTTAAAAAAAAATTCTTAATATAACTTAATTAAGAAACATTACAATTTCAAATTTATTAATATAAAATATCACTTCATTATTTAAAAATAATGATTACAATATAACGTTAAATTTTAAAAGTAAAACCAACAATTTAATATCATTCCACTGTTCAAAAGAAATTATGCGGCAGAATAAAAAAGTAGATAGTGTAATTAACATAATTACCCAATTTTGAATTTTTTTTAATATACTATAATTAACAAGCATTAAAATTTCAAATTTATTAATAGCAAATATCACCAAATTATTTTAAAATAATGATTACAATATAAGGTTAAATTTTAAAAGTAAAACCAACAATTTAAAAGAACAAAATATAGTTAATAGATGAATAGTACTTCATAGGTCCATTTAAAAATTACAAATTTACAATACATAATTCAATTTATTTTTCAAATTTATTATTTGTATATATTAATTCGATCAACTTTTTTTATATGTCGTATTATTTCTTCTATTATAAAGTTTAAAAGTTAACTTTTCATTATATTTCTAACAGATGTCACGACTAGGGTGCAAACTAGAATAAAAGGTAACATTGGATGTCACTATGGGACAAACCTTAGGTTGGGGTGTACTTTGAGATTGGGTGGATACCTTGGGGGGTAAGTATATTTTGGCCTTGTTTTCGCTATAGATCTCATGTGCCTGATTAGCTTGGTTTTAAATATCTCTATCGAAAGTGGAGCACTACAATATCTTCACATTTGTTTACTGCTGCCTATAATATATGTCTTAGCTGGTCTAATTTTCTTTCAGCTTGGTAGTTCCAGAGCAAGAAAATGGTATCAAGTTTGCTTGTGTTATTAAAGGGATGACAATCACAATTCAAGGAAAATTTGTTGTCGGTGAGGATGGTCCCACATGCAAGAAAGTACCTGAGGATATATACGAAGGATTATTATTTCAGGGAAGAATGAAATGTAATATCTCTATATATATATATATATATTTTTTTTTTTTTTTTTTATGGAAGCAGGGGCGGCACCCTGCAGATTTTATTAAGAATAAAGAGAATACAAACTTGAGGGGGACAACCAGCCTTGCCCTTATAAATGGGAGGACAAAGGAGCCTGACCTCGAAAAGGAAATACAAAGCTAAACAGTTAAGAAATTCTAATATAAGAAGTATTACAAGCATCTAAAATGATAAGACCCCGGGAGGACCGAGGAATGTCAGATATGGAGTGGAAAGTAATACTATCTTGGGAGTCACAAGCTAAGTTAGCAAGAGAATCTGCAACTTTGTTGACCTCGCGGAAACAATGAGAGAAAATGTAATTACCCTCTGATTGAAAACGGAGGATGTCACGAATAAGGTAAGCATGCTTCCAGGGGAAACTATGACCCTTTGAGATGCTTTCAAAGATAACCTTAGAGTCAATTTCAATATCAGCATCGTGAAAACCATGGGAATGAATCCACGACATACCATAGTGAAGGGCACGAATCTCGGCAACTGTGTTAGAGCAATTACCAAAGAAGCAGGAATAAGCAAAAAGGACACCCCCCAAAGAGTCACGAAGAACGCCGCCTCCACCACCTAGACCCGGGTTACCCATGCTCGCACCGTCAGAGTTAAGCTTAACTCTACCTGTAGAAGGCTTCTGCCAGGACAACGAAGAAATAGTCACCTTCTTTCGCCTACCAAAAGAAATACGGGCGATCAAAGGATCAGAAATAAAAAAATTGGCAGCTTGTAAAATATCTTGAAGAGCCTGAGAGACATTTCTTGATATGGCAGAAGATGGCATACGCATCTGGTCATAGACAGCCTTATTCCTGAACTTCCAAAGGTGCCATAAAATGAGGGAAGGAATCAAGGTGAAAATAGGAGATGAACCATGAAGCCACCAACTGAAGCAGCGCTGACGGATGGAGCAATGATGTAAAGGGATGTCGAAAGCGACGTGAAATGAGCGCCAAACAGACCAAGCAGAATTACTGGATAGGAAGACATGCTCAAAAGATTCAATATTGCCCAATAAGCAACAATGGCATTTTGAAGCCAAAGAGAAACCCTTACTCCAAATACCTTCATCAATTGGGAGTTTTTTAAGGAGGAGACGCCACATAAAAATACTAATGTGTTTGGGCAGATATTTGTGCCAAATGAACTTAGCCGAAAGCAGGCTGGATGAAGAGGGAGAAATGATATCCATGGCCGAAGATAAAGTAAACTCTCCAGAATTGTTAGGGGTCCAACAGGGCCTGTCGTCCTTGTCAATGAGGGATATTCGCTGGTCCGAAATAGTTTGCATGATGGATGCTGGAAGCGGGGAAGAGCCATCAGAAGGCGTGAATCGGATCACTAGAGGGATATAGAGCAATCGGGAGGCCGAGGTAAATGGTCTGGAAGCCAAGAGTCAAACCAAGGAGAAATGGAGCCTCGGCCAACAATCCAGTGAATATAAGGCTCGGCAATGTCCCGAGCTTTGATCATTCGCTGCCAAGCATGGGATCCCTTTTGGGTCGAAGAACAAGGATGCTGCCGGGAGCAATATCTGATATAGAGGAAATTCGACCATAAGTTTTTAATAGAGCGAAATCGCCACCAAATCTTTAATCCATAAGCCTTAACCAATTGAGAAATGGAGATTAACCCGAGGCCCCCCTCGGAGGTAGGACGACAACACTTATCCCATGAAACCCAGTGAGCTTTGTTACGACCGTCAATGTGACCCCAGAAAAAATTGGAAAACAGCCTCTCGATGTAAGCTATAACCGAAGCTGGAGGGTCCAAAGAAGCAAGAAGATAGCTGGAGATAGATTGAAGAACACTTCTGATTAAAGTGATCCGCCCAGCCGAATTAAGAAAGTTACCCATCCAAGATTCAATACGATTTTTCAGTTTAATGATAAGGGGGTCGAAGAACTGCTTCTTCTTTCGGCCATAATAGATAGGACACCCAAGATAATAAATCGGAGAGATCCCTGATTAAACCCCAGCAAGGTGAATAGAATGTATCGGCTCGCCGTTGTGGAAGGGCTACAAAAAGCGAGCTTTTGGAAGTATTAATCACTTGGCGACACGCTTCATAGTGCGGAAGAAAGATTTATGACGAAGAAGAGAATCCTTACTGCCATTACAGAAAATGATTACATCGTCGGCAAAAGCAAGGTCGAAATAGCAGGCACCACTAGCAAGTAGAATAAATGGAGGAGGAAAGAGCTGATGAAGATGGTTAAGGCCCCGACTAAAGAATTCTGCCATGATAATAAACAAACTCGGAGATAGAGGGTCGCCTTGCCTTAGACCCCGAGATGAGGGGAAAAAGCCGACAGAAGCTCCATTAAATAAAACTGAGAACCAGTTTGCAGATATAAGCCTCCAAATCAAATCTATGAAAATTTCGTGAAATCCAAACTTCCGAAGAATATTAATGAGAAATATCCAGGAGACACGATCGAAAGCCTTCGCCATATCGAGCTTTACAACCACATTCGAGCCGGACACTTTTTTCCCCAGATGACACATCAATTCCTGCGCCAAGAGAATGTTATCCTGAATCAGACGACCTTTAACAAAGGCGCTTTGGTTCTCTGAAATAATATGAGGGAGGATAGCCGCAAGCCTGGAGGAAAGAATTTTTGATATCACTTTCTGGCAAAAATTGCAAAGACTAATAGGGCGAAGATCTTTGAAAGATTTTGGCCTATCAGTCTTCGGAATGGGAATAATCAGAGTACTAGACCAAGCCCGAGGGAATGAAAAACCCGAGAAGTATTCCAAAATAGCTTGGCTGAAATCATCTCCAATTATAGTCCAACAGGCTGAATAAAACTTCCCATTAAATCCGTCAGGCCCCGCGGCACTATCACCATTAAGATTATTGATTGCAGATTTTATTTCGGACATTGAAGGGGGAGCGATAAGAGCGTCATTCATTGCATCCGTCACTATGGAAGGAATTGAATCCAATGTTGAAGGCGCGATCTCTTATTTCGAAGTGAAATGCGAAATCGAGGCCTTCTTGAATGGCTTGGTCGAATCGAGAATAATGCCATTGTCATCCATTATAGAATTAATAGAGACGGCCGTGCACAGCTTAACCGAAGCATGGAATAATTTAGTGTTACCTTGACCCTCCTTCAGCCAACGAATTTTAGATTTTTGCTGCCAGTATTCCTCCTCCTGTTTAAGAAAAGAATTAAGTTTTGCCTTGGCTGCCATCATGTTTGCTCGGTTAGAGGGGGAATTATTAAGCTCATAGTAAAGTTCCATTTCAAGGGCTTCTTCTTCGGCCTGCCTGAGGTTATCAAAAATGTTTCCAAAAAGCAGTTTGTTCCATTCTTTCGCAGCCTTCTTCACATTAAATAGCTTATGGAAAAAGAAGCCATAGGCCCGCATCTCTGGATTTGCCAAGCTTTAGCAACAATATCCTTGAATCCCGGGTGACCGATCCAAGCATTAATAAACCGAAAAGAGGAAGAACCGCGGGAGGCTTGGCGGGTAATAGTAGTGAGCAGCGGCGAGTGATCCGAACAGGTTCTATTCAAATGCTGGATGGAAGTAGAGTGAAAGTTATTGAGCCACATGGAGTTGCAAAGAACTCTATCGATTCTCTCATAAATAATGGCGAATCCTTCCCTCTTATTTAGCCAAGTGAAATCGCTCCCCGAGTATCCCAAATCGATAAGACAGCAGTAAATACAAGAATGGAATTCCAATGCACCCTTCCGATTCCAACCCGAGCCACCAGATTTTTCAGAAGGGTTCAAAATAATGTTAAAGTCACCGCCAATCATCCAGGCCAGATTAGAGAAGGAAGAGCTAATCTGAATGATTTCGTCCCATAAATCTTGACGATCCCGGTCATCGCATTTAGCATAAACACAAGTCAATAGGGCAGGTGAAGGCCACGAGAAATGTTGTATCTGAAAGGTTACTTGTCAATGTATTCATTAACTAAAGTAATAGCGTGAAACAAGATTTAATGAAACCCAAATTGAACTAGAAGGGTTAGAAGCGGTAAACCTGAATTTAAGGCGACGAGAGATGATATCAATTTTTTCCTTTTCAAGCTTGGGTTCAGAAACTGCCACAATAGATACTCCGTGTAGGCGAATGAGATGTTTGAGACGACGAACGTAAGATTCGTTACCAATACCCGAATATTCCGAATATCGCTTTTAATATCCATAAAAGTTAGGAAGAAGTCTGAGGCTTTGAAGCCTTAGATCTGGTTTGACGAGTAGGGAGAGGAATAGGTGGTTTAGACCTGGGTAAAATTGGGATTTCCAGATTAAGGCCTTGCATGGAATGAAGATCATCTTCATCTTCACTTTCTATCATATTCAAAGACCGCAAATCGATTGGGAGATATAACAGCTTCTTGGGAGGCAACCAAGGCAAATCAGAAGGAGGATCACATCTTGCCTCTGAAGTTTGTGACGTAGAAGTTGCATGGGGGGCAGGAGAAGCTTCATTCTCTGTACATTCAGGATATCTTGGACATTTGGAGAAGAGATACGTTCCTTCTCATTTTGAGGTCGCTCGTAAGCAACCGCTTTAGGATCGTGATCCTTTTCGTAAAACCAAATTGGTATGGGCTAGATCGATTGTAGGACTTGTTCCGGCATTGCAGTTGAAGGATCAATAGGGTCTTTAGGGCTGGAAGGGGCGGCTTTGTTGTGCTTGGAAGTGTCCTTTTTTGGGGTCCAATGGGGGGGACGGCTTCCATGAACGCAAGGCGGCTGACGGCTGTGAGAATCGCACCTTTAGTGCGTGAAACAGTAGGTTTTGAAACATTACATTTTTGGTGCACACAACATGACTAGAACCGGCATTTGCTATTTTATGCAAATGACCAGGCAAGGAGATTTTACACAGACCCAAGAGTTTGAAGATAAATTGACCAAAAGAGTTGAGAAAATGAGGGATGGGGTCACGACACAACTACAATCCACATATGAGTCTAAATTTGAGCAAATGAAAAATGATTTCTAGTTGCAATTCTAAGAGATACTCAATTGGAGTACTTAAAGGCTCCGAGCATCGTCCATAAGCTCCTATGTAGTTTAAAGTATGACAACTTGACAATTTTATATAGTTTAACAATACGACAGTTTAATATGACAGTTTGTCAATTGATTTTAAATGTAATGTTTGAAGCTTTGTTGACTTCAATTGTTTGATTTAAGATATTTTAAGTGAAATGTTCAATCGGGTACAATTGAGAAATATTTATTTACCTAATATTAGTAATATTTTATTTTCAGAAAATAATTTCCTGCAACATAATTTTTCGTAGGGCAAACCAACAACAAACTATTGCAACCAAAACATTAGGTTGCATACTTAAAACTGAAAAATTCAGTTGTTAGTTTAATTTTATGTATAATAAATTTGACAGAAAAAAACCAGTTCCAAATTAGGTTGGATACTTGAAACTAAAAAATTCAGTTGCTAATTTGAAACAAAAAAACCAGTTGCAAATTAGAAACATAAATAAATCAGTTGTTGTTAGCAACAGACGTAAAAAATTTCCTATGAAGCACATCGAAACTACAACTATAGTAGTCGCATAGTTTTGCGATGAGGCATATTGCGATGGACATTGTTACGAACATTTTTCATTGAAAGCATCAATTTGAAACCGATTTTCCTGAATTACAACCAAAAAATCTGTTTCAGTTGCTCTGTCTTCTTGTAGTGAATTAGGTTGTAATATGATAGCATACTTAACTTCCAAAAGTAATCCTATGTCAAAAGTAATCTGATAGTATACTTCACTGTATATAATAACGTGATAGTAAAGTAATCGATATAGGATGTGCAAACTGCAAGTACCTCTAAAGTATTCTGTGTTAATAATGCATTATTTCACTCTTTATGTGTGGCTTTGTTACCTCTAAAGTATTCTGTGTTAATAATGCATTATTTCACCCTTTATGTGTGGCTTTGTTGGAGTTAGGGGTGGTAATTGGGTGTTAATGAATAATTTTGGATTAAGTTATTATTCATTATATCAATGAATAATATGTTAACTCAAAGCTATTTATTAATACCCAATTATCACCGATAGTTGGAGTACATAATTTCAGAAGATGAGATCTGTAAAGAAGGATTCTTTAGTGAAAGATACTAACATATTGTAATGTGTTCAATCCATGAATTAATGTACGGTGGTTATAACTCAACGCAGTTTTAATCTCTATCATTGGAGTTGGTTAAATGATGTTTTTCATCATTCAATTCGGTTAAAAGAAAGGGTAGTAAAATAATATACAGATAATTGGTAAAAATCAGTATGCATAATAAAATTTTGGTAATTTGGAACTTTGATTTTGCCATTTCACTGTGTGTATTTGGTCCCATGCACTTAATTCTTTCACGACCACCGAGTCAAACACACATAAAATAAGGAAGTAGGGCAGACCCTAAATAATGACTTATTTGAGCAGGTTTTCTGAAGACATATTCCGGATCGTAATCTGTAAGACAGAACCCTATTATTTCACAACTCGGTCCACACTGAATACGTTGTGTTAAGGATTAGTCTTACAGAAAATACCCGCGACAAAACATTTCTAAAGTTTTTGGGTGTTAATTTTATGACGGTGGTAGTATGTATCAGTACCTAACATCTCTGATTAATG
Organism: Codonopsis lanceolata; assembly: GCA_013146195.2. Classification (NCBI taxonomy): domain Eukaryota; kingdom Viridiplantae; phylum Streptophyta; class Magnoliopsida; order Asterales; family Campanulaceae; genus Codonopsis; species Codonopsis lanceolata. Next base: position 80,904,616 of record CM028383.1, read on the forward strand.
AATCCAAAACAAAAGAAACAGAAGAAGAAGAGCACAAACCATGCACATTCTCTCGATGAGGGCTATATCAATCTCCTCTGGGTTCTCTTCACTTATTTCGAGAAACAAATCCAACAAATCACTGCTGCGAGATGTGTTCTGCACCTTCCTCAAGTCCAATCTTTCTTTGATTAACCCACCACAAGGATTTGGTTAAATTTTTGGATTATAGATTTGTTTAATTCGATTGTTTTGAATTATAATAAATACTCAATAATTTTAATTAATTAATAATTTCTAGCAAATGATTTTGGAAATAGTCTATTTCTTCTGAAACCTTTCCACATGTTTCTATCCCCTCAACACAGCTGACCTTACGTTCATAAAAATCATTATCAATTACTTGCAAAGAAAAGGAAGTAGTCAGAGAAAGAAGTACTTGACAGACGAATCAAGAGAGAGAAAATAAACTGCATACACGAAGGAATCTACCCATTAGAAGTGTGATTACGAAAGCATCACCAATTTATAAAATTTTTATACATCTTCTTAATTAAATTTCATTGTTATCTACACATTTTTATCTTTTTAACTATTTAAGAATATATCTTCTCATTGTATAATCTTCTTACATATTTTCTTACACAAAAAAATATTAAATTTAACATCATATCACATAATAAATACAAAACCCTCCCCCCCAAACAATAAAAGTGATATGTCAGGTCCTCTCTCCGCCCAAACCAAAAAATTCAGCCGCCCCCCCCCTCCCCCTCACATGCAGGCTCCCTTCCCCATATGTGAATAGTCATCTTTTTATTTTGGACGAATTTTTTTTCTCCCTCCTACGTGAATCCATAAGAAGATTTTTCCAATTATTTAAATCATCTTCTTTATAAGAAGATGGATAAGAAGTAGAGGTGACAAATTTTGCTCACGCCCATTTATCTGCCCAGACCGCCCAACAAATAATGGGGATGAGCACACTCAACATTTTAAGTGGGCATAAATGGGCATGCCCATTTAAGACCATTAATTATGATGGGCTAAATAAGTGTCCACTTGGCACCCGTGCTAAAACTTATTCTCTTACTCTTCAAACTTCGTTCTGATTTTTGCTTTCTCTGATCTCTTAATTCCTTTTGTCCCAGTTTACATCCTAACCATGATATCTGTAAGAAAGATAACAAAAAGTTAATGAAAAAATAACGAAAAGTTACATTTTAAACTTTATAATGGTAGAAATTATACGGCTAAAAAAAATGCGAAAAATACCAAAAAGTCCTAATAAAAAACTTTCATATCCAAAAAATCTCAAAAATATTTTTGCTATCTAAAAAGTCCCAAATTTGAAAACTCAATACCAAAAAGTCCAATTTGTCAATATCTAGTTAACAACGTTTAAAGAATTAACTTCATGGACCAAATTACCCTTACTTAAATATTTAAACACTCCTTCATAAATTTATTCATCGTCTTCTCACAACTCCGCTATAGTTCCCAGCCGGTTTGCTTTGGCTATCTCTGTTCATAGCGCTTCCTTTTTCTTCTTCGATTGAATGAAGAGCTTCTGAACTACTTTCATAAATTGGGTTAGGATTTGGGACCGTCGTGCCAGAATTCCTTTCGTAAGCATTATTCGCCTTAGTGTGCGCAATTTCGAGAAGCATCCTACCACGGCTCACGGCCGCGACTTGTGGGAACGAAGACACAGAAAGCAAGTCAATATAATTCCCGACCTTTTCCCATTGTAAGGCCACCGGGTAAAATTCTCCATCCATTTATTTCTGCTCTTTGATAACAATCGATTTTCGCACTCTTCTCTCCCGGATTGCTATGGTTGATTCTAATGTTTTGTGCACAACTACAATTATTTATTTATTTATTTGATTATTGCAAATGAACTTGGGTTCTTTTTTTTCCTGTAGGAATTTAATGGGAACTAACTAACTAGCTTGTATTTCCAATTGTGGTTTTGTAGACCAGGTGTTTGTGAAAATGACCAAGTGGGTATAGGTTGGGAAGTGATTCATGGCACTAGAATGAATTGTCTAACATAAACATGGCCCAAATAGCTAAACGTGTCAAGACCTTTGACTCTAATACAATCTGTTTAGTAATGCATGTGATATGACAGGACCCATGTAAATAATTGTTCTTGCATCGTGCTGGATCTACTATGTTACCAACCCATTCACTCACTGATGTCTACCTTTTATGCATATAGTAAACAAATTCAGGAACTATTAATCTGGTGCTTTTAAAAGAACAAAAAATGGAACCGACACAACTTTTAAATGGATTTAAAATTAACTTATTTTCAAAACCATAGTAAATACAAATGAAAAACTTGGTGAAATAGAAAAATCATGGTTGAAAAATGACTGTAAATAGGTTATTAGAAGTTATATTACCAAAATCGAAACTTCAGAAGAAGAAAGAAAGAAAAACTCAAGGAGCTTATAATGGGTCTTTGAAGTTTAACAGGTGACCCAACAGACAACATGCCATTTCACCCATTTATGGTTGTGTCAAATGAGTCGACCAATTTACCGTGCTGATGCACTAAGGATCAAACCAAACCCACAAATTTCATGTTGTGTTCACAATTCACATCATATTATCGTGTCCTATGCTGAAACCCCTCCACAAACTCTTACTGTTTGCAAATTTGTTGCAGTCAAGTGAAAGTGTGAAACATCTTCCTATGCTAAAAAGTAAATTACTTAAATCCATACCTGAGCAAAATCTTATCATTATTTTAGCACAATCAAAGTACATTAATTGAATCTTACGAATTCATCAAAATAGTACTCTCTCAATCCCTAAAATTGTTTTCTTAAAATGGTAAAATTTCCGAGGATTTTAAAATTGTAAATGCTTCATATACACATCAAGTTATTGGAGATCTTTTTGCAAGCACAACCCCCTTTGGCCCCAAGTAATGGGGGCAGTGAGTTGAGTTGTTTGACATAAATCACCCAATTCTAATTTCTAAGAAAGAAAAAATCGCTATACGTCTGATCCTACGATGATAGTAATTTGAATTGAGGCTGGAGAGCAAATGTAAATACGAATGAAAACTTACTTAAATGTAGTAAAATTTTGAACAATTGATCACAAATGAGAGTCACATTCAGATTGTATTAGAACTTCTAATTAACCTATTGTTTTAGTTTTACCTTATCATCTTTTTAGGTTCGAACGCCAGCCGAATCCAAAGCCCTTAAGTTCGACTGAAGCAAAGAACACTCGAATGAAGAATAGTGAGGACAACCAATTTTTTTTTAGAACTCAACCGAGCTGGTCATTACGGCCGTAAAAAATCTAACAAAATGTAGAAGCAGTTAGGGTTTTCTCTTGATTAAACAATATCTTTAATTATGATTTCTTTTAATTAAGCAAGGATACTTTGGTCATTATGAGAATCTATCACACAATGTTAACTGAGGAGTAACGAAGAAGAGTTTTTAGTATTAAGATTTCAAATTTGGGACTTTTTGGATAGCAAAAATATTTTTGGGATTTTTTGGATAAGAAAGTTTTTTATTATGACTTTTTAGTATTTTTCCCAAACTTTAACATACTGGTATATTGTAGGTAAGTGACATCAAGTTCTTTACTTTGTTGCCTTATTATGAATTATGGTGCCCAAAGTAGTTTAAATTATTTATTTCTTATCCTTTTGTGCTCGTAAATCGGCTCTAATGTTTGATGATCTTCGTCTGTAGGTAAACAAATGGCAAAACCACTGATTGTTATTTGTAGATTTGGTGGCACATTCCACCACCATGAAAATAAAAATATCTATGTTGGAGGAGAAGCTTGTGCTGTGGAGATTAACGATGAAACATCAATTGATTATTTCATATCGCAAGTGACTACAAAATGTGATATTGATGTTGAATACTCTTTGATTTCATTGAAGTATCACATCCCAGTGATAACGAGATACGGACCCAAGGATCTCCTAGAAAGGTATTAGGATGAATGACTCCGCGACCCAACGCCTTCGAGATGACGCGAACCTTGGAATTGTGAATGACGCCACAATTGGGATGACTCTCCAACTGATAAGTCGAATTTCAACTATAAACAACGAATCCACGAAGTTTATAATCCGAGCTTCCAATCCAGGACACTCAAATAAGAAACAATTTTCTAACCAGAAAATCACTCAACTTTTATTAATCTCAATTCTCCACCCCAAAACAATGTTTAAGAATGCCTTTTTATAGGCTTACAAAATAAATCCTAATTCTTGTAGGACAAGAAAACTAATTAAAAGGAAACTCTAAATAAAAGGAAACTCTTAAATAAAAAGAAACTAAATCTCTTAATAATATCCTAACAATAAAACAATTAAAAACGAAAAACGGCAACCTCTTCTGGAGACCTTGCGGTCGCAAGGTCTATGGACCCTTGCGTCCGCAAGGTCCACAGTTTCTCCAATCTTGCTTCCTGGTCCGAATCATATCATACTCTCCCTCTTGAAAAGGATTTGCCCTCAAATCCGCTCTTGGCCGATCATTAAAATGTTCTTTGATTCGAACTTGAGACCCGTACCGTTGTCCATTCTTCCACCCCTTTTTCCCTGGATCAAATATCTCGTGATCCTGAACACCCAACAAAACTTTCTTACCCTTACTCTCAACTAGCATCCTCCTTTGGTCTTCTTGCACTTGGCTTGGCGTTAGTGGTATGAGTGTGATTGGCTTTTGATTGAACACGAAGGAATATTTGTTAGTGAATCCATCATGCTTCACTTGACGATCATATTGCCATGGCCGTCCAAGTAATAAATGGCTTGCATTCATAGGAACCACATCACATAAAACTTCGTCCTCGTAGACTCCTATACGAAATGTCACAAGCACTTGTTGCTCCACCTTCACTTCCTCGCTATCATTCAACCATTGAAGCTTGTAAGGTTGAGGATGCCTTGATGTTGTCAAACCCAACTTTTCCACCATGAAAGTGCTAGCGACGTTAGTACAACTACCTCCATCAATAATCACACTACCAACCTTGTCATTGATGCGACACCGTGTGTGAAAGAGGTTATCGCGTTGATCATATCCTTCCTCCTTAGCTTGCATATTCAACACGCGACAAGAAACCAAAGCCTCTAGATTTATAGAGTCCCCCTCGGCTTCAATGACTTCATGTTCATCATCCTCTTCTTCTACCACCTCATTAATTGCCACGTACCACCATAACCCGTTGATTGGCACACTCACGCGCCAAGTGTCCCCACCCTTTGCACTTGAAACATTGCACTTCTTTAGACTTCAACCTGGGATTTTCAGCTTTCCCTTGGGGCTCTTGTGGAATCGTAGCCATTTTTGCTTCGGGCTCAACCTTGTTTGCGATCTTATCTTGTTGTTGCACCAGAGTTGAACTACTTGGACGAGTGGTACTCCTCCTCTTTTGCTGTTGCTCTATCTTGACTGCCATGTGTACCATTTCACCCAAGTCCTCATATTGGTGTAAATCCACAACATCTGCAATATTATGATTCAAACCTGCCAGAAATCTTGTCATTGTTACTTCGGCATCTTCACCCAAATTGGCCCTAGCAGTCAACATCTCCATCTCCTTGTGATAGTCTTCAACACTTTTCGAACCCTGTGTCAACTTCTGCAATTTATGTAGAACACCCCTATAATAGTGATTAGGAACAAACCGATGACGCACAAGACGCTCCATCTCTTCCCATGTAGTAATCACAGGCATCCCAATTCTTCTCCTATCAGCTATCAGTTGATCCCACCAGATACTAGCATAGTCCACTTAACTCGGCGGCCTAATTTGACTTTCCGCAATTCAAGTAGGTATAACAATCAAATACTTTTCGATTTTTCTTTCCCAATCAAAATACTCATCTGGATCACTTGACCCCTTAAAAACAGGAATCTTTAACTTAATGGTTTCCCAATTATTTTCCTCTCTCCTTGGAATCTCTCGCCTTCCTCTTCCATGATTTTCTCCCAAACCGAGCTCATTAAATTCTTCTTCTAATTGGTTACCTCTTTGAGCTCTACGTTCCCTAGGTTCCTCCCTTCGCCTATCCTCCTCAAGTCTATCAAATCTCTCATTTATTTGAGCAAACTTCACATTAAATTCTTCCATGCGGGCAAGTATCGCATCATAATATTGTGTCGGATTAACAAAAGGGACCCCTTTAGCTGGAGTTTCGTCGGTCATGGTAATTGTTGGTGACTCTCCCTTACGTGTATGCACTCAAGATAACAAACCCTAGAACAATTAGTATTTCAAAATTGAAAGACAACACGATTAAACAAGGATTGATGATCCAAGTTTAACACAACTAGATGAATTAATAATTTTAAAAAAAATTAAAAAAATTTTTTTTTTATTCTGATATGAACAGTAACCGCCTATGAACAAGCATGATGAACAAGGGTGAACGAATTCCTAAAGTGAACAAGAAATTCCGGCCGTGGCCAAGAAATTCCGTAGAATGAACGAATTTCCGGCGGTGAAAGAATTTTTTTTTTTGAATGATAAACCCTAGGAAAATTAGGGTTTAACAACAAGAACGATAATACGCGAAATTTAAGATAGAATGGAATTACCGTAACTAGGATTGCTCTGATATCAAATGATAACGAGATACGGACCCAAGGATCTCCTAGAAAGGTATTAGGATGAATGACTCCGCGACCCAACGCCTTCGAGATGACGCGAACCTTGGAATTGTGAATGACGCCACAATTGGGATGACTCTCCAACTGATAAGTCGAATTTCAACTATAAACAACGAATCCACGAAGTTTATAATCCGAGCTTCCAATCCAGGACACTCAAATAAGAAACAATTTTCTAACCAGAAAATCACTCAACTTTTATTAATCTCAATTCTCCACCCCAAAACAATGTTTAAGAATGCCTTTTTATAGGCTTACAAAATAAATCATAATTCTTGTAGGACAAGAAAACTAATTAAAAGGAAACTCTAAATAAAAGGAAACTCTTAAATAAAAAGAAACTAAATCTCTTAATAATATCCTAACAATAAAACAATTAAAAACAAAAACAGCAACTTTCTGAGACCTTGCGGTCGCAAGGTCTATGGACCCTTGCGTCCGCAAGGTCCACAGTTTCTCCAATCTTGCTTCCTGGTCCGAATCATATCACCCAGGAAATGACGATGTCCTTATCACTTTAAGAGATACTGCCGATTTGAAAAATTTTGTGGGAATTTATATGGACTTTATATCAGCAGAAATATTTGTCACGAACCATGGTGGTGACAACATCGAAAATAGGTATTATTCTATTTTACTTACTTCATTACTTTTCTAGGTTCTTGCAAAAAAAATACATAACTTTTTACCTTTTGTGTTCTTATGTTGTAGGACTACTACTTCTCATGCACATACAAGAAATAATAAAGATAATTCGTAAACATGAGCCAAGAATGATTCCACTTTGGAGGGATGTTATAATTGAGGTTGGTCAAATGTTTGATGGAGCTAATGAATTTCGACAGTCTTTGAGGAAGTATGCTATTGCTCATCATTTCACTTACAAGTTTGTGAAAAATGACCGGCGTAGACAAAGACCAATATTTAGCAAAGAACATGCAAAGATGAAAATTGTAGATGGAAAATTCATGCATTAAGGTTGCAAAATACGGATGTATTCCACATTAAGAAATTTGAAAAACATCATTCTTGTGATCCGGGCATTGGCCAAAAGACGCATCCTCAAGCAAGTAAGAAGCTAGTTGTATCCATTGTACAAGATAAGTTAAGAGATACACCAACTTATCGTGCAAGGGATATAGTCAATGACATACAACGTGACTATAGAATTTCTTTATGTTACCGCCACAGTATATCGGGAAAGAGATAGCTCGTCGTGCTATACATGGGTTAGTAGAAAATTCTTTTAATCAAATACCATGGTTGTGTTAGCGACAAACCCCGCAAAGATATTGGGAAACCACCGAGCAAAAACCGATAATATTTGGGAAACCAAAGGGATAATAGATTTCAGCAACTATTTATATCATTTCATGCACAAATTGTTGGGTTCAAAAATGCTTGTAGACCATTGCTATTAATTGATGGCACATTTGGAAAGGAACATTACAAAGTCACAATACTTTCAGCTATTGCCATGGATGCAAATAACCAAATGTACCCACTTGCTTTTGAGTGGTTCTTGGTGAAACTCATCACAACCGGCTATGGTTTTTGTCAAATTTGAAAATTATATTGGAAGGAATGAGTGAGCTAACTATAATATCTCGACGCCATCCGAGATTGATTGACACTGCTTTTAGAGGTTTTTCCAAATTGCTATCATGCCGCTTGTGTCCATCATTTAAGTACTAACTTGATGGGTGCATTATCGGGCAAAGTCAGAAAGGTGCAAAAACCGTTATAAAGGTCTTGTTTATGCTACAATTAAGCATATTGAAGAGTTCACTAAGAACCTGAACAAGATCAAGAAAATATCTCCTGAAGCATATGATTGGTTGGTAAAATCAGAACCATATCGTTGGGCAGAAGCATACACACATGGTTGTCGATTTGGACAATTAACTACAAATGTTGCTGAATCTTTCAATAGTTGGATACTTGAAGCTCGTGGACTTCCAATAATGGCAATGGTGAACAAAATTGTGAGCAAATGATGGGGATGTTTTACATCAAGAGAAGAATCATTAAAGTGGACAAAGTCTTTAACACCACATATTGATGAGAGGGTGCAAGGAAAGGTTCTACATTCCCTTACTTGTCGAGTCTCCCCTTCAAACAATTTTTTGTATGAGGTAAATGATGGAAAAATTCATTCTATAGATTTTGAGACAATGACTTGTACTTGCATGAGGTGGCACACCTCAAAAATTGCATGTATTCATGTTGCCAAGGTATGCGAGGAAACCGGGAGAAGCATAATGTCTTATTGTTCACCATATTTCAAAACAGAGTTATGGCGGTTAGCTTATGCAGAATCAATCAATCCAGTACCTAATGATGATTTAGTGTTTGGTGCGGAACCAATTCAAGAAATTCTACAAGTTGATCACGCCTCAAGTAAGTTCAAAATCAACTCGATATTGCCACCTCGAATGCGCAACCACGGTCGACCTAAGAGAAAGAGAATTGAATCGCAACCAGAGCCAAAAAGGCCATTACATTGTGGTCGGTGTCATGAGGTAGGACATAATAGGTTGAGTTGTCGCAGACCCATATGATGTTGATGCATTCTCCTAATATAAGGTATTGTTTTACTACTAATATTGTAGGTGTTATATATTTTCATTTAATATCTTGATCTCTCTTAAATGGTAGATGCTATTAAATCTTCATTTCTTGTCGCAGGTAAATGCTAGATGGCATTCAAAGGTTGCTGGAGTTCTCCCAATAACATTGATTCATGTTCTCATGATTATTATTTTTTGGTGAAGTAGTTGTAGGATAAGACTTGTTGACCTATTGGTATCTTTACAATTTTTATGAAGTTATTTGATGTCATGCAAATTCAAGTTATTTTATGATCACATTAAGATAATTGGAAATGCATTTTCAAATTCTCTCGAGCACACTTTCGTTATGACTTTCGTTGTTGCCAAGATGGTTGTTGGTTGTATGTTGTTGGGGTCTATAACTGTGTGGGGGGTGTCATGGGTTTGCTTAAATGTGACATGAATGAAAGAAAGATACCATCTTTAGCTACAAGAGAGGTGGTGTATTGGTGCCCATTTCGCAACCAGATTTCTACGCTTAACACACTACTAGAAGGGCACGTGCTTCATGTCCTGAACTCAACCAAAGAATTTATATTTGTGATCCAAATGCATGATTGATCAATCTTCAAATTCTACCATCATAAACAAAACAAAAACAAAAACAAAATAAATAAATTGGTGCAACTATACTCAAAATAGTATGATAAAACTTTGTTATTATAAAAGGATATTCTCAATTTTCTCAAGCTAGACTCTACATCAAA
>CM028383.1:80914684-80964480 GCA_013146195.2 Codonopsis lanceolata
AGTATGCTTGTTCAGCTTACATGGATGATCCGTATTCTTGAGTATGAGGAGATTACTTTTAGTAGGACTTGTCTTATGTTGAAGCAGTAGGGGTGAAGATACTTGACACGAAAAGCCAAGTTTTGAGAAAAAAAGAAATTCCATTGGTGAGGATTCTTTGGAAGAATCATGAGATCAAAAGGAAGCAACTTGGGAACCGGAATTGGAATCTTGAGAAGTATCCCATTTTGTTTATTGACTACGGTAAAATTTGGGGCTAAATTCCTTAAAGTAGAGGAGAGTGTAAAACCACTAAAATGTTGCTTGCTTGTGTTATGCATGGATTCATACATTATAATCATCATAAACATGTTCATTTAGCTCCATATGTTTAGAGTCAATAGCATGATCGTTGGCGTCGTTTGAGATGCATGTATGCACTTTTTCTTTCACGAGATGCTTTGAATCTCGGGTTTTATGTTTATGTTGTAACTTTGGTTATTTGTTAAGAAGGCATTTAAAACATCATTTACATGCCTTGGATGTTTGTTAGATGCTAGTTGCATCGGTTTGGTGCTAGTTGGATTCTAGCGAAAACCCTTCGATTTCTTTTTAAATTAAATCGTTAGGCGGGATTACTGAGTTCTTGGCCTGTTTTGATGAGGTTTGAGACTTGAATCCTTTGGTTATAGATTAGAGGATATTAAGGTTGAATAGTAGACCAATTTTGGCTTGGAAGGACTCGAGAGCGCACGCGGGAGAGGCCAGGATCAGAGATTGGACAAAAGCCTAATTGCTGAAAATGGCTTGATGCGGTCGCATCAGCCATACTAGCGACCGCAAGGGTCCCATTCGAATGTCGGGATTTTCCCTCTTTTTGAATCTGTCCGAATTGTTTGACCATTAACCCATTTTTAAGCACTTGACCCAATTACTTAACCTAAACTAATCTAACATCTATTAGGAGATTTAGGAGTTGATTAGTGGGGTAATTAGTGAGTTAATCCCCATATAAAACCCCCAATGCGCATTCCTCTTCATAGTTGGCGGAGAAAGGTTTCTTCCCTCTTCTCTCTTCTTGCAATTTCTGGGAGCACTCAAGGGGCTTGAGAGAGAGAGCTTGAAGAGGAGATTCGTGGGTCTTGAAGGGCTGAGCTTGGAGGCCATTAATGGAGTCTTCTTCTTCCCCATTTCATCTTCAAGGTTGAAGAAAGAGTTGAGGAGAAACATCATCTCTAGGGCACGAATTTGCTGCATTGTTAGGGCTAAGTTTTGGTAAGTTTCTACCTTTCTTCCCCTTCTTTTTAGGCTCCATTGACCCTAGGGAATCAACCATGTGTGCTATGTGGGTCAATGGAAGCCATTGTTAGGGTTTCTAGAAATGTATGAACCCTAGGATTTCAAGTTTATGTTAGAGCTTGATTGGCCTATGTGAGACCATGTCTATGTGAAATTCATGTTCTAAATTGCCTATTGAACTTGATTATGTTGATTTTTCATGAAGATTGATGTTGGTTTGGTTGAGATTCTTGGAGGGTGCCTTGCCCTAATTTTGTTTTAGCTTGCAAATTGATGATGTGAGCTTGATTAATGTGTTTTATATGCTTAATAGAGTATATTAAACTTTGCTATATGATTTGATTATGGGTATTGAGCTTGAATGACAAAGATGCTTGGAAGGGGATTTTCCCCAAATTGTATTTGGCTTGTTAAAGATGATGGTAAGCCTAATTAGCATGTTATACATGTTTAGTGGAGTTTATTGAACTTAGTTGTGTTGATTATCCATGAGTATTGAAATTGGTTTGGTTGAGATACTTGGAGGGTGTTTTGCCCTAATTTGGTTTAGCTTGCAATCTAATGATGTTAGCTTGATTAATATGTTTTACAAGCTTAATAGAACATATTGAACCATGTGGTGAATTTTAATCATGAATTGAATGTTATGATTGGTATGATGACTTGGATGATATTATGCACAAGATGGCTAAATTATTCTAAGTTGCATTGTTAATTAGTTTGTTGGGTTTATATGAGTATATTGAACATTGGGATTGTGGTTTTGGGCGATAGTTATGAACATAGGGGGTTGATGAAGCCTAAGCTTCTAATCCTTGAATTTTCGGAAAACTTAGATTGAACTCAACGGAGTTAACCTTTGGGTTAGTATGAATCCTAGGAACTATAATTTTAAGTCCTACGAGATTTTGGGTAGAATTCATGGAGGTCGAGCCTCGAGAAGTTTTGAAGTGTGTGAAGCACACTTGATTATGAAACTTATATGATTCTCGGTTATGATGTTTATGCTAGTTGTGGATGAATTGCATGACTAGTTTGATAGTAGAGTGTTTACCTACTTGTTTTGAGCATATGAGTATATATTACTTGTGCTTGGGTTTAAGTCCATGGCGTCGGTTTGGTTGAGTTTTGGTGGGACGATACATCGTCTTCACGAATTGTGGGATTCGTGATCGCGATGGATCGCCGTCTGCGGGTTGCACACCCTCCATCGATGGCCACGGTGGGAAGTAGTTTATCTTAGTTGTAGTAATACACATGACTTTGATAACTATGGAACTCGGCGGAGGCTGTCTCGGGGGCGTCGATATCTGAGAGGATATCGAGGGCACATAAAGGTTTTGCACGTGCAATTTTTGCGGGAGCGACGCGGAGGAATTTGGGTAATGGTATCATATCCCTTATACATGAATTGTTTCACAAGTGCTTAAGTGAATAACGTGCTTGGTGAATTGGATATGATATGATGTTTGTTTTGGTTTCTTACATGTTATACTTAATAGATAACATATGGATTAATGTTGTAAGCATGTATGCTATCACATGAGTATTATTGGAATGTGGTTTTATGCCAAAGGTATTAATCATTATTGTTAAGTTTATGCGCCTTGACATGAATATTATGGGAAGGCAATGTTATAACAATAACATGAATTCTTTGTTGTTAAGCTAATATGCTTTATCATGAATATTATTCGGATATGGCATTTGTTAAAAGAGGAATTATTGTTGTTAAGTTTATATGCCTTTACATGTAACCCATCGGAAGGCTATGTTATATCAATAACAAGAATTATGATCGTTAAGCATATAATTGTCTTGACATGGATTTTAGTGAGATGTTATACTACAATGATAACATGTTTTATTAATGTTGAGCATGGATGCCATAACATGATTTTATATAAAGTTATTTCATGACGATAGCATGATGTAATTTATGATTGAGCATTATGCCATGATAGGAAGTTACGGTTAGTAACTTACTAAGTCTTTGTGACTTACTTTTATTTGTTGGTTGTTTTCCTAGATCCGAGCCGGCGTGCGGATCAAGTAAATCAAGAAGATTGCGTTGATGAAGTATTATTTTACGGCAAGGTTGCTACTTAGATAGTTTATTTGTTTTTGGTGAGGTCGTTGGGAAAGATGAAGTTATGTAAACTTCATGTTGGGGTAGCAAACTAAATATGATTGTGTTATTTGTAATTATGTTGTTTAGCTTATTCTTTTGGTAGCCGACAAGAAGTAGAAGTCGTCTTTGGATGTTTATTTATGGTTATATCTCCATATGTTTTACGGTTGTTAGTACTTATAAATGTTAGTACTCATGTTGTTGTAGCCGAAATTGGTTTTGAGTCGCTTGGTTAATTGGTGATTATGTTAGCATGTTAAATTGCTAGTTAAATATTATGTTTGTACTCCGGCATGTTTTAGCCGTTGAGTTGTTAGACTAGAGTCTTAGACTTAGTGTAATGTTGGGTTCGGCCGTAGCCGCCGATGACTTGGTTTATTTTATGCTATATATTGAATTGCATAACGGGGAGTTTGTTCACGTGCCCAATGTTGCGGACGCGAGTCGAATTTTTGGACGAGAGAGATTAATCATCTCTTTGGTTGTTTTAGTTTGAGCTTGTTAGCTCGGGCGCCACTTGTTTTATTCATTTGCTTCGCATGTGTTTTGAAGTTGTCGGTGTATCGCCGTTATGGCCCTACCCATTATTTGCTACTTGTGTGTTGTTATTTGTTTCTTGGCGGCACGACCTTGGGATTTCGTCTTGGGATCGGGTTCGGGTCGTCACAAAACCTGGCTTTAAACCCTCACCGCCCGCCTAAACTAGTCCTAAACACCTATTAGAGATATTGGGGGTTGATTGGTAGTGAGAATCAATAAGGAGAATTAATCCCCCATATAAAATCAAAACTCACGCACTCTCTCTCTCATTTGTTCGGCCCAGCAGATCCGACATCAACCACTTGCGTCTTGCGGCGATCAAAGGAAACTTGTGAAGGCTGAGGAAGTATATAGGCGATTCTAGGGCTTTTGAAGGGCTCAATCTCAGAAGACATGGCTAGGAGTCTTCTTCCCCATTCAACCCGCGAGATTGAAGAGAGAGAAGTGAAGAGAACGACTTCATCTCTAGGTTCGGGTTTGACAGTTTGTGAGGCTGAAATGTGGGTAAGTTTCTACCTCTCTTCCTTTTCTTTTGGGCTCCATTGACCCTAGGGAAACAACCATTCATGCTATGTGAGGTCAATGGATGCCATTGTTAGGGTTTGTAGAGATGCATGAACCCTAGGTTTTCAAATTGATGGTAGAACTTGATTGAACCTATGTGAGACAATGATTTATGTGAAATTCATGTTCTAAATAGTCTATTGAACTTGGTTATGTGAATTATCCATGAGTATTGAACTTGATTTGGTAGAGATACTTGGAGGTGTTTTGCCCCTAATTATGTTTTAGCTTGCAAATTATAGTTTGTGAGCTGGCTTGAGTACTATGTTTTATATGTTTAGTAGAGCATATTAAACCATGTTGTGTGATTTAATCATGAATTGGAAATTTTGATTGGTAAGATGACTTGAATGAATTTATGCACAAGATGGCCAATTTGTTCTAAGTTGCATTGTTAATTATTTTGTGGGGTTTATATGAGTTCATTGAACTTGGGATTATGGTTATTGGCGATAATTATGAACATAGGGGGATGTTGAAGCCCATGCTTCTATTCCTTGAATTTTCGGAAAGTTTAGATTGGACTCAACGGAGTCAACCTTTGGGTTAGTATGAATCCTAGGAACTATAATCTTAAGTCCTCACAGATTTTGGGTAGAATTCATGGAGGTCGAGCCTCAAGAAGTTTTGAAGTGTGTGAAGCACAGCTTGATTATGAAACTTATATGATTCTGGTTGTGATATTTATGCTAGTTATGGATGAAATGCATGACTAGTTTGTTGGTGAAGTGTTTACCTACTTGTTTTGAGCATATGAGTATATATTACTTGTGCTTGGGTTTTAGTCGGTGGCGTCGGTTTGTTGAGTCTTTGGTGGGGCGATACATCGTCTTCACGAATTGTGAGATTCGTGATCGCGATGAATCGCCCGTCTGCGAATTTGCACACACCCTCCATCGATAGCCACGGTGGGAAGTAGTTTATCTTAGTTGTAGTAATACACATGACTTTGATAACTATGGAACTCGGCGGAGATTGTCTCGGGGGCGTCGATATCTGAGAGGATATCGAGGGCACATAAAGGTTTGCAAGTGTTTTTGCGGGAGGCGACACGCGGAGTGTGTAAGAATTGGTATCATATTCCTTTTTATATGAATTGTCTCACAAGTACTTATGTGAATAATGTGCTTGGTGGTTTGGATATGATATGATGGTTGTGTTGTGTTGGTTTCATAAATGTTATACTTTATAGATAACATGTTGTTTAAGGTTGTTAAGCATAAATGCTTAAACATGAACATTATTTGAATGTTGTATTATGCCAAAGCATGGATCATTGTTGTTAAGCTTGCTACTATGCCTTGACATGAATATTATGGAATGCTATGTTATAACAATAACATGAATTCTTTTGTTGTTAAGCTAATATGCTTTAACATGAATATTATTGGAATGTGGTATTATGCCAGAGGCATGAATTATTGTTGTTAAGCTTATATGCCTTGACATGTAAATTATAGGAATGCTATGTTATACCAATAACATGAATTATGATCGTTAAGCATAAAATGCCTTGACATGGATTTTAATGAGATGTTATACTACAATGATAACATGTTTTGTTAATGTTGAGCATGGATGCCATAACATGATTCTTTTATAAAAAAGGTTATTATGTAAGGATAGCATGATGTAAATTATTATTGAGCATTATGCCATGATAGGAAGTTATGGTTAGTAACTTACTAAGTCTTTGTGACTTACTTTTATTTGTTTGTTGTTTTCCCTAGATCCGAGCCGAGCGTGCGGATCCAAGTAAATCAAGAAGATTGCGTTGACAAAGATTCTTTTGGCAATGTTGCTACTTAGATAGTTTATTTGCTTTTGGTGAGGTCGTTGGGAAAGATGAAGTTATGTAAACTTCATGTTGGGGTAGCAAACCTAAATGTGAATTGTGATATTTGTAATTATGTTGTTGGTACTTGTGTTATTGGTAGCCGACTTGTGTTAGTCGTGCTTGGTTTATTGGTAAATATGTTTAGCATGTTACATTGCTAGTTAAAGTATTATGCTTGTTCTCCGGCATGTTTGTAGCCGTTGAGTTGTTAGACTAGAGTCTTAGACTTAGTGTAATGTTGGGTTCGGCCGTAGCCGCGATGACTTGGTTTATATTATGCTCTATATTGAATTGCATGACAGGGGAGTTTAGTCGTGCCCAATGTTGCGGCACGCGAGTCGAATTTTTGGACCGAGAGATTAATTATCTCTTTGGTTGTTTTTAGTTTGAGCTTGTTAGCTCGGGCGCCACTGTTTCATTTATTTCGCTTCCGCATATGTTTTGAGTTGTTGGCGTATCGCCGTTATTGCCCTACCCATTATTTGCTACTTGTTTGTTGTTATTTGTTCCCCTTGGCGGCACGACCTTGGGATTTCGTCTTGGGATCCGGGTCGGGTCGTCACAGTGATTGACTTCCATGCGTTGCATGCTTTGTCGTTAATGCTTTGTATGTTCATCTTAGCAAGTTAGCACCTAACTAAGTCTCATTGGAGTCTTAGTACCTTCCTATATGACTTATAATGTTCAACTTGTTCATAGTATGCTTGGTTGAAAGTTTAGAAGCTTTGTTGCTTCGTTTGAGTTTTGGGGTTGTCCTTCGTTGCGTGTATTGCTTGCGTTTCATCTTACGAGATATTCTTTTGAGTTCTAGGCCTTGTATGCAAGCCACAGTCAAGATTAAACAAGCCTTATTCATATTCAAGTTATCCTAGTTTGAGTTGTTTTTGATTCGTTGGCCATTCGTCGAGCTATTCGAGCCATGTTTTAACTTGTTTCGGATGTTGTTTGGGTGTGTTTCCGACTTTTTTTGAGTTGGGTTACACCTTAGGATGGTTGCCCATGAGTTTGGAACCATTTAGGACTAGTTTACATCAAGTTTAGGGCCTGAACCTCGCGATCGCATTGGATTTTGGGCATTGGCTCGTTTTGAGATCTTTGCGAGAGCATGCAAAAGTGTGCGGTGGGATGAAACGAGGACCATGCTTCGCATGGTCCCATTATGAAGCGACCGCATGGTCACAGAAAATTCACTCACGGGATTTTGCAAGGTTTTTGGTTTATGTCTTCATTGCCATTGGCCCTTGGACGTTCAAAGTGACTTAAGCCCCCTTTGTTGATCTTAGTCCAAGCCCTCTAAACCCTTGGATGAGATGCTATCAATGGCTAGCAAGACATAGCCAATAGAAAGCCTCATAACCTCTCTCACTTGGATTGTGGTTTAGTTGGAAGGTATATAAGCCTATTTCAGTCATTGGGGACCACCAAGCTTCATTTTTGCTGAACATTAAACTCCATTTTCGTCCTTGAGAAGAACCCTAGCTTGTGAGACCATTTGCCAGAGTTCCGGTGACCCGATCGGTGATCCGAGACCGCCGAATCGAAGGCCTTGCCCTCCTCTTCAACAATCCTTGCTTTGTTCTTCCTTCCAACCATTATTCTTTGGCTAAATGTGAGTTTTCAATTCCCAGAAATTTCATGTTCAATATTATGACATGCTCCCTTCATTATAGTTGTTCTAATGATGCTTAGGAACACTTCTATTGAAGTGGAATCCTCCAATTCAACCTATGAAAAGTGTGTAGGATTTTATGATTTCTATATGAAGTTATGATTTTGAATTTGTGTAAAGCATGAATGTTGTTCTAAATGTGCCTAGGATCAACTCTTGTGAAATAATATGTTTCAATTGTAGGTTTAGCAAAATCGATAATTCTAGGGTTTGAAACTCGGGAATTGGTTTATGGCTAGTTTAAGGTCATGAACGGCATAGTTATTAAGTTCTAAATGAACGGAGAACATAGGGAAGAGCAATGGGATGAATATAGTATCAATGCTCTACTAGTTGCACTTTTAGTAATGACTCATCGGAGTTGAGATTAGGGAGTTATTGAACAATACCGACTCCACATTCAATCCCTACGACGTTTGTAGTTCGTTAGACTAATGTATTAGCTTACGTGACTTTGGGATGAATTGAGGTGTATGTTTGATATGTGTGCTTATAAGACTCAAACGAGTTCTTATGCGGTTTATATGATTGTGTGAAAGAAATGCATAATTGAGAGCATGTTGTAGAATGATATATCTATTTGACATGTTGAATTCGCTATTGTCGAATTCCTATTTGATTCCTTAATGAGTAAACACCTACTTGTTGTATAAGTTCGCTCTTGTCGAACTTGTTCCTTATTTGAGTTTATATGACGAACAAACATCTACTTGGCATTGCATTAGTCCAGTTGGCATATTTGGTTGAGTCGATGTTGTGACAATGCATTGACGTCACGAGTTATGGGACTCGTGATAGTGATGGGTTGTTATACAGGGTTTTTATCACACACCCCTCCACTGTTGGCCACAGTGGGGAAGTAGCCCTTTGTAACCAACGAGGCACATTGGCAAGTCTAATTACCAAGTAGAGAGCTCGGTACTTTGATACACCCATCACGGGTATCTCTGTCACGATAAAGTTAACGTTGTGTATTGCAGGAGCTACGTAGCGGCACCGGTTCCATAACATATCCTCTTAATGTGTGATTTACTTTATAGCACTTACGTGAAACCAATGTGCTACCATGGATATGTGAACTAAGTGTTTATATAAATGAATGCTTTGATTGACTTGATATTAAAAATGATATCTTGCTATGTATCTTGCATGATGCCATGACATGCATAATTGTTAACTAACAAAGTCTTTATGACTTACCCCCTCCCTTTTACTGCTTTAGATCTGAGCCGTCCAGGTACTTCTCGTTGAGGCATTGCAGGGTTCGTGCTTGTCCGAGACTACTCGCGGCAAGGTTGTTATAGATGTCCTTCTTTTGATCTCTTTTGTAAGGACGTTGGGTATATCAAGTCATTTAGACTTCGCTTTTGGGAACTTGATCTTTGTATTGATGTCTATTACTTGTAGTAACTTGTATCCTATTTTGAGTGTCGGCGCATGTACGACGAGCCTTGTATAGTGTAGTCGGTTCACATGTCTAAGTCTTCCGCTGAGCATCACATTAGCTCTTATTTACTTATGTTGTTTCTCCGGCATGTTGTAGCCATCGAGGTTTATTAGCATGAACTGTTTAGTGTTGGGTTCCGGTTGTAAAGTCGCCGATGATTTGGTATAATTGTCTTTAATTGCTATATTAGGTTTAAAAAGTTTTAAATTATTCCGGCCTTTTTAGTGTCGAGTCGCGCTTCATCTACAATGTTACGTCACGTCATTTTCTATAATTGAGTCTTTGCATGTATTGTAGTCCTATTTGGACGACTTGACTCGTGATTCCTCCTCGGGGTCCGGGTCGGGTCGTCACACTTGTGAGAGTCGACTAATGATAGTCATGTTATGCTTTGAGCATGAGTATGAGTGTGTAGGTGTATACACTATGAGAGATAAAACTAATAGAGGCCCGACATGAAACTAAGGGCAAGACTTGGGGTATAGTCTTGTTTTGGAATTTAACGTAAGGCTACGTAGTAGTCTTAAAAGGGTTTTAATTAAGGGTCTTTGAAGGCGTCAACGAGTAATTGTTTTGAACTAAATACATAGTTCTGTTTTATGGGTTGAGGTAGTGATTATGACCTTGGTATGTTATTATGTGGATTATGATAACCCTTAATAAATAAGGATTGTTTTTAGACTAAATGTGTAGTCTTAAATTCTAGATTGGAGGTGAGAATTGATTAATCATCTCAGTGTATGTGAGTATTTATTCATGACATGAATATTCTTGTTGGCTATATACTAGTAGAGTGTGAACCCTACTTGACTGGATCGATTGGGAACTCGATTCGAACTTGTGATGTTATACTTGAGGAAAATGGAGAACTCAATATGGTATATGGTTAATAGGCTAAATAATTAGTCTTGCTGTGTGTGTTATACTAGCAAAATACATGCTCGTATATGATATTAATTACCTTCCTGTATGTGTAAGGTATATTGTTTAAGTAGAAATACTTGTAATATCCCTAATTTTTTTATAGTATTATTTTTTTGGAGTAAATGTACTTGGGCTGGTATTTATGGTTTTGCCTAATTTGAATAAAATAGTTAATTGGACATATTTTAATTTAGGAATAATTACAAGTCGGTACATCTTTTAAAACATGTTTTCAAATAAATCCACCTATTTTTTAGATATATCTTTTAGATACAATTTTAGAGGAAAAGTACATCAATGCCCTTTCCACCCCACCTTCCCAACAAGTAGCCCTTTCGACACCTCCATGGCCCTCACTATCTTAGTCCTCCTCACGCTCTCTCTTCTTCATGAGCTTCTTCTCCTTCTACGCCGCCGCCACGCCGACGATGCCTCCACCACCACCGGTCGTTTTTCCACCAACAACGCCGCCCACCACTTGTCACGCCGCAATATTACTCCATTTAATTCCCACCAAGCCAAGGCCTCGACCCTCACTTATCCAACCATACGAACACCTTTTAATGAGGAAGCTCGATATCCGCTTTTATAGATTCAGATTCGAGATTTACAAGCTCCGCTCTTGACATTTCTTTCTCTTAAAAGAGTCATTCCAAAAGGAAGGAATTTGGAGAATCGTGCTCAGAGAATCGGGTTTGTTGCAAAAGTGAAGAAGCTTTATAACGCACTAAAGCTTCGTGGATGTATTTGCAGAACGAAAACAAGAGTTATGAAAAGTTAATCAGCTCGATCGAAGCTCATGCAAGCAAAGCAGTACGAGCAGTGTTGAAATCTTTCTTGGGGAAGATATACAAAAGGCAAAGTAGAAAATCCCAGGTTGGCATTTGGTATACATAAGGTTGGCATTATATGATTCATGTGAAAATGTAATTTCAGTTATGAAAGGTTGGCATTATATGATTCATGTGGAAATACAAGATTCTCGTGTACAAGTAGTATAGTATGCGCATATAGCTCTTAATCAAGTCTTTCAAGTTTGGTAGCAAGATCAAATTTTGTTTTCACAATTTCTCCGTTAGTTTCAAGCAATAGTAGACAGACCTAACGGCCTAACTTTAACTGAGCATAACTTTCGCGTCCGGATGAATTACGGGACCCACAAAGATATCAAATCGAAGCTCTCGACGAGCTCTACAAGATTCATGGGTTTACCCCATGAACTATTCATTTTAGCCCAAAAACGCTGTTTAAGTACTGTTATGGGCCTTTGAAGTTTTCGAGCTTTTTCGTCTTTTTTGTTTAAGACTTTTCCTTTTAGGGTTTGGATTGTTAGGGCATATAAATACCCTATTAAACATTATTTGGGTAGTTTTTAATAAAATTTGAGTTTTTTTGCTTTTTGCTTGAACCCTAAGCCGTCATAGGCTTGTTCTAAGGAATTTCTCGTTGAAAGAGTTTCTATTTGATTGTTTTTCAAAATACTGTCAAATCCATCCTGATGCCAGGGCTTGGCATCAGAGTTTTTGGATTAATTTGGTACTGCATAATACTGTCAAATGCATCCTGATGCCAGGGCTTGGCATCAGAGTTTCTGGATTGATTTTGTCTTCCAAAATCAAGTCAATGCATCCCGATGCCAACAGCTTGGCATCGAGTTTCGATTGATTTTCTTAATGCACCCGATGCCGATTTGGCATCAGAGTTTCTAGATTGATTTGGTCCTCCAAAATACTATCAAATGTATCCTGATGCCAGCACTTGGCATCAGAGTTTTTGGATTGATTTTTGTCTTCCAAAATCAAGTCAAATGCATCCTGATGCCAGGGCTTGGCATCAGAGGTTCTTGATTAATTTGGTCCTCCAAAATACTATCAAATGTATCCTGATGCCAGCACTTGGCATCAGAGTTTCTGGATTGATTTTGGTCATGCATAATGCTGTCAAATGCATCCTGATGCCAGGGCTTGGCATCAGAGTTTCTGGATTGATTTTCTGTCAAATGCATCCTGATGCCAAGAGTTTCTGGATTAATTTGGTCTTGCATAATCGTTGTCAAATGCATCGATGCCAAGGCTTGGCATCGAGTTTCGGATTGATTTTACGTCAATGCATCCGATGCCGTGATTGGCATCGAGTTTACGGATTGATTTGGTCCTGCATAATGCTGTCAAATGCATCCTGATGCCAGGGCTTGGCATCAGAGTTTCTGGATTGATTTTCTGTCAAATGCATCCTGATGCCAGTGATTGGCATCAGAGTTTCTGGATTGATTTGGTCCTGCATAATGCTGTCAAATGCATCCTGATGCCAGCACTTGGCATCAGAGTTTCTGGATTAATTTGGTCATGCATAATACTGTCAAATGCATCCTGATGCCAGGGCTTGGCATCAGAGTTTCTGGATTAATTTGGTCCTCCAAAATACTATCAAATGCATCCTGATGCCAGAACTTGGCATTAGAGTTTCTGTATTGATTTTGGTCCTCGAAAATCTTGTCAATGCATCCCGATGCGGCTTGGCATCGAGTTTCTGGATTGATTTTTGTCAAATGCATCACGATGCCGGGCTTGGCATCGAGTTTCGATTGATTTTGGTCCTGCATTAATCTTTGTCAAATGCATCTTGATGCCAGAACTTGGCATCAGAGTTTCTGGATTGATTTGGTACTCCAAAATACTATCAAATGCATCCTGATGCCATCACTTTGCATCAGAGTTTCTGGATTGATTTGGTCCTCCAAAATACTATCAAATGTATCCTGATGCCAGCACTTGGCATCAGAGTTTCTGGATTGATTTTCTGTCAAATGCATCCTGATGCCAGGGCTTGGCATCAGAGTTTCTGGATTGATTTTGGTCCTGCATTAATGCTGTCAAATGCATCCTGATGCCAGCACTTGGCATCAGAGTTTCTGGATTGATTTGGTCCTGCATTAATGCTGTCAAATGCATCCTGATGCCAGCACTTGGCATCAGAGTTTCTGGCTTGATTTGGTCCTGCATAATGCCGGATCAGTTTTGTCTTCATTAATGACATTTTTGTCATTTGGCAAGCAATTTGTAGTTAAATGAAATGTCCAAAAAATTGATGGTTCTATATGAAAACATGTTTTCAAAATTGGACCCACTTGAAATTCTCCCTTTAATTTAATAGCAAGCCCACTTAGTTTTGGTACACATTTGAGTTATTTATTTGTGATTGGGCTTAAGCCTAATTAATGGTCTAATAATAATAACAACAATAATAATGATAATAATAATAACAATAATAATGATAATAATAATAACAATAATAATGAAAATAATAATGATAATAATAATAACAATAATAATGATAATAATAATGATAATAATAATAATAACAATAATGATAATAATAATGATATAATAATAATAATAATAATAATAATAATAATAATAATAATAATAAGTCTTAATTATTACCTTAAGTTATTTACAGTCACTAATTAGGGGATGTGGAGAGTGGATGTTACTTCCGTTGAAAAGAAACGGTGGACGGCTGCAGTAATGGGGGAACTCAAGAGGTTGCTCTCGGAGAGTATAAAGAGAGCGGTTGCCTCTAGTTTCAGCATAAGCATTAGCACAGACTGAGAGTTGAGAGAATCGTTGTGGAGACAAGAAGGTTACAGAGACTCGGAGGGTTACGGCGGGTTGGATCGCGAGTGCACCTCGGAAAAGTTTTGAGGTAATTCAACCATCTTTATCTGATTGTGATTTCAGTTGGGTTCTTATTTTCGAGTCAGTGAGTGTTGAAATTGGTTTTTTTTTTTTTGATAAGTAAAAATTCATTAAAAACAAAGCGCCTAAACTAAGGCCCAACCATGTACACTAGGAGTATACAACACAAATTTAAGACGAACTGAACCTATCCACTAAATCCCCAAAGGATTGATGAATATTTTTAGCCTCAATCCCCTGATTCCACCACCAGTGTAAAGTATGCATTAACTGATCCTTTAGATGGTCCAAAGTCCGCTCCGCATTGTCGAAAGCTCTACTATTTCTCTCTCCCCATATAATCCACCAGATTGCAAGCGCAACTACTCTCCAAAAGGGGTTTCTCCTCCTGCCATTAGAACCAGGCCAACACAATAGGAAGTCTTTTATTGATCTAGGCATTACCCATTGAATTTTGAACATCCTTAGGATCATATTCCACAGTTCTGAGACCACTTGGCAATGGATCAAAAGGTGATTCGTGCTTTACATGTAGCACCAATTTGGCAATGGATAGTTCAAAAGGTGATTCCGAGAGCTCAAATCTAAGAGAACAAGACCCATTGAAATGGCAAGACCCATTGAAATGAAGTTGGACCTATCACTAGGTCCAAGTCCAAAGAATTCAAGGATGCTATCCATGGTTTAATTGGAACTTGTTGGATTCAAGCTCAAGTTACAACTCAAGGAAACCAAACAAATCAAGTCCTTTTAGTCCATGTTATTAATCAAGACTAGGCCCTAGTCTTTGATTGGTCTAGCTCAAAAACATAAGAAAGAAGGCCCAATTGAAGTGCAAAATGGAGTCTCATGGTGATGGAACTCTAGCCCAAAGAAGGAGAACATTTTGAGCCCAAAACAAGACCAAAATTCAGCCTTTTCAAAGTCAATAAAGGAGGCATCCGAATTTTCTTTTAAAATCTAGAAAATTCCATTCAAGATAGGTTGGATCCATTCATGAACTTGGAGAACTCAAGAGTCTTTGATAGCTTATCAAGATAGCTAGTACAACTTATGAATAAGTGGATTAGCTTATCGATGACCTCATTGATGACATCATGAACATTGTATTCTCCACCATATTAGCCTATAAATAGGCCTCTTTTGTAGCCTTGCAAATCAGATTTTGTATGTTAATCTTGAGTGAATGTTATTCAACTCTTTTGGTTCTTTGCGAACTTTAGACTTATCAAGTTTATAGTCTCCTACAAAACTTGTGGCGTCTTTCCTAGCTTATCAACCAACCTTGGTGTAATTGGTTGTGGCGCTTCAAACCAAGTATCCTATCTCTTTAGGTAGGGGGTGCGGTTTCTACACCAACAACGACTTGTCTTAGAACGATCTTGGTTAAGGTAATTTCTTTCATTTCTCTTTTGGTAGAAATTACATCATTTGGTATCAGAGCTAGTTCTAAGAAGTCATACTATCCTTCTCTTCTCATCTTTTGATCTTCTCGGTATTTCATTATTCACATCTTGATATTGGGCTTTGTCACAAGTTGGCAAGGAATTTTATCAGTGAATCTTGGGGGGTTGAGAAATCAATTCTTCTTCTTCTTATTTCTTTTCATAATCTTTGAAACTATCAAGTCAAAAAAGAAAAAAAAAAGCAGCAAAAAAAAAAGTAGCAAAAAAAAAAAAAAAAAAAAAAAAAAAAAAAAAAAAAACGCTTCCAGTTTCTTTTGTTTGATTGATACTCATTGAATCTTGAACATTTTATTACTCAAGCTCCATTTTGGTTTCATCAAGTGTCGTTTGTTGTCTTTGGTGCTAATCTATTTCTTTTGGTTGCCATAAGTTTCTTTTGTTCCCATTGGTACAAATCAAATCTTGTTGGTACTATCATGTTTCTTCTCATTTTCATTACAACCTTGTATATCCTTGATTGTTTGGTAAGATAGAGAGAATCCACAAGTTACTTGATAATTGTTCTTTAGTTTAATAAGAACCTTAAGAGAGAATAAAGGTGAGACTATCTTTGAGAGATTTTTGAGTGTGAGTGTTCACCTAAAATCGAGAGAAAACACGTGAGGGAGTGAAATTTTCCTTGTGAGGTATTTTCTTGTATTTTTCAGGAACATCATGTCTCAAACCAATGAAGACGTTCAACAACCAAATTTGAACACACTCCAAATGCAAGCCTTGATAGGGGAAATGAGGAGGATGTTACGAGATGAGTTAGAACCCTTGCATGAACGAATGGACCGATTGGAGGAAGAGTCACAAAGGTCTACTCGTGCCACAAACCAAAGAGAAGAGGATAGAGATGAAGTTGGAAGCACTGATTGGGACAGGAATTTTGAACATGAAAGGCGGCGAAATCGAAGAAGGCCACTTGAAGATAATAACTTGAGTTCCATTAAGATGAAAATTCCAGCTTTTCATGGTAGGTCAGATCCCGAAGCATACTTGGAGTGGGAGAAAAAGATAGAATTTATTTTTGATTGTCACCGGTATTCCGACATCAAGAAGGTAAAATTAGCTGTCACAGAATTTTCTGATTATGCACTAACTTGGTGGGATCAATTGGTTGTGAGTAGGAGAAGAAACAGGGAACCACCCGTTGAGTCTTGGAGGGAAATGAAGGCAATCATGAGAAGAAGATTTGTCCCTAGCTACTATTATCGTGAACTTCATAATAAACTGCAAGGACTTAGGCAAGGATCCAAATGTGTGGAGGACTATTACAAAGAGATGGAGATTCTTATGATAAGGGCCAATGTGGAGGAAGATCGTGAAGTTACAATGGCTCGCTTTCTGAATGGTTTGAATCGCGAGATTCAAGATAGGGTGGAAATGTATCATTATGTTGAGATGGAGGAGTTGGTGCATCAAGCAATAAAAGTCGAGAAACAACTCAAGAAGGGGGGAAGTACTCGCAATAACAATTGGAAGGCAAGCACCCAAAAGAAGGAAGATAAGCCTTCCACTTCCTCATTCTCTAAGCCGGCATCAAAAAATGAAGGGGCTTCTAAAGGTAACAATGATTCTTCTACTTCACGAAATCGTGATATAAAGTGTTTTAAATGTCAAGGCAGGGGTCACATCGCAAGCCAATGTCCAAATAAGCTTGCAATGATTATTCGTGATGATGGTGAGTATGAGACTGATGTTGAAGAAGACAAATGTTCTATTTCCTCACTTAGAGAATCTGATGAGGAGGAGTTACCTGCCCAAGGAGATCTTTTGGTTACAAGGCGAGTTTTAAACTTGCAAATGAAAGATGAAGATGATGCTCAAAGAGAGAACTTATTCCACACTCGATGCTTTGTGAATGGCAAGGTATGTAATGTTATTATTGATGGTGGTAGTTGTACTAACGTTGCTAGTACTTCTATGGTGGAAAAGTTAGACTTGCCCATTTTAAAGCATCCTAAGCCATATAAACTTCAATGGCTTAGCGACTATGGCGAAGTTCGAGTTACTAAACAAGTAATTGTACCATTTCGCATAGGGAGGTATGAAGATGAGGTACTTTGTGATGTTGTACCTATGCAAGCTGGCCATATATTGTTGGGAAGACCATGGCAGTATGACAAACGTGTCAAGCATGATGGTTATACCAACAAGTATTCATTTGTTCACAAAGATAGAAATGTAACTCTTGTACCTATGTCACCAAGTCAAGTATATGCTGATCAAGTGAGGATGCAAAAAGATGAAAAGGAAAGAGAGAAAGAAAAAGAGAGAGAAAAAGAAAGAGTGAAAGAAAAAGAAAAAGAAAAAGAGAGAGAAAAAGAAAGAGTGAAAGAAAAAGAGAAAGAAAAAGAAAAAGAGAGAGAAAAAGAAAGAGTGAAAGAAAAAGAGAAAGAAAAAGAAAAAGAGAGAAAAAAGAAAGAGCGAAAGAAAAAGAGAAAGAAAAAGATGAAAAAGAAAAGAAAGGGAAAAAAATAGAATCCCTTGTGTCAAGAGAAAAGATGTGTATGATTGCAAAAAAAGGAGAGATCAAAGAGGCTATAAATTGTGGCTTATCTTTTGTGCTTCTTATGTTCAAAGAAGCAAACTTGAATACTAATGAATTGGCCGGTGAACTACCGAGCAGTGTACTTTCACTTTTGCAGGAATTTGAAGATGTCTTTCCCGAGGAAGTTCCAGAAGGATTACCACCAATTCGGGGAATAGAGCATCAAATTGACTTTGTTCCCGGAGCATCAATTCCCAACAAACCAGCGTACAGAACTAGTCCCGAGGAGACCAAGGAAATTCAAAAACAAGTTGAAGAATTGTTGGGTAAGGGATGGGTAAAGGAAAGTCTTAGTCCATGTGCGGTACCCGTACTTTTGGTGCCCAAAAAGGATGGTACATGGCGCATGTGTGTTGATTGTCGTGCCATAAACAACATAACCATTAAATATCGTCATCCTATTCCTAGGCTTGATGATATGTTAGATGAATTGCATGGTGCCATAATTTTCTAAAATTGATTTGAAAAGTGGGTATCATCAAATTCGCATGAAAGCAGGTGTGACGAGTGGAAAACACTTTCAAAACAAAGCATTGACTTTATGAGTGGTTAGTTATGCCTTTTGGCCTTACTAACGCACCTAGCACCTTTATGCGATTGATGAATCATGTTTTGAGAAATTTTATTGGCAAATTTGTTGTTGTGTATTTTGATGATATTTTGATTTACTCCAAAAGTTTGGAGGAACATCTTGAACATCTAACTCTTGTTTTGAGTGTTCTTAGGGAAGAAAGGCTTTATGCCAACTTGAAGAAGTGTGAATTTTGCACGAAGGAAGTAAACTTTCTTGGCTACATTGTAACTAGTAAAGGCATATCGGCCGACATGGAAAGGTAAAGGCCATCCAAGATTGGCCAAGTCCGAAAATGTAAGTGAGGTAAGAAGTTTCCATGGGTTAGCAAGTTTCTATCGAGTTTGTAAGGAACTTTAGCACTGAAGACCCCTAACCAAGATAAAAAGAATGTTGAATTCAAATGGGGAAAAGAACAAGAGGAAGCATTTCAGAATTTAAAGTTTGAATTAACTAATGCCCTCTTTTATCTTTACCAAATTTTGATAAAACATTTGAAATTGAATGTGATGCTTCGGTGTAGGTATTGGCGATACAAGAAGAAGGAAGACCCGGGCATATTTTAGTGAGAAACTCAATTACCCTACCTATGACAAGGAGTTGTACGCTTTGGTAAGAGCCTTGGAAACTTGGCAACATTACCTGTGGGCCAAAGAATTTGTAATACATACCGACCATGAGTCTTTAAAGTTCTTGAAAGGACAACACAAGCTAAACAAAAGGCATGCAAAATGGGTAGAATTCATTGAGACATTTCCATATGTCATCAAATACAAGAAAGGTAAGGAAAACATTGTTGCCGATGCCTTATCAAGAAGGCATGCCTTACTTTCTACTCTTGATGTTAAATTGCTTGGTTTTGAACAAATCAAAGATTTTACCAAAATGACCAAGACTTTGGTCAGATTTTTCAAGCTTGTGAAAGGGGTTCTTTTGAGAAATTTTTTAAACATGACGGGTTTCTTTTCAAAGAAGCAAAGCTTTGTGTTCCTAATTTTTCCACTAGGGAACTTTTGGTTCGAGAAGCACATGGTGGGGGACTTATGGGACATTTTGGGATTGATAAAACTTTGGCTATTTTGCAAGAGCATTTCTTTTGGCCAAAAATGAAAGGTGATGTTGTAAAGATTTGTGAAAAGTGTATTGTTTGCAAGAAAGCTAAGTCTAAGGTTCAACCCCATGGTTTGTACACACCTCTCCCCATTCCAAAAGAACCTTGGGTTGATCTTTCTATGGACTTTGTTTTGGGTTTGCCTAGAACCAAAAATGGCAATGACTCAATTTTTGTGGTTGTTGATAGATTTTCCAAGATGGCACATTTTATAGCATGTAAGAAGACCAATGATGCTTCTCATATTGCTAACTTGTTTTTCAAGGATATTGTCAGGTTACATGGAATGCCAAGAACCATCGTGTCCGATCGTGACACAAAATTTTTGAGCTACTTTTGGAAAACATTGTGGGGAAAGTTGGGTACAAAATTGTTGTTTTCTACTACTTGTCATCCACAAACTGATGGCCGATTGAGGTGGTCAATAGAACTCTTTCGCTTTGCTTAGAACAATCATTGGTAGAAATACCAAGACTTGGGAAGAATGTTTACCCCATGTTGAGTTTGCCTATAATCGTATAAACATTCTCGCTACAAAGTTTTCTCTTTTGAAATTACTTATGGATTTAATCCTTTGTCTCCTATGGATTTAACTCCTTTACCTTTGAATGAAAGGACTAATCTAGATGGCAAAAGGAAGGCAATTTGTGAAGTCGATCCATGAAAAGCAAGGCTCAATATTGAGGAAAGGACCAAGAAGTATGAGGATAAAGCCAACAAAGGAAGACGCAAAGTTATCTTTGAACCAGGAGACTGGGTTTGGTTGCATTTAAGGAAGGACCGATTTCCAACGCAAAGGAAATACTAGTTACAACCAAGAGGAGATGGACCATTTCAAGTGCTTGAGCGAATTAACGATAATGCTTATCGTCTTGACTTGCCTAGTGAGTATAATGTGCATGAGGTTTTTAATGTTACTGACTTGACTCCTTTTGATGCAGCAAGCGATTTGAGGACAAATCACTCTCAAGAAGGGGGGGATGATGTAGTTCAATCCGAGAGCTCAAATCTAAGAGAACAAGACCCATTGAATGGCAAGTTGGACCTATCACTAGGTCCAAGTCCAAAGAATTCAAGGATGCTATCCATGGTTTAATTGGAACTTGTTGGATTCAAGCTCAAGTTACAACTCAAGGAAACCAAACAAATCAAGTCCTTTTAGTCCATGTTATTAATCAAGACTAGGCCCTAGTCTTTGATTGGTCTAGCTCAAAAACATAAGAAAGAAGGCCCAATTGAAGTGCAAAATGGAGTCTCATGGTGATGGAACTCTAGCCCAAAGAAGGAGAACATTTTGAGCCCAAAACAAGACCAAAATTCAGCCTTTTCAAAGTCAATAAAGGAGGCATCCGAATTTTCTTTTAAAATCTAGAAAATTCCATTCAAGATAGGTTGGATCCATTCATGAACTTGGAGAACTCAAGAGTCTTTGATAGCTTATCAAGATAGCTAGTACAACTTATGAATAAGTGGATTAGCTTATCGATGACCTCATTGATGACATCATGAACATTGTATTCTCCACCATATTAGCCTATAAATAGGCCTCTTTTGTAGCCTTGCAAATCAGATTTTGTATGTTAATCTTGAGTGAATGTTATTCAACTCTTTTGGTTCTTTGCGAACTTTAGACTTATCAAGTTTATAGTCTCCTACAAAACTTGTGGCGTCTTTCCTAGCTTATCAACCAACCTTGGTGTAATTGGTTGTGGCGCTTCAAACCAAGTATCCTATCTCTTTAGGTAGGGGGTGCGGTTTCTACACCAACAACGACTTGTCTTAGAACGATCTTGGTTAAGGTAATTTCTTTCATTTCTCTTTTGGTAGAAATTACATCAAATTCACATAGATCTTTCCTCTCCGCCTAAGATTATCCCCGGTTAAAATGGCCTCTCTACAAGCCTCCCATGCAAAGAACATCACTACAAGCCTCCCCGGTTGAAATTGGTTTTGAACTCTTGTTTGAATGTTAGAGGGTGTGATGGAGGTTATCAAACAAAAAAATAAAATGAAATAAAAGGTTAGCAGGTTGTGTGGGTATAGAATAAGAGAGAAGGAAGAAGAGAGGAAAAAAAAAGACTGAGAAGCGGGCAAAACAGGGGAACTGAGAATGTTGAAAGGAAAAAAAAAGGAAGAAGAAGAGACGGGAGGGAGATATATGACCAACCAAGAAAAGAATGAAGATTAAAAAAAAATTATGGTGATGACTTTCACAGGAGAAAGTATATTATATTGGTACATAATAATGATAAGACTTTGTCTTTTATTTTTGGGCTTATGAATATTAAGATTAGATACTGCCCAATGAATTTTAGATATAATTATTAGAATAGTTTTAGCTAAAAATTATATCATGTTTGTAAATTTTAGATTTGGACAAGAGTGGTTAGCTTTCTTCCGGAGTTGGTGATATTTGTAAACGCATGCTCGGCACCCGCCGATATTTTCTTTGAACTCCATCGAACCTATTTTGTTCATACTCCAAATTTTGATAACCCATGTTTGTCTTCTTGAAATATCAATCCGTTGGAAAAATGGATTACATACATTTTTGGACGTTTGACTTTATTTGGAACCCCCCCCCCCCCCGTGATCACTAAGTAAAATAAATTGTTACGCGAAATATGTAACATTATTGAAACGAAGAAATTATTTGACACCACTGGACAAGTGGTGAGGTTATCCGGATATACCTTTAGGCCCGTTACGGGTTTAGGCCCATTGGGCTCAGGCCAATTGGGGCATCTAGCCAGGTCGAATTAACCACTTAAGTGATCATGGAATCTACATGTGTTCCTTGTTTCCAACCAGTATGAGACGGTTTGCGGCAATTGGATATCTCGTATTTGTTTTGAGCCTTATCTTTCACTTGGAAACAGGAAATAAAAACAAACACATCAGTGACTACATTATTTACGGACTTGCAGCTGTCTCTTTACAATAATTACAAATGCATTTAAAAATATTTGGCCATAATAACGGCTCTTTTAAATAGTATTTCCTAACTAAATCCGGGCAGCACAACGGCTTATATTTTCTACATTTGGCCGGATTTGAAAATAACTTTTATAAAAGAATTGCTCTTAAAGGTTTTACCTTTCAGAGCGGGGTGTGCTCGCTCTGTCTTTCTCGAGAGGGAGACTTTTTATGCCGCTGTGGTTTGGGCAAAATAACGCTTATTTTTGGTGGTTTTGGCCTTTTATTCAAAGCAGTAACTGCTTATTTTGGGGTTATTGGACCGGGGAAATAGGGTGGATGCCTAACTGGAGGGCTAGGGATCACTTTGACCGGTAGGTTTTAGGTTTGGCGGAGTTTTGGCAGGGTTTCGAGGCTTTATTGGAGGATCTCTCACTATCTCACTTCGCTCTCTATTTCTCCAGCGTAACAACGACACGGAGAGTTTTGGGGAAGAAAAGGTGTGTCTGAAAGTGAACCCCGAAGGCTCTATTTATAGCCTGCGAAGAGGACACCGAAGGGATTTCTTTTTCTCTCTTTAGGCTTCACCTGCGTAACGAAAGATTTGCACATTACGCAAACTGTAGCCGCCCCGCAGCGTTTGGGATTCCTCAGAGTGAACTGGGCGCCACCCCCATTTCTTCCATGGGTGGCGCCAGTTTTCCTCTTCTTGTTTATTTTCTGGCACTTTAGCCCATGCATTTCACTGTTTTGCGCATCCTGCTTTGTCTTTTGCATCTTTGAACCCTGTAACTTGACATTTGTTAAGTTTTAACAGGTCTTGATATTTCATGTCATGTTACATACCAGGGGTACGAAATTGGGGTGTCTACATAAATACTCAAATATCAACTCTAATCAATTCCAAAGTCGAGTCATCTTGACTCTTGACGGGGTTCAAAGACATTAAGCAAGGCTTACAAAGTTCCAACAAACGTGGACATTAAGGTGAAAATTCCTCTCTATCAACTAAACAGGTAATTCGTATACATGTGCAATAATTGCATCGAACCTACAAACTTTCCAACCAAGAATTTTTCGAACTAACTGAATTATTCCAGTTACAACACGAATCGCTAGGGTCTAACGCCCTTACAATGGAATCATGTAGTCAATCATCGTCATGGACCAGATATTCTCCCAACAAGGAAGACATTCAATACGATGTAATTCATCTGATCAAGTCAGAAGTTCAATTCATTCATAGCATGATTTCAATATGCAAGTTGCACATATTTGCACAAGCAAAACAAGATACCATTTTCAATTCCATTCCATTTGGTAG
Source organism: Codonopsis lanceolata (assembly GCA_013146195.2). Lineage (NCBI taxonomy): Eukaryota > Viridiplantae > Streptophyta > Magnoliopsida > Asterales > Campanulaceae > Codonopsis > Codonopsis lanceolata. The sequence continues at coordinate 80,938,697 of CM028383.1, forward strand.
CGGGTTCAGTCAATTCCTATCTCATATCATACCATTCTAGTTCTCCAACGAAGACCTCTTAATAATCAAGTCAAGGGCCCTCTGAAGTGACTTCAAAATCTTTCGTCGTATAGGATGCGGGGTGTTCATAAATTACATAATAGCATCCTTTATCACGGTCTCATGCACATAAAATATAGTCACTTATAGGCATGACAATCAATATCATGTACATAGTATATTAATCTACTATGCAAGTATACTACACTAATACTTTTATCAATGTATTAGGCTTAAATCAAAACAAACCAACGTCTCAAAGTCACTAGGTAGTAAATACTTACTAGTTAGAATACTACCATCCTTATACGTCGTTACCATATACTGTTGACAATCAATCCAATCAATAATCGCATAATCACCTACCGGCAAATCACCAAGCTTCAACTTGAAACCACGACAATACCTTGATTATTAGGGTATCCCTTTCAATACCAGATAACAGGCAGCGGGAAAGAGTCCTCCAATTCCCGACACTAGGTAGCACAAGCACTCACGATTAGGTACTACAATAGCTATATATACTTATATAGAAATTACGGAATACACTAGGTACTGCGGGAGGCTTAGCCACATCGCTCAAGAAGGTCTAACAACGATCAAAGGCACTAATGGACACAACAACGATCACACTCGGGATCGGCAACCTGAGCTTATTTGATAACTCACAACGGACAAGAAATAATAGCTCTACAAGGCAGCAACACACGCTCTTGGTTTAACTGCAGCTTAAAAGCAACATAGGAGGAATATAATACTCTTAGACACAATCCTGCACTCACGGCAATCTAGACCAAATCGAACTTAGTACTCCAAGTACTATACCTGTACAAAAGAACATGCCGAATAGGCACTAACCAGAACAGTCGGCGGTAAATACTCGACGACAAACCCAAACCCAACCTAGGCCATGGAACCTATCCTGGCTTATAGCTAACATAAGCTCTGATACCAACTGTGACGACCCAACCCGGATTCTGGAACAGAATCCCAAGGTCGTGCCGCTAGGATAAGGCAAGAAGGAGACAAGCACTTGTCAAACCGTAGTGCAAGTCAAAAAATTGAGCTAACAAGCTCAAATAAAGGTAGTGAAGCAGCACTAAAATACGGGTTTACAAAAATCGAATCTACGGAAGCGATAGGGAAAAGAAGTCCCAAGCTATGAAGCTCGAGACCAAAGTAAAAGAAACCAAGAGAGAGATTAATCTCTCGAAGGGGAAAAAAAAACTCGCGTGCCGCAACATTACAGACACTGAACAAACCATCGGTACTCCAGGCCGGCGTTTAAACAGAGAATAACCTAATATAACAATTACCCATGGCTAAAGCATACCGGGGTTAAACAACAACAATAACAACTAGAATAAAGAAAAGCTCTAAAGCTACTGCGTGCCCGAGAGACAACTGAAATAAAAACTAGATCCATAAACATCGGCACGACACAACACGTCGGCCCAAGGAGGAAACAATACAAAAACCCAAGTGATCTACCCGACTGTAAAGTCTAAATAACTTTACAATACAACGATCTCACAAGAAAACAAAGTACATAGGCTTATCGATCAGCTACGATCTGCTACAGCCACGATCTACTCGGCCTCAACACATGTAACGACCCGACCCGGATTTCAACACGAAATCCCAAGGTCGTGCCGCTAGAACTATCTTAATAAGAGGACAAGCACTTGATAAAGAGTAGTGCTAGTCAAACAGTCAAGCAAACTCGCTCTAAACAAGAACATAACACCGCACTAAAATACGGTATTTCAAAAATCGAATCAGCGGAAGCAATATAAGAAAGAAGTCCCAAGCTATGAAGCTCGAAACCAACGACAATGAAACCAAGAGAGACATTATCTCTCAAAGGAGAAAAAACAAAACTCGCGTGCCGCAACAATGCAGACGCTAAACAAACCATCGGCACTCCAGGCCAACGTTTCAACAAAGAACCAACCTGATATAACAATTATGCAACGGCTAAAACATACCGGGGTCAACCAACAACTAATAAAACTAGAATAAGGAAATTCCCCCAATGCTACTGCGTGCTCGGGAGACAACTGAAATAAATACTAAAACCACAAATAAGGCACGACACAGCACGTCGGCCCAAGAAATAACCAATACAAATACCCAAGTATTCTACCCGACTGTAAAGTCTAAATAACTTTACAAAATGTCGATCTCACAAGAATAACAAAGTACATCAAATCAATGACAATGCTAAAAAGGAACAATACTCCACAAGATGCTACTCGGGAAAGTCGGCTGCTACAAACACAAACCACACGATCTAACCTCGATCTATCGACCAGCTGCGCCCTGCTACAGTCACGATCTACTCGACCTCAGTGTAGCTATCAGTTACTGCAACTAAAAACAAGTACGGGATGAGTCATAATGACCCAGTACGCTCCCACAATATATATGCAACATATAATTATGTAACATAAACATAACCAGGGTGTCATTTTATATATGACAGAAAAACCCGTGAAGAGGTGTCGTATCGTTTCGATACTCCACAAGATATCCACTCCTTCTTACTTACTAAACCGTCCAAATGAACCAGGGTGTAATTCCATGTTCACACACAAATCAAATGAATTAGAAGGTAGTTCCCACACAACATTATATGCAAGTATACATATTATTATATATACGAATCAAGCTATTCACACTGTTACCACGTGTAAGGGTGCATGTTTTTATATATACACCTATATCAGTATGTATATCTCTAAATATACATATCAAATCTCCCATAAAATCATCATGCATAAGTGTGCATATCTACATATATAAACATCAAGTTTTTCATATACATCTCATATACAAGTATGCATATATCTATATATACATATCAAATCGCTCATATATCATCAGTCAATACAAACATGGTCAATAAGATCTCATCTTCAACTAACACTTTGTTATCACATAAGTGCCCATAGTAGGCCACATAAAGGATAGAGAAGATACCAAATCACTTTCGTCGTATTGCTCCTGCAATCACAACTATTAATCATATCGTGCTAGTGATACCCGTGTTCAGGTATCAAAGTACCGAGCTCTCTTCTCGAGTCTGAGCTCTCTCTCTGCTCAGGAAAATAGCACTAGCCAATGTGCTCAATTGGTTACGACAAAGGGGGCTACTTCCCCACTGTAGCTAGCAGTGGAGGTGTGTGTGAAACCCGAATCCGGTACGGCGATACATTACAATCACGAATCTCATAATTCGTGAAGGCAATGCATCGTCCCACCATCGTCATGAAAACTCAAGTAATGCCAGCTGGACTTATATGCAATGCACAAGTAGATGTTTACTTGCTAATTCTCAAGTAGATATAATGACCTACTAAACTCATACGATTATGCACATTGTTACATAAATCACAAAACCACAATAGGAACTCATTTGAGTCTCTAAATCATAAGTGCCAAGTTTGTTTACTCTATTCAATTCAAGTCTCAAAAGCTAGTAATCTAGTCAACTGGAATATAATTGTCATAGGATCTCACCATGATCCTCGTAAGGTTCAATTGTTCCTTAACTCGACTCCGTTGAGTCTTTACTACAATTCCAACCAAATAGAGTTTGAACACTATATGTGTCCCAAGACTCTTTTCTATGTTCTCGTTGAGGCATAGCAAGGTTCTCATTCCATTTAGGAATCTTAGTTCAAGTCCCAAGTCAATTATATAAGGGAAGCCCAAGTTGATTATTGTGAAATCAAGCTTAGTTCAATTTTGATTCATAATTCCACTTAATAGTAGAATCCAAGTTCACCACAATTCATTAACTGTAGAACAGATCAGGCACGAAGGCAAATACATTCAATATGCTCATAAGTCATATCATAGAAACACATAGAAGAATCAATTCTTGACAAGGTAGGAAATCATGCATTTAGTCATAATATAAAAGAGCTATGATATTACGAGCTAGAGCTTGTGATATTATTACAAGCTTGAGTGTTAGTGCTGTTAGATCAAATCTACTAAAATTTTTACACCGTTAAATCAAATAGGGTATTTTCTAAATAAGGATGTAGATATTTCAAATCACCATCAACTTAATCATCCAACGGCTCTAACACTAAAGCTCGTATTAATATCACAAGCTCTAGCTCGTAATATCATTTGTCAATATAAAATATACACAGTATTCCATATTCACCTATGAAATGCAACAGAGTCACAACTTAACCATCAGTCCATTAAGTACTATCCAAGACTACTCCGTTAGTCTCGGATCATGAATCCATTTACTAAACTCTTCCTAGAGTAGTAACTCATTCAATAACACAAAATTCGATGGTAGTCAAAGACTTAAGGAACACTAGAACGGTAATAACCCGTAAGGTCAAACCATACCGGTGAGTCTTAGATAACAACATGGTCATCCTAGCGACTTATACAAGTAGACTCCATGTACAGTGTACTAAGAAAGCCCCAATCCAAATATTCTCATAGAATAGTCCTCAAATTCATTATTCAACAAGTAGGTGTTTTTACTCATTAAAGAATCAAGTAGGAATTCGACAAGAGCGAATTCAACCTGTCAAGTAGATACATCATTCTACAACATGCTCTCAATTGTGCATTTGCTTCACACAATCACATAAACCACATAAGAACTCGATTGAGTCTTATAATCACTCATATCAAACATGCCCTTCAATCCATCCCAAAGTCACGTAAGCTAATATATTAGTCTAACGCACTACAAACGTCGTAGGGATTGAATGTGGAGTCGGTATTGTTCAATAACTTCCTAATCTCAACTCTGGTGAGTTTTACTAAAATTCAACCAAATAGAGAATTGATACTATATGCATCACATTTCCCTTCCCTAAGTTCTCCTTTCATTTAGAACTCAATAACTAGGCCGTTCATGATCTTAAGCTAGCCTTAAACACAATCTCGAGTTTCAAACCCTAGAATCGGAGATTTTGTTAAACCTTGAATTGAAACATAATCTTTCACAAAAGTTGTTCCTAAGCTCATTATAAACAACATTCATGCTTTGCATAAAGTCAAAATCACAACTTCAATAAGAATTCATAAAATCCTACTCATATTTCTTAGGTTGAATTGGAGGATTTGTCTTCACAAAAGATGTTCATAATCATCAATAGAGCAACTATAATGAAGGGGTCATGTCATTTTATTGAACAGGAAAATCTCAGGGAATTTTCAACATACCTTAGTCCTAAGATTAGTGGATGAATGGATGATCAAAGCAAGGATTGTTGTAGAGAAGATCAAGGGCTTCGATTTGGCGGTCTCGGATCGCCGATCGGACCACCGGAACTCCGGCAAATGGTCCCTCAAGTTGGGGTTCTCTTCATGGACGAAAATGGTGGTCACTCTCTGCAAATGGAGCTTGGGAGGGTCACCAATGGCTGCAAAGGGATGAAGAAATGGTTTTATACCTCCCAAGAAGGCCACTATCCAAGTGAAGGGGGTTATAAGCCTTCTAATTGGCTAAGGAATGTGAGCCTTTGATAAGGGTTGATCCAAGGGCTTAGAAGGGTTGTAGGAGAGTCAACAAAGGGGGCTTGACACCCACAAGACGTCCAAGGGCCAAGGGGCTTGGTGGTCAATAGCCAAAACCACCCAAGAAATGACCAAAGGCTGAAAACTGCCCAATTTCCAGATTGTTGTTACTGGACAGTCGATGTTGTAAAATCGACCATAAATATCTCACACCTCCAAATGAGGTGATTATTGATTTTTATGAAACTAGACTCATTAAAATATATTCTAGAATTTTAAATTACTCAATTTGGACTTATATTCATCAAAATATGGCTATTACAACTTCAAGTACAGAAGCTGATTTCCTGAAACTAGAATTCTGGCACAGCCGTAAGTCAAGACCTAAATGAGGTACTTAGACACCTTGGAAAAATACCATATTTTACAGGGAGTATCCTAACATATTTAGGTAAAACATACTAATTTTTTAGAAAATTCTCTTTAGTAGATTGGTACCAGAATTTTCCTGAAATTCGCCCAAAAACAGGACTGAATCTGTGAAGTGATATGTTGGTCATCTTATTTCCAAATGCAACAAATCTATGAACATTGATTGTGCAAGCATGAGAAATACTAGTACACTTGGTCTAGAACTTAAATGAACTTCTCGCAAGTTGAAAGCACAAACAATACAAGCAACGAAGGCAAACACGAAAAACCCTAAGACTCAAACGAAGCAACAAAGCTTCTAAACTTTCAACCAAGCATACTATGATCAAGATGAACATTATAAGTCATATATGCAAGGTACTAAGACTCCAATGAGACCTAGTTAAGTGCTAACATGCTAAGACGAACACTCAACGCATTAACAACAAAGCATGCAACACGAGAAAGTCAAATACACGAAGGTTCGGGGTCTTACAACACAGCTACCGATACTACAACTAGAAAACAAAGTACGGGATGAGTCATAATGACCCAGTACGCTACTACAAAACAATATACCATAAATGAAATATTGCAATAAGTATAAATGATATCATGTTACGACGACGAGGACCCAGTAAGTCGAGCTGTACTGAATAGAAATCGTTCCTTTACCAGACTACCAAGATTAACCATGGTGAATCCCCTGTCCACAAACAATCAAGCAAGTCAGGAGGCAAGTCACAAGAATCATCGTATAAATTTGGACGTATGTCTAAAGATAAACATCCCAAGTCTCCCATAGAATGATTAGGTAGAATCATGCATAACTTTATATATACAAATCCAGTTTTTCATTGAATTATCAAGTATAAGTATGTATGCCTACACATAAACGCACCAAATATTTCAATACTGCGCAATCAAGATATACATGGTCACTTTCGATCTCATATATCAATTAACACTTTGTTGTCACATAGGTGCTAGTAATAAGTCACATAAGAGGAGGATACATTATAGAGCTGCTACCGCAACGTAGATCCTGAAATACAAACGGTTATCTTGAATGTACTTGCCGCATGTACGTATAAGATACATCTACCACAATAGTATTGTTCCAAGCGCCCTTTGGTTGCGCAAGGTACTCTTCTCCACTGTGATCAGTAATGAAGGGGGTGTTCAATATTAAGGTGCCGCGACCCATCACTGCAGGCGATGCGTCGTTTACCAACTAGACGATTCATGTATGCCAGCTGGACTTAGGGTATGCTAAGTAGGTGTTTACTTGCCACTAGAAATCATGTAAGGAACGAGTTCAACAAGAGCGAACTCTTCCAAGTCAAGTAGATATTTACTCACTCAATAAATCAAGTAGGGAATGAGTTCGACAATAGCAAACTCGTCCAATCAAGTAGGCATATTATACTCTACCATTAATAATCAATCAGGAACATGGATCAAATCAAGAACATCGAAACTAGTATTTTAGTTACGTTGCAAGCATGAACATCACTCCAAATCAAGAATATCAGAACTAGTATTTTAGTTAAACAAGTCTCAAACATCGTAGGGATTGATCATTGAGCTAGTATTGTTCAATGGCTCACTAGTATTGACTCCATCGAGTCATTTCTATAATTCCAATCAAATAGAGTTTGAACACTATATGCATTCTAAGACTCTTTTCTATGTTCTCATTGAGGCAATAGTTAGGTTCTTATTCCATTTAGGAACCCTAGTTTACAATCACTAAGTCATGCACGAGCGAGAAGCTTCAGTTGATAAATGTCAATTCAAGTCCTAGATCAATTCAAGTTTGTAATTCCACATGTTAATGGAATCCATAAAGCAATGCATGTTGATAATTCATTAGGAGTATATTCATGAAAGCAAGAAACATTATATGTTTCTTAAGTCATATCATTAAATCACATAGAAGAACCAATTCTTGACGAGGTAAAAATCATGCTTTTAATCACAATATCAAATATACACAGTATTCCTTATTCAATTATGAAACCAAGCTAAGTCATAAATTAACCATCACTCCATCATGTACTATCCAAGACTACTCCATTAGTCGAGGATCATGAAGCCATTCACTAAACTTTTCCTAGAATAATAATTTATTCTATAACCAAAAAGTCTGTAGTAATCAAAGACTTAAGCAACGCAAAAGGGAAGACGATTTGTAAGGTCAACCATGTGAGACCCCGAATCCTTATGAACTTTCTCGGATTAATTTACATTCATAATAACCATGTTTACAAGTTTACATGTGGCCACGATGTTCATAGTAGTTGTCGTCGTAAGTTTGATTCCCCGATTCACGATTTTAGTTATCCTGTTGTCGTATTACTCAGTTATTATTATTTTTATCCTAGGTTTGGCCCTGGTTGAATAGGGGGACCTTGGGGATTAACTTGGTATTATTTTGGTTTGATTGTGTTTAAGTTTGAACACGCTCGTGTTTCATTTCCGGTGTGACTTGTGTATTCACCTCGGACATGATAGGGCTATAGTAATTTGGCCATAGTTTTCTGTAAACAACTCAGAATTGAGATCCGTTTGGTGCGTTAGAAACTAAACTTCAAGATCTTTCTAACCATACATCTTGCATAATTTTGGGAGTTGTATTTCGTTACATGCGCATTTTTTAAGTTGACTGTATCAGTTATTCTCGGTATTTCCAAAAAATTGAGTTTTGCCTTGTTTATAGGATTTACATGGAGACCCTTAATGAATTTCACTAAACCTGAGTTAAGAAATTAATTAGACCTTAATTAGAGTGGATTAAGCCTAAGTTAAAATTTTAGCACTAAGTCCTCAATTAGGGACTTAATCTCACTTAAAAATTGACATATAAGAGCTTGACACGTGTTTTCCACTCACTCCCTCACCTCTTAGCGTACCATGGCTGTAGAACTCCACTCATTACACCTCATAACATTAGATTTTTGTGTTCAACAATGGTGGAGCTTGAGTGTGGGTGATTGGAGGTGAGATTAGTGTGTCTTTCTTGATTTCCCGAAGATCCGGCCACCCGATTTTGGATTCGAGACCACCCAATCGTAGCTATCGATGAGGAGACTACTAATCCTTACTTTGTTTCATTTCTCTCAGTCTTTTATAGGCTTAAGGTATGATACGAATCCCTGAAAATTTGTATGTTCAATATAATGACATACTCCCTTCATAATAGTTGTATTATACATGCTTAGGAAGACTTCTTGTGAAGTAGAAATCTTCATTTCAACAAGTTATAAATCTAGAAATTATGGGGCTGCTTTGTTAAGTTATTAATTTGGGTTTGTGTAAAACATGAATGTGGTTCTAATTGTGATTAGGAGTAATTCTTGTGAAGAAACTCATTGCAATTGTTAACTTTAAAGAATTTTTAATGTTAGGGTTAAAATCTGAATAATTTTGGGGCTACCCTCTACACTTAATAATTTGGGTTTGTGTATAGAATTAAAAGTGTTGTAAACATGACTTGGAACAACTAATGTTTATGGACTTGTTGGAATTGTAAACTTCAATGGATGACTAGTTTATGATTTCACCAATTAGGAAGAAACCTCACAGATTCAGTCCTAATTTTGGGCTGTTTTCCGAAAACTACTGGTACTAATCTACTAGATGGAATTGCCTAAAAATATTATATCTTGGTCATGTGTATGTTAAGTGATGCTCTGTAAATTTTCATAAATTTTCGAGTTCAGGAAGTATTTTTAATGAATCATGAATCATGGCTGCGACAGTGAGTCTGAACAAGGGGAACTGGTTATTAACATGATCTTCATGTGATCGTAAATTGATGAATACAGATCCAATTGGAGTGTTTTAAAATGTAAAAATATAGTTTCATGAGTCTAGTTTCAGACTAGGAAATAATCCACTCATTTGGAGTTGTGAGAAATTCATGGATGAACTTGAGGTGATTGTATTTTGATGAATACAGGTCCAAATAGAGTACTTTAAAGTGCTAAATTATATTTCTAAGAGTTTAGTTTTTGAATATATAAAATTCATGAAATTTGGAGTTGTGAGGAAATAATGGTCGAATTTATAAATTGACTGGGCAGAATAATCATAACAGAAAAACATATTATTACCTTGATCTTGAATAAGTAAGATTCAGGACATTTGGAGTTGAGTAGAATTTTTAATGCAATTAGCAAGATTGCTGCGCAGAGTGATTTGTAATATTTGAACTTGTTAAGGATAGTTTTGTTTAATTCATGGACTACTATGGATTTTGGACAATGGGATGAATTATCATTCTAGGATGCGTTTATTGTTTATAATCTAAATGATTTAATGACCGTAGACTAACATAGTAGTCTTGGACAATATGTGATTTATTATCTGTTAAGTTAAGAACTTAACTTGGATTTATGCTAGAAATAATAATATATGCTTATTAAATATTATGACTTATGAAAGCATAATTGTGATACTTGTTAAGGGTTGATTCTCCATACTTGATGAATATGACTTATAAAGCATATAGTGTTTCTTGCCTTCACGTATGTTCTGCTATTGGGTTGTAAACTTACATTGAAATTTGGATTCCACTAATAGGTGGGATTATGAACTTGAATTGTGACGACCTGACCCAGATCCCAAGACGAGATCCCAAGGTCGTGCCGTCAGGACAAGCTAAGAGACAGACAAGCACCTGCTAAGCATAATGGTGCGAGTCAGAAGATGAGCCATCAAGCTCGAAACAGAAAGGTAAAGCCATAACGGCGAATTGAACCAACAAAAACTAAAACCTGCGGAAGCAAAAACAAAATGGGACCCGAGCTAACAAGCTCCGAAATAAAAACAACGAAAGAGATAGTAAATCTCTCGGCCCAAAAACTCGACGCACGTGACGCAACATTAGACACGCGCAACTAACCATCGGCAATCCAAAGGCTGGCAACTAACAAAATCCCAACCTGATAAACACCACTCAACGGCTACAACATGCCGGAGGGACAATTCAACTACAATAATATAATATCCAATGCTAAACCACCAACCAAGATCTCACAACTAAAGCTGTCGGAGATAGGAACAACAATAACACAGTACTAGAATAAACGAGCCACACATGCTCGAAATGACAACGGGAATAATTTCTAAAGATACAATAGCTCGGCTATACTAGCCAGCTCCCAAACACACAACAATAATACACTACTATAATCTACCCAAGTAATGTCTACATAACTTTACATCCGTGTCTCACAAATAAATAACAACATTAATAATAAATAACTCCAAGCTTATAGCCCGGAAGACCACCTGCTAGAAATCGCTACCGAAGTCGCCACGCCTACTAACTGGATCACTGCACACACTAGGGAAAACAACCACACGGAGTGAGTCATAATGACCCAGTAAGTTACTACATGCAACTGTATGGCATATTATGTCATGGCATGGCATAATGCATAAGCATATAAAAATCATGGTATCATACTAGTGTACCAACAATAAACATGCACTTAATTACCCAAGCACATCATCTCACATAAACCACATAGCATAATGTCTTTCATATAAATACTCATAATTAAACATGTGTAACAAGACACGTAAATCAAACCGTTACAACCAAATCCGGGTCCAACACCCAACCAAATTTACCATGGGATTCATCCTCAATCCAAAATCCGGGTTCAATACCCAACCAATCATACCCTGGGGTTTCGTCCCTAAATAATCACAACTCATCAGTTTTCCTTTTGAGTACTCATTACATTCATCCAACCTAGGATGAGAAATGAGAGCTCGATGTCAAGCTAGATGGCATAACTCGAGATCACATCCCATTATTGGCCAAATAGTGAGGAGAAAGGGAACCAATGAACGATTCATAGCGATTGTTTCCAAAAGCTATGAATCGTCCCATTGCCGACACTACAACCAAACCCGCCAGTTGGACTTAAACCAAAATGATCAAATAGATATTTACTTGCATAAACCAATGAGACCAAGTTCATTAATATCGGGCTCATTAAATCATGTAGGACATAATGCTCTACAACATCCCATAAACCATGCACATGTTTGCATATAAACAAGTAGGACATAATGCTCTACAAAGTCTCATGAACAATACATATATTTGCATATGACCAACATGATCAACTAACTTACAAGTTTAGTGCAAGAACCACATATTGAGGTACTCATTATTCCTCAAGTCATCACCCAAATCAAAGATAGCATATAAACTTAATAAATCATAATGTGAGGTCTACAATAATCCTCAACTCAAAATCAAACCAAAGACTACTATGTTAGTCTAAGAATATCCACAACTCAAGACTTAATATTTTAGTCTTTAATTTAAGTACACCAGACTCAATCATAGTCCTAATCGTCGTATATGGTCGACATCACTAATACCGTACTCAAGAACCTCATGACTACTCCATAGTCACTTTCTCACAAGTGCTTTTATATGCACACGATCAAAATCCTTAAGGAGAGAATTCTTTCTTAATCTTCTCTTAATTATACTCGTGACCATACGTTGGTCTCTAATGTCTCGTGCTCTAACAAGCATGCTCAAAATATATTTCTAATAAGTCTCCATAACATGAATGTCTCAATTGGACACAAACCCAAAACCCCGGTGTGCACAATCATAACCAAACAAACCCCAAACATTGTAGGGTTTCAACCCAAGGCTCATTAAGATTTTATTGGCCTTATAACGACTCCGTTGAGTCTTAATACTACACTTCATTCTTTATGTGTTTCATAAATCCACACTTTAATATCTCATTAGAGTTTACAACAAAATCCCAATATTCATTCGGGCTTGATTCCCAAGGCTAAAAATCCCTAAAGTTCATCATAATCATAATTCCATTTAAAGTTTGGAGACTATGCATTTCACAACATTAATCAAGAACCTCATGACTACTCCATAGTCACTTTCTCACAAGTGCTTTTATATGCACGCGACCAAAATCCTTAAGGAGAGAATTCTTTCTTAATCTTCTCTTAATTATACTCGTGACCATACGTTGGTCTCTAATGTCTCGTGCTCTAACAAGCATGCTCAAAATATATTTCTAATAAGTCTCCATAACATGAATGTCTCAATTGGACACAAACCCAAAACCCCGGTGTGCACAATAATAACCAAACAAAACCCAAACATTGTAGGGTTTCAACCCAAGGCTCATTAACATTTTATTGGCCTTATAATGACTCCGTTGAGTCTTAATACTACACTTCATTCTTTATGTGTTTCATAAATCCACACTTTAATATCTCATTAGAGTTTACAACAAAATCCCAATATTCATTCGGGCTTGATTCTCAAGCCTAAAAATCCCTAAAGTTCATCATAATCATAATTCCATTTAAAGTTTGGAGACTATGCATTTCACAACATTAATCAAGCAAAATCCAATCGTCGTAGGATTTCAACCCAAGTTCGTTTAGCACATTATCGAACTTATAATGACTCCGTTGAGTCCAATCTACACTTTCCAAAATTTAGGGCATAGAAGCCATGGGCCTCAATACCCCCCTATGTTCATAACTATCATCAATAGCCATCTTCCCAAGTTCATTGAACTCACATAAACCCAACAAAACACTTATCAATACAACATAGAACAAATTCGCCAATTTGTGCATAAACTCATTTAAATTACCTTACCAATCATACTCTCCAAAACATGAATAAATCGCACAACATGGATTAATACATTATACTACACATATATAACCTATTAATCAAGGTTACAATCATGTTCATTAAGCCAAATCATCATTTGGCCATAACCCCTTCCAAGTAACTTCACCAATCATGCTCATAAACATGAAATAAATCACATAGCAAGGATTAATACTACATATATATAACATATTAATCAAGGTTACAATCATGCTCATTAAGCCAAATCATCATTTGGGCAAGATCCCCTTCCAAGTAAGTTCACCAATCATGCTCAACACACATGAAATAATCACATAGCAAGGATACATAGGCTACTTTACATATGAATCTCATATAAATCTAGGTCTCACATAGGTTCATCCAAGATAATTCATCAATTAGAAACCTAGGGTTCATGGCATTTCTAATCAAGCCCTAAAATTGCACCCATTGACCTCACATAGCACCAAGGTTGTTTTCCCTAGGTCAATGGGCCAAAAGAAAGAGAAGGGGTAGTAACTTACCTTTGTTCAGCCCCTACAGGTCAATCCCGAAATTCTTGGTGGTGGTGTTGTTTCTCTTCAACCTTCTCTTCAAAACTATGGTGTAGATTGGGGGAAGAAGGTCCCAAGCTATGGCCTCCAAGATTGAACCCTCAAGAACCCTAGAAATCTCCTCTCTCAAGCTCTCCCATGTTTTTTGTGAAGTGTAGGCAGAAAATGAAGTGTTAGATGTGGATGTTGGGGTTTAAAAGAGTAATATCGTAAGTGGATGATGTTTAGATTAGTAGGTTTGTTTCTCTTTAATTAACCACACTAATCTCACCCTAAAACTATAATAGATGGTTAGGATATGTCTTAAGGTAGTTAGGAGGGTTTAGGATTAGTTTAGGATGGGTTTGGGTGGGTATAGTTTAGGCAAATTGCAAAAACTAACAAAAAATCCCATAACAGGGAATGGGCACCATGCGGTCGCATGGTGGCCCTATGATGCGAGCGCTTTGCCCCTAAAATCAGCTCTTCAAATTTTCTTGTTTCTTTGCTCGGCCTCGGACTCTCCCGCATGCATCCTCGACCCTTAAAGCTTCAAAATAGCTCACAATTGAACCCTTAAAGTCCTCAAACATTAAACTAATCCATCCAAGTCTCAAACCACTTTTAAAGTAGGTCTAAACTCCCATAAACAACACCCGAAACAACTCAGGGCGAAACCGACGCAAGACGTAACAACTTGCTAACGAAACGTCGAATGAAACCACAAACCGACGGGTAATAACCCATGCTTGTAAAAACCTATAAGAGCTACAAAATAGGCCTGAATTCCTCTCAGATGATGAACAACAGATAGGAGAAAAGGACACCCAAAGGGCGAGACGATCACCCGGCTCAATCTCGAACTACGCGATAAGGAGAATTGCTATCCTCGAAGCGTCGAAACTTCACGAGACTTAAGGAATGCATCCCACTAGAAGTCTAATACATCTAAACATGTTATTTAATCATCATGTAAAGATCTAGAACCAAATCGAGGTCAGGAACACAAAACCCGAGTAAACTCTCAATCGCATCGCATTTCGACTATCGTCGGGTTATGACTTGTGACTTTAGCAACTCAACAACTATATGGCATCTCTTAATAGCATTTGGTCTTAATGTGATCTCTCCTACACGTCCAAACTCTCTCACAAACTCAACGAGCAATCAACCAAAGAAGAAATGCGAGCATTGCACGCAATTCAAGCTAACCGGGAATCGGGGTCTTACATGAATTGAATTAGGGCTTGATTTGATATTAATCAACTTAGTCTTCCATCTTCTACTTGAATTATTGATACGTGAACTAGTGTTCCTAAATGGAACGACAACCTAGCTATGTCTTAAACAAGAACATAGAAGTGCTAGAAATGCATATAACATTTATACCCAATTTAGATGAAACTGTAGTAAGGACTCAACGGAGTCGAGTTAAGGAGCAATTGAACCTTACGAGGATCGTGGTGAGATCATATGATAATTATTTTCCATTTGACTAGATTACTAGCTTTTGGAACTTGGATTGAATTGAGTGGACAACTTGACACTTCTGATTTAGAGACTCAAATGAGCTCCTATTGTGGTTTTGTGATTATTGTAACAAGGTGCATAATCGTATGAGTTTAGTAGATCTGTATATCTACTGGAGAATTTTCAAGTAAACATTTACTTGTGCATTGCATATAAGTCGAGCTAGCATTACTTGAGTTTTTACGTTGATGGTGGGACGATGCATTGTCTTCACGAATTATGGGATTCATGGTTATAATGTATCGCCGTATCGGATTCGGTTCACACACCCCTCCACTGCTTGCTACAGTGGGGAAGTAGCCCCTTTTGTCGTAACCAAAAGAGCACATTGGCTAGTGCTATTTTCCCCGAGTAGAGAGCTCGGACCCGAGAAGAGAGCTCAATACTTTGATACCCAATCACGGGTGTCACTGGCACTATATGATTAACAGTTGTGATTGCAAGAGCGATACAACGACATTGATTCGGTAATTTCTCTATCCTTTATGTGGCTTACTATGGGCACTTATGTGATAACAAAGTGTTAGTTGAACATGAGATCTTATTGACCATGTTTGTATTGGCTGATTTTATATGAAAGACTTGATGTTTATATATATAGATATGCACACTTATACATGATGATTGTATGAGAGATTTTATATGTATATATAGAGAGAGATATACATACTTATATAGGTGTATATATATTAATATGCACCCTTACACGTGATAATTCTATGAATAGCTTGATTAGTATATATACAGCTATATATACTTGCATATGATGTTTTATGGGAACTACCTTCTAATTCATTTGATTTGTGTTTGAATAGGGAATTACACCCTGGTTCATTTCGACGATTTAGTAAGTAAGAAGAAATGGTTATCTTGTGGAGTATCAAAACGATACGACGCCTCTTCATGGATTTTCTGTCATTTGTAAAATGACACTTGATTATTTTTATGTGACATAATTATATGTTACATATCTTTTTAGTAGCGTATTGGGTCATTATGATTCATTCCGTACTTTGTTTTCTAGTTGTAGTAAATTGGTAGCCGTTGTAAGACCCTCATTTCTGGTTAGCTTGATTTGCGTGCAATGCTCGCATTTCTTCTTTTGTTAATTGCTCGTTGGGTTTGTGAGAGAGTCTATATGTGTATGAGATATCACATAAAGACCAAAATACTATTAAGAGATGTCATATAGTTGTTGACTTTCTAAAGTCACAAGTCGTAACTCGACGATAGTCGAAATGCGACTTGATTGAGAGCTTGCTTGCGTTTCGCGTTTCTGACCTCGATTTGGTCCTAGATCTTTACATGATTATTGAATAACATGTTTGGAAGTATTAGATTTCTAGTAGGATGCATTCCTTAAGTCTCGTGAAGTTTTGACGCTTCGAGGATAACAATTCTCCTTATCGCATAGTTCGAGATTGAGCCGGGTGGTCATCTCGCCCTTCGGGAGTCCTTTTCTCCTATCTTTTGTTCATCATTTCAGAGGAATTCAAGCCTATTATATATCCCTTTGAAGTGTTTATAATCATGGGTTATTGCCCGTCGGTTTGTGGTTTCATTCGTCGTTTCGTTAGCAAGTTGTTGTGCCTTCCGCTGGTTTTCCTTCGAGTTGTTTCGGGTGTTGTTTATGGGAGTTTAGACCTACTTTAAAAGTGTTTTGAGACTTTTTTGGTTTAACTAAGAGTATGAGGACTTAAAGGGTTGAATTATAGGCCATTTCGAAGCTTTAAGGCTTGCGGTTGCATACGGGAACGACCGAACACGACCGAAGATTGCATAAACTCACCTGGGGCAAAGAAGCAAGTGAAGAGGTCGCTTCACTATGGGACATGCGACCGCATTGGACCTTCGAGCAGCAACTCCCTGTTTTTGTATTTTGAAGTGATTTTCCTATTCTACCCCCACTAAACCCCCCCTAAACCCTCCCTAACCCTCATACTAAGTCCTAATCATGTCCTAACATGTTTAGGGAGTTAATTAAGATTTGTTTAGTGGTGGATTACATCTAATGATCACTAATTGTACCAAGGAATTTCCCTTTGTGCCCTTATTGTTTGTGGAAGTATAAATACACTAACCCTTCACAAATTCAGCCAAACCTCTTCATTTTCCTCCTTCTAAATCAAACGTATTCAGGGAGAGAGTGTGGGAGTCTTGAAGCTTTGAGCCCTAGCTATTCTTCCTCCAATCTACGAAGATCCGACCGTCTGATTGCCGCTAAACTTCGGATTCTTGATGTCCTTGACGAGTGGAACAACTTCACCGTTTGGATTTTGATTCTCTTGAGTTTTCACTCAAGCTAGGTAAGTTACTCTCTCTTGATTTTGGTTCATTGGCCCTTAGGGAAAACAATCTAAGTGCTATTTGAGGGCAATGAACACTTAATATGCTATCTATGCCCATTTTGGGGATTTTTGGAAGTATGAACATGTTGGTATCATGAATATGATGATTTGAATGAAATTGTGTGTTGTAGGAAATGGGTTATGGTCTATGTTGAGTTCTTGGTGAATTTTAGGGCTTGTGAATGAAGCCCGAATTATTGGAGAAATTGTTGTGAATTAAAGTGGTTATAATGTTAGGTTAATGAAATGGGTAAAGATTGGAACTTGATATTAAGACTCAACGGAGTCATCATGAGTTCAATAATGTGTTAAATGAACTTGGGTTGAAATCCTACGACGATTGGATTTCACTTGTTTGATGTTGTGAAGTATATATAGTTTCCAAACTTTTAATGGAATTATGGTTATAATGAACTTTATAGATTTTTAGGCTTGGGAATCAAGCCCGGATGAGTTTTGTAACCTTGTTGTGAATGTGAATGAAATGGTAAAGTGTGGGGTGACGAAATACATAAAGAATAAAATGTAGTATTAAGACTCATCGGAGTCATCATAAATTCAATAATGTGTTAAATGAACTTTGGTTGAAATCCTACGGCGATTGGGTTTCGTTTGATTAATGATGTGAAACACATAACTTCCAAACTTTAAATGGATTATGATTGTGACGTGTTTTGTGGATTTTTAGGCTTGAGAATCAAGCCCGAATGAATGTTAGGATTTTGTTGTAAACTTTAATGAAATATTAAAGTGTGAATTCATGAAACACATAAAGAATGAAATGTAGTATTAAGACTCAACGGAGTCGTTATAAGGCCAATAAGATGATAATGAGCCTTGGGTTGAAACCCTACAATGTTTGGGTTTTCTTTGGTTATGTTTGTGCACACCGATTTTTTGGGTTTGTGTCCAATTGAGACACTCATGTTATGGAGACATATTAGAAATATATTTTGAGCATGCTTGTTAGAGCATGGGACATTAGAGACCAACGTATGATCACGAGTATATTTAAGAGAAGATTAAGAAAGAATTCTCTCTTTAAGGATCTTGGTCGCGTGCATATAAAAGCACTTGTGAGAAAGTGACTACGGAGTAGTCATGAGGTTCTTGAGTATGATATTAGTGATGTCGATCATATACGACGATTAGGACTATGATTGAGTCCGGTGTACCTAAAATAAAGACTAAAATATTAAGTCTTGAGTTGTGGATATTCTTAGACTAACGTAGTAGTCTTTGGTTTGATTTTGAGTGGAGGATTATTGTAGACTTCACATTATGATTTATTAAGCTTATATGCTATCCTTGACTTGGGTGATGACTTGAGGAATAATGAGTACCTCAATATGTGGTTCTTGAACTAAACTTGTAAGTTAGTTGAACATGTTGGTCATATGCAAATATATGCATTGTTCATGAAATTTTGTAGAGCATTATGTGTGGCGACCCGACCCGGGCCCGAGGTGGAACCGAGGGTCGGACCGCCCAAATAAGGGGGAAAACAAGTGAACAATAAACATGCAAGGACTCATTTTAAGAAAATGACGTGACGCAACATTAGAGACGTAGCACGCCTCGGCCCTAAAAGGCCGGTATTTTTAAAACTTTTCAAACCTGATAAAACAGTTAAGCAATTAAACCAAGTCATCGGCGACACTACATGCCGGAACCCAAGCTAACATTTTATGGACAAGAATTAAATAAGAGCTAATAGGATGCTCAGCAGAAGACTTATACGTAGTGAACTATTAGACATGATAACCAAAACTCGGCTTACACAATACCGGCATAAAGGGGTTACAAGTACTACAAGAGTTAAACTACAAGTAGCTAAAAGAAGTAACAAGATCAAGTTCTATACAAACTCCCAAACATAGTCTAATTGACTTGCTTTAACCCATCGTCCTTGCAAAATAACAAAAAAAAGGAAGAGGACATCTAAACCACCTCTTCAACTGCAACGGCGTACAAAGGGGAACAAGGCACGAACACCGCAAGCCTCAACGGGAAGGACTGTCTTGCTAGGATCTAAAAGCGATTAAGGGGAATGGGTAAGTCATAAAGACTTGTAAGCTATCAATCATGCATGTCATGGCAATATGCAACATACAAGGCAAGATATAGTCACATAAGCATAGAGATCATATATCCAAGATGCACATTGTTTCACATAGGTGCTTGTAATTAAATCACATAGGATAAGGATATATGGAGAGCCGGGCCGCTTCGTAGTTCCTGCATACAAGCGTTATCTGGAATGTGATGGTGTCGTATGTGTGTAAGTACAATCGACCTTCCGAGGAGATGCCCGGGATAGACACCAATGATGTTCGTTTTGATTACAGCAAGGGAGCTACTTCCCCACTGTGGCCACAGTGGAGGCGTGTGTGAATCAAGGGCAGGGATGCCGGTGAACTCATGCAAATGTCAAGTAGTGTCTACTTAACAAATTCTCAGGTAGGGAACGAGGTCGACAAGAGCGATCTCGTTCAAGACAAGTAAATATTCTCATCAATAATCAGGCAGGATTGAGTTCGACAAGAGCGAACTCAACATGTCAAATAGGCATTCTATTAAATGACATCAAGAATCAAGCAAGGTAATCAATCCAAATTCAAGAGTCTAGAATTATCATTCATAGAGAAACACGTTTAGAATGTCGTAGGGATTGATTATTGAGCCGGTATTGCTCAATGGCTCACTTAATTTGACACCGTTGAGTCGTCTCTAACAATTCATCCAATAGAGTTAAAATGCTAAATGCATCCAAAACCCTTTTCTAAGTTCTCGTATCGAGTAGACTAGGCCATTAATCCACTTAAGAACCATAGTCAAGAATTATCATTAATACAATATTTCATGGGAACTTTAGAAGCATTATTTCCAAAAGTTAACAAAAGCCAATGGTCCAAGAACATTAGTTACTCCTAGGAAGACATAGAACACATTTGATTCTAAGCATAGGACCCATTCAATAGGATGAACAATTCATAGCATGTGAAACCCTAGAAATCATCATCTCCAAGAGTTATCAAAAATCATTAGTCCAAGAACAATAGTTGTTCCTAAGGAGGCATAGAACATATTTAATTCTAGGCATAGGACCAAAACAACAAGATGAACATGTCATTCAAAAACCTTACAAACTCAACTCAACCTCAAGCATGGCATGGACAAGGTAGAAGCATGGGAATCATGAGAAGAGGGGGACATGGCAAGTCTAACATACATCCTAAGGGGAATCAATAGCTTACCTTTCACCAAGGAAGAAGATGGAAAGAGCACAAACCAATCGGTTGGAACTGCTCAACTCTTCAAGCTCTACACTTTTGAAGAAGGAGGCTTGAGCAAAGGATGAGAGGATGATGGAGGACCAAGAGAAAACCTTCAAGGAGCCATGGGAGAACTTGGGAGAAGAAATATTTCGTTCTTGGAGAGTGAAGGTGGAGAATAAAAGTCAAAACATCAGACTGTGGTGTTTAAAGGTCCAAAAATCTGAGTGGGACAAGTGTCACTCTCTTGTGGTAAGAAAAAATCTGATTTGGTTTGCTTAATGCTCACTAATGGTTGGTTAATCCACTCTTAAAACATGTTAACTAATTTTAGGACATAAGCAAGGGGTGTTAAGAATGTTTTAGAAGAGGTTTGGAATGGTGTTTAAGTGCCAAAGTTCGTACACAGCAAAACAGGGAAAAATCCCGTAAACAGCTCTCAGAAGATGAGGCGGGCGCCTCACAAGAAGCCTGGCGGGCGCCTGTGAAGCTGAGGCTGGAGCTGAAATTGAAATGCTCCCAGAAGTTGAGGCGGGCGCCTCACTAAAGTCAGAGCGGGCGCTGGAATCTTGCAACTAAGTTCATGACCATTTTTGATAAGTTCTTGGACAGTCAATCTTGTAAAATCAATCATAAATCGCTAACAACTCCAAATGAGGTGATTTTTTATTTTTCTAAAACTAGACTCATTAAATTATATTTTAGAATTTTAAATTACTCCATTTAGACTTATATTCATCAAGATATTGTTACAACAAAAATCAAGTACAGAAGTTGTTTTCCTGAAAACTGAATTCTGGCACAGCCGTAAGTCAAGACCTAATTGAGGTACTTAGACACCTTGGAAAATTACCAAATTTTATAGAGAGTATCCTAACGTATGAAGGTAAAACATACTAAATTTTTAGAAAATTATATTTAGTGGATTAGTACCAGAATTTTCCCGAAGTTTGCCCAAAACATGGTGCGTGCGTGAAGGAATAAATTGGTCATCTCATAACCAAAGGTAACAAGTCTATGAACAATGATTGTGCAAGAATGATAATTACTAGTACACTTGGTCTATAACTCAAATGAACTTCTCACAAGTTGAAAACACAAAGAATACAAGCAATGAAGGAAATCAGAAACCACAAGGCTCAAAGCGAAAGCAATCGAATCGGCGATTCAACAAGTAAGCTTACATGATTCTAAACATGTTAAGAGCTTCATGAATGACTTAAGAATGTTTCTAAATCATATATATAGACTAGGTAAACATGCTCATAATCAACGAGAAATCATGAAGGCAAGCACACAATACACATGCAAGAATCCGGGGTGTTACATTCTCCCCTCCTTTAGGAATTTAGTCCCTAAATTCTTACCAAGTTCATCGAATAGGAAAGGGTATCTCTCTCTCATATCAAGCTCGGTCTCAATGTTATGATTCTTCCACAAGACCTTCACTAACGGAATCCTCTTTGTTCTCAAGACTTGTTCCTTCGTATCAAGAATCCTCACCGGCTTCTCATCATAAGAAAGGTCAGGTTCAATGGAAATCTCCTCATAAGTAAGGACATGAGACTCATCCTTCAAGTACTTGCGTAGCATCGAGACATGAAAGACGTCATGAACATCCGATATAGAAGGTGGCAATGCCAACCGATCGCCAAAGCTCAATCCTCTCTAGGATCTCGAATGGTCCAATAAATCTAGGAGAAAGCTTACCTTTCTTCCCAAATCGCTTAGTACCTCGTCTAGGCGATACTTTCAAAAATACAAAGTCACCAACACGAAACTCTAAGTCACGTCTCGGTTGTCTGCGTAGCTTTACGTCTACTACATTTGCAAGCAATCTATCTCTAATAAGCTTCACACTCTCGGTAGGCCGTTTGTACCATCTCAGAACCCCAAACTTAGCTTCACCAACTTCATCGAGACAAATCGGTGAGCGACACTTACGCCCATATAAAGCCTCATATGGCGCCATTTCAATACTAGGCGGTAGCTGTTATTATAAGCAAATTCGCTAATGGCAAATGAGAATCCCAAGCGTCTTTGAAATCCATGGCACAAGCACGCAATAAATCCTCAATACGAATCAATCTCTCCGTACGACCATCGGATTGTGGGTGAAAAGCCGTACTAAAATTCAACCGTACCCAAAGCTTCTGCAAGGAATTCCAAAATCTAGAAGTGAACACGGGGTCTCTATCGAGAACAATGCTAAGCGGAATACCATGCAACCTCACGATATCTGAATATATAACGGCGCCAAGCCGCCAAGCCGACTCAAACTATAAGTCATCGCAATAGGAATAAAATGTGAAGATTTTGTCAACCTATCCAACAACCCAAAGCTGCATCAAAACCTCGTGATGCGTGGCAATCTGTCACAAAATCCATGGTGATATGCTCCCATTTCCACTCCGGTATCTCAAGTGGTGAAGTAAACCGGCGAGGTCTCACGGTGTTCGGCCTTAACCTGTTGACATGTCAAACATCTAGATACATACTCGCTATTTCTCTCTTCACCCATTCCACCAAAAGCTGTCTCTTCAAGTCCCTATACATTTTGGTACTCCACAGGTTGTATAGTATACTTGGCCTTGTGAGCCTCATCAAGAACCAACGCCTAACTCCATCGGTAGAAGGAACACAAACTCTACCAGAAAGTTAAGATACCTTCACTTGGTAACGACAAACTCAGGTGTCTTACCATCACCCAATCCATCAATAACCTTCCTCAACTCGAATCGGAAGTTTGAGCCTTCTTAATCAACTCGAAACAATGCGGGCGTAGCACGCACATTAGCAAAGATAACCTACGCCCACTCACAAGCGGACTCCACTCACGGACATCCTCAAGCATCTTCCATTCCCTCATCATCAAGCAAGACATAAAAGCCTTCCTACTGAAGGCCTCCGCAGCCACATTAGCTTTTCCTGGATGGTATAAAATAGTGCAGTCATGATCCTTAAGTTTCTCCATCCATCGTCTCACGTCGCATATTCAACTCTTTTTGCAAAAAGAGATACTTCAAACTCTTATGATCGGTGAATATTTCAAACTTAGCCAGTAAAGATAATGCTTCCACTTGTGAAGCGCAAAAATAATAGCTGCCAACTCCAGGTCATGTGTCGGATAATTATGCTCATAAGGTGATAACTTCCGGGAAGCATAGACGATAACTCTCCCATTTTGCATAAGCACGCAACCTAAGCCTTCTAACGAGGCGTCGCTATAAATCACAAAGTTCTCCAGAACCACTAGGAATGCTAAGATAGGAGCCGTAGTCAATCTCCTCTCGTGACATGGTACACAAGAATGTCATCAATAAACACAACCACAAAGCAATCAAGATATTCATGAAACACCCTATTCATCAAGTCCATAAAAACTGCAGTGGTTAAATCGGCAAAATGGCCTAACAACAAACTCATGGTGACCGTATGGCGTGCGGAAGGCTGTCTTACGGACATCCTCGCCCGAACCCTCAAGCGAGGTGGTAGCCACTCCTCAAGTCAAACTTGGAATGAACAAGCTGAACCCAGAAGTTGATCAAAGAGATCATCAATACGTGGCAAGGAATACCTATTTTGATAGTAGCACGGTTCAACGTCGATAGTCTATGCAAAGTAAGTAAACTACCATATTTCTTTCTGCAAAACAATACCGGTGCACCCCACGGTGACACACTCGGTTTAATGAACTCTCTATCTTGAAGTTCTTGCAACTACTCTTTCAATTCTCTCAACTCCGCTGGAGCTATTCTGTAAGGCGCTCTAGATATAGGCGAAGTCCCTGGCAAAGCTCAATGCAAAACTCTAATTCTCGGTCGGGAGGCAATGCATAGTCCCAAAGTCGTGCTACAAGGACAAGGCAAGAAGAGGACAAGCACTTGCAAAACAGTAGTGCGAGTCGGACAGTTGAGCTAACGAGCTCAATAAAGGTAGATAAGCCGTATACAAAAATACGGGTCATGAAGAAACGAATCTGCGGAAACGGTAGGGGAAAGAAATACTTAAATATCATCTCCAATCAATTCCAAAGTCGAGTCATCTTGACTCTTGACAGGGTTCAAGGACATTATCGAGGTTTACAAAGTTCCAACAAACGTGGACATTGAGGTGAAAATTCCTCTTTATCAACTAAACAAGTGATTCGTATGCATGTGCAATAGTTGCACCAAACTAACAAACTTTCCAACAAAGAGTTTTCCGGGCTAACTAAATTATTCCGGTCACAACACGAATCTCTAGGATCTAACGCCCTTACAATAAAATCAAGTAGTCAATCATCATGGACCACATATTCGCCTTTCAAAGAAGACATTCAATACCATGTAATTCATCCGATCATGTCACATGTTCAATTTATTCATAACATGATTTCAATATACATGTTGCACATATTTGCAGAAAGCAAAACAAGATACCACTTTCAATTTCATTCCCATTGGTCATGGGTTTAGTCAATTCCTAA
>CM028383.1:80964580-81117907 GCA_013146195.2 Codonopsis lanceolata
AACTCAAGTTCATTGTAGCAATCAACTTATAATGACTCTGTTGAGTCCAATCTACCCTTTCTAAAATTTTTAGGGCATAGAAGCCATGAGTCTCAATATCCTATATGTTCATAACCATCATCAATGCCATCTTCATGTTCGTTAAACTTCGCATAAACCCAACAAAACCTTTATTAAAGAAACATAGAACAAATTCATCAATTTGAGCACAACTTTCATTTAGCTCACCTTACCAATCATATTCTCCCAAAATGTGTTTAATCACACAACATGGTCTAATATATTCCACTAGACATATCTAGCATAATAATCATGTTTACCAACATGTTAACAAGCCAAAACACATTTTGGGCAAAAATCCCTTCAAGCATCTTTGTCATTCAAGCTCAATACACAAATCAATTCATATAGCAAAGTTTAATAGACTATTTGGCATATGAATTTCATACAAATCAAGTCTCACATAGGTTCAACCAACTCTAACATCAATTTGAAAACCTAGGGTTCATGGCATCTTCTACAACCCTAACAATGGCTTCCATTGACCTCACATAGCACAAGTGATTGTTTCCAGAAATGGAGCCCAAAAAAAGGAAGAGAGGTAGAATCTTACCTTATCACGGCCCTACAAGCTGCCATTCCAAAATTCGAAGATGAGTGGTTCTCCTCAACCTCTCTTGAAATCACGGTGGAGATTGGGGAAGAAGCTCTCTAGCTATGGCCCAAGGGCCAGCTCTTCAAACCCTAGAAATCGCCCCTTTCTCGGCTCTTTCCACGTAGTGCATTTTGCGAGAAGATGGGAGGGAGAGTCGCTCGCTGGGTCGAACAAATGAGAGAGTGCGTGAGTTTTGATTTTATATGGGGGATTAATTCTCTTAATCAACTCACTAATCCTCTAAACCCTCTAATAATGTTTAGGACAAGTTTTAGGTTAATTGAGAGGTTTAGATTAGGTTTAAGTTGGGTTTAGGGTGGGTAGAAATGGTCAACAATTCAATTTTCCCAAAAATCCCGTAATAGGCTGCCGAGGACCCTTGCGGTCGCATGGCTCTCATGTGATGGCGCATCACCCTCTAACACTACACACTCCCTTGTTGATTCCTTTCCTGTTTCGGTCGTTCCGCATGCATCCTCGAGCCTTAAAGCTTGAAATGGCTCACAATTGAACCCTTAAAGTCCTCAAACATTAAACTAATCCATCCAAGTCTCAAACCAATTTTAAAGTAGGTCTAGACTCCCAAAAACAACACGAAACAACTTGGGGGGCAAGGCGCAAGGCGTAACAACTTACTATCGAAACGTCGAATGAAACCACAAGCCAGAGCGGGTAATAACCCATGATTGTAAACACCTATAAGGGCTACAAAATAGGCCTGAATGCCTCGGATGATGAACAACGATAGGAAATAGGCTCCCGAAAGGCGAGGCGTTCGCCGGCTCAATCTCAAACTACTGCGATAAGGAGAATTGCTATTCTCGAGCGTCAAAACTTCACGAGACTTATGGAATACATCCAATTAGAAGTCTAACACATCTAAACATGTTATTTAATCATCATGTAAAGATCTGGGACCAAATCGAGGTCGAAACACAAAACCGCATAAACTCTCAATCGTCGCATTTCGACTATCGTCGGATTTGACTTTTGACTTTAACAAGTCAACCACTATATGACATCTCTTAAAAGTGTTTTAGTCTTAATGTGGTCTCTCATACACATTTAGACTCTCTCACAACCAAGCGAGCAATCAACCAAGAAGAAATGCGAGCATTGCACGCAATTCAAGCTAGCAGAATCGGGATCTTACATCCTCTCCCCTTAAAAAGAATTCATCCCGAATTGAACGTATCTCAAATCAATGCTAGGTCATCACCTTGACATGGAATACCCAGCACACCACTACGATTGTCTCACAATCCCGAGTAAACACTCGATGCTCAAAAAACCATAAACCTAGACTCGGTCTCAGGAAGTCTACCATCACAATAACCAAACCAAGTATATGAGGATCAAACTACCGTGATCCCAAACTCAGGTTTCAGGACCTCTCAATATGCATAAAAACATTAAACTCTTTAGATTGAAAATATTATGACTCGTATTCGAGTCGCGAAAACACGTATGAACAACACTAACCAAATCTCGTACATAACTCCAAAGTTAAACATGAAACAAGTTCAAGCACACCATAACATTTAACTACCGAAACTATTTGTCCTGGGGCACATCATAAAATTTGCGCATAACAGACCTTAAGTCACAAGGAGTAATAATTGCCTATAGAGCAATTCTCAACCAAATCAGAGGCAATCAAGTTGACATTTCTAGCCAAGCAAATAATACTCGCGATCTCCCTATCGCGGGTAAGAACACATAAGAGCACAACAATGAAATGTTTTGAAAATTCTTTCCATTCATGTCCATTCCATTTGGTAACGGGTATAGTCAATTTCTACCATAATTCATACCAATCCTAGTCCAACAACGAACCACTTTTGATCACCAATTTAGGTATGCAGGCTAAATTGGATACTCAACTTCGTTCTAAGGATCTGAAGGTTCATGATTAAAAAGTTTTAAGCATCCTTCAATAGTCTCCTATGCTAATGAAATGAATGAGCAGGAGATAAAAATTATGAAATTAAAATTTAATATACTACGATGTAGATGCATAAAGTAGGTGTTCCCTACAACTAATGCACATATCAGAATGAAATCAAGTTAAATAACAAGGTCTATTACCTTGGCAAACAACAATCATACTTACCACAAAACTTGAGTACTTAGTACACAACCATGAAAACTCGCTAGAAGTCACCACGTACCGACGCGGCTATTAGTAGTCGTAACGTCTATACTCCACAATTCTATCCTTTCTTAAGCTCTAGACCAAGGCTACAACCGACGTATATTCTAACGTCCCCAAAACAACAAAACTTCAATAAAAATTGCGGTGAAACATCATACTTGTTCACGCACTAAAATCAACCCATAAACCGCAACACTTAACTTTCGTACTTATCGAGTGTATCCTACTCGCATAATAATCATAAACAATATTATAGATGTATATTATTCACCACCTTAAACATATCCCCATAGGATATTCAAGTATCATATCAAACCAACAAGTATCATCATACAATTCATGCTTCATATATATATACATATATATACAAATATTCATACCCCGGCTCTTAATATAGGCCTACAAAACTGCAACCTCATAAAACCATTGGTTACTATCGTCGTAACATAAATTCATCCTCAATGCTCTTTATATATAGTATAGTGCAATAAATATATAGACTACACAAGAATCCACAAACCATGTGTGATTACCTGCCGGTAATTCACAAATCAAACAATATCACATACCAACACCACATTGGGGCTTTATTCCCAATCAAGCAATAAACCAATAATATGCAATACACCATGTAATGTATGTATGAATGCACATGAGCTACCGATAAGACGTGTACTCATAATAACAATAATAGTAGCAACGGTATAATATATATACGAGAGCATACCTTCCTATTCGGATAGGTTTCAAAACTCCGCAATGCCAACCACGCCAGCACACCTCAAACTCTAGGTGACCATCACCATCTCTCTTGGAGCCACCAGATTGTCGACTAGTACTCCCAGTCTGAATAACTCTCATCTTCGGGCAATCCTTACGAACATGATCACCACCACAAGCAAAGCACTTTCCTGCCTTGCCCCAACATCTGTTCTCGGCATGTCCTATCCTCAAACAAAAATTACATATCAACTCACCGCTTCGTCGTCTCCAACTAGAGGTAGGAACATCACTCTGTCTACCAGTACGTGTGATTCCTTGATTAACTTTCTGAGGTGCTATTTGCCCTCCAATATTATCATCACTCTTAATAGCTCTCGAGGTTCTCTTTTGAGCATACTCCTCGAAGTCTAACTCCATCGCATAAGCACGATCCACGGCATCTCGGTACTCGTGAGTCGTAAGGGAATAAGCCGCCACGATACTTCATCTTTAGGCCTTTTACAAGCGGGTGGGTCTTCTTAGCCTCATCCGGTACTAAGTAACCACGATGCGAGCCAACTACTTCTGAATATTGAGCCACAATCATATCTCCTTGTTCTAGCGCAATAAATTCCATTTCTCTTCTTTCCGAACTATTGCCGTAATAAACCGTGCCTAAACTCCATTATGAAATTTTCCCACACTTGGGGCACTCCAAAGTGTCTCCAATTATCTCGTAACATATGCCACCAATGGTCAGCCGCACCACTCAACTTAAACACTGCTAGGGTCACCATCTCTTCTGACGTACAACCCATAACTTCAAAGATCTTTTCCATGCTTTCTAACCAATGCTCGGCTTTAGAAGCATCGGGCTCTCCATTGAAGCCCTCAGGTTCCAACTTCAAGAATCTCCCAAGTATAGTGGAATCGTCTTTCCCTCTAAACATTTGTTGATGGATTAGTTTAATGTTTGAGGACTTTAAGGGTTCAATTGTGAGCCATTTCGAAGCTTTAAGGCTCGAGGATGCATGCGGGAACGATCGAAACCGAGCAAGGAATCAACAAGGGAGTGTGTAGTGTTAAGAGGGGTGATGCGCTCGCATCACATGAGAGCCATGCGACCGCAAGGGTCCCTGGCAGCCTATTACAGGATTTTTTTGGGAAAATTGAATTGTTGACCAATTTCTACCCACCTAAACCCAACTTAAACCTAATCTAAACCCTCTCACTTAACCTAAAACTTGTCCTAAACATTATTAGAGGATTTAGAGGTGGATTAGTGAGTTGATTAAGAGAATTAATCCCCCATATAAAATCAAAACTCACGCACTCTCTCTCATTTGTTCGGCCAACAGAACGACTTCTCCCTCCCATCTTCTGCAAACAGACCAAGGCGTGAGAGAGAGCTGAGAAAGGGGCGATTTCTAGGGCTTGAAGAGCTCGTCCTTGGTGGCCATAGCTAGAGAGCTTCTTCCCCCAATCTCCACCGTGATTTCGAAGAGGAGGTTGAGGAGAACTACTCCATCTTCAGAATTTCGGGAATGGCAGCTTGTAGGGGCTGTGATAAGGTAAGTTTCTACCTCTCTTCCCTTTTCTTTTGGGCTCCATTGACCCTAGGGAAACAATCACTTGTGCTATGTGAGGTCAATGGAAGCCATTGTTAGGGTTTGTAGAAGATGCCATGAACCCTAGGTTTTCAAATTGATGTTAGAGTTGGTTGAACCTATGTGAGACTTGATTTGTATGAAATTCATATGCCAAATAGTCTATTAAACTTTGCTATATGAATTGATTTTGTGTATTGAGCTTGAATGACAAAGATGCTTGGAAGGGGATTTTTGCCCAAAATGTGTTTTGGGTTGTTAACATGTTGGTAAACATGATTATTATGCTAGATATGTCTAGTGGAATATATTAGACCATGTTGTGTGATTAAATCACATTTTGGGAGAATATGATTGGTAAGGTGAGCTAAATGAAAGTTGTGCTCAAATTGATGAATTTGTTCTATGTTGCTTTAATAAAGGTTTTGTTGGGTTTATGCGAGTTTAACGAACATGGGAAGATGGCTATTGATGATGGTTATGAACATAGAGGATATTGAGACTCATGGCTTCTATGCCCTAACATTTTAGAAAGGGTAGATTGGACTCAACGGAGTCATTATAAGTTCGATTAAGTGCTAAATGAACTTGAGTTGAAATCCTACGACGATTGGATTTCGTTTGATTAATGGAGTGAAAAACATAACTTCCAAATTTTAAATGGTTGGTGATTGTGATGTGTTGTGGAGATTTTAGTCTTGGGAATTAAACCCGAATGACTATTGGGAATTGTTTGTAAACTTTAAGGCATTATTACGGTGTGAATTTATAAAACACATAAAGAATGAAATGTGTTAGTAAGACTCAACGGAGTCGTTTTAAGGCCCATAAAATGATGAAAAGCCTTGGGTTGAAACCCTACAATGTTTGGGTTTGTTTGGGTTATGATTATGCACACCGGGGTTTTTGGTTTGTGTCCAATGGAGACACTCATGGTAGGGAGACTCATTAGAAATATGTTTTGAGCATGCTTGTTAGAGCATGGACATTTGAGACCAACGTATGGTCACGTGTATATGTAAGAGAAGATTAAGAAAGAATTCTCTCCTTAAGGATTTTGGTTGCGTGCTTATAAAAGCACTTGTGAGAAGTGACTACGGAGTAGTCATGATGTTTTGAGTATGAGGTTGGTGTTATCGATCAAGTGTGACGATTAGGACTATGATTGAGTCCGGTGTACTTAAAATAAAGACTAAAATAATAAGTCTTGAACTGTAGATATTTTGAGACTAGCGTGGTAGTCTTTGGTTTGATTTGAGCTGAGGATTAGGGAAGACCTCACATTATATTTTATTAAGCTTGTATGCTATACTTGACTTGGTTGATGACTTGAGGAATAATGAGCACCTCAATAAGTAGTTCTTGAACTAAACTTGTAAGTTAGTTGGACACAATGGTTATATGCAAATATATGCATTGTTCATGATGTTTGGTAGAGCATTATGTCCTACTTGATTTTATGCAATTATATGCATGGTTTATGGGATTTCGTAGAGCATTATGTCCTACGTGGTTATATGCAAATATGTGCATGGATTATGGGATTTTGTGGAGCATTATGCCCTACTTGTTTATATGCAATTATGTGCATGGTTTATGAGATTGTTGTAGAGCATTATGTCCTACATGGTTTAATGAGTCCGATAATTATGAACTTGGTCTCATTGGTTTATACAAGTAAATATCTACTTGATCATTTGGTTTAAAGTCCAGCTGGCGGGTTTGGTTGTTGTGTCGGCAATGGGACGATTCATAGTCTTTGGAAACAATCGCTATGAATCGTTGCATTGGGTCCTTTTTCTCCTCACTATTTGGCCAATAGTGGGATGTGGTCTCGAGAGAGAGCCATCTAGCCTACTTTCGAGCTCCCATTTCTCATCCGGAGACTGGATGAATGTAACGAGTACTCATTAAAGGAAACTGATGAGTTGTGATTATTGGGGACGGAACCCCAGGGTATGATTGATTGGGTATTGAGCCCGGATCTTGGTTAGAGATTTGATCTCATGGTAAGTTGGTTGGGTTTTGAACCCGGATTTGATTGTAACGGTTCGATTTACGTTTACTGTTACACATGGTTATTTATGAGCATTTAAATGAAAGATATTATGCTACATGATTTATGTGAGTTTATGTGCTTTAAAAATTAAGTACATGTTTCTTGTTGGTATACTAGCATGATACCATGATTTTTATATGATTGCACATTATGCCATGCCATGACATAATATGCCATATAGTTGCATTTAGAAACTTACTGGGTCATTATGACTCACTCCGTGTGATTGTTTTCCCTAGTGTGTGCAGTGATCCCGTTAGTACGCGCGGCGGCTTCGGATAGCGATTTCTAGCAGGTGGTCTTCCAAGTCATAAGCTTGGAGTTATTTATTATTAATGTTGTTATCTATTTGTGAGGCTCGAATGTAAAGTTAAGTAGACTTTACTTGGGTAGATTGTAGTATTATGTTATTGTTGTGTATTTGGGAGCCGGTTGTATATCCGAGCTTTGTATCCTTAGAATTTACTCCCGTTGTCTTTCGAGCATGTGTGGCTCGCTTATTCTAGTTTTAGTATTATTGTTGTTCCTACCTCCGACAGTTTTAGTCGTGAGATCTTGGTTGGTGGTTTAGCATTATTATTACTGTTGTAGTTGAATTGTTCCTCCGGCAAGTTATAGCCGTTGAGTGTTGTTTATCAGGTTGGGATTTTGATAGTTGCCGGCCTTGGTTGCCGATGGTTTGTTGCGCGTGTCTAATGTTGCGTCACGTGCGTCGAATTTTTGGGCCGAGAGATTTACTATCTCTTTGGTTGTTTATATTTAGAAGCTTGTTAGCTCGGGTCCATTTGTGGTTTTGCTTCCGCAGGTTTTAGTTTTTGTTATCCTGTATCGCCGTTATGACTATGTCTTCTTGTCTTGAGCTTGTTGGCTCGTCTTTTGACTCGCACCATTATGCTTAGCAGGTGCTTGTCTGTCTCTTAGCTTGTCCTGATGGCACGACCTTGGGATCTCGTCTTGGGATCCGGGTCGGGTCGTCACAGTTGGTATCAGAGCTATTGATTAGCTATTTCGCCAGGATAGGTTCCTTGGCCTAGTTGGGTTGGGTTTATTGTTGAGATTTTTAACGTCGAGTGTTCCTTGTAGGTATATTATGTCAGGAGCTTGGCGTGGAGCTAGTTCCAGCAGACCTCGTTCGAGTACCGCTCGTGGTTATGAGAGAGGGGAAAACGTTAATGATCCTCGTGTGACTCCTCAACAAATGTTTAGAGGGAAAGACGATTCCACTATACTTGGGAGATTCTTGAAGTTGGAACCTGAGGGCTTCGATGGAGAGCCCGATGCTTCTAAAGCCGAGCATTGGTTAGAAAGCATGGAAAAGATCTTTGAAGTTATGGGTTGTACGTCAGAAGAGATGGTGACCCTAGCAGTGTTTAAGTTGAGTGGTGCGGCTGACCATTGGTGGCATATGTTACGAGATAATTGGAGACACTTTGGAGTGCCCCAAGTGTGGGAAAATTTCATAATGGAGTTTAGGGCACAGTTTATTCCGGCAATAGTTCGGGAAAGAAGAGAAATGGAATTTATTGCGCTAGAACAAGGAGATATGACTGTGGCTCAATATTCAGCAAAGTTCACAGAGTTGGCTCGTTACTGTGGTTACTTAGTACCAGATGAGGCTAAGAAGACCCACCGGTTTGTAAAAGGCCTAAAGATGAAGTATCGTAGGCACCTTATTCCCTTACAGCTCACGGAGTACCGAGATGCTGTGGATCGTGCTTATCCGATGGAGTTAGACTTCGAGGAGTATGCTCAAAAGAGAACCTCGAGAGCTATTAAGAGTGATGATAATATTGGAGGGCAAATAGCACCTCAGAAAGTTAATCAAGGAATCACACGTACTGGTAGACAGAGTGATGTTCCTACCTCTAGTCGGAGACGACGAAGCGGTGAGTTGATATGTAATTTTTGTTTGAGGATAGGACATGCCGAGAACAGATGTTGGGGCAAGGCAGGAAAGTGCTTTGCTTGTGGTGGTGATCATGTTCGTAAGGATTGCCCGAAGATGAGAGTTAATCAGACTGGGAGTACTAGTCGACAATCTGGTGGCTCCAAGAGAGATGGTGATGGTCGACCTAGAGTTTGAGGTCGTGTGCGCGTGGCGGTTGGCCATTGCGGAGTTTTGAAACCTATCCGAATAGGAAGGTATGCTCTCGTATATATATTATACCGTTGCTACTATTATTGTTATTATGAGTACACGTCTTATCGGTAGCTCATGTGCATTCATACATACATTACATGGTGTATTGCATTACATCTCATTTCAAAGATTAAAAACAAAAAAAATGATTATTTTAAAAACAGGAAAAAAAGGATTTCGTTCTCTCTAAAAAAAAGGAGGGGAGTGTTAAAAAAAAAAAAAGGTATTTTCTATGTCCTTTCTTTTGTTTCCCAAAACATGAAAAGACAGGAAATCCCCTCACCATTATTCTCGATTATCATCTCCAAATTTATCTCTTAACCTCTCATAAATGCATCACCAGTAGATAAGTGCATTATTCATTTTCGATTTCAAAAAAAATTAGTAAGTCTTACTTCGAGATGTCAGGGGCTCAAAAAAAAAAGAGATCGATAGGGAGCCAGAGAAGAAAAGACAGCTGGGAAAACCTGAGAAAGCCAAGAAAACAGAAAAGTCTGGAAAGCTGGGAAATCCAAAAAAGCTAGGCAACTCAAGGATCATATGCAACAATTCAAGACTAGGGGCTTTCAAGCCCAGGGGTATCTCTTTTACCCATATTGATGCCTACAGCCCATCCTCGCAGAGTATGCTCACGAATCCATTTAACTTCCGTTATTTCAAAGGTCCAGCCAAGTTCTCAAAATCAAACTTTCCGAAGGTATTTTATCTATGTTCGAATCTGATAAAGTCTTACTAGCTTGTCAAGTTTTCTTCTTGATCTCTGAGCACATATCGCCAAAGTATTGGTTATATATAAAAAAATGAATGAAGAGTCGACTCATGTAAAAAAAACATGATAAAACGGCACGAGTTGGTGATGAGTCATTTCAAGAATATGGACCCACAACCCATTAAAAATATAAGTTCGATAAAGCAACCTTCTGTCTTGGTGAAAGGTCATCTTCGACCCATTGCGACCGAGCTATTAAATGGCACACTAGGGGCTTCCACCATATTTCAAAGCCTAACCATTTCTAAAATCATGCTTCCCAAAACTGGGACTGCTCCACTCTTATATATATCCACCAAGAGTGACAATCTTCTTTTATCCCAAGAAATAAAAGACGAGTATCTCTTCAAGCACTCTCCCAAATTGTTCCGAGAGGTCAAAACAAAAAAAAAAAAAAGAGAAGAAAAAAATAAAAATAAAAAGAAGCCTCCCCTGGGAAATTTCTTCAAAATATTTCTCTCGCAACAAAAGAAAAATATCAATCACTATTGAACAACTTTATAACCCATTGCTAAAGCCAAAAAGCCGACCTCCCAACCATACCTACAACCAGGTCCAGAAACCAAAATCTCATCCAAACCCATAGCCTAAAAGGCCAGCCAATGATCGCTTTGCGATCGCCTTTCCTAAAATAACCAAATCCATGACCCAAAATACCTTTGAGCAAGAGACCAGTCAAATCCTCAACCCTAAAGCTAAACCATCCCAAATACTTAAACACTATACCCGAACCCAGTTGCTAGTTGTAGCTCTATTTCAATCGGTTATAACATGATCTGGGTCCAGGACAAAACTCCTTGCTAAAGACACATAAAATTATCGAAAGATAAATGTTAAGCAGGGTCCATAAAACATGTGATACTTGGCGATAAACTCTGGATCATGACTCTTCTTTTGTCCATTAAAGTCACCCCTTTTTCTTTGAGCATACTCATTTCTGTCTCCCACAAAAAGTCTCTCCAAATCGAGTCTTTCTGGGGCTGTCTCCAATTAATCTCTTCAGAAACTTGCCCGACCCATCTTACAACAAATTGGTTGATCAAAATCTCATCCTGGGGCTTCTCCCGCTAAACTCATTTCAGTACATAAAGGATCTCATTATTCTCCAGAAACAGCTATCATTTCCATCTCGCCTGAAGAAACGAAGAAGCTACAAAGGCATGATCTCTCAAAAATAAGCGGTTTATCTTTGCATGCATTGAAAGACCGGCTCCCTATAAGGTAAAAGCTCGCTAGGTTGAAAACCCGAAAGGGCGGCCTAGGCAAAAGTTAGAGCACAAAAACAAAAACAAAAAAAAGGGTAGTCCCTCCGAGACATCGATTAGTAGGACTCACTAATCCTGATTGAATTCCTTTTTGAATGATGCACTAGTCAAAAGACTAAAAAGCAACCCTAAACTGCATCCACCTCCATCTCAAATATCACAATCAGCTCCTATACTCACAACCCTTCAAAGCCAACTAGAAGCCATATCTCAAGCTCTTATATTACATTTCCATCACCTTACCTTATCTTGTCTTAACATATTTAAGAAACAGATGATACACATGCACATTCAAAAGTCTTTTTTAAGAAAAAGAAAGTTTCATTCCCATACTTGCATCCTTTGTTTGCATCTTTCTACTGCATCTTCTCAGATCTTCTGCTGCATCGGCCTATAAATGTTCTGCCAGCATCTCGCCAAGGATCACCTCCCAAAGATCCTCAAGAGCGTCATCAAAAACTACATAAGTTGATCATCGACAGCATTCTGCCACAACGCTTCATAAGCATCGCTTCTCCTATGCTGGGATGAGCACATTTTAAAAATAAGCATCGCTTCTCCTATGCTGGGATGAGCACATTTTAAAAATCTGCATCGCTTCTCCTATACTGGGATGAGCACATGTCAAAAAAAAATCTGCATCGCTTCTCCTTTGATGGGATAAGCACATTTTAAAAAAAAATCTGCATCACTTCTCCTTTTCTGGGTTAAGCGCATTTTGAAAAATCTGCATCACACTTTTTTGGGAAAAGCTCATTCTAAAAATACTCTTTTCCCTATTCTGGGGGAAACTCATTTAAAAAAAATCGCATCTCTTTCCCTATGCTGGGGAAAGCCAATTTTAAAGGGTGGCATCATTTTCCATATGCTGAGGAAAGTCTGTTAAAAAAAAAAGATTGCATCGTTTTCCCTATGCTGGGGAAAACGCATTTTGAAAGCAGAGTAAAGTCCATATCCCCAGCAGGTCAGCCACCAAATGGGCAGAAAAGTCAGAAAAATCAGCAGCGAAGGAAAAAGAGAGAGGCAATGAGCAGCATGGGAAATATATGTGCAAGCAGCAAAAAGAAAGATTTTCCAGCTAAAGCTGGAAATGCAGCAAAAAGAAGAAAATTTCCAGTTGAAGCCGGAAATTGCAGCAGCAAAGAAAGAAAAGAAATTTCCAGCTAAAGCCGGAAACTGCAACAGCAAAAAGAAGAATTTTCCAGCCAAGACCGGAAGTTGCAGCAGCAAAAAGAAGAATTTTCCAGCTAAAGCCGGAAAATGCAGACGCAAAAAAGTAAGAAATTTCCAGCTGAAGCTGGAAATACAGTAGCAAAAGGGGGAAAATTTCCGGCAAAAGCCAGAAATGCAGCAAAAGAGAAAAAATCCCCAACATGCAGGAAGTGCAGCAAAAGTAGCATTACTTTCCCTATGATGGGGAAAGCCCATTTTTAAAAAACAGCATCGCTTTCCCTATGCTGGGGAAATCCCGTTTTTAAAAGCAGCATCGCTTTCCATATGCTAGGGAAAGCCCGTTTTTAAAAGCAGCACCACTTTCCCTATGCTGGGGAAAGTCAGTTTTGAAAAGCAGCATTGTTTTCCCTATGTTATGGAAAGCCTGTTTTTTAAAAGCAGCATCGCTTTCCCTATGCTGGGGAAAGTCTGTTTTTAAAAGCAGCATCGCTTTCCCTATGCTGGGGAAAGTCCGTTTTGAAAAGCAGCATTGCTTTCCCTATGCTGGGGAAAGCCCGTTTTTAAAAGCAACACCACTTTCCCTATGCTGGGGAAAGCCTATTTTTAAAAGCAGCACCACTTTCCCTATGCTGGGGAAAGTCCGTTTTTAAAAGCAACATTGCTTTCCCTATGCTGGGGAAAGCCCGTTTTTTAAAAGCAGCATTGCTTTCCCTATGCTGGGGAAAGTTTGTTTTGAAAAGCAGCATTGCTTTCCCTATCTTTGAGGAAAGCTCGTTTTAAAAGGTTTCATCGCTTTCCCTATGCTACGTAAAGTGCATTTTGAAAAGGTTCCACCAGTTTTGTCTATGCTGGGCGAAACGCACCATCCATCCCACCTGGTGTTGTTGTTTGATTGCTTGGTACGAACTACGTTCGGTCTGATTCTTTGGATAAGGATACGTAGGCAGCCTATTTCGGTAGGTACGACCGTCGCAGCATGCTTGTTCTGGCTAGGCCCGAACTACGTCTGGTCTAATTTCCTTTATTAAGGGATACGTAGGCAGCCTACATTAGTAGGTCCGACCATTAGAGCATTTAATTTGCATATCTGCTTAAAAACTACGATAACCTGCTAGAACCGACTAAATATGTCTAGGATATGGAGGTTTGGTTAGCATTATAAATTGTTGCATTATAACTGCTACCTATTGCATCTCTCCCCCGTTTTAATTGCGCGAAATTGGAAAGTCTATTTTTTATCAACGATGTTCGTCTACTCAGTAAACCTCGGGTTACCCGTAGACTCCATCGTTGAGGGGCTCTGTAGATACCCCAATTTCGTACCCCTGGTATGTAACTCTGGCATGCGATATCAAGACCTGTTAAAACTTAACAAATGTCAAGTTACAAGGATTTAAAAATGCAAAAGGCAAAGCATGATGTGCAAAACAATAAAATGCAAGGGCTAAAAGTGCAAAAATGAAAGTTGGAATAGTGCTTTGGCGCCACCAGCATGGTCCCTTAGCACGGCTCCCATATACCCTTATGGCCGAGCCCAAGGTGCTACAATGTACTCATGCGTTAACGCATTATGCAAGATTTCAAGCGTACGGTACAAGCTGATGAAGCACTCTCTCAACTATAAATACAGGTGATTGGCCTCACTTTCAGGGACACAATTCACAAAGGCTTGAAGCCTGAAGAAACTCTGCGTTATTTTTACGCAGCGAGCGATCAGTGAGTGAAAGTGAGTTCCCCCTCCTATAAAGCCTCGAAACTTTGCCAAACCTCCTCCAAACACAAAACCAACCGGTCAAAGTGATCCCTAGCCCCCTAGTTAGGTATCCACCCTATTTCCCGGGTCCAAAAACCTCGGAAAGAGTCGTTGCTCTACCCGAGTGAAAAGGTCAAAACAGCCAAAAATAAGCTCTTATTCTGCCCAAATTCCGCCAGCAGCAAGCAAGTAAGCATCAAAAAGCAAGCAGTTGCTCCGCCCATTTTACAGGTCCCAAAAGCAACTCTGGCAAGCTGTTACTCTGCCCGCACCGCAGCAGCAGCAAAGCAGCAAAAAAGACTCCCTCTCTCGAGAAGGACAGACCGAGCACACCACGCTCTAAAATGTAAAGTCTTTAAGGACGTTTATTTATTAAAAAGTTCTTTTTTAAATTCGGCCCAATGTAAAAATATAAGCCGTTGCCCGTTGTGCTGCCCGGATTTAGTTAGGAAATACTATGTAAAAGAGTCATTATTATGGCCAAATATTTTTAAATATATTTGTAATTATTGGAAGGAGACGGATGCAAGTCCGTAAATAATGTAAATATGTATGTATTTGTAGGTATTTAATGCTTTATTTATTTGCTAGATAAATATAACAAAAAACATACTTTAGCCAAAAACCGCTTTTGAGACCGAAAGGGCGAGTTGGGTGCCTAGCACCTTCCCAGCTCGTAATTTAGCCTTCGAACCCGTTTTTTTTTTAATTGCAATCTCTGGTTTTTCTTTTTTGGTTTTTCTTTATTTCTTCCTTAAAATAAAGATGGCGACTTTATAAAACATTTTGGATCTAGTGGGGCGTCGCAACACTCCTTTCTTGCACTTTTCCGTTTTCCCCTAAAAAGGAAGAATGTGAATGAAAGGGTGATGTATTCATATATCCTGGTATCTCCTAAAAAGGGATAACTTGATATAGAGAACTCAAAGCACTCATAATGATCCGAAATAGGTCATAAGGCAATTTTCATAAAATCCATAGTGGGGCGTCGCAATATCCTTTCTTACACTTTTCCGTTTTTCCCTAAAAAAGGAAGAATGAGAATGAAAGGGTGATGTATTCCTATATCCTGGTATCCCCTAAAAAGGGGATAACTTAATATAGAAAACTCAAAGCTCCCATATTGGACCAAAAATTCACTAAAGTTACCGAGGCGCATTCAACGCGCTATTTTAGACAGCACCATTTCCGCATTTTTAATTTCATCTTCCCCTAAATAAGGGAGGGTGGAATGGAAAGCGTGGTGTCCCGCTTCCTCACGTACGCGCACCCCTATCCAAGGGCACGCGGGGCGCGGGCGCATTCCTGGGAACCCACAGTGCGTTTAACGCACGGGTTAAAAAAACTAGTAATAATAATAAAATGAACATGATCCATTGCTTTTTTTAATTGACCAACATTTTAAACTTTATTTTATAAATTTGTCAGTTTTTAGCAACTCAATTTATTATTCAATGACATTGGAATACCATAGGATATTTCAAGGGATAAGTGTACCATTAGTCCTTGAACTTTGGCCGAAGCCATCATCAGTCCCCCCAACTTCAAAAAGTTTCACCACTGAACCAAGTAGGCCTTTTTTGCTCATAGGAGGTCCCTAGCCCTAACACCGTTTGTTTATTTCCGTTAAGTGAACATGTACCACTCACATGCACAAAATAAGGGGGTTATGTATAACATCATCAAAATCTGGGGGCAAAGTGAATATAAACCAATTCATACCTCTCTTCTAGCAAATCACTCCCTCTGCTTCAGATTTCCAGTTACTCCTCTCTTCATTTTCTTACTCTGCAACATCATCGCCCTCACTCTCCTTGCAAAATCTGGCCAACTCTTCGGTCAATATTCTCAGGACGTCAACAATGCCGATACCGAACTCTACGAAGAACTATTAACTAACACCGCACAAATGATCAATTTGGCATCGGAAAGCTCACCTTCGATCCAGGAACCAGAGAAGATCGTTTATCAAGACAAATAGATGATATTCGAATCAAACACAAAAAGTACACAAAATTGTGAGGAAACGCAAGCTAAATTGCCAGTTAAATCAATTCCAGATTAGAAACTATTTCGGAGGAGCCAGTCGGAGAACTTGAAGGCAGAGTTTTTGGAGCAGGAAAAACAGTTCGGGAAGTTCCGGCGATCGGTGACTGACGTATGCCGAGAAGTTGAAACACCGGCAAAAGTTGTGGTCGTGGTCGATGAATTAAGCAATGAAGAATTCCAAAGAAAGATCGAAGGCTTCATTGCTAAACAAGTAAAGTTTCATCAAGAGGAAAAATTGGCAATTGTTCTTCATAGTAGGTGAATTGTGGTACCGATTATTTCAAATATGAAAAAGAAAAAAAATCAAC
The DNA here is from genome assembly GCA_013146195.2 of Codonopsis lanceolata. Lineage (NCBI taxonomy): Eukaryota > Viridiplantae > Streptophyta > Magnoliopsida > Asterales > Campanulaceae > Codonopsis > Codonopsis lanceolata. The sequence continues at coordinate 80,981,216 of CM028383.1, forward strand.
TTCAACTTATCGCCTTCTTCTTCCTGTTTTTCTCTTCTTTTTATTAGTATTATTTTTTTATGTTTGTTATGTACGTATGTACAGGGCACGATGTACAGAGTAGTAACTCTCAGGAGGCCATCGCTCAAAGAAGTATTAAAATTTTCTATTCGAAATCCGTGTGTGTATGTGATGATGCGATTTTGTTGAGTATTTTCCATGTGGACAGTTAAAAGTTTTAAGCTGACTACTTTTGAAGCCAAATTGTTCTTCACAATCTTCGAACTCCAAGTATGGATGTGAGTTTGTAATTCAAATTTTAAAAACAACACCCGCGAAATTAATCAAATCAAAATTCGAGGATAAATAAATTTTCGGATGTGCATTGTGAATTGCGAGTGGTATTAAAAGGTAATAGTGCTTGACAATACTGAATTAAACATTGGAATTATAATTATTTTATTTTAACTTAAAATTCAGTTATTTTAATGTATCTGTTGTAGCTTCACAATAAACACAAGTTAATTTTAGTTATCCCAACTTAATTCAGTTTTAAGTTTATAAACAGAGGGAGTGATTTGCTAGAAGAGAGGTATGAATTGGTTTATATTCACTTTGCCCCCTTATTTTGATGATGTTATACATAACCCCCTATTTTGTGCATGTGAGTGACACATGTTCACTTAACGGAAATAAACAAACGGCGTTAGGGCTAGGGACTTCCTATGAGCAAAAAAGGCCTACTTGGGTCAGTGGTGAAACTTTTTGAAATTGGGGAACTGATGATGGTTTCGACCAAAGTTCAGGGACTAATGATACACTTATCGCATATTTCAATTTATACATTTATATCATATAATATATCTTATAAAGTAAGTATGTACCATATTTAATAAACTTTAGGGAAAAATACCAAAAAGTCCTAATAAAAAACTTTCATGTCCAAAAAATCCCAAAAATATTTTTGCTATCTAAAAAGTCCCAAATTTGAAAACTTAATACCAAAAAGTCCAATTTGTCAATATCTAGTTAACAACGTTTAAAGAATTAACTTCATGGACCAAATTACCCTTACTTAAATATGTAAACACTCCTTCATAAATTTCTTCATCGTCTTCTCACAGCTCCGCTAGTTCCCAGCCGGTTTGCTTTGACTATCTCTGTTCATAGCGCTTCCTTTTTCTTCTTCGATTGAATGAAGAGCTTCTAAACTACTTTCATAAATTGGGTTAGGATTTGGGACCGTCGTGCCAGAATTCCTTTCGTAAGCATTATTCGCCTTAGTGTGCGCAATTTCGAGAAGCATCCTACCACAGCTCACGGCCGCAACTTGTGAGAACGAAGACACAGAAAGCAAGTCAGTATAATTCCCGACCTTTCCCCATTGTAAGGCCACCGGGTAAAATTCTCCATCCCTTTATTTATGCTCTTTGATAACAATCGATTTTCGCACTCTTCTCTCCCGGATTGCTATGGTTGATTCTAATGTTTTGTGCACAACTACAATTATTTATTTATTTATTTGACTATTGCAAATGAACTTGGGTTCTTTTTTTTCCTGTAGGAATTTAATGGGAACTAACTAACTAGCTTGTATTTCCAATTGTGGTTTTGTAGACCAGGTGTTTGTGAAAATGACCAAGTGGGTAGAGGTTGGTAAGTTTAATAAGAATAGGTTAATTCACAACCAACCAATTATCAAAGTACTACTCTGTTCATTCCTAACATTTTTCTTAGTTAAATACTTGTCCAGTGTAAGTATGGCCTGTAAAGAATGAAACCAGTTACTCGAGAAAACCTATGCTATCATGTATCATCTATTAATATATAATTGTTTTAATGATACAAAAACAGCTACTTAATAGCTAAGAGTATTCTTCCATATCTGTATGTATACTTCCAATTAAAAGAGTCACATTACCAGCCAAAAGAACCTATGGTATATACCCCCACATGATTAGAACTATTTCCGATTAGCTTACCTAACAACAACAACAACACGGCATGCAACAAAACTTTTCTTGATTGACAATTATACGTACCCACCTATCAATGTATGCCCTGAGATTGTTCGGGCAAAGAACTTGAGCTTCCTGGGAGATTCGTTGCATATCCTGAACTTAGATGACTTCGTGGCTCTTGAAAAGTTGGGGAAGGAGTGAAGGTAGCATTTTGTATAACCCTTTGCATTTGTGGTGTGTAGGGATTAGCTGGCATTCGAATCGATGGAGGTTGGGAAGCTCGAGCAGCCTGTAGTGGTGGCCGAAGGATAAACTGGCTATATGAAGCGGCAGCCTCACCTGTCAGGCTTCCTCTCATTTTCCCTAAGGGACACTGATTCTCATATCCCATTGCTGCCAAACCATCTTTGCCTTTGTTCTGTCCTTGCTCACCTATTGTTCTAAGCTGCTCAGACACCATCGCAAGAGAAATTGCCGAACCTCTTCTAGAGGGTGTTTGTTAAACTGGAACAGATGGTGTTGTACTCTGACTTCGCTGAGCAGTACCATTAACTTGAGTGGCGCCATCTCACTGAACCTCTTGCGGTTGAGCATGAACAAATGCATGGGCCATGTTAAACAAATTGTTTGAGGCCTGAGTTGTATAGGGTTGAACATGGTATGGATGGTGTCTTGTTTGTGGCATACATGGAATAGTTGGCGAAGTAGCAGAGGATGCACCTGTAGGCATTAACAGATCCAAATTTCTTGAATTTTGCCACATACTAGGCATATGAGAATAGCCTAGAGGTGGCTGCATTGCTCTTGGATATCCACCAAGCAATTGAACTTCTGTATACATAACTTAAGTAATTTTCAAGTTGATTAGTTTGAAAACAAAAATAGAGATACTATTCAATTTCATTTATTAAAGTGTGTTTGAGTGTGTTTATATTGTAATATGATAATAGAAATTATACAGGTGCACAAGTTCATTTATTAAACAGTGTTTGCATAATTTGTATGTTACTCATTTTCCTGTCATGTTGTTGCTTCTAACATTTTGCTTTATTTGGATTTGTACAGAATTACCCATTGAAGGAGGGTGGTTAATCAAACACGGGTATTGTCAACAAATTGATTCTTGGGGAAAAAAAAAAAGGAGGCACCTCACATCGTAAAGAAGCCTTGTTGCTGAAGGAAAAAAAATATTGGAATAGATGCTTTTGGAGTTGTAGCAACTGTTGGAGTAACCGTGCTTAATATACCCGATTGTTAGTTTAATTCACAGTGGTGCGGGAAGCTTAATTTTGATGTAGAGTCTAGTTTGAGAAAATTGAGAATATCCTTTTATAATAACAAAGTTTTATCATACTATTTTGAGTATAGTTGCACCAATTTATTTATTTTTTTTGTTGTTGTTTTGTTTATGATGGTAGAATTTGAAGATTGATCAATCATGCATTTGGATCACAAATATAAATGCTTTGGTTGAGTTCAGGACATGAAGCACGTGCCCTTCTAGTAGTGTGTTAAGCGTAGAAATCTGGTTGCGAAATGGGCACCAATACACCACCTCTCTTGTAGCTAAAGATGGTATCTTTCTTTCATTCATGTCACATTTAAGCAAACCCATGACACCCCCCACACAGTTATAGACCCCAACAACATACAACCAACAACCATCTTGGCAACAACGAAAGTCATAACTGAAAGTGTGCTCCAGGAGAATTTGAAAATGCATTTCCAATTATCTTAATGTGATAATAAAAATAACTTGAATTTGCATGACATCAAATAACTTCATAAAAATTGTAAAGATACCAAGAGTTCAACAAGTCTTATCCTACAACTACTTCACCAAAAAATGATAATCATGAGAACATGAATCAATGTTATTGGGAGAACTCCAGCAACATTTGAATGCCATCTAGCATTTACCTGCGACAAGAAATGAAGATTTAATAGCATCCACCATTTAAGAGAGATCAAGATATTAAATGAAAATATATAACACCTACAATATTAGTAGTAAAACAATACCTTATATTAGGAGAATGCATCAACATCATATGGGTCTGCGACAACTCAACCTATTATGTCCTACCTCATGACACCGACCACAATGTAATGGCCTTTTTGGCTCTGGTTGCGATTCAATTCTCTTTCTCTTAGGTCGACCTGGTCGTTGACGCATTCGAGGTGGCAATATCTGAGTTGATTCTGAACTTACTTGAGCGTGATCAACTTGTAGAATTTCTTGAATTGGTTCCGCACCAAACACTAAATCATCATTAGGTACTGGATTGATTGATTCTGCATAAGCTAACCGCCATAGCTCTGTTTTGAAATATGGTGAACAATAAGACATTATGCTTCTCCCGGTTTCCTCGCATACCTTGGCAACATGAATACATGCAATTTTTGAGGTGTGCCACCTCTTGCAAGTACAAGTCATTGTCTCAAAATCTACATAATGAATTTTTCCATCATTTACCTCATACAAAAAATTGTTTGAAGGGGAGACTCGACAAGTAAGGGAATGTAGAACCTTTCCTTGCACCATCTCATCAATATATGGTGTTAAAGACTTTGTCCACTTTAATGATTCTTCTCTTCGTGCGTAAAACATCCCCATCATTTGCTCACGAATTTTGTTCACCATTGCCATTATTGGAAGTCCACGAGCTTCAAGTATCCAACTATTGAAAGATTCAGCAACATTTGTAGTTAATTGTCCAAATCGAACAACCATGTGCGTATGCTTCTGCCCAACGATATGGTTCTGATTTTACCAACCAATCATATGCTTCAGGAGATATTTTCTTGATCTTGTTCAGGTTCTTAGTGAACTCTTCAACTGTAACTGAATTTGCAGCTGCATAAACAAGACCTTTTATAACAGTTTTTGCACCTTTCCTGACTTTACCCGATAATGCACCCATCAAGTTAGTACTTAAATGATGGACACAAACGGCATGATAGCAATTTGGAAAAACCTCTAAAACAGTGTCAATCAATCCTGGATGGCGATCAGATATTATAGTTAGCTCACTCATTCCTTCCAATATAATTTTCAAATTTGACAAAAACCATAGCCAGTTGTGATGAGTTTCACCAAGAACCACTCCAAAAGCAAGTGGGTACATTTGGTTATTTGCATCCATGGCAATAGCTGAAAGTATTGTGACTTTGTAATGTTCCTTTCCAAATGTGCCATCAATTAATAGCAATGGTCTACAAGCATTTTTGAACCCAACAATTTATGCATGAAATGATATAAATAGTTGCTGAAATCTATTATCCTCGGTGGTTTCCCATACTGCATGACTGCCAGGGTTTGTCGCTAATATCTTTGAACACAACCATGGTATTTGATTAAAAGAATTTTCTACTAACCCATGTATAGCCTGACGAGCTATCTCTTTCCCACGATATGCCTGCTAGTAACATAAAGAAATTCCATAGTCACGTTGTATGTCATTGACTATATCCCTTGCACGATAAGTTGGTGTATCTCTTAACTTATCTTGTACAATGGATGCAACTAGCTTCTTACTTGTTTGAGGATGCGTCTTTTGGCCAATGCCCGGATCACAAGAATGATGTTTTTCAAATTTCTTAATGTGGAATACATCCGTATTTTGCAACCTTAATGCATGAATTTTCCATCTACAATTTTCATCTTTGCATGTTGCTGTTACTCGACGCTGGTCATTTTTCACAAACTTGTAAGTGAAATGATGAGCAATAGCATACTTCCTCAAAGACTGTCGCAATTCATTAGCTCCATCAAACATTTGACCAACCTCAATTATAACATCCCTCCAAAGTGGAATCATTCTTGGCTCATGTTCTGAATTATCTTTATTATTTCTTGTATGTACATGAGAAGTAGTAGTCCTACAACATAAGAACACAAACAGTAAAAATTATGTATTTTTTGCAAGAACCTAGAAAAGTAATTGAAGTAAGTAAAATAGAATAATACCTATTTTCGATGTTGTCACCACCATGGTTCGTGACAAATATTTCTGCTGATATAAAGTCCCTATAAATTCCCACAAAATTTTTCAAATCGGCAGTATCTCTTAAAGTGATAAGGACATCGTCATTTCCTGGGATGTGATACTTCAATGAAATCAAAGAGTATTCAACATCAATATCACATTTTGTAGTCACTTGCGATATGAAATAATCAATTGATGTTTCATCGTTAATCTCCACAGCACAAGCTTCTCCTCCAACATAGATATTTTTATTTTCATGGTGGCGGAATGTGCCACCAAATCTACAAATAACAATCAGTGGTCTTGTCATTTGTTTACCTACAGACGAAGATCATCAAACATTAGAGCCGATTTACGAGCACAAAAGGATAAGAAATAAATAATTTAAACTACTTTGGGCACCATAATTCATAATAAGGCAACAAAGTAAAGAACTTGATGTCACTTACCTACAATATACCAGTATGTTAAAGTTTGGGAAAAATACTAAAAAGTCATAATAAAAAACTTTCATATCCAAAAAATCCCAAAAATATTTTTGCTATCCAAAAAGTCCCAAATTTGAAATCTTAATACTAAAAACTCTTCTTCGTTACTCCTCAGTTAACATTGTGTGGTAGATTCTCATAATGACCAAAGTATCCTTGCTTAATTAAAAGAAATCATAATTAAAGATATTGTTTAATCAAGAGAAAACCCTAACTGCTTCTACATTTTGTTAGATTTTTTATGGCCGTAATGACCAGCTCGGTTGAGTTCTAAAAAAAAATTGGTTGTCCTCACTATTCTTCATTCGAGTGTTGCTGCTTCCAGACTGAACTTAAGGGCTTTGGATTCGGCCTGAGCGTTCGACCTAAAAGACTGATAAGGTAAAACTAAAACAATAGGTTAATTAGAAGTTCTAATACAATCTAAATGTGACTCTCATTTGTGATCAGTTGTTCAAAATTTTACTACATTTAAGTAAGTTTTCATTCGTATTTACATTTGCTCTCCAGCCTCAATTCAAATTACTATCATCGTAGGATCAGACGTATAGCAGATTTTTTTTCTTTCTTAGAAATTAGAATTGGGTGATTTATGTCAAATAACTCAACTCAGCCTGTCCCAGTTACTTGGGGCCAAAGGGGGTTGTGCTTGCAAAAAGATCTCCAATAACTTGATGTGTATGTGAAGCATTTACAATTTTAAAATCCTCGGAAATTTTACCATTTTAAGAAAACAATTTTAGGGATAGAGAAAGTAATATTTTGATGAATTCGTAAGATTCAATTAATGTACTTTGATTGTGCTAAAATAATGATAAGATTTTGCTCAGGTATGGATTTAAGTAATTTACTTTTTAGCATAGGAAGATGTTTCACACTTTCACTTGACTGCAACAAATTTGCAAACAATAAGAGTTTGTGGAGGGGTTTCAGCATAGGACACGATAATATGATGTGAACTGTGAACACAACATGAAATTTATGGGTTTGGTTTGATCCTTAGTGCATCAGCGCGGTAAATTGGTCAACTCATTTGACACAACCATAAATGGGTGAAATGGCATGTTGTCTGTTGGGTCACCTGTTAAACTTCAAAGACCCATTATAAGCTCCTTGAGTTTTTCTTTCTTTCTTCTTTTGAAGTTTCGATTTTGGTAATATAACTTCTAATAACCTATTTACAGTCATTTTTCAACCATGATTTTTCTATTTCACCAAGTTTTTCATTTGTATTTACTATGGTTTTGAAAATAAGTTAATTTTGAATCCATTTAAAAGTTGTGTCAGTTCCATTTTTTGTTCTTTTAAAAGCACCAGATTAATAGTTCCTGAATTTGTTTACTATATGCATAAAAGGTAGACATCAGAGAGTGAATGGGTTGGTAACATAATAGATCCAGCACGATGCAAGAACAATTATTTACATGGGTCCTGTCATATCACATGCATTACTAATCAAATTGTATTAGAGTCAAAGGTCTTGACACGTTTAGCTATTTGGGCCATGTTTATGTTAGACAATTCATTCTAGTGCCATGAATCACTTCCCAACCTATACCCACTTGGTCATTTTCACAAACACCTGGTCTACAAAACCACAATTGGAAATACAAGCTAGTTAGTTAGTTCCCATTAAATTCCTACAGGAAAAAAAAGAACCCAAGTTCAAAAGAACCCAAGTTCATTTGCAATAGTCAAATAAATAAATAAATAATTGTAGTTGTGCACAAAACATTAGAATCAACCATAACAATCCAGGAGAGAAGAGTGTGAAAATCGATTGTTATCAAAGAGCTGAAATAAAGGGATGGAAAATTTTACCCGGTGGCCTTACAATGGGAAAAGGTCGGGAATTATATTGACTTGCTTTCTGTGTCTTCGTTCCCACAAGTCGCGGCCCGTGAGCCGTGGTAGGATGCTTCTCGAAATTGCGCACACTAAGGTGAATAATGCTTACGAAAGGAATTCTGGCACGACGGTCCCAAATCCTAACCCAATTTATGAAAGTAGTTCAGAAGCTCTTCATTCAATCGAAGAAGAAAAAGGAAGCGCTATGAACAGAGATAGCCAAAGCAAACCGGTTGGGAACTAGCGGAGCTGTGAGAAGACGATGAAGAAATTTATGAAGGAGTGTTTAAATATTTAAGTAAGGGTAATTTGGTCCATGAAGTTAATTCTTTAAACGTTGTTAACTAGATATTGACAAATTGGACTTTTTGGTATTGAGTTTTCAAATTTGGGACTTTTTAGATAGCAAAAATATTTTTGGGATTTTTTGGATATGAAAGTTTTTTATTAGGACTTTTTGGTATTTTTCCCTAAACTTTATGAGAAAAAAACAAAAAACTACCCCATGCAGAACACAAGTGACACACTAGTATATTAATAAATGTATGTTAAATAATCTATCCGTCACGTAAAATCGTTACTCTTTCTTCTTTGGTCTATCAAAAATAATCATATTTCTAAAAAAATTGTAATAACTTTAATGCAATGATGATACAGACAAGTAAATTTCAAAAAGTGATTTATGAAATGAGACTTTTTTTAAGACGGAGAAAATAATATTTATGTTGTATGCAAAGAGTCTTTCTTTGAATTATTTGTCAACTTAATTTTACTTTGACCATTACATGCTTACAAATACAGTTTGACTTTTCTTGTTCAACTTAGTAAATTTTGAGTAAAGATTTATATAATTCGTTTGTCTTTTCAAACTTACAAAAATTGCAATTCTTGGTATTTTCTTATCTAACTTTGACCAGTACATGCTACAAGTTCATCATTATTTTTTGGTCAACTTTTGACCAAAGATTTCTGCAATTCACTTGTCAACAAAAATTTACATAAGTTGCAATCGATGGTTTTTTTTTTTTTTGTAGTTTTTAATGATTGAAAATTTCTGACTTGGAACGGAACTAAAGGTTATATATACCACAAGTTCGTTATCTATAAATAATCATGAGTTATCTAACTTGAACTTTGAACGAAACAGGAAAACTTTCTGCTTGAGCTATGATCTTCGTATGTCACGATCAACAATCCTGCAAATCTTTCTCGTTAGATTGATATCACATATACGAATTATCAATCTCTGGTTCACACCGTAAATCCAAGCTTCTCGATGATTAAACTAAAGAAAATATTTAGTAAGATAAAATATAAGAGAGAGAGAGAGAGAGAGAGAGAGTAGGAGCAGCCAACAAGAAGATGTATTCTTCTTATTGAAGGCGTGTAACTAGGATTTATCCCTTTATTTGTCTTATTTATATTATTATACAAGAAACGTTATTTCTTGTAAGTTAAGTTAAATCAATTCCGAACCCCTTCAGATTAGGAAACTAAACAACCTTTAATAATATAATTACGGTCTATGTAAGCGGAAATAATTAATCAGGCCACGAGCTCAATTGTTAACCGGAACAAATGCATGTTAAACTTTGTTTAAATGTACATTGAATTTTAAAATTAAGAAGAGAATTCGTTGAGAACAAGAGTGTATTCTTTGTTCTAACTATTGACCTACAAAATGGTACCCAAAAAAAAAAAAACAGTTGATCAGCCTCGCTTCAACCGAGAATAGCTACCATTACTACAATCAGAACATCCATAATGATGGATCTCTAAACAACTCTTCAAATATCTCGTTTTTTATTTCAACTACTTCATTTCAACACTAGCTCTAAAAAAAATTTACTCCAATAAGTACTTTTTATATATCCCTTTAAAAATTTAAAATCTCTCAAATATCAACTAACAAACCTAACTACAAATATATTTAATTTTTTTATTTTTATTTTGCCACCACAATTTGAATGAAATATTTATATTTTAAATTTATAAAATATAAATAAAATATGTTTTTTTAGATCTATGTGATTGATAAATAAAGTTTTACGATGATGTAGAAACAATATATATATATATATATATATATATATATATATATATATATATATATATATATATATATATATATATATATCAATTGTTTGCAACAATAAAAACAATAAGAAACAAAATGTGTTATAATTAATTTTCAATAAAATCATTTTCAATATGGTGAAACATTAATTAAAAAAATGTTAGAAACCTTGTATTTTGAGAGAGAGAGAGAGAGAGTGACTATTCAAGGTAAATCACTCTCCTAATTAGAAGAGTGATTTAATGGGTTTTAGGGAAAGAAAGTGATGAAATATGTTTATTGTGAGAACAAGAGGGGGTAAAAATCTCTAAAAAAGAGATGAAGAATTGATAGTGGGTATCCATTATAGATGCTCTCAGTAGTAGGCTTTCACCTGCTATAATGTTTTTTATGGTCTCTATCGGGAAAAATAATAAGAGTAATTTACAAAATGACACTTGTTATTTTGTCAATTAATATGTAAATGCAATTTTAAAAAGATGATGAAAATAGATATTTATATACATTATATGAAAGACCATGTATATAACCCTAAATTAAATATTCTTCTTTTAATATACTCCCCCCGTTCTACCCAAAGACTATTTGTTTGAAATCTAATTATTAAGGGATATATATAATTAGTATTAAAGTTGGTCATAATTACAAATGTGTTTTAGCATAATCAATTTGTTAATAACAAATATGCGGGTAAAGTTGAAATGTTATGAAGATGATAAACATAATTTTATGAAAGATGATTCTTAATTCTTAAAGTGAAACATCCAAAAATAGTGTATAATTAATAAGTTACTATCAGATATATAGGGTAAAATTGATTTTTAAAAAAAATTGTAGGCATAATTTTTTAAAATAGACTCTTAAAGCGAAACATCTGAAAGAAAATAAAATAATAAACTATTTGCCTAATTCGGAGAAAATAGAATAGTAAACATCTGAAGTGTGTGAAATTTTTTCCGTTCTGATTCCTGAAGCCGGGCACCTTTATTTATAGGCTGGAGGAGGAACTCCTTCATCATTAAGTTTTCTTCTTATGTGCTTCATCGACTTGTACCGCGCGCTTGAGAGATTGTACCAGAGGTAAAAACTATAGTGCATTGAGCACTATTGGGCGCCACCCATGGAGGGGGTGGGCGCCGCACCATGTAGGAGTGTGGGTGGTGCCAGGAGCTTTTTCTTTCAACTTTTTTGCACTTTGCCCCCTGTCATTTACTGTTCATGCATCCTTTCATTTCTTTTCCACTTTTTGCATTCTAAATTTGTAACTTGACATATGTTAGTCCTTTTAACAGTTCTTGATATTTTATATTATGTTACATACCAGGAGTACGAAATTGGGTTGTCTACAGGTAGTCTACAAAAAGCATTGGGTACAAATTTGAGTATGAGTACATCTTTCCACCCACAGACAGACGGTCAGTCAGAACGGACAATACAAACTTTGGAAGATATGTTTCGCACATATGTGTTGGACTTGCAAGGTAATTGGGATGATCACTTGCCTTTGGTAGAGTTTATCTACAATAACAGTTTCCATGCAAATATTGGTATGACACCCTATGAAGCCATGTATGGACAGAAGTGCAGATCACTTATCTGTTGGGATGAGGTGGGCGAAAGGAAACTAATAAGACCAGAGTTGGTGCAAGTTACTTCGGAGAAAGTGCAGTTGATTCGAAAACGACTCCTTATAGCTCAGAGCAGACAGAAGTCTTATGCAGATAATCGTCGACGCTGACTTGAATTTGAAGTGGGGGACCATGTATTCCTTAAAATCTCACCCACAAAAGGGGTCATGAGATTTGGTATTCGGGGAAAGCTTAGTCCAAGATTTGTGGGACCATTTGAAATACTTCGAGCGGGTTGGTGAGGTCGCTTACAGACTAGCCTTGCCGCCTACACTATCTGGAGTGCACAACGTATTTCATGTATCTATACTAAGGAAGTATGTCCAGATCCAACCATGTGATTGAGTACGAACCGTTAAAATTTCGAGAAGACCTGACTTATGACGAGAAGCCAGTCTGAATCGTTGACCGGAAAGATCAGGTATTGAGGAAACAAACTATTCCATATGTCAAGATTCAGTGGAGTAATCATACCGAGAGCGAAGCCACATGGGAGTTGGAAGAAGATATGTGAGACAAGTTCCCTAAACTTTTTGAATAAAATTTGTATTCCCAAAACCTTAGTTACTTTGGTGTAAAGTTTAGAGGACTAAACTTATTTTAAGGGGGGTAAGAGTGTAATAAACCCAAATTTTTGAATTAAAATTTTGATTATATTATTAATAGTGTAGTTTGTTTTGATCAGTTCTTTTCTAAGCAAAAAAAAAAAACACACACACACACACAGTCGGAGCTCGTGAGAGAAGTCACTAACAAGACGAACAAGATAAGGATGACAGAAGAGGAAGGAAAGTCGTCGGTGGTTTGGCAAAGCTGAATCGAGGTAAGAGACTCCATTATGAATCATAGAATTCTTGAGGCGGATTTTAGATTTTCAATTATATAGCTAGATGGAATTTAAATTGTCTTCATCCTTGAATTTCAGTATTTCGGTATCAAATGGGTAATTTGGTTCCATAGAGATAACATGTATAACAGTTTTGAAATTTGATTTTGGTAGTGGGTTTACATTTGGTTAATTTTAGCAAATTAATTTTGAAACCAAATGATTGAATTGTATGTAACTTACCGAGGAAATATGCAAATATATTGAATCGATGGAAGTGCCGGCAATGACTTGGTTGAGTTGATTTTGCTTTTGATTTGGGCAATTGAAAGGAATTTCTGATCATGAGTGTATATGTGTACGGTGGAAGGTTAACTGGTCTCTACAATTGGGTTTGTGAAGGCTGTATATATACTAGGAGAATGAGAGAAGAATGGGAGAATGAGAGAAGAATATGATTAAGGAACTAGGCATGACATAGTAATATTATAATGAAATGGAAAGTCAAACTTTCACACACCAAAAGGGAAACCAACAAAGAAAAAAAAGAAGCAAGCAGTAAGCAGGATTTCGGTGGGTTAATGAATCTGTTTTACAGATTCATCCCATGTACTTTGGGTTTGCAAATAGATTCATCCCCTAATTTTGAAATTTTTATTAATAAGTGCTTATAATTTCAGAAATTTACCCTTTAATTACAATAGTTAGAAATAGACCTTAAGTTATTATAATAACGTTATATTTAGGGTTTGTTAATTATGTTTTGAATTTTTACTAGGTCCCTAATTTATAATTTTATTTTGTATTATTGTGATTTAGATTTGGTTAGGCGCGGGTAGCAATACGTTGTGCTCGAGCCAATTTTTACAGCATCACTAAGGTAAGGGATTATGCATCGTTTGGATTATTTGAATTTTTTATTCCAAATTGTTAAGCTCCCGCTATTTTTTTGGTGTTTACCTTTCTTTGAAAACGTGTGCCGACCTTTGGTTGGTATTTAAATTTGAAATCTCGTCATATCCGTTCTTTCGTTATTCTTAATTGTGAATTGCTTTATGAATCTCACAATTGTTTAAACTCAATGTGTGATATTTTATTAGGTTATCATTGGTATTGGATTTTGTTGAAATTGTAATTATTTTTGAAAAACTCTGTTATAATCACTAAGACAATTGGAATGACCATTTGGCCTGTTAAGGTGACATTACACCATAGGAACTGTGGTGGGGTAATCCAGATATACCATTTTGCATTTGACCCATTTGGGGTACTTTAATATTTGAGGTTCCTTGGAGCCACCTTTTGTTTGGTCTAAAATGACTGCTTATGTGATCATAACACCATCCGTAGTATTTGATATTGATCTGATTTTATTCTGGTGAGCTTAGTAATTGTTCCTCGATTAATGAATATTTAATCTTGTGGATTTTAGAAAAATAATTCATTTGACATATATCTCCATTTTTTTGACACTATATATCGTTTGACTTTCTTCCTGATTAACTCCTCCTTAGAAACCGGAAGAATTGTATATGAACTTACTGAGGCTTTGTTCGCTCCCCTTTTTATACTCCTTTTTTTTTCAGGATGTAAGTAAGGAATGTAAATATGGAAATTTGGTTTGGTTCGGGTGGGTCCAATTGAAGAATATAGAATTTTGTTATGTTGTGGACTATTATTTGTAATCGTTAACTGGAATTTGGAAGTTTTATTTAGACATATATTTTGATATTGTAAGCAAATTTAATAAGGGATTTATGTTCGAAGATTTGATGCTTACGTGGAAGATATATTAATTACGTTTTGTGTTTTAGTATGTTTTTTGAGGTTATTGGTGACGTGACCATTATGTGGGCCTCTATAGTTGGGCCAAATTTTAAGACGTTACACCCATGGTCCAGGCTCTATCTCTAAAAATTCCAATGGTCAAGACTCGACCTCTAAAACTATACTCGCTCCTTGGAAAAGTTAAAAATAATAAAATAAATCCTAAAATATAAAAATTGGCCAACCTGAGCAAATTTTGACTAAGAGTTTGTAAGAACTTACTTTTCTTTCTAAATTTTAAAATTGTTTAATTTGTTTTCTTATTATTATTTTAGAGATTGAATGTTTATAACTTCAAATATATTAATTAATGTATGTTAAATAATCTATCCGTCACGAAAAATCGTTACCCTTTCTTCTTTGGTATGTCAAAAATAATCATATTTCTAAAAAAAATTGTAATAACTTTAATGCAATTTAAAGAAGATACAGACAAGTAAATTTCAAAAAGTGATTTATGAAATGAGACTTTTTTTAAGACGGAGAAAATAATATTTATGTTGTATGCAAAGAGTTTTTCTTTGAATTATTTGTCAACTTAATTTTACTTTGCCCATTGCATGCTTACAAGTACAGTTTGACTTTTCTTGTTCGGCTTAGTAAATTTTGAGTAAACATTTATATAATTCGTTTGTCTTTGCAAACTTACAAAAATTGCAATTCTTAGTATTTTCTTATCTAACTTTAACCGGTACATGCTACAAGTTCATCATTATTTTTGTCAACTTTTAACCAAAGATTTCTACAATTCGGTGTCAACAAAAATTTACATAAGTTGCAATTGATGGTTTTTTTTTTAATGATTGAAAGTTTCTGACTTCGAATGGAACTGAAAGTTATATATACCACAAGTTCGTTATCTATAAGTAATCATGAGTTACCTAACTTGAACCTTGAGCGAAGCGGAAGACTTTCTACTTGAGCTGCAATCTTCGTATGTCACGATCAACAATCCTGCAAGTCTTTCTCGTCGGATTGATATCACGTAATACGAATATTAATCTCAAGTTCACACCACAAATCCAAATCTCTCGATAGTTAAATTAAAGGAAATATTTAGTGAGATAAAATATAGAAGAGAGAGAGAGTAGGGGCAGCCAACAAGAAGACGTATTCTTCTTATTGTAGGCGTGTAACTAATAATGTTTTATTCATTTACTTGTTTTATTTATATTATTATATAAGAAACTAATTATATTTCTTGTAGGTTAAGGTAAGTCAATCATGAACTCTTTCGAATTAGAAAACTAAATAATTTTTAATAATATAATTACGGTCTATAATATTACTAACATGAACAAATGCATGTTAAACGTTGTTTAAATGTACATTGATTTTTAAAATTAAAAAGAGAATTCGTTGAGGAGAACAAAGTGTGTTCTTTGTTCTAACTATTGACCTACAAAATGGTCAAAAAACAGTTGATCAGCCTCACTTCAACCGAGAATAGCTACCATTACTGGTAGGCTTTCACCGGCTATAGTGTTTTACAAAATGACACGTGTTATTTTGTCAATTAATATGTTAATGTAATTTTAAAAAGATGATTAAAATAGATATTTCTATACATTATATGAAAGACCATGTATATAACCCTAAATTAAATATTCTTCTTTTAATATACTCTCCTCGTTCTATCCAAAGACTTTTTATTTGAAATCTAATTATTAAGGGATATATATAATTATTAAAGTTGGTTATAATTACAAAAGTATTTTAGCATACTCAATATGTTAATAACAAATGTGTAGGTAAAGTTGAAATGTTATGAAGGTGATAAACATAATTTTATGAAAGATGATTCTTAATTCTTAAAGTGAATATTCCAAAATAGTATGTTGGACTTTTTGCATGGAATGGAGGGAATACAATACATTCTTCTTAAATATACTCTCTATGTTTATATATATATATATATATATATATATATATATATATATATATATATATATATATATATATATATATATATATAATTAGAATTAGTCATAATTACAAAATGTTTACGCATAATTAATATGTTAATATTAGATATAGAGAGTAAAGTTGATTTTTTTAAAAAAAGTGTAGGCATAATTTTTGAAAATAAACTTTTAAAGCGAAACATCTGAAAGAAAATAGAATAGTGAACTATTTGCCTAATTCGGAGAAGAGAGGAAGTATATAATATTTGAATTTACATAAAATTCTTCTTTAAATATAAATTGCATCAAAAAAATCTTAAATATAGATAATATTCTTCTTTAAATATACATCAACATAATTCCTAAACGTTTTTCATAATAGAAGGTAGATCAAGCTTCACTCTGATGAACCCGGGAGATGGGGGAGGGGAAAATTAACTAATGGTGTCCGAATATGAAAAGGCAGGCTAAGTGAGTGGCAGTTTGTTGGGGAAATCCCTATTACAATATTATAGAAAGAATTAGACAAAAATAATTGAGAACAAAATCGTTGTTGCTGAAGGAAGTCGAGTGGTAGTATATGAAGTTGTAACTGAGGCCTGTGTATGACACAGTTTCCTTGAAACGTAATTTGTCTCACTCCCTGTAAATGCGTGGAGTTATAGAACGGAACGATCGTCTTCCAGGATACAACGGAAGTACCAGATTGCTTTTGTACTTGAAAGTTCGACGAGCTGATCGAGTGCCCAAAACCTATCACCGGCGAGGACAAGAAGAGGATGAGCAAAATGAGATACAATGATTAAGAAAAACAATTTCAACCAGAGTGGGCAAATGGTAGTCACATGGTTTTATATATTTAGGTTGACAATCTGTAACTGTCACATCTCAGTTTAGCTATACGAAAGATTTTCCAATCTCATAATGATTAAGAAAAGCAATTTCAACCAGAGTGGGCAAAAGGTAAAAGGTCTCTCACCTGTTCAGGCGAGATACCAATAATTTCCAGAACCTTCTCTTGCACCTCACACCTGTAAATTCCCAAGCTTCTTCCACCAATCTGACAGTAGAAGTGGAAACAAGTACATATGTTTGGGTATAAAGAATACATACCAACACTAAAGTCAGACTAAACAATATACCTCAACTCCATTGTAGACCATATCATAAGCCAAGGCACGAGCAGAAGTGATGCGTGACGACTGGCAAAATAAGCAAGTTGTCTACGCAATTCAAAATAACCATAAGCTGCCTCGAAAACCCCTTTAAATAGTCCCTCTTGAAGCCGCAAAAACATGCCCAAATAATCTGTAATCTGGCCAAAGACAAACAAAAGGATGATAACAAAGAATAAAGATCATGACTTGGCAAAGGGATATGATGGTCTATTTTATTTCATAACAACTCCATTGTAGACCATGTCATAAGCCAAGGCACGAGCAAAAGAAAGATCATTTGTATCTTCAGGGTTAGGGGCTATAAAAGGGTGATGCAATGCCTGCCAAAGAAAGTTAATCTTGTAAATCCAGGATGAAAAGATACAGAATATAGAGGTAATTGCAATAACAACAAATGACATCAACAAAACCTAAATATTATAATAAAGTCAAAAACCAACTCAAAAATACAGATGCCAGCATGACTTGGCAAAGTGATATGATGGTCTATTTTCTTTTTCTTTGGAATGTCTTACATAATATTGGAACAAAGAGACAGAGAGCTGGTATTACATTGTACGGCATCGAGAGCCAATATCCATAGAAATGACAACATTATTTCCATTCAAAAATATGTAACCATATTTGATCATAATCAGTCAAAACAATAGACAAAACTTACCATATGGGATCGACATGTGAGCTATTTTGTAGTGGGTTGGTTGTGGAAAAAGGGAGGTTTCCCATGTATTGTTGTGGGGAATTGGTGTTTTGAGGAGGGTAGGTTGTGCTTAGGATGTTGGTGTTTGGAAGACGGCTAGCATACTGATATGGAGGGTAAGTGTTTGGGAAAGGGAGGCCAGTGTTTAGGTACTGAGGTGGCGAGTTGACATTCTGAGTTTGAGGGTTAAACAGGTTGGTATCTGGAAAAGGGTTGGTGTATGGGGAAACAATTGAGGTTGATGCTTCATGAGTTCATGGGGTCCCACAGAGGAAGGAGTATTTTCTAGGTTTGGCTTCAAGCCTTGTATGAGGGTTGCCATCTGACCCATTAGGCGATCAGTATGTGCATTCAAATTTTGTTCCATCCATTGCTGCATGGCAGGCGTAGGAGCATAACCGGGAGCCCCTGTGTCTCCATTTATGGGACTCTGTTCATTTTCGGTAGCCATTCTAACCGAATTTGTTTGTGTTGAACTGACCTTTGTATATTCAAACCCAAATCTGAACTGTTTGAACTATCTTTTGTATTCAAACCCAAATATGTATTGTCTAAACTGTCTTCAGTATTCACAACCAAATATGTATTGTTTGAACTGACTTCTGTATTTGAGCCTAACTCCCTTATCAAACGACTAGAGATGTCTCTTCCCTTTAAGGTGCGGGCCAGGTTTCTAGGAAAAAAAGGTCGAAGAAGGTATGACTCAAAAGCTTGAGGTTGAAAGGCACATTGTGCATTTTTAGTAAAATGGACATTTTTTATTTGTCTTAGAGTTGGTCGGATAAGCATAACTTTATTTTGACTCTCTTTATTAGCTCTTGAAACAGTGGATTCTTTCTCCAGAGTATACTCTTTTCGGGATCCACCATCTGAATCGTTCTAACGAGATACCGTCAAATTTATTGTTCAACAATGTATTTATATCAAGAAGATATCTTCTTACCACTGAGATTGGTCATTAACTTTGAGGTATAAAAACCGACCGATCAATGAAGTGTCCTAAAAGATATACATACAATCTAGCGTGGGGGTAGGCTGGCTTTGGTGTAGGGTAGCAGGGGGTAGGCTGGCTTTGGTGTAGGATAGCAGTTCAGAATATTCCTACATGAGTGCACGTGTGTGAGTCAGCTAGGAAAGTTGGAAACTTTTTACAAAAATATAAAGCTGTAAAAATGTCTGTCTTTCTGTTTATGTGGATTTTCTCGGCTGATTAGTTTAAATCCCACGAGGGACGGAGCGATCGCGCGAGACGTCCATTCCAACAATAAATAGAAAGAAAATCGGGGAAACTATCGATCCTGTTATTACATGTTTGTCCTAATCCCCAAGATAAAATTGACAAAATAAAATAATATTTACATGTGGGGCTTTTCGCAAGCAGAAATGTAAATTACAAATGTTGATTGCAAACGTAAACAATAATATCAACAGAACATATACATTTGTATTGTATTGATAAAGTAAATTAATATTTCCAACACACACACACACACACACACACACATATATATATATATATATGTACAAAAATAAAAATCTAGATTATATGTAAAAGCATGTTAAGTGTGTAAAAGTAATTTATCAAACCCCAAAAAAGTTGAGTCTAGCCCTCATTTACTTTTTTAATTTAAAAAAAAACAATGTCCCTCTAGACACCCCAATTTCGTACCCCTGAAATGTAACATGACATGAAATATCAAGACATGTTAAAAAGCTAACGAATGTCAAGTTACAGGGTCGAAAATGCAAAAAGCAAAAGCATGATGCGTAAGCAGTGAAATGCAGGGGGCCTAAGTGCCAAAAA
The DNA here is from genome assembly GCA_013146195.2 of Codonopsis lanceolata. Classification (NCBI taxonomy): domain Eukaryota; kingdom Viridiplantae; phylum Streptophyta; class Magnoliopsida; order Asterales; family Campanulaceae; genus Codonopsis; species Codonopsis lanceolata. Next base: position 81,001,425 of record CM028383.1, read on the forward strand.
GATTAGGAAAAGGAGGTCTGGGCGCCGCCCCAGGTTCCACTATGGGTGGCGCACAATAGTGCATTATCTCCTGTTGTAGTTTGCCTTTGGTGCAATCTCTCAAGCGCGCGGTACAAGCCGATGAAGCTCAAAAAGAGAAAACTTAACAGCGAAGGAAGGCCTCTCCCAGCCTATAAATAGAGGTCCCCGGCTTGTGAAAAATCACAGTTCACGCAGTGAAAAAACACACTCAACGCAGTGAGTTCTCCCGAGAGCGCTGAGAGAATTTCTTCCTCTCGCCCCGAAGCTCCGCCAAATCTCCCCCAAACACTAAATCCAGTTGGCCAAAGTGAAACCTAGTTGTCCTGCTAGGATTCCGCCCTATTGCACTAGTCCAAAAATCCCAAAAAGAGCAGTTGCCCTGCTCGAATCCAGACGCCAAATCAAAAAAAACAAGCAGTTGCTCTGCCCGATTTCCGCCGTCAGCAAGCAAACAACAACAAAAAAACAAGCAGTTGCTCCGCCCGGATCCCGAGGCCAAAAAGTAACTTTCGGAAGCAGTCACTCTACCCGCATCCCCGCAACAGCAAAGCGGCAAAAAAAAGACTCCCTCTTCCTGAAGAACAGAGTAAGCGCACCCTAGGATCTACTAAAAGATAGTTGGTATGGGATAAAACCCCCACGCTTCAAGAGGTAGGCTATTTAAAGTTTTTATTTATTAAAAAGTGTTATTTAGATCGGTCCGATGTAATAAAAATAAGTAGTTGTGCTGCCCGAATTTCTATAGGAAAATAACACTAAAAAGAGTCATTATTATGACCAAAATTTTATAAATGTATTTGTAACTCCAAGAAGGAGGTTGTTGCAAGTTTGTAATAATATATGTACAGACATATCTATATATTTAAATGCTTTATTTCATCTGTTTAAATAAATATAAAAATATATATTTTAGTCAAAAACTATTTTGGGACCGAAAGGGCGAGTTAGGTGTCTAACACATTCCCACCTCGTAACTTAGCCTCCAAACCATTTACAAATCTGGTTACATTTGGTTTTTCTTTGTTTTTCCTTAAAATAAAGATGGCGACTCTATTGATCACATTTTGAGTCCACAATTGAGGCTGGGCGTATTCCACACGCCTTAAAGGTTTTGAAACCACCCGCTTTGCACGCAGGGGGGGATCGATCGAAAAACAGGGCACTTACAGTGGCGACTCTGCTGGGGATGTTGTTTTTATTTTAAAGAAAATAAAAACAGAGGGCTAGACTCATTTTTCAAAAAAAAAGTTTTCTTTTGTTTTTGGCTAAATATGCTTATTATATATATATATATATATATATATATATATATGTGTGTGTGTGTGTGTGTGTGTGTGTGTGTGTGTATTTGTGCAACTAATCGTGAAAACTTGCAGCAGCTTCGTTTCAGGTACCGTTGCGAATATTAAAAAAAACAATAAAAAAATAGAATTTCGGACAGTATAACAAAAAAAGCAGGGGCTGATCATTGCTTTATTTTATTTTTATTCTGCTTCATTTATTAATTTCGCGCAAAATATATAAATATTCTTTTATTCTGTCATTTTATTTTGGGGATTAGGACCAATTTGGGGATCATTGCTTTATTAATCTGAATGGTCGTTTTGCTTGCTCGTGCCATCCCTTCGAGGACTCAAACTAAATAAGCCGAGAAAATCCACAAAGAACAGAAAGACAGACCATTTACTGCTTTATATCTGGAAAAAAAAAAAAGAAGACTTTACTGCTTTTTAGATACCTCACACACGTGCACGCACGTAGAAATATTCTGAACTGCTACCCTACACCATGGCCAGCCAACCCCCTGCATCAGCCAATGTTAAATGCATATAGATTCTCAGGACACTTCATGGACCGATCGGTTTTTATATCTCTGAATTATTGACCAATCCCTGTTGCAAAAAAAAAAGAAGCAAATATATATATATATATACATACATACATACATACACATTAAAAAATTGCACATGAGCTGACCAATTTTTTTTTTGATATTCGACCTAGACCATTTCGAATGGTGGATCCCGGAAAGAGTATAGGTCTTTCGCCTGAGATTAGTCAAATCTTGGGGAGTCGAAAGACAGGTGGAATACCAGGGTCCTATACTCTAGAGAAAGAATCCACTATTCCAAGAATAGTCCCGAGACTGTCAAAACAAAGCGGGTGCTAGTCCGATCAATTTTGGAGAAAAATGAATAATAATAAAAATTAATTAATAATAAAGGCACACTGTACTCAAAACCCAAAAAGCCTTCGGCCAATCCCTTTTGATACCTTCAACTCCTTTTCCTCAGACACGTGGCCCAAGTTTGGAAGGGAAGAGATAGTATCGGTTGGCAGGGCCGTTCCTGAACTTTTGGGGGCCAAGGGCAAAAATAATAAAATGGACCCCTATAGATATAAAAAATAAAATTTTGAAATAAATAAATTTTCAATTTTTCATCGTTCAAAGTATTCAATTGCTATAACATCTACGAGCATACTAATATATAAGTGTATGAAATAATTATTTAAAATTACTTCGTTTGCATATTTCGGTACACTAGTTATTTTCTATCTTGATTTGGTAATTTTTTTATATATTAAATTATACAAAATGTCTATAAAGCATGTCTATAAAATATTTCAGATTTATTCACTCTTCTAATATCTTTCTCAACTATATCATCAAATTATATCACATTCTCTCATTTTTTGGCTCATTCGTTACATGTTCATTTGTTTTTTTTGTTGTTGATTATTCGATTATTGTAATCCATTAATCTATATTCTAAGATAATTAGGCTTTTTGTTGATTAGGCATGTCATTTTATTATTAATAAGCTACTAAAAATATCATTTTTTTTAAAAAAAGTTTGACTTTCAAACGGAAACTCTTTATCCAAAACGGAGGGAGGGAGTATATAATACTTGATAATTCACAACTCAAAAATAAAATAAATTTTACATAACTTTCAAAGAGTTCAAAAGTAAATAAAATTAACATGACTATCAAAAAGTTGAACCCACGACCTCTCAACCAAATCAAAACACCTCATCCAATGGGCCACTAAATCATATACACAATTCAAATTATAGTATAATATTTATATCTATATATAGTTGTATTATAAGTTTGGGCCCCTCAAAATTGGGGGCCCGGTCACCCTCCCATACTACCCTCAGGGCCGGCCCTGCCGGTCAGTTGATACGAGATACAGGCACAGGGGTCAGATCGGAAAGTGTCAAGGTCAAATCAGAAAATATCAGAATCAGTTCAGAGAGTACAGATCTAGGAAGAATGGCCGCCGAAATAAACAGTCTATCACGGGTACTGATGCAGAGGCTCCCGGGTTCGCTCCTACTCCGGCTATGCAACAGTGGCTAGATAAAAATTTGGATGCATAGACTGATCGCATATTAAAACAGATAGCAAACCTCATGCAAGGTCCAATGCCCAGTGGTAAGGGAACCACTTTCCCTGCAACCCCTCAAGAAGCATCTATTTTCTTAATCCTCTAAGCCCAAACCCTCAGCCAAACACTAACCTTCCACCAAATGCCAGCGCCCTAATCACCAATTTCTCACCAAATACTTATTACCAAAATTTCAACCCTTTCTTGCCAAACCCACCATATTCTTTCCCAAACACCCATATACCCCAAAATCCAAGTGGCCTCTCATTTCCCATCACTAACCCACTCCAAAGTAGCTCATATATGAACCCTAGAAGCTATACCCAGCCAGGACAAGTAACGACTTATTTACCTTTCAATAATCCTAGTCATCAGGTAGAAACCGCCAATAACCTATCTCCTCAAAATTCCTACCAAATACCCCCAGCAAGGGATAAAACCTGTTGCCCCCAATGCCTCCAATATATACCAAAACCCAGCACCACCTCCCACAGAAATAGAGGCAGATATGGAAAAACTAAAAAGTATGATGCTCAAAGTCATAAACAAAGGATAATTTTCTACATGGGCACTAACGCTGCAACCTTCAGTCATACTACCCTCAAATGAGGTATCTTCCCTATGGTAATTTCAATGCCATCATGGAAATAGGAATCCGCATTGATGAAGAAAAACATACAGGGTCCCTAGAAATTGATACACCTCTAAGTTCATTCTGCTACTCTGAATCGGAGGAAGAATCTACGGAGGAAGAATCTACGGAAGAAGTCAACGTTGTTGAAAGAATCCCGACTGAAAAATACAGTAATGTGCCATGGTCATATGAGACAGATAAGTCTGCCAATTTCTGTTGAGGGAAGCAGTGGTACTAACAGAAGCTACATAAGACCTTACAAAAGAAACAAAAGGCATTACTATGAATTGCATGCTCCAATGTCACTAATACTACAAGGGTTAATAGCACAAGAAGTCCTTAAGCCCCTTGAAAACTACAAACCTCCAAACCCATTACCCGCCAAATGGAGCCATAACAAGTACTGTGAATACCACCAATCCAGTGGTCATATCACCGACAAATGCTTCTCACTCAGGAATAATATCCAAGACCTTATCGATAATAAAATCATTGAGAAGCCACACCCATGATTGATTCTGATAAAAACTAATCAAGCATTGCCCAAGGAACAACATTGAGAAAGAATTTGGATAGGGCAGAACGTTAGTACAAGAAGTTATTGGCCACTCAGGGAAAGACAAAGGAAGACTTTTAGACTCATAGAACCCTAGAATACCCTTTTACATACACCCCCAAAACCCCTTTTTCCTTTGAACCTCCTTTTGCCAAATAAAATCTTCAGGAGGCAACTTTTTTCAACTTAGCGTCGATTTTCGTAGATTTTCCATATATATCTATCTTTTTCACGTCACATATTTCCGAGTATCCTTGGAGAGGTTTCTTCTAAGGATGGTAAATTGACTGACTTAAAAACACCTAAATCTACACGAGTTAATAATGATTCATCCAGAAGATATGGACCCGCTAACTATTAAGAACACATGAAATCCAAAGCAGGCAAGTCGTCTTGGCTGGAATCACCTTCGACCCATTGCGATCAAGCTACTAGTAGCATATTGGAGCTTCCTACCATAAACACCAAAACCCCTCCAAAAACCTGAAACCCTTTTTAGTCCACCATAGTCCAAAATCCCTATCGAAATTAAGACCTTCCAAAATCCCTAGCCAAACAACTATCCCCATGATCCAACTTCCCAAAACTGAGGATGTATCGCCTTTATATATCCACCAAGAGTGACAACCTTTTTATCCCAAGAGAGAGAAGACATATATCTCTTCAAGCACTCTCTCAAATTGCTCCAAGAGGACAAAAAAAAAGTAGAAGAAAGAAAAAAAAAAAGAGCAAGGTTGAAAATTCAAAAAAAAAAAAAGGAGCCTATGCATGGAAAAAAGAGAAGCCTCTCTGAGCGATTTCCTCAAAATCTTTCTCTTGCAACAAAAAAAAAGAGACCAATCACTCTTGGACAACCCCATAACCCACAACCAAAGCCAAAAGCCGATCTCCCAATACCTACAACCAGGTCCAGAAAACAACTTCTCATCCAAACCCATAAGCCTAAAAGGCCAGCCAATGATCGTTTTACGATCGCCTTTCCAAAAATAACCAAACCCACAGCCCAAAATATCTTTGAACTAGAGGTCAATCAAATCCTCAACCCTAAAGCTAACCTAACCCCAAAGACTTAAAACACTATACCCCAACCTAGTTGCCGCCTATAGCTTTGTTTCAATCGGTTATAACATGATCTGGATCCACGACAGAACTCCTTGCTTAAAAAAAACGCATAAAATTATCAAAAGATAAATGATAAGTAGGGTCCATAAAACTTGTGATACTCGGTGATAAACTTTGGATTGTGACTCTCTTTTTGTCCATTAGAGTTATCCTCTTTCTCTGAGCATACTCATTTATGTCTCTCTCAAAAGTCTCTCCAAATCGAGTCTTTCTGAGGGCTGTCCCTAGTTAATCTCTTCATAAACTTGCTCATCTCATCTTACAAAATATGGTTGATCAAATTCATTATGGGGCTTCTTCTGCCAAACTAATTGAATATATAAAGGCTCATCATCCTCAGAAATAACTATCCTTTCCAACTCGCTTGAAAAAAAACGAAGAAGTTACAAAGACGTGATCCCTCAAGAATAAGCGGCTAATCTTCGCATGCATTGAAAGACTGGCTCCCTATAAGGTAAAAGCTTGTTAGGTTAAAAACCCGAAAGGGTGGTCTAGGCAAAAGTTAGAGCAACAAAAAAAAAGAAAAAAAAAAGAAGAAGAATAAAAAAGTGGTCCCTGCAAGGAATCGATTAGTAGGATTCACTGATCTTGTGATTGAATTCCTTTCTTGATTGATGCACTAGTCAAAAGACTGAAAATCAACCTTAAATTGCACCCACCTTCATCTCAAACATCACCATCAACTCCTATACTCATAACCATTCAAAGCCAACCAGAAGCCACATCTCAAGCTCTTATATTACATTTTCCATCGCCTTACCTTATCTTGGCTTAACATGTTTAAGAAACGGATAACACACATGCACATTCAAAAGTCCATTTTTTAAGAAAAAGAAAGTTTAATTCGCATGCTTGCATCTTTTGTTTGCATCCTTTTACTGCATTTTATCAGGTCTTCTGCCGCATCGGCCCTTGGAAAAGTATAAATATTCTGCCAGCATCTCGCTAAGGACCACCTCCCAAAGATCCTCAGCAGCATCATCAAAAGCTACACAAGCCGATCATCAACCGCATTCCTCCACAATGCTTCATAATCATCGTTTTTCCTATTATGGGTTAAGCGTATTTTGAAAAAGCAGCATCGTTTTTCCTTTGCTGGGAAAGCCATTTTAAAAATATTTCTTTCCCTATTCTGGGGGAAACTCATTAAAAAAAATCTCATCGCTTTTCCTATTCTAGGTTAAGCGCATTTTGAAAAAGCAGCATCGCTTTTCCTTTGCTGGGAAAGCCCGTTTGAAAAATATTTCTTTCCCTATTTGGGGGAAACTCATTAAAAAAATCGTATCGCTTTTCCTATTCTAGGTTAAGCGCATTTTGAAAAAGCAGCATCGTTTTTCCTTTGCTGGCAAAAGCTCGTTTTAAAAAGTTGCATCGTTTTCCCTATTCTGGGGAAGAACATTTTAAAAGTTGCATCACTTTCCCTATTCTGGGGGAAACACATTTTAAAAAAGTGGCATCGTTTTTCCTATGATGGGGGAAACACGTTTTAAAAGTGGTATCATTTTCCCTATGCTGGGGAAAACGCATTTTAAAGGTTGCATCGTTTTCCCTATTCTGGGGGAAACGCGTTTTAAGAGTGGCATCGTTTTCCCTATTCTAAGGGAGACGCATTTTAAAAGGTTGCATCGTTTTCCCTATTATGGGGGAAACGTGTTTTAAGAGTGGCATCGTTTTCCCTATTCTGGGGAGACGCGTTTTAAAAGTTTGCATCGTTTTCCCTATTCTGGGGGAAATGCGTTTTAAGAGTGGCATCGTTTTCCCTATGCTATGGAAAACACGTTTTAAAAGGTTGCATCATTTTTCCTATTCTGGGGAAAGCGCGTTTTAAAAGTTGCATCGTTTTTCCTATTTTGGGGGAAACACGTTTTAAAGGTTGCATCATTTTCCTATGCTGGGAAAACACATTTTAAAAGGTGGCATCGTTTTCCCTATGTTGGAAAAAACACGTTTTAAAATATTGCATCATTTTTCCTATGCTGGGGAAAGCGTGTTTTTAAAAAATGACATCATTTTCCCTATGCTGGGGGAAACGCGTTTAAAAAGTGGCATCGTTTTCCCTATTCTGGGGAAAACGAGTTTTAAAAGTTGTATCGTTTTCCCTATGTTGGGGAAAGCGTGTTTTAAAAGGTGACATCGTTTTCCTTATGCTGGGGAAAACGCGTTTTAAAGGTTGCATCATTTTCCCTATGCTGGGGAAAACACGTTTTAAAAAAGTGGCATCGTTTTCCCTATGCTAGGGAAAACGCGTTTTTAAAAATGGCATCGTTTTCCCTATGCTAGGGAATTCACATTTTAAAAAGTGGCATCGTTTTCCCTATGCTGAGGAAAACGCGTTTTAAAGGTGGCATCGTTTCCCTATGCTGGGGAAAACGCGTTTTAAATGTTGCATCGTTTTCCCTATGCTGGGGAAAACGCGTTTTTAAAAGTGGCATCGTTTTCCCTATGCTGGGGAAAACGTGTTTTAAAGTTGTATCGTTTTTCCTATGTTGGGCGAAGCGCATCCGAGGTCCCACCTATTTTTCCTATGCTGGGCGAAACGCACCATCCATCCCACCCAGTACTTGTTGTTGTTAGTTTGTTGAGGCCGAACTACGATTGGCCTGATTCTTGAGAAAGGGATACGTAGGCAACGTATTTCGGTAGGTGCGACCATCAGAGCATTTTATTGCATATATGCTTAAAAACTATGATAACCTGCTATAACCAACTAAATATGTTTAGGGTATGTGAGATTTGAACTGCATCCTAAACTGCCCCATCTATAAACTGTCGCATATTGCATTCCTCCCATTATAATTTCCATGAAATTTGGGAGTCTATTTCTAATCAACGATGTTCGTTTACTTGGTAAGTTTCGGTTTACCCATAAACTCCATCGTTGAGGGGGCTCGACACCCCAATTTCGTACCCCTGAAATGTAACATGACATGAAATATCAAAACCTGTTAGAAAGCTAACGAATGTTAAGTCACAGGGTCAAAAATGCAAAAAGCAAAAGCAGGATGCGTAAACAGTGAAATGCAGGGGCCTAAGTGCCAAAAAGAGGAGGAAAAGGAAGGCTAGGCGCCGCCCATAGCCACTCCTGGCGCCGCCCCAGGTTCCACTATGGTTGGGGCCCAATAGTGCATTATCTTCTGTAGCAGTTTGCCTTTGGTGCAATCTCTCAAGCGTGCGGTACAAGCCGATGAAGCTCAGAAAGAGAAAACTTAACAGCGAAGGAAGGCCTCTCCCAGCCTATAAATAGAGGTCCCTGGCTTGTGAAAAAACACACTCAACGCAGTGAGTTCTCCCAAGAGCGCTGAGAGAATTTCTTCCTCTAGCCCCGAACCTCCGCCAAATCTCCCACAAACACTAAAACCAGCTGGCCAAAGTGAAACCTAGTTGCCTTGCTAGAATTTCGCCCTATTCCACCGGTCCAAAAATCCCAAAAAACAGGTCTGCCCAGAATCCAGGGCGTCAAATCGGCAAAAAAACAAGCGATTTCCGACAAGTAAACAACATCAAAAAAGCAAGCAGTTGCTCCGCCTAAATCCCGAGAGGCAACTTTCGGAGCGATCACTGCTGCTCGAATCCCCCGAACAAAGCTTCAAAAAAAGACTCCCTCTCCCTAAAGGACAGAGCTAACGCACCCTAGGATCTACATCTACTAGAAGCTAGTTGGTACGGGATAAAACCCCCATGCTTCAAAAGATAGGTTATTTAAAGTTTTTATTTATTAAAAAGTGCTATTTAGATCAACCCGATGTAATAAAAATAAGCAGTTGTGCTGCCCGAATTTCTATAGGAAAATAGCACTAAAAAGAAGTCATTATTATGACCAAAATTTAATAAAATCTATTTATAACTCCAGGAAGGTGGCTGTTGCAAGTTTGTAATTATATATATATATATATATATATATATATATATATATATGCTTTATTTCATCTGTTTAAATAAATATAAAAAATATATTTTTGCCAAAAACTATTTTGAGACCGAAAGAGCGAGTTGGGTGCCTAACACCTTCCCACCTCGTAACTTAGCATTCTAACCTTTTACAAATCTGGTTGCATTTGGTTTTTCTTTGTTTTTCCTTAAAATAAAGATGGCGACTCTGTTGATCACATTTTGAGTCCACAATTGAAGCTGGACATATTCCACGCACCTTTTTTTTTAAAGGTCGCACCATTTTATTAGAAAATAGAAAATTACAAACTTGAGGGGACAACCGGCCTTGCCCTTATAAATGGGAGGACAGAGGAGCCTTACCTCGAAACCGGAAATACATGAGCAAAAAAGATAAAGACAACAAAACAAGCAAGCCAACCATCAAACAAAAGATAAGCTAAGCCGGCAGGAAGGCCAATGACATCCATCCGAATTGCCACGAATAGAGCTCGAATGAATCCATTATCGAACCCATAGTTAGAAACTCCCGCTCATAACAATGTTAAAAATAAAATGATGAAGCCTTTGCAAATCAAGCTAAAATGTGTCTCAAGAAACATTTGAACGCATGGAATACGTCCGATCTCGTTGTAGACCCTAAAAATATATATATATACAAACTCGCCGCCTCTATTTTAAGGTTTAAACAGAGAAAAACCAATTATTCCAAAAAAATTGTAGGTTCGGAGGCTAGGTTACGAGTTGGGAAGGGGTTAAGTACCAACTCGCCCTTTCGGTCTCATTTTAGGGTTTGAATTAACATGCTTTGTGTATAGTCCAGAGAGTATATATATATACGTACGAGAGAGCCTGAGGCCTCTATTTATAGGGGAAAGACGGTCGATTAAATGACAACGTCTTGACATTTCAGTGCATGGCGAGCCAGGTGGAGGCCTGGGACGAAGACAATGCAAAAAGGCACGAGGCGGTTGAGGAAACGGCAGCGTTCGGCATGCCTAGATAGGAGGAGGAGCATGGAGCGACTCTTTGGTGTGGGGAGCGGCTCCAAGGCCTTTGGAGCGGCTCCATGTGTTGTTTTCACGGCCAAATTGGTTTTCTTCCAGGCCCTTGTTTTTTGTTTTGTTTTGTTTTGTTTTGACTTGTTTGTATATTTAACACTCGTTAAGTCCAGTTACCTGAAACTCTAACGAAAAGTAACGTTTGTTTGTCCAATTGTTTTATAAAGTATATGTTGTGATTGTTGTAGGACATTATATCATAGTTGTACAAAATCAGGGTATCTGTAATAACCATCACGTAAAAAAACCTACAAATAAATTGAGATATTGTCAATAAAAAATTTAAACCAAATAACATGTGAACCAATGGTAAATAAGTGAAGTAAAACAATTGAAATCAAACTTGAATAAAGTGATCACCGTTTACTCTTCCAATACAAATAATATGTGGATCATTTGGGGGTGCGGTCCTCAATGGTAAATACGTATAACAATGCTTTTTTATCTAATACCATAAAAACAATGTTGTAATACGATGCCACCAAATGACTCATATCATTTGCATCAAACCAATATGCCTTGGGAGCACTAATGTCGTTGTATTTGAGACTCGCGTGCACTTTAGTAACATGATTATGTCCAATTAAGACACGTGAGCACGAAAACCGCAATGATCGTCACCAATGATATTCAATGTGCCCAATATGAAAGGCTGATATTCCTTCGGGAATTGTTGAATGTAAGTACCGCTAGCTTTCCTAGCTCTGGTACGCGGTCGCACAACGTATTGAAAGTTAAAATATATTAAATTCATAATACAAATTAAATTCATAATATACTGATAGCAAATCTATGATATTCAGATTAACTTCAAAGTAAAAAAGATTAATACCAACATCTTTTCCTTAGGTTATGGAACTGTAGTGAACGTGGGAGGTTGTTGCAATGGACCAACATCGTATAGCAATCCTTAATCACATGGGGAACAATTATCTATCATCGACTCCACATGCTCAAACAAACTCAGATCACGCTTGATTGATTTTTAATTTTTGACCTTCGCAGACATTGGACGACCACGAGTGCAAGCCTCATCTTGTGGTACAATTAAGGAGTTTGTTTTCGTGTCTTTCACCTCCATCGTTCTTTTAATGATTAACAACTTTTCTGACTTTGGAACGTTCTCATAATATTCACGAATCTTATCATACGTGCTATTGAATCGATTGTCCATATCCAACTTCACTTAAACTTCAACATGCTCAGGAGTAGGTAACATATCTAATTTCCTCCAAAATGAATCAACCTAATCAAGGATAATTGGTATGCCATTTCTCTTATACTCAACAATCTCATGACGACAAGGCATCCCGCATGTCTTTCGAAGTACACAACCACACAACAATGTGTCTATATAATCATCTTCATGTATATTGGTCATCTCATTGTATATCATACTCAATACATGAATAGACACCAAACCTCGAAGGTGTTGAAATAGAACCGATCTGTATTTCGGAAGAACCACTGTAAGGCTCTTCGTGAATGACACCTTGATTGCAATGTGAGATATCTCAATGAGGGTGTGCAAATGTCTCCAACATGTCTCAAAGTCACCTTGACTTGATTTCAACTGTCTTTTTCAAAGCTGCATGTTGACTCTCCACCCTAAAATAAGATATAATTAATATAAGTATTTCATGACAAAATTTATAGAAAACAATGAAATGTTGACCACATTTAAATACCTGCTTGTTGTGTTGTTGTCGAAGTGTATTACATTATTCGTCCAAACCTACACAAATCTTTCCTTGTACGACTATATCCATTGCTTCATGATGTACTCAACAACAGCGGGATGATCACTAAAATCCAACAGAAATCTCTTCAAGTATTCTTCATATGTTGTCTCATTTTTTGTATCCACCAAAAAATTCCAACACATGCTAAATTGATCCCATTGCACTTTCGTACGAAAGTATTTCTTACAATTTGACACAATGTTTTTGTTAATATGCCACCGATAAAGGAAATGTTGTGTGGTAGGAAAAGTTACCTCGATTGCATTCATTAATGCAAGATCTCTGTCAGTTACTATCACAGTTGGCAAGAATGATTGATTCGTCAAAGTTTTCAACATACCAAGCCCCCAAATGTAGTTATCTTGCATCTCCGACCCCATATAAGCAGCTCCAATCAAAAGTGTCATATGTGTCGATGTGACACCAACAATTTTCAACAAGGGTAACTTATATCTGTTTGTCTTATAAATACAATCAATGAAGAGAACCTTTGGAAGAGAACACAATAGCTTAACGCTCATTGGATGATCAAGGAACAAATCTTGAATAGTGTTAGTTTTCTCACATTTCCTATGATAGTAGTAATATCCATGTTTCATCAATTTTGTCACTAGCTACTGCATTTACGATCGACCATCACGCTCGATAATTTTATACTTCATACAAGCGTTGTAAATAGTCTGTATTGAAGATTTATTACTTTTAAACTTCTTATGTAAACCTTGCAAAATGTCCTTGGGCCGAGAATTGACATGTGACATGTCAAGAACATAAGCCTTCTCCTGGTCTGATAATCGACCAACAAATGAGTGGCCATGCATGTGAGGGGCCTCATCATGGTTATGCAACCCACATTTAACCTGAAGTTCCCATACTTCCTCACATAATTGTATGCCCTTTAAATGAAATGGACAACAACATTTATTCCATCCACGTTCTCTCTTGCAATCCTTTGTTACTTTACTCGAATCATCACCCTTTTTTTTTTGACAAGGTTGCCCACCAAGTTTACAACCCAAAGTCAACCGAGGTCCTCTATTTGTCGTACAATTATCAGACCTAGTAATTACTATCACAAGCCCATTCTCCCTTCCGGTTGCATGCACCCAATCAAACAAATTTTCCCAAGATGAAAAATAGGAGTGATTTTATGAACACATTACTGTAATCTATAACAATCTCTTGTTCAAGAGGAATAATTGCATCATTTACAGTACCACCGATACTGTACTCAGTAGGAAACGTGCTTGCTTCCTGAAAAATAAGGAAAAAAAACATGTTCAAAATTCATGATTATGCACTGTTCGACTAGTGTGTGGATGTGGGTTCGTTCGACCAGGCTGAGATGAACAAATGTAAGTGTGTTCGGCCAGACTAAGATGAATAGATATGAGTGTGTTCGACCAGGCTGAGAGGAACATAAATGTTGATGTTCGACTAAAGTGTGGTGAACACCCTCTAAGTTGTTTGGCCAGTGCTGGACGAACAACCTTAAAGGTGTTCAACACATCAAGCCGAACAATCATAATACCTAGCTCGATTTTTTTTTTTTTACAAAAAACCAAATTTTAATCAAATAAAGTGAAAGGAATACTTACATTATCCGACCCCATGACTTCTTTAAACTCCTTGTAGTGTTTTTTTTTTTTTTTGATTATGTTTAGAGTTGATTTTTAGAAAGTTTTGAATTTTTTTTGAAAGAAGAATGAAGGCCCCGCAATGCTCCTCCAGTTGCATGTATATGTTTTTGAGGTATAAATATAAATATAACAAATGGAGGTGTAGGAAGTATTATTTGTCTTTTAATATAAGAGTATTATAGTTATTTGAATGAGAAATAAATATTAATTTATGAGATATAATGTCTAAAAGTGTTTATTAGGTCATGAATGATATTTCTTTAATTTATTTAATATGGGTATTATAGAAATATGACTTTGAGGTTTGGTTATCCCTGAAGTGAGAAAACGTCGACCGGCATAGCAAGGAGAGTGTGCTTATGGTTTTTAGAAGGGGTTTATCGTACATATTGCAGACCTTACCAGAAACAAATTCTTCGACTAAAACTCCGATAAACCCTAATCAAATCTCAAATTACTGTCAGAATTTGCGAATTAGAGTCGAAGAATCGCCATGTCTGTTCCTCAGCCTCCCCTGGAAATCGAAGCTCGAGAGTAAGTTGTTTTATGCTCATTCTCAATGTATTCTACTTTCTGTTTGGTTTAGGTGAAAATTAAAGAGAAAATAACAGAGAAAAGTTAAGGCGTTTCGATTTTCACACATTGAGCTGCTCCATGGTTTAGTTCATCAGTCCATTAGATTAATTGCTGTAATTTTTTGAATTTCTGCTTCATTTAATTTTATTTTTCTCGACAACCGCGCTGAGGCTGGAAGTAGAACTGATATGAAGTTATGATAATGTCTTTATATATTTGGTAGCAGAATTTTTTCCAGAGTCAAGTTGGAGTCCTCAATGTTGTGGTAGTTAAATATACTATTTCTGCATTGCAGTTACAATTTTTTTTTGGCATTGGTATGTTCTTGGTTTTAGCTATGAAGATGGGGAAAATTTAATCGATATCTTCGTTAATATCACAAGTGCTTGGTTATTGATTGAACTTGCAAAATGAAATCGATGCTGGGTAGTAGCGATTTCACTTTGACTTTATGGATGATTCAAAAACTATTCCTTCTGTCCTAAAGATAAGAGTCCAAAGTTGAATGTTAGACTTTTTACTAGTGTATTTGTATTTTCAAATATTCCATTAAATTGCACTAAAGTTAACATTTTTTTCCGAATGAAATATAAGAGCAACATCCTCTTTTTCGAAAAGAAGATAAAATTTGGGAAATAGTGGATATTTGTAGCTTAAATTTGGATATGGAATTCTGTTTTCATGACAAACTATAATGAATAGTAGGTCTCTTTGTATCAAACAGAGGGAGTAATGTTTGGTTGTAATTTGAAGCACCAAAAATGGGGAGAATTGGTCACTCCTTTTGAGGTTTACTTATGAACGTGTCGAAAGATTATCATATCAACGAATATAAATTTAAGCATGGATAAATATTGGGCAATAATAGTGACGAGTTCTAATAGCAAAACCTGCAACTGGTTTAGAATAGTATAATTTGTTTGCAGGAAATGAAGTTGATTTCTCATGTGTAGTACAATAAGAATTTCTGCATATCCTTCTGAAGTTTCATGTTTGATTCTCTCTGCAAAGACCATAGTTTCGTGGCACTAAGAAGAGAACATTTGGCGTTCAGGCAACTAAGAGAATGTACAATGGTTGCTAGTTCAAGAGCATGTACAATGGTTTCTAATTTCCATTCTATTTACTTGTCAAAAAAAAAAAAAACAATGGTTGCTACTTCAAGAGTAGCTTAACCATTTTTTTGGTAAAAAAATAAAGAAAATTACTCCAAGTTACCATAACCTAGTCAACAAAGAAAACTACCTTCCAATGGTGACACAAACTCCAATAACTTTGCATATGCATTTGAAGTTTCATGTTTGATTCTCTCAGCAAAGCCCCTAATTTAGTAGTACTAAGAACTTATCAAAAAATAAATAAATTTAGTAGTACTAAGAAGAGAGTATTTGTCGTTGAGGCTACTGAGAGCATGTGCAATGGTTGCAACTTCAAGAGTAGCTTAATCGTTGTTTTTGAAAAAAAAAGAAAAGAAAATTACCGTAAGCTACCCATAAGCTACCCAACAAAGAAAACTACCTTCCATTGGTGGCAGTGACACAAACTCTAATAACTTTGCATACCCCACTATGTTTATCTCCATTAATTTAGTATCTTAAATATCTTATTTATGTTAATAAATAAGTTACTTGAATTTTTTTGTAGAAAATTGATCTGATGTCCAAATGAAGTAAACCAACCCTTTATTTATTGAGAAAAATGTGTATATATTTTTTAAAATATTTTTTTTGTTGTGAAAAATGACCACAAACCGGAGAAAAACAATTTTTAGCGACACGTGTAAAGGCGCTATCAGGTTCCCGCTGCTGGCCTTTTTTCCTTTTGAACAATTCTGCCCCTCAAAACGACAACGTTGTGATTGTTTGGCAGTAAAAGCGATGTCGTTTTGATTTCCCTCACCCCTTTTCCCTTGGCTAAGTGACGGTAGCTTAAATTGCTACCCAACCACCTTTTCCTCACCAAGCCACCCATTTAATACCCCAATTATTCTTCATTGTACATGCTCAAATAAAATCTTATGGAGTTCTTCTTACTTCCTTTCATAGCTCTAGCACCCATGTATAGTTATGTTATTTGGTCATTGCAGCCTGTCTCATCGGGGTAATGAGATGTGTACTACTTGAGTTAGGTATCTTAGGAGGGGGGAGGATTGATGAATAAGTCTCTGAATCTTAACTTGGGCATTCCCTTGGGTGTTTGATCTGTTTATCGTCTCTAAACTGGTGAACACCAACTGTTACAAGTTTTATGAATACACCAGACTGATTCTTCAATGAAGAGCTTTTTACAGTTTCAAACTAGAATATACAGCTATAAGCAGAAGATCTAACATTTCCTCAAAGATAAATGAATGAATGAGAGAAGGGTTAGTTTTCCATTATGTCATCTGATTTTTTAAGGGTAAAAACTATGTTAGTTCCAAAGTGTCTAAATCTAGGTCAAGTGGTATCTTATTTTTCCTGAGCGCCTTGAGCCAATAGGTGTTCATAGATATGTTTTTTTTTGATAAGTAAATAATATATAAAAAGCATCAAAAGAGGTGATGCGTCCTTTGTACACTAGAAGTATACCTAACCACAATGATTAACCAATGTCTATGCTATTTACAAAATCTACAATAGCATTGTTGGAACTAGAAGAAGAGTGATCAGCCTCGGAACACCAAAAATGAAGGGTGCGAATCAACAAATTCTTCGATTCTGGGACTGACATTTCCACGTTATCGAATGCCCTATGATTTCTTTCCTTCCAAAGAATCCAACACACTCCCAAAAGAGCTGTCCCCCATGTATGACTTCTCCTATTCTTATACCCCATAGTCCAGCCTCTGACGTGGTCAATTATTGATCTCGGCATGACCCAAGACATCTTGAACATTCCCAGCACAAAATTCTAAAGCTCTATAGCCACTTGGCAGTGCAAGAGGGAGATATAGTATAAGGACCTATGTTGCTACTCGTCATATGCTCCAAGGTTTTTTCTTTTGTTATTATTTCTTCCTGCCATATTCATTAGGCTTGATGTAGATAAAAATACAATTAAAGTGCTTGAGTTCCCTTGCTGATACTGGATGTTCCAATCCACTCAATCATTGAATGGTAAATATCCATGTGTTGATTCGTTCGTATTTGTCTTTAGATTATGTGGTCCTCAGGCTAAAATGGATTCAACTATTTTATTTTGTTTACGTAATGAAGAATCTTTAATCTAATTTTTTTTGTTGCAGTGTGATTAAGATAGTTCTTCAATTTTGCAAAGAAAATTCCTTGCATCAAACTTTCCAAACACTACAAAATGAGTGCCAAGTTTCTCTGAATACAGTTGATAGCCTTGAAACGTTTGTTGCCGATATTAATAGTGGAAGGTGGGATACAATACTTCCTCAAGTGGCACAACTTAAGCTTCCAAGGAAGAAACTTGAGGATTTGTATGAGCAGGTATTTACCATTGTTCGTACTAGGAACATCCTGTTTATTTTATGTGTGATATATCTTGTTTATTTTGATGTCCAATGACATGTTAGCTTTGCAACTATATATCCTACAAAACGAAATGAGATTGGGGATTTAGTGTCTTAGCGAATCACAGGCAGACTCCCACATTCATAAATATTGCATGGATAACAATGAAAAAATCTCTGTTGATTTTTTTTTCTTTAGGCATTATAGAGTTTTCATATCAGGGTAGTGGCATGTGCCGAGACATTCACAAGTTTCAAGTAGAGGACTGCAGAAACATGACGTTCTCTAGGAGATTGTATGAGAGAGACAATGAGGACTAGGAAGCTAAATGCATGAATTAAAAATTCATTTTTACACTGCCTAGTGGCATTGTAACTAATAGAATCCTTCGATATAGAAGAGAATGAAACGAAGCAAAGGACATTAAGACCCCCGTACTACATAAATGTGGGAACACAACATGAAAAGAAAACAAGAACCAGCGAGAAACAAAATTTAATCCCATAATTCCCATTAAAGATACACTAAACACTGGTGATACCTATTCTGATAAAAAACTCCATATCTTTGACAACAACTACAAATCCACTAGTGAATTGGTGTTTAAATCTATAAGCTGACATAAAAATATATCCATTTGTATTCACAATAGTTAGAGCCATGTTCAACTTCCCAATTTTTATGGTATTGGCTCACATTGAGTGCCTTCAACTAAACTATTTATGCTGGACTAGAACAGCAGTGATGATTGTTAATTGTCAGAGGTCTTGGAGTTAGATAGTGGAATTGAGTACTTAGAAGGCTGAAAATTGAAGCTGCTGCATTGTTATCACCATAATGTATTACCAAGCTAGCTAGCTAGCATCATTCTTATCTTTCTGCACACTTGTGTATGTTTTCGCTCCAAGCTAGGTCAGTGTGACAAACATAGTATTTTATCCCTAACTCTTGCCATTCTGTGTGGCACTAAGTCGAGTACTGTTTGCATTAGTTGGCCTTCCCTTGCTTTTTCTAGCCGGCTACCTCAAGTGTTATCCCTCAAGCTGTGCGTCACACACACACCTTACTTTTTTTTTGTTGATCAGAAAGTAAGGATTTATTAAAGATAGGAAAAGGTACACAAGACGGGCGAGAGGGGATTCTCCGGGGTTCTCCTTGTCGGAGACCTCTCGAGCTCAATAAAAATCCAGCATGTTCTCCATTTACTAGAACGGAAAGTTTCACAGTCGATATGCAGAAATAAATCCAATCTCTCCATTTCTGCCCGAACCCCATTCTTGACAACATGTAAAGCAAGCAATAATTCCCAGTGAATCTGGTCATACGCTTTCTCGATGTCCATCTTACACAGCATCCCCGGAACCCACTTTTAATCCTAGCATCCACAGTTTCATTGGCAACAAGGAACACATCTAAAATCTGGCAACCCGCGACAAAAGCGTGCTGCGATTATGATATCAGCTTACTTATAACCTTCTTCAACCAGACCGTAAGCACTTAAGCTATGATCTTGTACACCCCACCAATGAGACTGATCGGCCTTAAATCTTTTGCATCCACGGCCCCCATCTTTTTCAGAATAAGAGTAATGAAAGAGGCATTGAGGCTCTTCTCAAACTTCTATTACTCGAAAAAGAAATGAAACACCTTCATCTTTAATAATCCCCCAGCACTGTTGAAAAAATACCAGCAAAATCCCATCCGGCCCTGGTGCTTTATCACCACTCATACCTCTTCTGTGAAAAGTGTTTCTAGAGCATCTCTCTCCTCTGGATCTAAGCCATCGAGATGGACCCCTTCCAGCATAAGGTGCCAATGTTTATTTTCCTTGAACAATTTCTCATAGAACCCAGTGATACCCTTTTTAATATCATCCTTATCAACCTTGACTCATCGAATCTTATTTGCCGTCTTATGATCGTTAGCCATCTGGTGAAAAAATTTCGTGTTCTTGTCTCCCTCCTTAAGCCATTGCACTCATGATTTTTGTTTTCCGTAAACCTCCTCTCTCATGAGAAGCCTTTCAATCTCCAGTTTCAGCTATTCACGCCGATTCACTTCTTCACTACTCAAACTTCCCATGCCTGCTTTTTCATCCAGCGATCCAATTTCAGCTAAGGAGTGCTTCAATCTTTTGTCCGTGTGACCAAACAAATCTCTGATCCACACTTTCAGCTCCTCTTTAAGAAGCTTTAACTTCCTCACAAATCTGAAGCAAGGGTCTTCATACACAACAAAAGAGTGGCACTTCTCCTTGACCCATTCTAGAAAACCTGGTTCTAGGAGCCACATCTTCTCGAATCAAAGGGGATTTTCTTGTCTGCGCACCTCCGCAGTCGAGACACAAAGGCACATGGTCGGATAACACCCTGGGGAAGCAAGACTGAAACGAATCATCAAAACACTCCTCCCAGTCCGAGGAAACTAGAAATCTGTCTAGAGAGGAGCTTTGTTGTCTATCTCCATTCCTAAACCAAGTATGCTGTCCTCCTGATAGCGGTAAGTCCACCAATTGCCAAGTTATTGATAAAATCATTAAAATCCATCATAGCCTGAGAATAAACTCGCGGTCCAAGCCTTTCATGTGGGAATCTAACAACATTGAAATATCCGCAGATATACCACGGAAATCTCCAACGCTCATATACTGAAGCTAACTCCTCCAAAGCTCCTTCCTCGCAGCATCAAAACACGGTTCCATAAATCCCAGAAAATACCCATACTAATTTTTTTTTTTTTATAAGTAGAAAATACCCATACTAAATTTTTTTGATAAGTAGAAAATACCCATACTTTATCCGAAGCCACAGCCTTGAATAAGCAAGAAACAGAAAATCTGCCCTTCTTAATCCCTATCTTGGAAACAACCCGACTGTCCCACATCACTAGAATGCCCCCAGCTGCCCCTTTTTTTTGATTGGTAAGTGTGACCCCTTGTTGGTATGAGGATTGAAACCAAGGACCTCAAGGTTTTTGCCTGAGTGCCCGAGCTGCCCCTACCTCATCCAAATGCTCCCACTATCTTGGAAACAACCCGACTGGCCCACATCACTAGAATGCCCCCAGCTGCCCCTACCGCATCCAAATGCTCCCACTGTGCCCATCTGCCCAAACACCACACCCATACTGAGCACTACCCTTCTATCAACCTTTTCGATTTTCATCTCTTGTAAACAGACCACTTGTGGCTTCCAACTTCTCAGTACTGAACTAAGCACTTGTCTGTTGTGTACATCATTAATACCCCACACATTCCATGATAAAATACATAAATCCATCAACGACTGCTTCCTTTTCCTCCTTCCTTTCCCTTTCTCATCTGCATCTGTGCCAAGAACTGCTTGTTCAAAATTAAGATTACATCTCAATTGCTTTAATTCCCTAGTGCACCTTCTTGTGATGACCCCCGCCCTGCACCTTCTTATGATAACCACTGCTCTTGTATGTCGACTTCCTTTCCCGCTCTATTTCCAAAAGAAGGTTTAAAATCTTCTCTTCAAATCTATCGCTCGAGTCCCCCAAAAATCTGCTGAACCCTTTAACTCTTCGTTGAGCCCAAGCGGAGATGTCCTCCGGAATTCCTGAATCCAATAAAAATTCTATATCTACAGTCTTCTGGCCTGACTACCGAAATGGGAGAACAGAATATCACTTCATCCTGTCCGAATTCCATATCCTCTGGTAACTTCGCCAATTCTTTATCCTTTTTGTCATTCTCACCCCCTGATGCTTGGCCGTCCCCTGAAGCCTTGACCCTTCATCATCGTACATCGCCGACAAGTTATGGATGAAATCCAATCCTTTCACTCCGTTGCCAACCTCTGATGCAGGAGTCTTAGTAACTTGACACTGTGCCTCCTTTGCCCTCGCTCCTCTCTCCTGCTCACCCATCATGGCGCTTGGCTTGTTCCGATGATCTGAATTGAAGTTCACATCACTTGTCTCGTTCTGATTGGCGGAGTTGCACTTTGCTTTGTCCCTCGTTTTCCTTGCCGAGTCCTCGCCGCCTATATCCGAAGTCTTACTGAAAAAATGACCTGTGGGTCTATAGGAAAAACATGATCTGCCAAAGTTTTGGTTCTCCCGAAGTGACACCGTTTTTGTGTTTTGATTTGAAAATTAAATTCTTCCCAGTCCACGTGCCCTTCTCTCTCCATCTGTCCTTTTTTGCGTCATCTCCCTTTCTACCACCTGTCCCATTACTGTCTTTCCACACATGCGGACCACGCCCCATACCTTCCGAGTTTTGCCCCTCTCTTGAAGCACCACCATCTTCCTCCCCGCAAGAATCCCTCGTCTGGAGGAACTCGCCGTCTCTTCCGAGAAAAGGACTTGAAAAACCCTTCTTCGGACCCAACCCTCACGTTCACTGGCACCTCTTTACCAAATTGGACTGAAATTCTAGCCCATCTAAGATCCCTTCTTTTCTCTGTGTTCATCAACCTTAATAAAGCCACCGCACAGATCACCTATCTTGCAGAAAACTTGCTTGCCCCCATAGGTGTAACGGAAACCCTAAGGCCCCGACCCAAGCAACCTGAGGCTTCCTGTTGTCGCACATACAGTACCCCTCCTTACTCCAGTGCTCAAGCAGCAGGAGTTCTTGATTGAGAAGCCATTTTTTCTCTCCAAGGATGCGCTGCGCTTCAATGTTTGACAGAAATTCAAAGAGAAAGCGCTTCCAGTACAGGTCCGTCACCTTAACACCTCCGTCCGTTTTCCATCGTAGGTCCACCCACTTCTGCATTTCTTGATTCAATGGAATTGGGCAGTCATCGTCCCCCACTTTTCCTACTAGGCATCTCTCGAGGAAGACCAAAGTCCCCTTGCAAGAACTCTCCTCGACTTCGAAATCCAGCCCTGAACATCTTGTTGTAGACTTACCCTGGAGGTCTAAGTCGGGCCATGGAGGAATCTCCGCCGCTTCTTTTCATGACTTGGGAGGTTTCTTCTGTTCAGGGTTTCTATCTAGCGCAAAACTTTTAATTCTCCCTGCAAGTAGATCCCAGTCACAATTTTCCACCACCTCCGGAATAATGATGGCCCCGTATCCCCCCTTACCTGTTGCCAGTACCCTTAGGAAGTTTCCAGATCTGTTCTTCTCCTTAGCAATAAAGACCTCTCTCCATTTCGCTTGCCTTTTTCTGCAAAAGGAGCCTCTAGTGCTAGAAGCCTTCCCCATCCACTCGCAAACCCACAAAAACTCATGGAACGACAGCTCCAATTTATGTGTTCTTCCTCTTGATCCCTCCACCAGCTGGAATTTGGAACAACCTTCATTGTGAAAAATGAAAATAAAGGACATCGTAGGACTTCCTATTCGCTTGGAAGTAGATCTCGTTGTCACCCATCTTTAACTTCAGATACCTATTCTACTCCTCAACTCATTCACAAGCACCTTGTCATCACACTTTCATTCAAAGCTTTCTTAGAAAGCTCAGCTTGTTGAGATAGAGACATCACATTTGAATGAGTTGAGAAGTATATATCAAATTCTAATACACAATAGGTGAAACAACTAATGGTAGATGAGTGCGTGAGCGGACTCACTGTCAGAGATTAAGAAGCATGAGACTCTGAAGCATTAGAACTAGGGGTGGCAAAAATTTATCCAATCCATTGGGTTATCTATTATATCCATTATAAAAGACTTATTGGTTATTATCCATTAACACCCAATTAGGTTAATGGGTGTTAATGAATAATATCCATTAACACCCATTAACAAAATGGATAATTATGGATAATTAACCGGTTATCCATCGGATTTATCCACTAATGTCACCACCGTCAACGGTCTCCACCCACCTCCGGCCACCACCTCCCACCCAACGTCGGCAACCACCACCGCCCGCCGCTGCCCACCACCTCCCAACGCCGGCCACCGCCTGCCACCCGCCTCTGCTGCCCACCACCGGCTGCCCACCATCTGCCACCGCCGCCACCATCACCACCGCCGGAAGCGCCACCAACCACCGCCAACTCTTTACTTAAAAATAATAATAATTAAATGCATAGCTTACCATTAGCGAGATTCGAACCTGTACCAAATTGTCTTACAACAAAGCTTGTTACCACTAAACTAAACCACTTTTTGATATGTAGTTGAAAGTTAATATAAATATAAACAAGTAATCATAAAAATTATTGATTATTATGAACGTATTTGTTATTTATTTTGGATTAAGAATATTTGTTTGTTATTTATAATTTATAATTTATAATTATAATGAATATAAATTTTAATTTTTAATAAGGTATTTGACTTTTTAATTTTTTTCTTACTTTTACATAATTATTTATTAGTGTCAAATCAATAAACACGTATATTTTATATCTCACAATTATAAAGACTATTATAAAATTTTGACAACTTTATATATATTAGGTGATAAAAATAGTGTCGCATTGCAAAAAGCAAGGGAGCAATGCAAGCTCTTAAAGTTTTGAAGGAAATTTTGATTTATTTTAGTTTACGTTGTCTTTAGTTTTTACAAGGAAAATTAGATTATGATTTTGAGATTCATTATGATTAGCCGAAAGATGTTGGTTACTTGTGAGTTTTTTAAGGCTTCTTGTTTTAATTTGGATATGAGAAATAGTATTTTTACTTATATTTTTATGACTAAATTTTTGAAAGTTGCCCGAAACGAAGAGAGTATTGGTCTGATAGTCGTGGGTGTTTGTTAGTATAGTCGGAATCATAACTATCCATTGCTTGTTGTCTTTTTTAAATTTTGTATATGTTACTTTTATTATTCTACTATAATTTCTCTAATTTATTTGGAAGGACAAAAATATTTTATAGCCAACATGTGTCGAGACAACTGAAGCATTTTGTGATATAGAGTTTCCTAGAAAGGTCCCCTAAGCTATGGTTGTTTTGCTTGTCAATTGCAATTAACACAAGTTATAGTTGTGTTATTCTTTAAGCAGGTATTGTGTGAGTGCTCGCATATATATATATATATATATATATATATATATATGTGTGTGTGTGTGTGTGTGTGTGTGTGTGTGTGTGTGTAGTTTTGTACGTTTTTTTATGTGTTGTGATTGGTGAATAATAATATATCTAGAAAAGTAATACTCAAAAATAAATTAAAATATGATGTTACTTAATGGGTATTATCCGGATAATATCCATTTATTAATGGATAGAATTGATATTATCCATTAACACCCATTGCTTAATGGGTGTTTTTGGATATTATCCAAAAACACCCATTAGGCTTAATGGGTACATAATGGTTTTATCCAAATTATCCGGTAACACCCAATTGCCACCCCTAATTAGAACTACATCGGTACATGCTTGCTTGAGCTGATATGTAGAGCACCCTTGGACAAAAAAGAGCACTCCGGAAGAGTGAAACGCATTCTAAACCGCTCTGCACACAAGTGATTCAGCATTTTCCTACCTGTGTCGGTTCATTCTCATATGACCCTCCAATGTTATCTCATTTTCTCCCTAGATAATTAGCTGTCCTCGGCTATCTTCGCCATTGTCTGTTGTGCCAGTGATAATTGGGGTGGAACCTAGATTGTTCATTTTGGCTTGAATTTTGGTCTAGCATGCAGCTTGTTTGTCTTGGTTTTTGCTTGAATGAACTTGAACATGCTATAGTAAAGTTGTGTTAATGCTATAGTTGGCAAGTTTTATAAGCTTGATGAAGAATATGTTTTGGAATATGTTTTGCCTTCTTGCTCTTGTTCTTTTTGCCTTCCTTTTTAGCAATATCACGATGTATATGTCTCTTTATATATACAAGAATTATGTTCGTATGGGGCAATGTTCATAATGTTATTATTTGATTGTAAAAGAGGTAAATTAAATTATTTTAAATGAATTTTATATCTCATTATGTGAAAAATAATATATTTAGTCTACAAATCAAAATTTTGTGTTCAAAAGACAATCAGTTTTTACATCTTAATATAAGATAATTATGATATCTATCCTATCATAAGAAGATTAGGAAAAAGGAAAGATATCATCAAGTAAGAAATATGAAAATTTGAGATAATTACGGTAGATATGCTAAATTAAAAAGATTAAGAGAATTGAAAAGAAAGGATATTAATGAAATAAAAGTAACTGTTTAGGACCAATGAAATTTTGACATTGATTTTCATCTTAAAAAAATTCAAAACTCCCAGAAAATAAGATTGGGGTTTTGGAGCTCATTTAGGCTAGATCACATTGTTTTAATATATATATATATATATATATATATATATATATATCTTATTTTTTTGCTAAGTAAGAAAGTATTATAAATATGCTAGCGTCAAATCAGGTGACGTGTCCTTTCTACACGGGAAGTATACACGAAGGTAATTAATTACATGCTAAGCTATCCACAAACTCTACAAAAGGGTTTATACCGAATAGAAACGACTCATGACACCAAAAAGATAGAGTATGCAGAATAAGCTCCTTAATCTTTACTAAGGTTCTCTCCACATTCTCAAAAATTCTGGCATTTCTTTCCAACCAAATAATTCAGCATATTGCCAATGGGGCAGCCTCCCACAAGTGATTTCTCCGTTTCCATTTATACAGGGACCACACTCTCATCAATTCCTTCACCGAATTGGGCATAACCCACTCTACTTTAAACAGATTGAACACAAAATCCCAACACCTCCTAGCAAACTGGTAATGAAGTAGCAAATGATTTACACTTTCCCCATCACATTTACATAGGCAACACCAATTGACAAAGACTTTACCACGACACTGGAGGTTGTCTCATGTTAGCAAAGCTTCATTTGCTGCTTCCCACATAAAAAATCCCACCCTTGATGGGGCCTTTGTCCTCCACACACTTTTCCAAGGGAATGAAACATAACTGCCCAAGATCTTTTGATAGCAGGATTTAACCGAGAATTCCCTGTTCTTTCCACTTTTCGACTTTTCCACATCACAATATCTTCTTTATCTCTATCTACCAAGCAGCTTGAAAAGTCACCCGAGAGAATCCAACTCCCAATCCTGCAGGTTCCTTCTGAAGGAGGGATTCCAAGTAACAGTAACTCCATCAGAACAACTGACAGTTTCCTCCTTATTGTTGGTGAGGGTGTAAAGCAAAGGAAAGACCATCCGCAGCTTCGTATCTCCGCACCAAATGTCATTCCAAAACTGAACCAAATTTCCATTTCCCACAGCATAGGTTATGAATCTCTTCGGAATATCCCACCTCTTTCTAATTCCTTTCCACACTCCCACCCCATAAGAAGAGTGTACCTCATTCGGCTCCCACAAGTGATCTCCTTTGCCATATTTACTCGACACCATCTTCTTCCAAACAATATCTTTGTCACGTAAATATCTCCAGATCCACTTTCCCAACAAAGCCACGTTGAACAGTTTAAGCTTTTTAATCCCCAGACCACCATTTCTCTTGCTTGAACATACCACCTCCCATCTAACCAAATGGTACTTCCTATCCACTGCTTGACCCTCCCATAAGAAATCTCTTTCCAACTTTTCAAGCCTCTGAACCACCGAAACTGGCATAGCAAACAATGATAAAAAATAGGTAGGCAAACTGGGTAGAGTACTATTAATAAGAGTTAATCTACCACCCTTTGAGAGATATTGTTTTTTCCATCCTGCTAACCTACATTCGAACCTTGCTATAATTGGATTCCACAGCTCCTTTTTTTTTAGGATTAGCACCCAACGGGAGCCCGAGATAAGTCATTGGAAAACCCCCCACTTTGCATCCAAAAAACGCAGCCAACTCATCCACTTCCTCCACCTCACCCACGGCCAGCGACTCACTTTTCAGAATATTCACCTTCAAACCTGAGGCTGCCTGGAAGAAAAGCAGGATCATCCTAAGATAGCCCAACTGGTCTGTCTTTGCTTTGCAAAAAACTAGCGTCGCCTGCAAAAAGCAAATGAGAGACCAACACCTAGAGCTGTCAAATTGGGCTAAAGCCCGTGGGCATGCCCGCTCCGCCACCGAAAAGCGACGGGTTGGGCCAATGAAGTGGAGGATCATTTGGGAGCGGGCCAAACTGGCAAAAGACCACACGGGCTACGGGCTTCGACGGTGCTGGGCGGGCCGGGGACGGGCTGCTCGCCCTTTCTTAGACCCATTCATTCCCTTCATAAGTTAGCGTCCCCGGCGCCCAGCCCATTCATATCCTCTACAAGAATACAATTAATATTAGGTTAGGTCTCTCAAAGTCAAAGCTAAAAATATCACTCTCTCTCGTTTTCTCTCCGGTCTCGAGCGGCGACTTTCTTCCTTCTTGCCGTCTTCGTCTCCACTCTCCGGTGACTGCGACGGTGCCTCCGGCTCTGCACCTCTCTCTCTCTTAGTCTCGCGCACGCTCTCTCTATATCCCATCCTACTTCCAGTTCCGGATCTGGCACCACACGGCGGCTCCACCTCACTGTCACAGTCATAGCCTCACCAGTCACCGCCGGGCTCAAAACCTCACTGGCCACTGCCCTCCGCCTCTCCCGCCTTTGCATCTACACATATAAAGAGAAGTTGTTCCATTATTAAAATACTAGGAAGTTCCTTCGCATCTATTGATCTACACATCTATTTCTCATCTCTTTCTTTATTTAATTTGGAATCATCTTTTTCAAATCTCTTTATAATGTGAGTTGGTGACATATTTTGAGATGTAATGAATGAATTAAATTAGAAGCTTCTTTTTTTATTTTCTCTTCTTGTTTGCTAGTATTGACTATTGAGCTTCTGTGAGATGGATATGATGGAATATGGCCTTCTTCATTTTTTGCGGGCTTTATGTTTTGCGGGCTTCATTTTCTCTTCTTCATTTTAGAAGCTTCATGTTTTGCCCGCGGTCTTACGTGGGGCGGATTGGGCCAAGAGATTTAGGGACCGTCAAGATTGTGGGCTTTCTCGTTCAGTGGTGGCCTTTCCAGGCTCGCGGGCAAACCCGCTCCGTTTGCCCGGTTTGCCAGCTCTACGAACATGTGAGATCCTTCCTCCCTACCAATAGAAAAACCACGAATCAGGCCCTTAAGGTCCTTAGAAACAGCTACCTCAATTATCTGACTCATGGCTTCCATAACGATGATAAATAGAAAGGGGGAGAAAGGATCTTCTTGATGTAGACCTCTTCCGACAAAAAACCACGCTGGCTCACTATTCACTAGGACTGTATATTTAACCGAGAATATATATATATATATATATATATATATGTATATATATATATATATATATATATACATATATATATATATATATATATATATGTCTATATGTGTGTGTATTAATAAGCAAATAGAATATGCATGGAAATGCCAAAATGCGGGCTCAACCCATGGTCTAATATTCCGATTATCTTCTTTTCATGTATTTTGTAGATTGTTTTGGAAATGATTGAACTTCGAGAATTGGACACTGCACGTGCTATATTAAGGCAAACGCAGGCAATGAGCGTCATGAAACAGGAACAACCTGAAAGATACTTGCGACTTGAACATCTTCTTGTTCGAACATATTTTGATCCACACGAGGTTAAGATGCTTGTTCCCTTTCACCTGTTTTCATTTTTATTATGCTTCATCATGTGTACTTTTAAAACTAGTGGGCTTGTTATGAAAATAATGTGTGCATAATATGTCTGCTATTGTCTTGCTATATCTAACTACATGCTGTCACCCGTGCCGTGCACAGGATAAATATATTTTTTAAGTACTTTCTGATGTGGGACAAGATTGGAGCAGTTTATTCTTACGTTTGATTATTTTTATTATTATTATAAATTTCGAATTTGTAATTAATAGGGTAGTATTTTTTTATTTAGAAGTAGATTTAGATCCGTAATTGATGAATTTAAAGTCCTAGTTGGTTACTAGATAAGTTGGGTTAGTTTTTTTGGAAGTTATAAGTTAGGGCCTTTTTTTGGAAGTTATAACTTCTTTTTCCAACCGCTATGAACCTTACAAATACAAGTATGTTGTCATTTCCGAATGGTTCAGAAAATTGAATAAAGTTAAGGTTTAATCCTTTTTTCTAGTGGATTCCAATTGTTCGTTTCTAGTGGATTCTAGGATTAATAAGAGCCCTT
Organism: Codonopsis lanceolata; assembly: GCA_013146195.2. Taxonomy (NCBI): domain Eukaryota; kingdom Viridiplantae; phylum Streptophyta; class Magnoliopsida; order Asterales; family Campanulaceae; genus Codonopsis; species Codonopsis lanceolata. Next base: position 81,031,590 of record CM028383.1, read on the forward strand.
GATTAATCCTTCGGGTTTAATCTAAAACCTTTCCCCGTATCAAGTGGTATCAGAGCGAGGCTTTTCCTCGACAATGGCTTACGAAGATGGGGACGATGATTCTATCGTGAGTGATGATGATGTTGCTATCTCTTTAGTGCTCAAGGATCTGGTTGCGAGGCTTCTAATCTTGGCTGAGTGTCTTCAACAAAAGGAGGCAAGGATGCAGGCCACACGGGTTGACACATGGCAAAGATGGGGGCACAAAGATTACTAGAAGATCAGATGAAAATATAAATTTTCTTGAGGTTGCTTTTGGGGACTTGTCGGATGCTCAATTATTTATCAAGCGAGAGGGCTATGAACATCATGTTTTTGTATCCAATGCCGAAGATATTCTGATTGTAAAATTATCTGATAAGGATGATATGCATATGTTTGTGGCTGATAAGGCATGCCCACGTTTGTTCGGTATTGCAACTTATATGGTGTGCCCATGTCATATGCAAAGAGGGCTGTTCAGTTCTACCTTCTTTCAAGTTTTTTGAGTCCTTTTCAATTATGAAATTGTTTAAGGATTTTGAAGAATCAAAGTTATGGAAGAACTTGTGCTACTCAAAATATCTCTTCATTTGGCAAGGAAATAATCAAGTTTCTAGTATGAACTCGAGGACGAGTTCTTTTCAAGAGCGGGTGTCTGATGTGGGACAAGATTGGAGTAGTTTATTCTTACGTTTGATTATTTTTATTATTATTATAAATTTCGAATTTGTAATTAATAGGGTAGTATTTTTTTTATTTAGAAGTAGATTTAGATCCCTAATTGATGAATTTAAAGTCCTAGTTGGTTACTAGATAAGTTAGGGCAGTTTTTTTTTGGAATTTATAAGTTAGGGTAGTTTTTTTGGAAGTTATAACTTCCTTTTCCAACCGCTATAAACCTTACAAATACAGGTTTGTAGTCATTTCCGAATGGTTCAGAAAATTGAATAAAGTTAAGATTTAATCCTTTTTTCTAGTGGATTCCAATTGTTCATACCTAGTGGTTTGACGTGTTCAACCTTAATTTAAAGAGTTTTCTCGTAGTAAGAGCCCTTGATCAATCCTTTGGGTTTAATCTAAAACCTTTCCCTCTATCACTTTCCCACTATATTATGGATTTAGAAAAATAACATAGCATGATCCTGCTGAAAGCATGATCCCGTTGAAAGCTAAGTGGTGTGTGGTGGACTATATGGAAAGAGAGAAACAGAATAATTTTGACAATGTTGAAGCTTCAATGGCCCATCTAAAGGATTGTCTTTTGCACACTTTGTTTCTATGGAGCACAGAGACAGTTATCTCTCTTAGTTTGTCTTGTTATTCTTTTATGGATTTTGTGAGTAACTTTAGCCCTGAGTAAGTAAGCTTTTTTTTGTATACCTCTAGTGTACAAAGGATGCGTCACCTAGTTTAACTATTTTTAGTATATATACTTTATTCATAAAAAAATACTCCCTCCGTTCACGGGCAAAAAATCCATATTTGAAATTCAAACCTTTTATAAGGAATGTTTTATATCCCAAAATGTCGTTTACAAATTTCATTTTCTATAAGCCTACCGCTCATAAATGTAAGCATAAAACTGGGTAATAATGAAAGATCGAACCTTAGATCTTTGCAGTGACCTTCGACCTCAGAAAGAAACTTTCCACCAAAATCTAAGCAATTATGGAGAGAGCTCATGCAAAGACAGCTGAAGAAGAAAATCGAGTGATAAATCGTCGAGCCGATGGCAATGGAGCTTGAGGCTTCAAAGGAAAGGGTTTGGAGGTAACAAAGACCATAACAGATCAATTGTTGGCGCCATGTCCATCAACATCATAAATCAGAAGTCAACAAATTGAATTTGAGTTGTCCATCAACATCATAAATCAGAAGTCAACAAATTGAATTTGAGTGTGTTTGTGTGTGTGTGTGTTGATTGACATGCATGTGAAGGGGCTAACGAAGAGGTGAAAATTGGGGAGAAAGGAGAGGATTTGAGAAGCGCCGATGTTGAAGGTTTCGCAAGTGACAACGAAGGGGCAGATGAATGGGACATTGAGTTTGGTCATAAAATTGAAAAGAAAGGTATAGTTGGAAATTCAAAAAAAATTATAACTTAATTTTAGAAAGTGGACTCTTCAAGCGAAACATCCCAAAATGGAATAGTGGACTCTTTGCCCGGAACGGAAGGAGTATTTAACTACTCACGTACACATGCGTTGCATGTGTTGTTAATGATTTTTTTAAAAGTACATTTATCGTACATAGCAGGAGGGAAAAGAACTAAAGATTTCATGATGTAATAACAAAGTAGTTCATTCATTATATTTCTTTTTTTACACATAGAACGAAATTGAAATCTCATTTTCAAGCCAAGTAACCTTAGTTTGAAAACAAGTTTAACACTAAACCTGAATTCATTCACTCATATCTGTGAATTGGAAAACATGCAAATTGGAAACCTTTTTGAACTACCTGATCTTTTATAAACACAAAAAGTTATCTCAATCAATGTAAGATACTAAATTAGTAGTAAGCCATACAAAACATAACATAAGAATGTGTAAATATTTATGGTAATGGTTAGTTTGAAGATAATGGATTAATAATACATTTTCTATGTATTTTTTAAAAGTTATATATCCATATTATGAAATAAAATAACCAAAGACAACATACATATTTTACAAACCTTTTTGAACTACCTGATCTTTTATAAACACAAAAAGTTATCTCAATCAATGTAATATACTAAATTAGTAGTAAGCCATACAAAACATAACATAAGAATGTGTAAATATTTATGGTAATGGTTAGTTTGAAGATAATGGATTAATAATACATTTTCTATGTATTTTTTAAAAGTTATATATCCATATTATGAAATAAAATAACCAAAGACAACATACATATTTTAATGTAAATGTGTAACATAAGGGTTTCTATACATTTCTGGAGGGTCTATTCGAAAAAAATCCTTCCTCTCCCTCCCTCCCTACCTCCTATTTGTTGTATTTTGAGTGTCCACCTCTGCGCAATCAGTTTGTTGTACACTTTCAAGGAAGAATCAATTGATAGTTTGGTGCCTCAACTTGTGCCAAACTTTAAGTTAGGTCCTTCTTTTTCTATTCGTTTGGTCCCTTATGACATTTTTTTGGTCGGATTCCTCATGCCATTATCGTTAGAAATGTCATCTGATATTTTTGAATATAACAAACATACCCTTGTGAAGACGAGGGACAAAAAATAACAATATTTTTAGTAAAAAGTAGCGGGATGTAGTAAAAACCTTACATATCCTTTTGTTTGTCTTGTTGATTGCATTTTATATACGTGTCTCAAGAGCACTATATCTCAACTTTAAACTTTGTTATATAAAACCACTGACTAATGAACCTAAAAACACAATCCTCTGTGTTGAGCTCCTCCAAGAAATCTTTTGCCACCTCCCACCCCCCACTTTCAGCCGCCATCTCTTGTCTTCAAACGGTGGTTCCTCTCCTCCCTAACCTCCCTCATTTTTTTCACAATCATGCTCTCTAGATCCTCTCTCTCCATTGGCTTCTCCATTATTAATCTGTAAGAAACTTCTCATTCTTTTATAGAGAGAGATATTTAAAAAAGAAAACATATTACTCCCTCCGTTCCTGATAGTTGTTCTGCTTTCCTTTTTTTTTCGTTTCCAATTTTTTTTCCTGTTTCTAAACTTTCCTTTTTTTTTTTTGAGAAGTAAGATGTATTATAAACAAAAGCGACAAAACAGGTGTTTGTGTACACCGGACGTATACTCAGAAGATGATACAATTAAACCACTATCCATAAACTCTACAAAAGAAGTATCCATGGACCCTCCTGTATCTGTGCACCATAATAACAATAGCTGAAGAATCGCATTCTTCAAAACAGGCACAGATCTTTCCTCATCTTCGATGGCTCTCCTATTTCTTTCCGTCCAAATAATCCAACATACTGCCAGGGAATAGCACGCCAATTGGAGTTCCTTTTCCCCTTATTGTAGAATGACAAACACACAATTAACTCCATTATAGTGCCAGACATCATCGAAGATAGATTAAGGTAAATGAGAATAAGATTCCAAAGCTCTTTCGCCATCTGTGCAATGTAGCAAAAGATGGTTCACACTCTTGCCTTCCCCTTTGAACATAAAACACCTATCCAAATGAACTTTACCCCTGTTCCTCAAATTATCCCCCATGAGGATAGCCTCATTCACTGCTTCCTACATGAAGAAGGCTACTCTTTTTTTTTTGATAATGGTAAATGTATATAAATATCAGAGCGTCAAAACAGGTGACGCGTCCTATATACAAAGAAGAAAAAAGACAAAAGACTAACTATCGTAAAGGAAAGTTCTCGCACAAAATCTACAAAAGAGGAAGACGAGGAGAATGTAAGTGCCCAGCCCACACCACACAAACAAGAGATGAAGCAGAGCACTCTTCAAATTTGAAATAGGTCCTTCCTCATTATCAAAAGCTCTCCGATTTCTTTCCTTCCATATTGTCCACCACACCCCCAACGGAGCGACTTCCCACAAAAGATTTCTTTCCTTCCTACGCCAAAAATACCTCCAGCTCCACAAAGAAATCTGAGGTCTCCTGAGTACCCACTCCACTTTGAACAAGCGGAACAAAAGGTTCCACAAATCCCCAACCACCGGCGCAAAACCAAGTGATTTACACTCTCCTCACTCTCCTTGCATAAGAAGCATCTGTTAACATATATGATCCCTCTTTTCCTCGTGTTATCCCCTGGTAGAATAGCCTCGCTCGCCACTTCCCATGCAAAAAGGCTACGCGACTTGGAGCTACCGCCTTCCACACCGACTTCCAAGGAAAAGATGACCGATCTCTATTTGACGCTTTGGCATAATAACCTTTCACCGAGAATTTGTTGCCCTTCGACCCTCTCCAAACCACCCTATCGACTCGCCACCAAGTTTTTGAGCGTAAAGGAGCTCAAAGAATCTAGTCACCGAATCCATCTCCCAATCCCGAAAATTTCTTCTAAACGTCGGGTTCCGTGGATACTCGACCTCCCTTTAAAGAGAGCATTGAGTTGATCAAACTATTCCTTTCCCTGACAAGGAGAAGAGCTCGGAAATGATCCGGATAACACCTCGCCTCCACACCATAAGTCATTCCTGCATTCCACCTTCGCCCGACCCAATCTCGAATGAAATATTCCTACCAAAAGCATTCCAGCCTTTACTAATACCTTTCCATACTTCTTCCCCAAAAGCTTCATAGACCTCTGCTGGAAACCACAAATGATTCCCTAAGCCATATTTACTCTCCACCAATTTCCTCCATAAGGCCCCCTTATCTACCAAGTACCTCCACAACCACTTCCCAAGAAGGGCTTCATTAAACAATTTGAGATTTTTCACTCCTAAGCCCCTTTCCCCAAATCGAGCAAACTATGCCCCAATTAACAAGATGAAGTTTCTACTTATCAAAAAAAAATTAACAAGATGAAGACCAACCATCCCACAAAAATCCCTTTCCAGGCTTCTCTAATCTATTACGAACCGAAGGCGGGATTACGAAGAGTGACGTAGTACGTAGGCAAATTCGAGAGTATTTTTCACCAACACCAATCTCCCCTTTCGACAACATCGCTTCTTCCAGCCAAACGACGTTCGAATCTAGCAACCACTGAGTTCCATACATTCTTGTTCTTATACGTGGCTCCGATAGGCAAACCAAGGTACACGGACGGAAGATAGGCAACCTTGCATCCGAAAAAAGAAGCCAAAGCGTTAACATCCTGAACATCGCCCACTGGGATGATATCACTTTTGGAAATATTGATGCGCAACCCGTAAGCCGCTCGAAAAAAAAGCAAAGACCATCCTAAGATATCCGGTTGAGATCGCTCCGCACCGCAAAAAACTAGAGTGTCGTCTGCAAAGAGGAGATGAGACACCAAAGTCCCCCTAGAGTTTTCCCCACCCACTTTGAACCCACTGATGTAGCCACCCAAAGTAGCTTTCTCTAGAAGTCTGCTAAGGGCCTCCATGACTATGATGAACAAAAAAGGGGAGAACTTTGTTGATATATTACTTTTAGATCAGAGACCTCTGTAAGAATTTACCAAGTCAGCGTAATATGACTTGACCGTAAATATATTACTTTTAGACTTCTTCCATAAGACCCTATCTTCATATTCTTTGTTGATTTGCTATGACTAAATAAGATCAGAGAATTGCGCATACTCCTCCACTTCCCACTTCTGAATATAGGATTCCAGATAACCATCTCACGTTCTAAGTGTAAGTATGAACGGACCTTTGCGTCTTTGTCAATCGCAATGCTAAAAGGAGTGGGAAAAGCTCTCTTCAACTCAAGATCTCCACACCATTTATCCTTTCAAAATATGATAGTAGAACCTCTCCCTATAGCAAAGGAAATATTTTGTGCAAACACGTTCCAACCTTTATTCAACCCTTTCCAAACACCTGACCATATGACGATGAAATCTCATTTTTTTGATAAGTAAAGAGTATATATAAATAACAAGCGTCAAGTGCTGATACAAACTACTCATCTAAAACTATTCACAAAATGAATGCCCAAGAGAATCATCCAACACCACAAAAACAATGTTCTCAATTGATCGCCTCACTATTATCGCTCAAATAGTCCATTAATAGCTATTACTCCTCCATGCTCAAGCATCCACAGGCGGGCATTACCGAGATCCCAAAGACCCATTACCATTCAAGTGATTAACATGTATTCCATATACCATAAATGTTTTCTCCTAAGAATCGCCTGACAAGCTTGCAACATCCTTCCAAATACCTTTCCAAGGAAAGGGATCCCCAAACATTAAGATCTTTTGATGCATCCCAATCAATTCTACTTGAATAAAGCGAAGTGACCACATTTGCTCATTAGATACCAAAAGTGCTCCCCTGTACCATATTTGCTCTCCACCACTTTACGCCAAAGAGCATTTCTCTTTATCATAAACTTCCATAGCCATCTACCCATCAGCGCATTATTAATATCCCTAAATTTCTTGATCCCTAGACCTCCCCCTTTGGGACTAGAGTAAACAGTATCCCACTTAACAAGATGACACTTTCTATCCACCATCAATCCTTCCCATAAGAAATCCCGCTCTAATTTTAAACAGAAGGCATAATAACAAATAGGGATATAAAGTAAATAGGTAGGGAGGATAGAGTACTCTTTATAAGAGTAAGTCGGCCCGCTTTTTATAGACATTGCTTCTTCCACCCCACCAAACGCTCTTGAAACCTCTCGATAACTGTCAGACATTCAAACTCTTATAAGGGGCTTCAAGAGGAAGACCCAAATAGGACGTAGGCAACTGAATCGGCCAACTCATCAATATTCCCCACATTTCCCACCCACATAATCTCACTCTTAGAAATATTCACTCTAAGCCTTGAAATCGCTTGGAAAAACAGAAGTACGATCCGTAAGTAGCCCAATCGGGAATGATTTGCATCACCAAGGACGAGGGAGTTGTCTGCGAACAAGAGATGCGACACCGACACTAAAAGGACCTCCTTACCTACCTACACTGAACCCCTTCAAGAAACCCCTCACACTCGCTCTATCCATCATTAAACTCAATGCCTCCATCACAAGAAAACTTTAAACTTTTTTAAAGTTTAAGAAAGTTTTTTTTCTTTCTAAACTTTCCTTTTTAAGACAACACTTCTACTACTTTACCCTGTTATTTCTTCCATCTCTAGACAACTTTAAAGGAAACTACATTTTATACGAATATTTATAATATAGTCAATTAGTTTTTCTTAATGTGTGTGCCAGTCAAACAAAATGATTATTTAGGAACAGAGGGAGTATTTTTTAGATTCATACAAAATATGTGGTCCCTCAATTGGCAAGGTTATTTTTGTCATATTCAAAAATATTGGACGTCATTCTAACGGTAACGGTAGGAGGGAAATCTAACCAAACAAATCAACATAAGGGACCAAATTGTTATTTGATTCTTCATAAATTGATTAATCAATGAAAAATTTACTTGTTTGACCTTAATTCATGGTGAGTAATTTATTAAATGTAGGGCTATTTTTGTTTATACATAATTTTATATTCATGACAAATTTACTTATTTGACCTTAAATGGTGAGTTATTTATTACATGTAGGGCTATTTTTACCTAAACATTAATTAGTAAGAAACAACTCACACTTTTATACATAGAGAGAAGAGGGATGTACTTCTTGTCTGTCTCTAAGTGTCTCCTCCTTCTCCTTCTAATCTTGTAAGAAAAAAAATAATAAATTGACTCCATGATTTCTCTGTAAGAAAAAATAAATAAATTGACTCCATGATTTCTCTTACCTTGTTTGGTCCTTTCAGTAGAAACTAACATTCTTGCTTTCTTTAAGCACTTTTCATACCCCAACCACCTTCTATACCCAAACCAAATATTTATGCAACAAATCCATTCTTTTTTTGTTTTTTTTGTTTGGGGGGTGGGGGCTCAAACTGATTTCAATGGCTTTTTATAAGCAGAAGAGGGAAAGGAATAGAACAGTGTTTGAGAATGAGGAGAGGACGGTGGACAAGCTAAAGGATGAGTTGCTTCAAATTTTGTTTTTTTGGTGTGCTCAGGATACTAATACTTCCCACAATCATAATTATTCTTTAGTCGATTTTCGATTTTGTTAATAGCTTTTCTATGGATTAGTCCTTTTGTGTATACTTCTTGTGTACAAGGACGCGCCACCTGGTTTGACTCTTTGGTATATAATATTTTACTTATAAAAAAGAAGATATTTGATGAATTTTATATTCGAGGGAAGATTTTTAATCTTACATTAATAAAGTTATTGATTCTCAGATCAGGCTGACCATAGGCATTGGGTTCCGGATCCTAGTGGATTTTTCTTCGCTAAAGTCTTTTGGGAAAGTTCTTTTTAAATCTCAAATTCCACTTTATGGTAGCAAAGTTTATTTGGAAATCCAAGGTTCTGTATAAGCTTAAGGGTTTACCTGGTCTTTAGTGCTCAATCGGCTGAATACCAATGATTGGCGAGGGGTAGGCCATATAAGGCCCTTTCTCCACAAATTTGTATGTGATCTGCTAGCGGAATTACGAGACTATGACCACCTTTTCCTTTATTGCTCCATCGCTTGAAAGTTATGGTGCTCTTTATTTGATATTCAAGGTGAGGATTGGGTGCCCCGCTATGTTGAGGCTCTACTATTGGTTCACTATGTGGGTTTTGGGGGAAGCAAGGATGCTTAGATTTTATGGTAATGTGGTATTTTTAGTACTTTATGGGCTATTTGGAATTAGAGGAATTTTCAAGGTGATGTCCTTTTCTTTGTGGAAAGATAGAATTTTTTTTCATGCCTCTCTTTGCACGTGGGCGCTTGGACGTTTTAATAGCAACTATTGTGAGAGATTAGACAGCAGTTTTACACTTGGCTTTTTTTTTTCTTCCCGGTTTTGGAGAATGGCTTGTCGCTGTTTTCGTACATTCTTTTCTTTGTTTAATACATTCTTTTTTTATCTAAGAAATAAATTAAGTTATTATTCTGCAGTATATCAGTGAGGATGCTCTCTCCAAAACTAATACTTACTCCATTGTTTTTAGGCTTATCAAGATTCAACAAAAGAAAAACGACGTGGACAAATTGCCCAAGGTTTGTCCTTTCCTCCCTGTCTTGATGCCCCCCCTCCTCCCAAGAAAAAAATGTTGGCTTCAAAATATTGAATTGCTAATGAGCAATGGCTGCTAATGATGATTTATTTTTGTACGTTCAATGTTAAATTGCACCAGGGTCACCCGAGTTGTAAATCAACTCCCAGCTATTCTAAGTGTTTAACGAGAATGATCAGCCTTATATTTATAAGCATGACTAGGTTTTATTTGATAAATAAAAATATTGTTAACAAAAGTCTTCAAATCAGGTGACGCTGACCATGTATATGGGGAGTAAAGTACAAAAAAACATCTTATGCTATGGTGAAGCTATCCACAAACTCGACAAAAGAATTAGCGGTAGGCACAACAAGCTCTATGCACCAGAAAAACAAAGTGTGAGGAATAGATTTCTTCAAATTTGGAATGGATGTTCCTCATTCTCAAAAGCCCTCCGATTTCTTCCTCTCCAAATAGTCGAACAAACTCCCAAAGGTTCAGCTTCCCAAATAAAATTCTTCCGCCTACGCTTGTAGTGAGACCAGCAAAAGAAAAGCTCCTTCACTGTGCTAGGCATAACCCACAAGAGATCAAAGAGATTGATTAGAAAATTCCACAACTCACTTGCCACTGGACACTGAATCAAGAGGTGTTAACACTCTCTCTATTGCCCTTGCACATAAAACACTAGTTACCATAAACTTTTTTACGACTCTCCAAGTTGTCCCTGTGAGGATAGCGTCATTAGATGGCTCCCAAGAATAAAAGCCACTCTCCGTGGAGCCTTAGATTTCCAAGTGGCCTTCGAAGGAAATGAATCCTTGTTATTATTCTCCAAAACATGATTAATTAGGTTCTAGTAGTGAATTTTTTTCTTTTAGCTCCCTCCCAAAGCACCCTGTCTTCACTATTACCAACAATATGTTGCAAGTAGACGTCTCTCGATAAACAGAATTTTCTCCTCAATTTCCCAATCTTGCAACTGTCTTCTAACGGAGGGGTTTCAAGTGGGTACTCCTCCGACATCATAAAGAATATAATTGACCAAAACTTCCTTATTGTTTGTGATGTTAAAAAAGGTTTGGGAAGGCTCTCCACAATTCCATATTGCCACACCACTTATGTTTCCAAAATTTAGTAAAAGAGCCACTCCCTACCTCAAAAGTAATATTTCACATGAACAAAACCCAACATTTCCTGATCTCTCTCCAACACCCACCCCACAAGGCATAGGGATCCATTGGGGAACCCTAAATGATCCCCTTTCGCATACTTTCTCACCACAACTTTCCTCCATAGAGCTTCTTTTTCAACCATGAATCTCCGTAGCCACTTACCCAAAAGGCTTCGTTTAAAAACTTGAGGTTTTTCATTCCTAGCTTTCCAGCTTCCACGCTCGAGCAAACCTTATTCCATTTGACTAAATGAAACTTATCCCCCTCCATCGATGCTTCATGCAAAATATGCACGGAGACAGGGATAACCAATAAAGAAGTAAATTAGGTGGTCACGCTGGATAGAGTACTCTTAATCAAAGTGAGGCAGCTCGCCTTAGACAGGGCAAAGAACTGCTTTATGCTTGTTGAGATCAATAGGCACATATGCCACCTGGTAAAACCACCTCCTAGGTATACCCAGCCTGAACATTGATTTTTGCAATACAATAACTTTTTTGTTGATATGAGACTCAACTGAATCAGAGGAAAATGCCTTTCAAGAGACCAGATATGCCAACATCTTTACCTGGTTTAGCTTGTATCATTTTCTTACTAGCCTTATTGCATCAATATCTGCCAAATAACAATTACCTTCTCATTCATACTGCTGGATGCCTTGCTGTCAAATGATAAGCAATGCCAAATAACAATGTTTTAGCTTATTTCCCAATTGTAGATGTTTATGGGGTATAGTACAAAGTTGATACCACTCTGTATGCTCCCAATTATAACTATTTCCTTCTTTTTTGTTTAACCATTTTCAGCTATTGCTGCGGAAGTTTCTGTTGTTCCTCCGTCACGACTGACAGCTCTAATTGGTCAAGCATTGAAGTGGCAACAACACCAAGGTTACATTCTTAAGTAATGTTAAATAAGAGAAATTATATTTTCTTCTCCCTTGTGTATTTTCTGTTAATTCCAAGGGTGCAGTTCTTTTTTGTTGTTGAAGGGATTTCTTCCCCACCCACCCAAAGAAAAAAATCTCCAACTGCCAGTACCACAGCGAGGTGAGGGAATTCACTATCTAATGGTACTTCAGAGTACAATTAGAATGCTTTTCATGATAAAACACAGAACTTTAGGCAGGTTCTCACTGTTGCGTTTATAGTCTGTCGACTATTGAGTTGTCATTCTTTTAAAATTGCCTTATGTTTGTGTTTAGTGTGTGTGTGTTGGGTGGAGGGTGTTTATTTCCAAAAAAATGGAATTTCTTATACTTCTTTTATTAAAAAAAACCAAAAAAACTGACAACTAAATTGGCCAGTTCAAATGGGATCCGGTGCAAGTCACGAAAAGAAAAAAACCACTAAAGGAAAGGGATGACCTGTTATTGTTAAAGTAAAGTTGAACATTACCTTAATTGTCGAAGAGAGGTTGTCCTAAGAAAGAGTGGTCTCTGAAGGTCTTAGATTTGAGACGTAATAGCTTTTTGACGAGTTCTTTTACAATCTTTGGCAAGTTCTGGCTAGGAGATTAGGTAAGGGATTGGGTGAGACTTTCTTTTCTCATAGTGCATTTGTAGATGGTGGTCAGAATTTTGACGTGACTTTGGTGGCAAGTGAGGTGGCAGAGGATGCTTTTTGGAGAAGTAGACAAGCTGTTGTGATTAAGTTGGATTTTGAGAAAGCATATCATGGGGTCAACTGTTTTTTTGGACAGAGTGATGCATCACATAGGTTTTGGTGATAGTTGGAGGAAATGGGTTAAGGGGCTTTCCAAGTGTTCTTGCTTTCTTATACTGGTGAATGGTGAATCAAACCCTTGGTCGTAGTTGTTAAAGGTGAAAAGTGAGAGGCAAGCAAGAGGTACATTTTCTGGGCGAGAGGCGGGCGAGCAAAAGGCGACCAAGTCGATAATTAAGAAAAAATAATTTTAAATATTATATGTTGTAATTTTTTTTAATAAATTAGTTATATATAATAGTAATTCATGTATCTTAATCCACAAAAGTTGATAATAGCACCTTTTTCAACTTAGTTTTGTATTTATTAAAAAAACTGCATGTTTTTCTTCAAAATCAGAAGGTAAAGAGGTGGATTCTCAAAAATATTAAGAATAACCATCTAGATCCTCTTCAAACCTGCCAAATACTTTGGATCTAACTGCTGCAGTTGCCAGCGACCCTTTTCATACAGCTCCGGTGAAAATTCCAACGCCAACCATCATTTGCAGAAATCTCCGGCATTGAAAATGGAATAGATGTGATCGTCCCCTCAAGGTGAACACGTGTGTCGCCTTGGATTGAAAAAATATTTGGTTGATTTGTCTAGATCTAAGAAAATATGTCGAGATCTAAAATAAACAAATACAAGATTTGGTCAAATATTGGCCTTGGCTTGCCTGAACTTGCCTTTCTTTTCCTCACGCTTATCGAAAAGGAAAGAAGGCACACGCTTCGTGTCGCCTTTAGCACATCGCCTCGCCTGGTCCCTTTCTGGCAAAGCAGCCTCGCCTTACCTCAGGCGAGGTGGATGGTTGCCTTTGACAACTATGTTCTTGGTTCCCTGCCTCTAGGGGTGTTATACAGGGTGTCTTAAGTGTACATGCTCTCTGAGTAGATGCTGATGGGTGTCTGGACTGTTGTCCTCCAGGTTGGGTGGAGTTAAGGGTGTTACATGAGTATTTTCCTGATGATACCATCTTATTCTGATCTGATACTGTTGCTTGGCTAGATTGTCGTTACTGTTTTTCAAGTTCTTGAGAAGGTATCAGCCTATCAGGCCTTAAGATCAAGCTCTTTAAGTTTACTTATCAAAAAAGAAGATCAAGCTCTTTAAGTCTATTATCTTGGGAATAAACATTTATTCTGCTTCTTGTCTTATAAATATCGATGTAAAGCCCCATTGTTAAAGTAGCCTTGAACATCATTGAGTATATGGGAGCTTGTGTGCTATTGGCCTTGGGGGGTGGCTGATCCTTTGCGTCGGTAGGCATTCTTCTTCCTCTCTTCTTTCTTTCATCACCTTTTCTCTATGAGCGCTCGTTGTACTAGTCACCATACTCTGTCCTAAATCAATGTGATTTGCTTATACTGCTTTGTTTTTCTCAGTTTCTCTAATTTTTCATCTTTGTTATAAGTGGCTTTACCAGTTGTGATCTTCCTATTTGCCTGCATTGTTAAACGTGCTTGATTGCTTAGCCACTGTCTAGATAATTTAACTCACTGTAATACGTACATGATGAATCTTTCTTTGGGTCTTTTAGGGTTGCTTCCACCAGGAACGCAGTTTGATCTGTTTCGAGGAACAGCTGCTATGAAGCAAGATGTAGAAGATATATTTCCAACCACTATTACTCATACTATTAAGGTATGCTCCATGGACTTCATCAGTCTCTTGTATCTTTCCATTCTTATCTATATATTCTTCTTTCTTATAAAAAAAGTAAAATATTGATTACTTGAGAGATCATTTTCCATAGAGCTTCGATTGATCTATTTAAAAGCACCTTCAAAAGAACTTTATACACACTCGTTACTAGGATTGTAGGTTTAAAAGATCCAAACTGTCACTCTTTTCTTCTTAGGAACAAGACTAAAGAAAGTGGAGTTAATACTCTTATTTCACAGCCCCTTTAGAGTGAACCTGCGAGAAGTCTCTCAACATTCTTCATCGCCTACCAACAAGAATGGCCAAAAGTCATCAGACAAGGAGCCTTATTTCTAGACATGTCATTTTTTCAATGGCTCCTAATTAAATCTCTTCTTCATAGAAAATCTAAACTCATATGCAGAACCGGCTCCCTGTCCAACACCTTAATCTTGGGTATTGCCTTGCGATCCTCCTGAGCAATGCATGATTAGATGCCCCCTGATGGGTAGTAATCTCACCCGAATCAATGGAATACACTAGCTCCTCCCCCTCCTTCCCATTGAAAACTAGGAAAGAATTAGAGGATAACTCTTTTCTGTTGCATTAGTTTTCTATTTTTCTCTCCAACTCGAGTCTGTTTATGATATTAAAATATTAAAATGCCATTAGTGTTATTGTTCCATATTTCCCACCTGATACGATACACCCATACTGGAAGCAGAGTTTCCTATCCACCTGAAAAGTCAATCAATATTTTCTTGGAATAGGTAGGTGCTGGATGAATGCCCTATATAAACTACCCCTCACAAAACATCCATTTTTGGTAATGATTATGTAAAGCTTGAAGTCTGCAGTTTTACATTTACCTTATGCTTTTCTCTCCACATTCCTTTTATCACAATGAAATCAGTTTTACGTTTAGCTCCATGCTTTATAATTTTCCGTACTTCGCAGTTGCATACTTTCAAAGTGCTTATAATGGTTCTGGTGCTCTTACTGCAGTTTGGGAAAAAAAGTCATCCAGAATGTGCCCGGTTCTCACCCGATGGACAATACCTTGTTTCTTGCTCTGTGGATGGATTTATTGAGGTTCATTTGGTTACTAAGAATATCTTTTAGTTTTTTTAATCTATTCTTTCGTTGATGAGTGAACCAAAATTTGACTGTTTTCACCAGGTTTGGGATCACATAAGTGGAAAACTGAAGAAAGATCTTCAGTATCAGGCTGAAGTGAGTTTGTTTATGCTTTCTTATTTCTTAATCCTCTCCTTTTCCACAACCCTACAACATTCTGCTGTATATTCATGTGTACCTTTTTTGGTTAAAACTCATAATTTATAGTTTAGGCATCATATTCTATTATTTTTAATGCTTTAATTTGACGAAAATGTGTGCTTATTGATAAAGCATTATGTACACTGTCAGGCACTTACCAACTTACGATTATAGATTCGTTTGTGACTTCACATGGTATTGAATTTCTATTTTGCAAGGTCTTGGGTTCATCGTGCATTTGGTTCTTGAACATGTTTGTGCAGTTTGGTGCACTTAATGATTGTGTTGATATTATGATGTACGTGAGTGGGAGTGTAAAGATATTCCCGCTGGGGCTTTAGGGCCTGCAGACTTTCCGGATATCAGTAATTAATGTTGGAACTTGATTACTTTTCGACAAGTAATATATTAGATGAACAATCCCTAAGGCAATCTTACTTCTACTCTTTACATTACCTATGAAGGTAGCAGTGTAAACATGATTGGTTATCTCACGCGAGAAAGCGAATTTGGTGCAGAAGGATGGTGTATCTCACGCGAGTAAGAAGCAGGTGGGAAAGATAGGGAGCAGTAAGTCGGGCTATTTCGGAGGTATAGACAGAGGAGTGTGGCCGAGCACATGGGGTCGTAAGAATTCAAAATTCAAATCCCAAAAGCAAAACGCCGTAGGGCTAAGGTTCCTGGTGGTATGGACAAGGCAGGGAAAGCTGGTATTAGGGTTGGGATCAACAATAAGGGGAGTGGGCCAAATAGAGGCCCATTTAAAAGGCAAGGAAGGGGTAAGGCAGTTTGGGCCCCTATTCAATCCAAATGGATAGAGACCCATGAGAAGGTGGTCACAGACTCATGGTGGGTAAGATTTCTGGGCCTTTCAAGTCTAATCTCACCTCAGATCCAGCTTGTAGAATGGGCAAAGGTGGTGGGTCGGGAGTGAAGGAAGACCCAATTATTATTGAAGATAGAAATTGGGGAGTCGACGCATCCTTTGCTTTGTCGAGTTCTAGCTGGCGAGACTCGGACAACTTTGAGCGCTTTGACAGTGGGTGGTTGTCGACATTGCAGACTCATACAGAGATGGAGCATAGGGGGTATACGTAAGAGAATTGCGAAGCCGATAGGGAGGATAACTCCACTCAGGCTCTTCCAAATCGAGGGACCGTGGAGTGCTGTTGTGAAGAGACACAGTCTATTCCTAAGGGTGGTCGGACTGAGAAGTTATGGGAAGTCTCAAGAAAGGAACCTATTTGTTGTACCCCTCTCACGACTATTCGTCCAGATGCAGTAAGTGAGGCAGAGATGCTGTGCAATGGTTTGACGCAGGGGAAGAGTTTCTGAATCGTACCCCAATTTCGATGGTAAGGCCAAAATCTGTGTGCGAGCATGTTTGTGGGATGGAAGGAAGGGAGGTTCAGAATACTGCTCAAGTCGAGGGGTCAGTACAGGGGATTTCGTCGCCTGCCAGTAGGGATTCAGGTAAGTCGGAAAGGCGAATGCAAGGAGAGGACTCAAAGAGTGTTACCAAGTAGGGCTCTCACAAGGATAAGGAGATTGTTTCAGTGGAGGAGGTTGATCTCTCGGAGAGGAATCAGGAGAGAGGTTGGGAAGATAACTCAGACGTACCAATTGAATGCACCCCTCTCGCTATGGTTCATCCAGATGATGATAGGGTCGATGACCCCCGCTCTATCTTTGAGATGGAGAAGGATATCTCGCTGTGGGTGAAACGTAGAGCCAAAGGCATTAATAAATTCCTGGGGGTATCATGTGTAGGGTTTGAAGATAAGATCATGTCCTTGCTGCTAGATATTGATAAGAATTGGAGATCTGCAGAGGTTAGTAGTGGCAGAAGTCGAAAGAATCCAAGAGAGAAAGGCAAAAGGGAGCTGAAACAATTGTTGTAGTCTGAATTTCGAACAGCTAGGGGAGCTAGTGGAGGAGGGTAGAAGAAGGAGATTTGCAAACAGTTGTTAATGGAGTTACAAATTATTTCTTGGAACGTGTGGGGTCTAAATGATTTAAATAAAAGGTAAATTATTAAAACCTAGTTGAGAAGATGGAAACCTCATGTTGTTTGTTTGCAGGAGACGAAAATGGGATTAATAGATAGAAGGGTGATTAATGAAATATGGGGAGGAAGATGGGCTGATTGGGTGAGGCGGAAGGATCTGCTGGAGGCATTCTCATCATGTGGGATAAGAGGTAGTGGTGAAAATGGCAGTAGAGAAAGGGATTTTCTCAGTGTCCTGCTGGTTGAAAATGGTAGAGAACGATACACTTTGGGTATTCTCGGGAGTTTATGGACCATGTTCAGAAATTGTGTGCAAATCCTTATGGCAAGAATTGAAGTTAGTCAAATTGAAATGGCAGGACCCCTGGTGTATAGGAGGGGACTTCAATGTTGTTCGATTTCCCCATGAACGATCGTGCTTACGAAACTTCTCTCAGGCTATGGCAGATTTTAATAACTTCATAAATGAAGCGGAGCTAGTGGATCTGCATCTGCTAGGTGGAGACTTTACTTGGTTCAGATTTGTCTCCCTAGTGTAGTGTCAGATCATGTTCCGTTATTGCTTAGTTGCGGTGGGATTTCGAGGGGCAAAACTCCAATCAGATTTGAGAATATGTGGCTGAAGTATCCAGGGAATCTTTGTGTCAAAATGGCTAAGAAACTGAAACTTCTCAAAGGTGATCTGAAAGTCTGGAACAGGGAGGTTTTTGGTAGAGTAGATGTGAATAATAAAAAAGCTATGGAGGAATTGAGCAGTTTAGATGAGAAAGCAGGGGGTGTGAGTTTAAACGTAGATGAAGAGGAGTGTCGTTCTGATCTGAAAAGAATGTTAGAGCATCTTCTGCTTAATGAGGAAATCTCCTGGAAACAGAAATCCATGGTTCAATGGCTCAAAGAAGGTGACAAAAACACAAAATTCTTTCATAGAATGGCGAATGCTCATAAAGCTGCGAACCAGATAAGGAGTATTACAGTTGATGGTGTCTTATTAGTGGAAGACAAGGAGGAGATAAAAAATAGTATTGTGGGGTTTTATGAGAGGCTGTATGCAGATGATGGTGAGTGGAGCCCTAAAGTGGATGATCTGGGTTTTAAGTCTCTGAATGCTGGGGAGTCGACTGCTCTGGAACAAGCGTTTTCAGAAGAAGTTTCTGCAGCGCTGCAAAGTATGAGTGGTGACAAAGCCCCGGGCCCAGATGGATTCTCAATGGCTCTTTTTCAATATTGCTGGGAGGTGATAAAAAGTGATGTGATGAAAGTCTTCCTGTTCTTTCATGATAATATGAGTTTCGAGAAGAGTTTTAATGCCACCTTCATAGCTTTAATTCCGAAGAAGAAAGGAGCCAGTGATTTGAGAGAGTACAGACCTATAAGTTTGGTTGGAGGTATTTACAAACTTATATCGAAAGTGTTATCCAGAAGGTTGAAACAAGTGATTGGTCGAGTTGTCTCGAATTCTCAACATGCCTTCGTGGGTGATAGGCAGATTATTGATGCGTCTCTTATAGCAAATGAAGCTGTGGACTGCGGATTAAGGAGTTGGGTTCCAGGTTTTTTATGTAAGCTGGATATTGAAAAGGCGTACGACCATGTCAACGGAGTTCTTGATTTATTTGTTGGACAGATTGGGGTTTGGGCTAAAATAGAGAAAATGGATGCTTTTTTGCATATCTACAGTCCGTTTCTCAGTGCCGGTAGATGGGGAACCTTCAGAGTTTCTTGGCAGCTCTAGAGGTTTGAGACAGGGAGATCCCCTTTCCTTTTTCCTATTCATTATTGTCATGGAGACTCTCAGTAGATTCATGGATAAGTCTATGGGGGGAGGTTTCATTCGTGGTTTTAATGTAAGTTAGCATAGAGTTTTAATGTAAGTCAGCATAGAGGTCTCCGTGTCGCATCTTCTTTTTGCGGATGATGCTTTGATCTTTTGCGATGCAGATTTTTCTCAACTAGGTTACCTGCGCCTAGTTCTGCTGTGTTTTCAGATGATCTCGGGTCTTCGGATCAATATTACAAAAAGTGAGATTCTACCAGTAGGAGGGGTTGATAATGTTGAGGATATGGCTAAGTTCTTCGGGTGTAAGGTAGGCAAGTTTCCTTCCTCTTATCTTGGGTTACCCATTGGAGCTCAGTTTAAAAACAGGGCGATGTGGAATCCCATCATAGAGAGATTCGAATGTAGATTGACCGGGTGGAAAAAACAACTCTGTCAAAAGGGGGGCGTCTCACTCTTGTTAAGAACACTTTATCCAGTTTACCCACCTACTTTATGTCCTTATTTGTGCTCCCTCAATCTATCCGAAATATTTTAGAGAGACTGGAAAGGGATTTTCTTTGGGAAGGCAATAGTGAGAGCCATAAATATCATTTGGTGAAATGGGAGAAGGTCTGCTATAGTTTGAGAGAAGGAGGCCTAGGTGTTAAAGACTTGAACGCTTTCAATAAGGCATTGTTGGGCAAGTGGCTTTGAAGATTTTTGGTGGACAGAGATGGTTTGTAGAGGAAGGTGGTGGTGAGTAAATATGGAGAAGGGGATGGGCAGTGGGCACCAAATGAGGTTTCTCTTTCCTACGGAGTTGGTGTTTGGAAAGGGATTAGGAGAGGGTGGGAATCTTTCAAGAGATTTCTTCGTTTTGAGATTGGGGATGGCTCGGTAAAATTTTGTTAAGACTTGGTGCGGTGACATAGAGTTGTGGATATTATTTCCGGATTTATTTAGCATAGCCTGTGCTTTGTTAATGCAGTGCTGCATTTGGAGGATAACAAAGTGGTTTGGAGTCCTTCATTTCGTAGGAATTTCCATGACTGGGAGATGGAATCAGGTGTGTTCTTTCTCGATTTTCTCTATTCCCCGACTTGCATGCAATTGGAGGATAAGGTGTGGTGGCAGGGTCCTAAAGACAAGTTTTTATGTCAAATCTTATTTTGAGTCTTTGTCATCCAAAGTGGTTCTTTATTTCCTTGGATATCAGTTTGGAAATCTAGAGCTCCCAATCGAGTCGGGTAGCGGTGTTTGCTTGGGAGGCTTGCCATGAAGCCATTTTAACTGGTGATAATTTGAGAAGGCATAATACTTATGTGAATTGGTGCTATATGTGTAAAGGTGATGACGAAAATGTTAACCATCTGCTCATCCACTCATCTACTATTCTGTAGCTAAGGATCTTTGGAACCTTATCCTCGGGCTCTTTAATATTTCGTGGGTTATGCCTAGTTCAACAAAGGAGCTGTTTCAAGGCTGGGCTTTTTACAGACGGAGGAGAGGGAATTTATCTTGGCAAACTGGTCTTTTGTGTGTGTGCTGGACCATTTGGCTTGAAAGGAATAGAAGGGTGTTTGATAACAAGGAAAAGCTCATGTCGCAGTTGAAGGACACGGTGTTGCAAACCCCTCAGTCTCGGTGTTCAGTAGATGCCAATACTTCCATTTCTCACCCTTATTCCTTTGTAGATTTTGTTAATAGTCTCTCCTTAGTTTAGTTTACTTTACTGTGTATACTCCTAGTGTACAAGGACGCGTTACCTTTTTTGATGTTTCTAATATATAATACTTGCACTTATATAAAAAAAAAAGATTGGTTCGGGTTTTCAAATGTTTTCTGCTGCCTTTCGTAGCTGATTTATGGTTTTAAGTACCGTAAATGGATGCCTTTTTTGTCTATATTACCAGTGAGCGCTTAGATGATTTCTATTCTACTCATTACAACCCTATGAAGGTGTTATTTGTATGATTGCTTTGAGATATTTTAATCTTTGATGCTGATTGTAGTATCTGCATCAATAGTGAAAAACACAGAAAACTGAGGCAAGATGCTAGATATCTAGGTTGCATGGACATGCCTTCAACCTAGAGTATCCGGAAGTATCTGTGTATACGGCTGGATACGCTACGTTGAAGGAGTGTCTGTGCAACTTATCTAGATTTTGTTCATGCCTCAGTTGCTCGGATTATGTTGTTACATTTAACTATTTACTTCGTTTCGATCTCGGAATACTTTTTGCAGTATTGAAGTATTGGCATTTACCTTTGTAGGAAACATTTATGATGCATGATGATGCTGTGCTCTGTATTGATTTTAGCAGAGATTCGGAGATGCTTGCATCTGGATCACAAGATGGAAAAATTAAAGTAAGAACTTATTACTTGTGTGTAATTTTTGCTTTAAGAGTGAAAATGTCTTCGTTCAAGGAACTCACAAAGCTGCATAGGTGATGGTCAAGGGGTTAGGAAGCATGGTGATAGTCTTTGTTTGAAACATTGTCAGGTCCAATCAGATGCAGGATCATGCCATTATGAACTAGAATCTCTTTATTGTCTCGGATGTTATCATACCACATCTATTTTCTTATATACTCAGTTTTTCATCATATGAGTAGTATATTTCTTCATTAATCTGTAGTGATAAAAGCTTTTTAATGTTTAACGATTGAAACATCGATATTATTTTCCTTGTCGTCATTGCGATTTCCACTAGAGCTTGAATGTCCGTCAGTCCGTGGCATATCATCAGGAGAAAGTTTGATGTTAACAAGTGGGTAGGATCATCTCATTTCATACTAATCCAATATGCATACTATAGGTGGCAAATAGGTGGGTATGGGCAGGCGAGTAAGTGCTCATTTAATAACATGGACATATATGGGCGGGCACTAAATGGGCATGGGTGCCCATTTACCCTTTTTTTTGATAAGTAAGTAGATATATAAATAAACAAGCGACAAAACAGGAGTCACATCCTTTGTATACAGACATTGTGCTCCTACAAAAAATTATATACAATAGTGAATCTATCTAAGAACTCAACAAAAGAACTGTCCACTCTTTGAGCTCCATCTGTACACCAAAACCTGATTGTTTCTGCAATGCTTTCCTTCCATCTGTGTACATTCAGCTCAATGTTCTCAAAGGCTCTGCGATTGTGTTCATTCCATATACCCCACCATATCGCTAAAGGAGCAACTTACCAAACATTTTCTTCCTTATTTTCCTCTTATAAAAGGACCATTCGCAGAACATTTCTTTCACCGTCCTGGGCATTACCCAAGCTATCTTGAACAGGCTGAATATGTGATTTCACAAAACCCTAGCCACAGAACAATGTAACAGCAAATGATTCACTGTTTCTTCATCTTTCTTGCACATGTAGCACCAATTCTCATATATCTTCTTTCTTTTTCTCAAATTATCTCCGGTCAAAGAGCTTCTAACTCTGCCTCCCACGCAAAAAACGCCACCCTCCTTGGTGCCTTTGACTTCCAAATGATCTCCCACAAAAAAAGCATGAACCTCTCTCTTCGATAAGGCTTCATAGTAGGATTTCACTGTGATTTTTCTGCACACCGTCCTCTCCCACAAAACCCTATCATCCTTATCAAGATCAACATGGGTACCATACAGAATTGCTCTATTTCTCCAAGCTCCCAGTACTGCACATGACTCCTAAATAAAGGGTTCCAGCTCACTGTATCTCCTGAAACTTGGACCATCGAACTAACCAGTGCATCCACATCCTCTGCAAAGGAAAGCAGGTTCGGAAATTTCTGACTCAATTCCCTACCCTCACACCATTTATTCTTCAAGAACCTAATAGAATTTCTTTTTTTTTTGATAAGTAAAGTAGAACCTAATAGAATTTCCTTTATCAACTTCAAAAGAAATGAATTTACATAAGTGTCTCCACCCTTTGCTAATCCCCTTCCACACACGAGTCCCGTATGGGCTCAAAACTAGCTTATGAAACCAATGATGCTCTCCCTCTCCATACTTATCCATCACAACTCTTCTCCATAAAGCTTCGGGCTCTACCATGAATTTCCATAACCATTTTCTCATCAGTGCCTCATTGAAATTTTTTAATCTCTTGATCCCCAATCCCCCTCTTTTACACAAGAACAGACCATGTCCCAATTCACTAAGTGATACTTCCTGTCCTTCCCATTCCCTTCCGACAAGAAATCTCGTTTCAGCTTTTCTAGCCTTAAGGAATCGTAAAAATAGACATGAAGTACGTAGGAAGACTAGACAAAGTGCTCTTAATTAGAGTTAGTCCTAGACAAAGTGCTCTTAATTAGAGTTAGTCTACCACCTTTAGAAAGAAGCTGTCTCCTCCACCTCGCCAAACGCCTCTCAAATCTTTTGATAATTGAATTCCAAACTGCTGCATTTTTAAAAGGCACACCAAGTGGTAAACCCAAATACTTGCTCGGAAGACTCCCAGATTTGCAACCAAAGAAGGAAGCTAGCATCTCTATGTCGTCCACCTTACCCACCGGGATGATTTCACATTTCGATATGTTGATCCTCAACCGTTAAACTGCCTGAAAGAACATAAGAGTAAGACGAAGATACCCAAGCTGATTCGCCTCGCAAAAGACCAGAGTATCATCGGCAAACAACAAATGATACACCTCCAAAGCTGTAACACTATCTGATCTTGCCTTGAAAGAGGGTCCCCCTGCCTCGATCCTCTCGAAACTAGCAAAGAAACCAGTTGGCTCCCCATTAACCAAAACTGAAAACTAACCGTGGAGATGCAGAATCCAATCCATGGCTAAGACTTTCGAGACAATCTTCCAGCGGGGGGGCGGGGGGAGCCCATTTACTCATTAACATATAATTATCAAATAAATACACAAATTACAAAAAATCCATTTCCTTTTACCAAAAATTACAACTAACCATACATATATTACTGCTACATTGCAATTACTTCACTCCAACCTCAGACGACAACCATATACAGAGGTGAGTTGAGCCTATCAATTAGTCCAACTCATGATCTTTGATGAGCGATTTCAGAAGCCACACTTGCAAATGTTTCAAACATTAAAAATAAGGTGCCCAGTAGGGTGAGTTTTTTTGTGTGGGAGGCAACTCGGGAAGCCATTTTGACAGGGGAAAATTTGAGAGCACATGGTAAGGCTTACGTCAATTGGTGTTTTTTTGTGTAAAAAGGAGGAGAATGTGAATCACCTGCTCCTACATTGCCCCACAACGCAGGAAGTGTGGAGTCTGTTCTTCAATTTGGCCGGGTTTCCTGGGTCATGCCTCAGACTGTTTATTGAGGTTCTGCGTGGGTGGTCTCTGTACAAGAGAAGAAAATTAAACTCTTTCTGGATTCTTGCTCCTTCAGCGGTTTGGTGGATCATTTGGAAGGAACGGAGCAGAAGGATCTTTGAGAATGTTGAGACTGATATAGAAGGGATGCCTCAGAGGAACAAGCTTTTCTCTTGCTCCTTCAGATCTCGGAGCAGAAGGATTTTGAGAATGTTGAGACTGATATAGAAGGGATCAAGGAAGCTGACTCTAGAAGCTGATCCCAGCACTAGAACTAGAACAGGGGATCCTTTTGTATATACAATAGAAAGGTCTTTTGTGATCTAATACTTTTGCCTTGTATACCCCATGTGTACAAGGTCGCGCCACCTTTTTGGTGCCTATTATATAATACTCTTTACTTATAAAAAAAATAAATTAAAAATAAGATGACATTCATAAAAAGGACCAAAAAAAATATTTAACAACCCAAACCCATCAAAAGGGGTTTATAAGAAATCAGAAATACTTGATCATCACCTCAACCAAAAACCATTCTTCAGGAGCAGGCAAATTCACCTCTCGAAACAAGTTCCTATAAAATGTTTAACCGCTAGAAAATCAAGGTACCTAATCTGTAATTCCCCCTCTGAATTGGGAAGACAACAATCACTAATAACTTTCAATTAGAGATCCACCTATATGCTTTCGCTCCTTGTGGTTCCTGTTTCGGTGGTGAAAAGGCTTGAGAAATTGGAGAGGGATTTCCTGTGGAAAGGAGGTATGGAGGAGAGGAAGTACCATTTGGTTAATTGGGATACGGTATGGAGCAGTGTGTGGAATGGAGGGTTGGGGGTTAAAAATATTAAGACTTTTAATATCTCTCTTTTGGGTAAATGATTGTGGAGGTATTTGATGGATAGAGGATCGTTGTGGAAAAAAGTGGTGGATGGTAAATATGGGTTAGGGGGGTCATAATTGGTTTCCAAAGGAAGTGCCTTATCCTCATGGGTCGAGTGTTTGGAAGGGTATCTTGCAAGGAAGAGTCTTCTTTGAGAATCTGGTGTCTTTTGAGATTGGTGGGGGCGAGAGGGTTTCTTTCTGGAAGGATAAATGGTGTGGAGAGCTATCCCTGCGACAAGAATTCCCCAATATGTTCAATATAGCTATCAATCAAGATGAAATGGTGAATTCTAGAGTGGTGGTTATGGATGGGAGAGATGTTTGGAGCCCTATGTTTCGTAGAGATTTACATGACTGAAGATTAGAGACATCTCTAGGCTATTCGAGAAGCTTTATAAGGTTAAAATGAGAGGTTTGGGAGAGGATAGAGTGGGGTGGGAGGGATCTAGATCGAAGATCTTCTCAGTGAAGTCTCTATACTCTTGTTTAAGGAAGGAGAATAAAGGTCTATTTCCTTGGAAGACTATTTGGAGGACAAAAGCTCCTAGAAGGGTGGCTTTTTTTGCTTGGGAAGCGTCTCGGGGAGCAATATTAACGGGGGACAATTTGAAAGCTAGAGGATGGATCTATGTCTATTGGTGCTTCATGTGCAAAGAAAAGGAAACTGTTGAACATTTGCTTCTACACTGTTCAGTTGTTGGGGAGCTATGGAGTTCCTTCTTCCTCTGTGTAGGTATGTAATGGGTTATGCCCAGATCAGTTGTTTAGCTTCTTAGTGGGTGGGAATCCTTCAACCAAAAAAGGAAAGAGAACAAATGGGGATCTATTCCTTTGGCTATTTGGTGGAATGTTTGGAAAGAAAGGAATAGAAGAATTTTTGAGAACGAAGAGACTAATGTAGCTCAGATCAAGAGGGAGGTGTATCAGTCCCTTCAGTTTTGGAACGAAGTCACAGACCTGGTAGAAGCGGATCTTTTGGTTAATATTACGAACATTATATAGTTTTTAGATATTGTATACTCCCTGTGAGCATGGATGCGCCTCCTTTTTAGGCGTTGTGTTTAATACAATTATTACTTAGCGAAAAAAAACAATAATCCTGTCGCAAATATGGATACCGTTGTATCTTTTGCTAATGTTCCCCTTTCAGAGAGAGAATCCAATTTCAACGAGTTTTACTCTTTCTTTTTCTGGTCATGAACCGTGACTGCTGCGCATATCTTCTTCCAGCTGCAAATCGCAATGAGGGTGGGGTTTAATAGAAACAACTATTTTAGCATGGGTGCCCATTTAGCCCATCATACTTAACTGTCTCAAATGGGCATGTCCATTTGTGCCCATTTAAAATTTTAAGCGTGTCCATACCCATTTTTTAGTGGGCGGGCAAGTGGACTTAAATTACCACCTCTAATGTACATACATACATACATGTGTGTGTATATATATATATTTATATAAACTAGTGCTCACCTTTTTTAGCCCTCAACTCAGAAAGTTTTCATTTTTCGGAAGATCATTGAGTTGAGATCGTCTCTTTATCTTTTCCTCTAGTTGTTTGTCTCCTCTCGTCATGAGGTGCTTACTCTAGTTCCCTCTTGCAGAAGCTAACTCTATATCCTAAGATCTAGCCTATAGGAATCTCAATGATTGAGAGTCCGAGGATGTGATGGATCTACTTGACCTCTAAATTTCTTGTCTTTTATGGTCACCTGGATCAAAGGTTGTGGCTCCTTCGTCCCAATGGGGTTTTTTTACCCAATCTTTTCTTGCTTCTTTGATACAGTTCAAAACCCTTCCATTTTCACTTCCGTATCTTTTATTTGGGAGTTTAGGGCTCCTTGTGCTTAACTGGCTGAATACCAACAATTGTGGGCAGCAAACAGACCCTACAAGACTATGTCTCGGGATGTGTATTATGTGTTGGAGTGAGAGTGATACTCATGAACATCTTTTCTTACCTTGCTTGGTAGCTTGGATGTTAAGGTGTACTGATTTTAACCCCAAGTGGCGGGAGAGATGGCAAGGTCACTCAAGGCAAACCTTTGGGTTTTTTTGTTGCAATCCCCATACCAAGGGGCCATACTTACCTTTCAAAAAAAGGTGTAATCTGTTCAGCACGTTGGGGGAAGTTAGATGTGTCCCTTTTCTTTTGAGGGGTCTGTTCACCACGGATTTTGGAGTGGTTAGTAAGCGATTTGTGGAAGTTAAATGAATTGTCGTTTACAACCTGAAGTCATTTGTCCCGCAAAAGAGCTGTAGTTTTGTCTCAAAAAGTGAAAGTAAATATAACTGAATATCCCTTTGCATTATTGTCACAGGTTTGGCGTATGAGGACTGGTCACTGCTTCCGCCGTCTTGAGTGCGCACATTTTAAGGGTGTCACTAGTGTTGTCTTCTCTCGAGATGGAACTCAGCTGTTGAGCACGTCATTTGATGGAACTGCAAGGTTTGATTGATAACTTATGGCAGTTGGCTGTTGCATGCATTTTATAGTGGCATGTTACGATTAAATTGAGAATCTTTCTTTGTAATTTTCTCATTTTCGATTGGATACATGTTTTCTTATATAAACTTCTTGACCACATTAATTAGTAGCTGCTCCATTTAGGAATCAATTCTGCTTGTCACAACTAGAAGCCTGGTCTTGGTTACTAAACTTGATATTGTTTGCTGTTTTGATTCAGAATCCATGGAATAAAAAATGGGAGGTTGTTAAAGGAATTTCGTGGCCATACATCATATGTAAATGATGCCATCTTTACAAATGATGGATCTCGGGTCATCACTGCATCCAGTGATTGCACAGTCAAGGTCAGATCTGCTGCATGTGTAGATTAGGTGCAAAGAGTGAAGCCTTTTTATATTTCTCTTTCTATGTTGTTGTTTGGCTTGTGTAATCGTTTCGCTACGTTTCATACAGGTCTGGGATTCCAAGACTACAGACTGTCTGCAGACATTTAAGCCGCCACCTCCATTAAGGGTATTTCTTTAATGTGTATCATCAAATTTATTGGCTCCATCAAGGATTTTTGCTTCTGGTTAGGATTAAATGTATCTAAAACTACTTGTAGTTTCTTTTTACAATCTTGATCTAACTCACACCTTTGTCCTTAGGGAGGCGATGCATCTGTAAATTCTGTTCACCTGTCCCCCAAAAATCCTGATCACATTATTGTTTGTAACAAAACATCATCGATTTACCTCATGACCCTTCAAGGACAGGTAATTGTTCATGTACTTGATAGTATTGCTGAAAAGATTATTAATTGAAAATATCATTCCTGTACTATGGTAGTTGTCAGATATTTTATTGGTAGTTAATACTGCTTCCATCTCTAAATTAGTGTCTAGTTTTAGATTCTTCATTAAAATCAAGGAAGTTGACTCTTTGGGGCGTTGTAGTAGCACATGTACATTAATACCCTTATTGCCCACATACAACATTTGAAGTACCCACTATGACATGATAAGTGACAAAGATGAAATTATTAAACTTACTCATTTGGAGACAAATTTTTTTTAGAAATGGATACTCATTTAGGGATGGTGAGAGTAATTCATTAGTAGAAAGTTTCAATTTTCTCGGTCTTTTGGCTGTTTTTGTCAAGATCACTGATATCTATGAACAAAGTTCTTATAGAATGACTGCTATAATGTACATAGGTCGCCTTGTTTAGGTACTTTTGTTTCTTTATTGGCATCTAACGAAAAAAAGGTATCATGGACTTCACATTAGAATTTTTCAATATTAAGAGTCGGGAGCATATTTACAAGAAAATTTTATTTTCACTTGGTTGTCATTGCTCCGTATGCAGTAGCGAAGCCACTATAGGGCCAAGGATGGCCATGGCCCCACAGGCTTTGGGTCACGTGCATATTACCTCCTTTTAGAATGGGATAAAATCATAAAATGCACAAAAATCCCTGTACCATATCGTAATTGCGATATTTCATCCTTTTACTACGTTATCACATTTTCTTTGTTCCTGTACAATTTTTATCGCCCTCAGATCATTCTCCTTCCACTTTTTCCATTAAATGGGTGTTATGTCCAAGCATGCATTCACGTGACCTTCTAGCAAAATCATAAAATTTGTCATTTTGATGAAGTCAAGAGTGTCATCGTGGCAGCACGACAAAGTTTATTCCTCTCCAATGGAGAACCCGCCCACCACCAACCAAATGGACTATATGTCAAAATTGTATATCATGTATGTCCCTTTTCCAAATTCGAAATAATAATTGGTTTTTCAAATTGGCTATACATAAATGAAAAGTTGGCGTATAAATAGAATCAAAGAAATGTTTTTATGTAGTAATCTTTGCTTCCTACAGAGTGCCTTAATTTCTATGAGAGTTTTTCTTGAAGTTAACTTGCGTCCCTCTAGAGCTGAATCCTGGCTTCGCTACTGTCGACATGGGTGGTAAATCTGATACCTATACGTGATAATTCAAGGATAGAAAGCTCATCCAATGCATCCTGTCTGGCCTTTAAAAAACTGGTGGAAGTTCGTATCACTCTTATACTTCATCCTCCACCTCTAGTTCCAATCCAGCAAATGTTTTGGTACTTTCGGAACATGTATTAAATCTGGGAAATAACTTAAACCTGTTAATGATTTAACCAAGTTTTCCTGCAAAAGAAGTTTATTATGCAGAAATCAGTGGCACCATTGAAATAGTTGGACATGTAAATTTTAACTTTAAATGTGCAGATTACAAATTTATTTCATGTGCATATTTTGATGGTAATTTACAGAAGAAACTCTCAATCTACATTTTCATTGAAGTACTTGAAATAGATGTGTATACATAGTTATTAAAACACACGCGCCTTTCTCCACTCAGGCGAGAGGCGCCATCAGGCGAGGGTTTAGTGTCCTAGGAGACCAAGGCCAGTCGACGAGCTGGAGGCGAGGTCAAGGCGTACGCCTTTATAGAGGCATCCAGGCAGAAAAATGGCTTTGAAGGCGAACACTTTAATTTTTTTCAAGGTCGATGACGTAGTTCAGGGTTATTATAAATAGAGAAAACCCTTTAAAAAAACCTTCAGACTTAAGACGAACACAAACCGACGCTTGGGAGTCCTAAAGACTTTCCGATAGTTCGTCTTTATCGATTCAACTATGGGTTAGGGTTTTGACTTACAGAGGAGTTCGCACCATTTCAATCTTTTGCTCTCTTCTCGATTACTCAGGTAAGCCTCTCAATCTTTGTCTTTCACTGTGTCTCTCCCTCATCTCATCAGTTGGACTTCCAGAATAGTTTGCACCATCGATTCACGTAGACCTCTCAGTCTCTCACTCTGTTTTCATCCATTGTTTGAAAATTTGTTCGACTTTCAAATTATTATTATTATTTGTATAGAACTCTGTTTCCTACTCCGTTTGACTTTCAATCTTTGTTCTACATTAATAAATTTTACTTATTTTTTTCTTTCTTTGAAATTAATTAATTTGTTTCTATTTTTGAATTGACAGACAGTACATTAAAATGTACTTCAGATAAATTATTTTTGTAACTTAATAAATTTGTTTCTATTTTTGAACTGCATAGTTATTTAGTTATCTTTTTTTTTTTTTTGGACACAGTACAATACTCTGTTTATTATTTTGTTTTTTTTTCTTGTTTAATGTTTTAGTTAAGTTCATCTAATGCATTGGAATTTCAACTATGAAGGATGAAATTTGTGTTATTGATATTATGTATTTTTGCTCACTTATAACATGTTTTTGTTGAGATTTGTTAAAAGTTATATATATATATATATATATATATATTTTTCCTTAATATTGTTTTCGTGAGCGCCTCGCCTTTTGCCTCAAAAATGGACCTCTCACCTTTCGCCTTTGACAACAATGCGTGTATATACACAGTCTATTCCAAGTACTTCAATGAATATGAAATAAAATTATTGTGGGCTGAGATGGAAAACTAGTTCTTCTCTAAAGATTTGGACATGGAAACTAGCACTTGGAGTAATGCATTGTATACAAAGCAGTACAATGTTGATTGCTTATGCATCATGCAAAGGTCTAGTTTAAAAAGGTCGAAGTGCCATCTTTACCAAAAGTCATTGTCTTAACAGTGTTCCAGGCACCAAGTATCTTTTAACCTATATAAGGACCCCTTATATAGTAGAATAGTTAGACTTTTATGATTAGAATTTCAGAGTATTGAATGTTCGTTAGATGGAGTTTAGTCGATTGTGACAGTGGGCTAGCTTTAGATACATAGGTATTCGAACATTTCAAGAGTCAATTATTATGAAATGTATGATGACATGGATTACCAGTCTGGTATCAATCTATTGTGGACTTCTCTTAGTGTGTAAGATGTAATGCCTGAATGTTCTTGCTATTTTTGTTTCTGTTCCTGCTTTCTCTTATCTAGGTTGTGAAGAGCTTCTCATCTGGTAAAAGGGAAGGTGGAGATTTTGTAGCAGCTTGTATATCACCTAAAGGAGAATGGATATACTGTGTTGGTGAAGACAGGTATGTTTATTAAAACATAACTGCTTGGTTCAACATTTTATCATTTGAGATTTCTAATAGGGAAGTGTTGTTTGTTTCAATTGGGTTTTCTGCATACTACCAAAATATCTAATAATTGTCATCCTTGTTCTATACATTCTTCTAATTATTTATTGGTTTATCAGCATCAG
Source organism: Codonopsis lanceolata (assembly GCA_013146195.2). Lineage (NCBI taxonomy): Eukaryota > Viridiplantae > Streptophyta > Magnoliopsida > Asterales > Campanulaceae > Codonopsis > Codonopsis lanceolata. Next base: position 81,063,688 of record CM028383.1, read on the forward strand.
TTCTATTAGCAATACATGTAGGAGCCGTTTGGTAGCCAATTAACAATAAATATTTTTATTAACAATATGTGGATTAATAATACTACCCTTCCCATGGTATTAATAGGGAGGAGATTTAGCCCTTTATTCAAGTAGCTGGGATTAATAATAATCTTAAATGTAAAAAACCTACAAAACAGCCTTCCTTGGTATTTGAATTCTATCCAGTCATTTATTATGGCTACCAAACGGTCACATAAGCTGTCTATTTAAAGACACGAGGGATCTTACATTCATTTAGGGTTTGTCGTGTGCCAACTGCCAAGGGTAGTTCATATTACGTATTTATTAATAGTTCATTTGTTTCATTATTTAATTTTATCTTTTATGAGCTTTATGCAGAACCTTGTACTGCTTCAGCCACAATTCTGGTGAACTGGAGTACTTGATGAAGGTATGCTCTTGTTTATCTTTGGGAAATTAATTCTGAAGGCTTTGTTTCTCTGAGTTTCCATTATCTTCTTCACCTTGCACTTCTTGTTGTCAAGCCATATAGTTCATTTACAACCTTTTATTTCCCATTCTTTTTGAAGATGACCATCTGCTGTATTTGTTTTGTTTTTTATTATTGAACATTTCTGCTTATGCTCTAAAACTGTAAAAGTTTGAAGGGAATATGCCCTTGCACTGAGATTTCATTCTCGGATCTTTCTTTTGTTACTTTAAAACTGTTTTTTAATCCTTTATTAGAGCATAAAATATCTTATAAAAAATCGTGAAAATATCTTCCCAACTTTATTTGGTGTTTTCTCGTGTATTATTATTTATTTATTTATTATGCAGAGTTGATTACCGCTACAAATTTTTTTTCTTTCTAGAAAGTATGAATAAAAAATAATATCTACCTTTTTAATTAGTTATATTTAAAATTAAAAGATGACTTGGAAATCAGATTATTTATTTTAATGGATAAGTAATTAATAGGTTGGTTTGTTCCAACATAATTTAGTGTAACATTCTAATAAAATGATGTATTGGATAAATAATTTTTGCTGTGGAAATAGCCACTCCCAGTTGCTATTATTATTATTCATTTACTTTATTATTATTTTCTTGGGGGTGCATGTTACCTTTTGGGTTGTTGCTACTTGCTCTTTGGTGGCACAATCGGAAGGTTTTTCGGTAGCAGCCACAAGTTGGAGGCAAGATGTGTGGGCTTTTCATTAAATCCATCACAGACCCCATGGTAAATGGAGTCTCGTGTGCTCAACTGTCATTTACTTCCACTCTCGGACACCATTGAAATTAGGTTAAGAATGTTAGTGTGTCATTGGAGTTTGTGGTTGGTCGCCCCCTTCATTATTATTTTTCTATAATTATTTCTTTCTTAAGATAATTTAGGTCAAACAATCATAGTGATGGCGACATGTTCACTGTCTACGAGTATAACCTTTGAATGTTATTTTTGCATATACATCTTTCAACGTCTATAATATCATTTTTCGGCTTGCTCCAAAGAATATTTGTATGATTTTGCTTTTGAATGTTGCATCATTCGTATCTTATCTGCAGGTGCATGAGAAGGACGTAATTGGCATCGCTCACCATCCTCACAGAAACCTTGTCGCTACATACAGTGAAGACTGCACAATGAAACTATGGAAGCCGTGAAATCTCCTTTCCTTTGTCGATCCTTTTTTTTTTTTAATGAACTTCTATAACATTTCTCTTTCCTGTTTTCAACAATTCTATTACTTTCCGTTTTCTCTACCCCTTCTGTCTTCTTTCTCTAGTAGGGTAGACGGCATGTGGAAAGGATGGAAGAAGGCTCATCAGTCGTGTGGCATATTTTCATGTGTAGTAGCAAGTTAATTTATTAGTTCCGATTTTGTAACTATCCATTTTTTTCTCTGCTGCACTTCACAGCCAACTGTTTTCCTATCTTCTTCTCCTTCCCTTCTGAGTAAAGAGTCCACTATTCAATTTTGTGATGTTTCACTAAAATAATGTACTTTCAAAAATTAATTCCTAGTGTCATTTCATTACTAATAGACTACTAAGAGTGTCATTTTTTAAAAAAGTTGACTTTCAAACGGATATTCTTTACCCGAAACGGAGTGAGTATTTTGTTACCCCACAATGTGGAGCGTATGACATGGTTTAAGGCTTCCGGCATCCAAGACAGTGATCTATCTTAGTTCTCCCTTTGCTAAAGCTTCCAGGGCCTGAGACAGTGATCAATCCCCGTTTTCTCCCTTGGTAGTTTTCGCTATTTTTTAGTATGATGTCGAGGAGTTGGGTTTGTTTTTTTTAGGGTTGCACCTTAGGATGGTGTGTCTAGGAGGGTTATCCTATAATTATCTTTGGGGTTCTCGACTAGGGGTGGTAAAATGGCGTTATGGATAATCATGAATTAGTTTATTATTCTTGGTTTCATGGATAATAAACTAAATCATGATTATCCATAACATTTATTTTGCCACCCATATTCTGGATTTATTGGATTATATTTTTTAGTATTTTATACACATAATTTTAGTACTATATAACCTATTAGCACTCAAATTTTTAAGAGTAAATTCGCATCCGTCCACTTTGATTAGTTTTCAATTGTTACAATATCTTGTGTGTTATTTTAATCGGAAAGCCACTTGAAACGAAAAGACTACGGTATCCTTAATGAACTTGAAGAGAATTAAAATTGATAAAGCGCAATATACAAGTTGATTAGGTTATTAAATTGATGTATAGTAGTGCAAAAATTGAAAGCATCGCGCTGCAAAATCCTAATGAACCAGACCTTCATGTCATTTGTCTTCTTCCTTCTCCTTTGTCATAAGTCTCCTCCGCATTTGTTTCTATTGAAAAATTCTTCAACCAATACAGGTCCATTACAGTTTCATTTTCGTACTTAATCAATCGAAAAAACCCGTTTACCTTTTGAGGCGTTACCCCTGTGATCCCTGTGATCTGATCGGGCAGGTTGATCTCTTTTTTGTTATTAAATAATCGTGATTTTTGAATTCCAAAGTGTTAGTCAGAATGATTGAAGAAGACAATTTGAGTATTTTAGGAACAATATTTTAAAAATTGACATTAGCAGTTGAAAAAAAGAATGAGGGATTGTACCGAAATAATACTTGGAAAAAAGTATCCGATCAACAATTTATCCAAATTTTAAACGAAAGCACTCGAAGGTACAAAATAGAAGGCATTGTGTACAAGTGAAATAAAGATGTAACTAGTATCGATGCCATAGTCTTTGATATTAATCTAATTTGAACTTGTGTTCTTCTTGAAGTTCTGAACTTGGAAGTCGTTTTATAAGATAAGATGCAATAGGTATTTCCATAAAATCCAAATGATGTTATGGGTACCTAAAGATTAGCATTTTTTTGCACCAAGTGATATATCACCTGATGTGGCGCATTATACACACACACACACATATATATATATATATATATACACACACATACATATTGTTAGTCCTAGTGGCTCAGAACTAGGCTAGAAGGCGGAGTTGGTTTAATTTATCTATTTTTATAAGATATAAGATAGTAGATATAAACAAATCTACTATGTTTGGCAGCAGAAAATTCAAAGTGCTTGATTAGGCAACTATGTTTTGCTCATTCCATATAATGATGCTACTCAATAAGACTAAACCAAGTAGCAAAGTAAAACAAAACAAGTAAATTGACACAACTATTTGAAGTGGTTCACACAGAAATATGTTATGTCAACTACCAAGATGGTGAATCCAATTTTGAAATATGCACTATATTATTCACTAAAGTGATTACAATAAGTGATCACTAATGAATCGTGTACAAAATACTTTTGACCAAGTGTTTTAGGGAGTGTAATAATCTTTAGACATAATTCATCACACTCGTGCTTTGTATGCTAAATTGTACTCCTTCCGTCCCGGATAAATGTTCATATTAGACAAAACACAAGGATTAAAAAATATAATCAATTAGGAACATTAGTTGAGACATCCTAAAATAGAAAGTACAAACATTTATCTGGTATGGAGGGAGTATTAAATACTAGAAAGAGCAAAGGGAAGAAGATCAAGATGTCCAGGCTTTTCTAAGTATTGAATGCTGAAGAACTATATAACACTTAAGACTAAATGAATTGAGTAGTTGAGGCTCAATAAATGTGATGCTAGTGTGCTATGTCTTCAAGTCTTCAATTGTTGCTTAAATAGTCTTAAGGGATCTTCGTAGCCGTTGTGAATAATCTTGATTCACAACGGGAAGGACTTCATGCATTAAATTCATTTTGAATCCATTAAATGCTAATAGTTGTTGGATCCTCTCTTGATTGGATTGTACAGTCAATCCTGAGACTTCATTGTCCACCAAGTTATTTTTGCTATATATGAGTAGGCGCAAAGTTGCAGACAGACTACTAAGTATGCAAACATATTATATCTTCTATGGTAGTAGTCTTCAAAGTATTTCTAAAACAATCTAACCAAAGCTAAGTCCTAAAGATCATTGTCATGCTAACTAGTGCGCATATCACTTAGCCAAATCTATAAGGACTCGAATTCGTCTACAAGAAAATTTATAATATCTAATAATTTCCTACTATTTACTTGAGGCCGTTACCCTGAAAATGTTTTTGAAAACAACAATCTATGTATACAAGTTAGTAATAACATACTTTATAAAGCATGCCCTGCCGTAATTGAATTTACATGAAGTCCTAGCAGGGCAAGTAACGAAGTGCAATGCGATAGATATTACATTTGTAAAGCAGATGCATTATGTGTTAGTGTTGGATCCCTATGGTATGCTCAGTACATAGGCTAGAGAGGGGGGGGGTGAATAACCTTTGTTTCCTTCATTAAAATTTCATCATTCTTTTGATAAATCAAGTAAAAACAAGAATAAAGTACTTCTCATGTATAAGTGATCTCTTGGTCATTGCAGTCCGATGAACACAACACATACGCAATAGACATGCTAAGGCAGATTTGAAAGTCTATTGGAAATCATAGTTATATAATTTGCTAGAAAGAGATTGAGAAGTGAAAATGTATAAGCAAAAAAATATAACATTGAATATAAAAGTTACAATGTGTTGAATGAACTAAGTTGTATATCAACGGAAGACTTTTTCTTCATAAGATGCATGCTTATAGTTCCATGAGCAAAGAGCATACAAGATAAGAAATGGAAGAGTGAAGTAAAGGTTGAATGTATAAAACTTATTTTATATTTAAGAATTCAACAAATGTTTATCAAATGATAAACATGCTTAGTACATCAACTTAAACTCTCTAACCTAGCATCCGCGTGTGGTTCCATGGAAAGGAAACCAGGGGAAAAGGAAGACATATTCCTAATTTGTTACCATTCCCATTGCAACTTACCTATGGAGGCGAATATAGATATGAGATGGTGACAGCTCTATGAGAAAAGAATATTATGGGTTGTTCAATTAGCAAGTAATTGAACAACTAAGTGCAAAGAACTCGACCCTTTGTGACGACTCAACATCACACAACTAACAACCATTGAAACACAATACGAGTCTGTTGATATGAATGTGATTCGGATTAGCAACACCGAAGCTTCTTCTGGACGTCTTCAAGAAGCTTGTCTTCAACATCACTATGAGATGTTTAATCTCTTGCCATAGATTAGGAGTCTATGCACAGAAGAGACTGTGTCTTTCAAAGAAATAAAGAACTCAAATCAAGAAAGGAGTTTTTGATTACGCACTGCCTTTACAGACTTGTGATTTTTTCTCTCACACAAGTGTTCAAACAGATTTTGCTTGAAGGCATGGACGCTTGTCTCCTTTTACACAATTGTGAATACAACTATTTCACATTTGTGAATTTTGCACTATGCACACTTTTTTTTTGTAACAAGTGATGAGAGCTTTCTTTTATAGGAAGAGGATAAGATATATCTGTTGAGACTTAAAGGCTTCTAACTGTTGGAGTGTTCTGATCTTGAAAGCAGTTGGTTGCATTGCTTGATCCATTGGTTAAAATATTGCATGAAGATATATTTTGTGTCTTGAATACGTTCGAAGTTCATGTCATTTGATTTGTCATGACATGCAGACCTAAATTGGTGATTAGTGCTTTATGTCTTGAATCGGTTGAAGTTCTTGAAAAGCGGGATCAAGACACAAAAGAGGAAATTTCCGATGGATAATAATGAAGGCACGAACATTTATACAAATCTTCGGAGATGTCATGAAGATCTACTGGTTCCTCTTTGTTCAGTAATTTCTTTGGAGCAGTAGACTTGAGGCACGACATATATAAGAGATATATGCTTTTATTGAATTATGATGAACAAAGCACTTGTCACACTAATCCACTAGCGAGTATTGGTGTCATCATCAGGAAGGACTAATATTGATATATGTACAAGGACATAACTCAATCTAAGACCTATAGCAAGTTCAATGAGTTGCTATACTATCCGGTACGCAGCCCGTTTAACCACTCTTGAAACATGGTATTATAATAGTAACAAGCAAATCAATATGCTGGAATATGCGAACATGTATCAGATATGTTGCACAAGTATATGCTCAATAGTTAGTTTAATTTGTCATAACGGATATTGTATAAGGAGTAGACATGAAATAGAACAAAAGTACCCACTGTATTTCAAACAATTTGTTAAAAATTACAGGTTTTCAAAAGAGTGTACAAAAATGTAAAACTTTCTCGGGTTTGGATAGCTTTTTAATTTCCTCGATGTTGGCTTGAGCTTCCTGAGTGATCGGCTTGTTTTGAACATATTTTAGTTGCAAAGTTAGGATAATATTTTCTTCTTGAAATCTCTTGGACTCTGCTTACAAATGTGAATGAACTAAAGAAAAGTAGAAGATTGTCCAAAGGCGAGGTGGACCTACGTGTTGGAAATAGAGCAAAAGTTATTGCATTAGCTGTAGAAACATATTATTTGACCTTGCCCTGTGGGGTTGTGATAGAATTAGACAATTGCTACTACGCCCCTGCTATTAGCAGTAATATTATTTCTATTTCTTATTTGGACAAGAAAGGCTTTTCATTTATTATTAAGAACAATAGTTGTTCTATTTATTTAAATGAAATGTTAGTGCAAGTTTGTCTAATGAAATTTATGTTCTTGATCTTGATACCCCTATCTATAACGTAAATACCATAAGGTTTAAATCAAACAATTTGTACCGACCCGACATACCTTTGGCACTGTCGTTTAGGCCATATAAAATAAAATCATTTTTCAAGACTCCATAAGGATGGATTATTGGACTCATTTGATTTTGAATCTTATGAGGTATGCAAAGCTTGCTTATTGGGAAATATGACTAAGTTCCCATTCACTGGTCAAGGTGAAAAGGCCAGTAATCTTTTGGGTCTTATACATACAGATGTATGTGGTCCACTAAACACATGTGCAAGAGGTGGTTGGCACTACTTCATTACATTTACTGATGATCTCAGTAGATATAGATTTGTTTATCTTATGAAACACAAATCATAATCCTATGAAAAGTTCAAGGAATTCAAGAATGAGGTACAAAACCAACTTGGTAAAAGTATAAAAGCACTTCGATCTGATCGAGGGGGTGAATACTTAAGCCAAGAGTTTGATGATCATCTAAGAGAGTGTGGGATTCTATCCCAACTCACTCCACCTGGAACACCACAATGGAATAGTGTGTCTATAAGGAGGAATCAAACTTTGTTAGACATGGTTTGATCTATAATGAGTCATGCTACTCTTCCAGACTTTTTTTAGGGACATGCACCGCTTACAACTACTTTTATCCTTAATCGTGTTCCATCAAAATCTATTTAAAAGACACCATATGAGATGTGGACTAGGAAGCGTCCCAGTATGTCTTTTATGAAAATTTGGGGTTGTGAAGGATATGTAAAATGTTTACAAACTAATAAGCTTGGCCTTAAATAGGATAAATGTTATTTTGTGGGGTATCCTAAGGCAACAAAAGGATATTACTTCTACAATCTAGTTGAGAACAAAGTGATTGTTGCTCGAACTTGTGTATTCTTAGAAAGATAGTTTGTCTCTAAAGGAATTAGTGGGAGAAACATAATCCTTGAAGAAGTTCGAGACTCACAAACAAACAATGATCAAGATATGGAACACGGTCAACCTTCACAAAGAGTTGTGGAAGAACCACCTACTCAGGTAACACAAGAACCTCGTAGGACAAGTATGATACGTCATGTACCCGAGAAATATGGATTTCTCATGACACAACCTGGTGACATACTGCTCATGGAGTAAGATTAGCCTACAACCTATGAGGAGGCCATTAATGGGCCAGACTCTCATAAATGGCTTGGAGCCATGAGATCTGAAATGAAATCCATGTATGCAAACCAAGCATGGACATTGGTTGACCCACCCGAAGGGGTAAAACCCATAGGGTGCAAATGGATATTCAAGAAGAAGACTAACATGGATGGTATCGTGCATACCTTTAAGTGGGTGACTTGTGGCTAAAGGTTTTCGGAAAGGTCATGGTATCGACTATGATGAAACATTTTCCCTAGTGGCAACACTTAAATCCATTAGGATCTTGCTTGCTATCGCAGCTTATCACAACTATGAGATTTGGCAAATGGATGTCAAAACGGCTTTCCTTTATGGAAACCTCCATGAGGATGTGTATATGATACAACTTGAAGGTTTTTTCGATCCAAATGATGCCAATAAAGTGTGTAAACTGCAGCAATCCATTTATGGATTGAAACAAGCTTCTAGGAGTTGGAATCTTCATTTTGATAATGCAGTCAAAGAGTTTAGCTTTATTAAGAATAAAGACGAACCTTGTGTTTACAAGAAAGTTAGTGGGAGCTCAGTAATATTGTGGGTCTTGTATGTGGACGACATATTATTCATTGGAAATGACATCCCTATTTTTCAAGCTGTTAAAGGTTGGCTACGGGAATATTTTTTCAATGAAGGATTTAGGAGAATCATCCTATATGAGATCTATATAAATGGATCGAGAAGGTTGTTTGATCAGATGTATTGTATGTTTGAGCATAACAAGCTGAGCACATACTAGTCAGATCCAAGTGATGATCATTGGATTACTATAAAAAATATCCTAAAGTACTTGAGAAGGACTAAGGATACGTGTTTTTGATTTATGGAGGCAATGAAGAACTCATTGTAAAGGGTTACATTAATGCTAGCTTTCAGACCAATAAAGATGATTATCAATCGCAGTTAAGGGTTGTGTTTTGCCTTTGTAAAAGGAGTTGTCCTTTTGCTCAGCGAAGCATAATAGTCACAATAGATCTATAGGCATTAGAGATTCTCCAGATTGACTCTAGTGCAAGTGGGAGATTGTTGGTTTATACCCTAGAGGCAAATCTATTTCTCTATATATTATTCTTTATTGAGGCATTTATTTATTATGTATTGTTTTCTTATTCATAGTAATGCAAAATAAAGCCCTTAGAATAAATATGTTATTCTTAAATATCATTAGTCGAGTATTATTATTAATAAGGACAATAATAATACATGGAGAATAGTATGTGTTGAGACTCATATAGTTGATATCAGTCTACACATAAGTGATTGTTATGTGTAACGACGTACTGGATTGACCCGCATGACAATGCTACGTGGATCGTTACATGAGTGTCATAAGCGATTTTCATAGTGACAAATGTGTTCATTGTCCTTTGACTTGAAGTTGTTTTATACCCTTGATGAGGAGTCATGTAATATCCCGATTTCCGATTAACTTGAATTGCGTGCAAAGCTCGCATTTCTTCCTTGGTTGATTGCTTGTTTGGATTGTGATAGAGTCTAGTGGTGTATGAGAGATCACATTAAGACCAAAATACTATTAAGAGATTCCATATGGTTGTTGACTTGTTAAAGTCACAAGTCGTAACTCGACGATAGTCGAATTGCGACACGATTGAGAGTTTGCTTGCGTTTTGAGTTCCTGACCTCGATTTGGTCCTAGATCTTTACATGATGATTTATTAACATGTTTAGATGTGTGAGACTTCTAGTTGGATGTATTCCGTAAGTCTTGTGGGGTTTTGACGCTTCGAGGATAACAATCGTCCTTATCGCGTAGTTTGAGATTGAGCCGTATGAACGTCTCGTCTTTCGGAGTTCTTTGCTCCTATATGTGGTTTAACATCTGAGGAGCATTTAGGCCTATTAAATAACCTTTTGAAGTGTTTATAATCTTGGGTTGTTGCCCATCGGTTTGTGGTTTCATTCGTCGTTTCGTTAGCGAGTTGTTATAACTTGCTTTGGTTTCGCTTCGAGTTGTTTTGGGTGTTGTTTATGGGAGTCTAGACCTAATTTGAAAGTGGTTTGAGACTTGGATGGTTTAGCTAAGTGTTTGAGGTCTTTAAGGGTTGAATTACAAGCCATTTTAGAGCCTTAAGGTTTGCGGTTGCATGCGAGAAGGACCGGACGCGAACAAGGATTGCAAAAGTTGGAAGTGGTGGTGTGAGACTATGAAGCGTCGCATGGTCTAATACCATGCGAGCGCATGGGTCCTTCGAGGGCAGTAGTCCCTGTTTTGATGTTTTGAAGTGAATTTCCTATTCTACCCTTACTAAACCCCTCTAAACCCTTCCTAACCTTCCATACTTAGTCCTAATCATGTCCTAACATGTTTGGGAGTTAATTAAGGTTTGATTAGAGGTTGATTACTTCTAAACATTCACTAAGTGTACCAATGAAATGTCCATTCTACCCTTTTTATTGGTGGAAGTATATAACCCCAAACCCTTCACAAATTTAGTTAATCCTCTTCATTTCTCCCCTTCTTCTAAACCGTATAGAGTGAGAGAGAGAGTTGGGAGGCATGGAAGCTTGGAGCCCTAGCTCTTATTCCTCCGATCTAAGAAGATCCGACCGTTGGATCACCTCCAAACTTCGGATTCGTGAAGCCCTCGACAAGTAGAACAACTTCACCGATCGAATTTGGATTCTTTGGAGTTTTCATCCAAGCTAGGTAAGTTACATTCTTTTGATTTTGGTTCATTGTCCCTAAGGAAAACAATCTAATATGATATTTGTGGGCAATGAACACTTGGTATGCTATGTGTGCCCATTTTGGGGGATTTTTGGAAGTATGAATTTGTTGATATCATGAATATGATGATTTGAATGATATTGTGTATTGTAAGAGATGGGTTATGACTTATGTTGAGTTTTATGATTTTTAGGGGTTGTGATTGAAGCCCGGATTATTGGAGGAATTATTATAAATTAAAGTGAGTGTTAATGTTGGGTTTGACGAAATGAGTAAAGAATGAAACTCGGTACTAAGACTCAACGGAGTCATTATAAGTTCAATAATGTGATAAATGAACTTGGGTTGAAATCCTACGATTAATGGGTTTTGCTTTACTGATGTTGTGAAGTACATAGCTTCCAAACATTAAATGGAATTATGATTATGATGAGTTATATGAAATTTTAGGCTTGGGAATCAAGCCCGAATGAATTTTGGGATTTTGTTGTAAATTCGAAATGAAATGTTAAAGTGTGGATTTATGAAACACATAAAGAATGAAATGTAGTGTTAAGATTCAACGGAGCGTTGTAAGGGCAATAATATGATAATGAGCCTAGGGTTGAAACCCTACAATGTTTGGGTTTTGGTTGATTATGTTTGTGCGCACCGATGCATCTCATTTTGTGTCCAAATGAGACACTCATGTTATAAAGACTTATTGGAAATATATTTTGAGCGTGCTTATTAGAGCACGGAGCATTTGAGACCAACCTATGGTCTCGGGTATATTTAAGAGAAGATTAAGAAATAATTCTCTCTTTAAGGAATTTGGTCGCGTGCACATAAAAACACTTACGAGGAAGTGACTACGGAGTAGTCATGAGGTTCTTGAGTATGGTATTGGAGATGTCGATTATATACGACGATTAGGACTATGATTGTGTCCGGTGTGTTTAAAATAAAGACTAAAATACTAAGTCTTGAGTTGTGGATGTTCTTAGACTAACGTAGTAGTCTTTGGTTTGATCTTGGGTGGAGGATTATTGTAGACCTCACACTATAATTTATCGAGCTTATATGTTATTCATGATTGGATGATGACTTGGGGATTTATGAGTACCTCAATATGTGGTTCTTGAACTAAACTTATAAGTTAGTTGAACATGTTGACTATATTCAAATATGTGCATTGTTCATGGGATTTCATAGAGCATTATGTCCTACTTGATTATATGCAAATATGTGCATGGTTTATGGCATTTTGTAGAGCATTATGTCATACATGATTTGATGAGTCCGATATTAATGAACTTGCTCTCATTTGGTTTATGCAAGTAAATATATACTTGAGCATTTTGGTTTAAGTCTAGCTGGTGGGTTTGGTCGTGGTGTCGGCAATGGGACGATTCATAGTCTTTGGGAACAATCGCTATGAATCACCACATTGGGTCCATTTCTCCTCACTATTTGGCCAGTAGTGGGATGTGGTCTCTAGTTAGAGCCATCTAGCCTGATTTCGAGCTCCCATTTCTCATCCGGGAATTGGATGAATGTAACGAGTACTCATTAAAGGAAACTGATGAGTTGTGATCATTTGAGGATGAATCCCAAGGTATGATTAGTTGGATGTTGAACCCGGTTTTGGTTTGAGGATGAATCCCATGGTATGTTGGTTGGGTGTTGGACCCGGATTTTGGTTGTAACAGTTCAAATCACGTTTCTTGTTACACATGTTTATTTATGAGCATTTATGTGAAAGACAATATGCTATGTGGTTTATGTGAGATTATGTACTTTGGTAACTAAGTACATGTTTATTGTTGGTATGCTAGTATGATACCATGACTCTTATATGCTTGTGTATTATGTCATGCCATGACATGATATGCCATATAGTTGCATTTCGTAACTTACTAGGTCATTATGACTCACTCCGTGTGGTTGTTTTCCTTAGTGTGTGTAGTGATCCCGTTAGTACGTGTGGCGACTTCAGATTTGTGATTTCTAGCAGGTGGTCTTCAGGGAAATAGCTTGGAGATATTATTGTTATTGATGTTATAAATTTGTGAGACACGGATGTAAAGTTTATGTAGACTTTACTTGGGTAGATTGTATTAATTCTACTGTTTTGTTATTTGGGAGTCGACTAGTATGGTCGAGCTATTGTATCTTTTAGAAGTTATTCCGTTGTCATTTCGAGCAAGGTATAGCTCACTCATTCTAGTATTGTGATATTGTGGTTCTTATCTCTGACAACTTTAGTCGTGAGATCTTGGTAGTTGTTTAGCATTTGAAATACTATCTTTTAGTCGTATTGTCCCTCCGGCATGTTATAGCCGTGGAGTGGTTGTTTATCAGGTTGGTATCTTGTTGGTTCACCGGCCTTTGGTTGCCGATGGTTTGTTGCCCGTGCGCAATGTTGCGTCACGCGCGTCGTAAATTTGTCGAGAGGTAGTTGTTTCTTAGCCCTGTGTTCCTTGGTTTAAGAGTAAAGGCTTGGGTTCCACTTATGATTCGCTTCCGTAGGTTTTTGTTGATTCGTTTTTCCGTTATGGCTTTACATTCCTGTTTCGAGCTCGTTGGCTCATCTTTTGACTCGCACCATTATGCTTAGCAGGTGCTTGTCCATGACTTAGCTTGTCTTGACGGCATGACCTTAAGATTTCGTATAGAAATTCGGGTCGGGTCGTCACAACTCATATTATATTTTGATACCGATAAACATCATTCTGTAACAAGGTGATTATAAAATCGGATGTTGGATATGCCACAAATTATGCTGAGGGATATGAAAGATGTAGATAGAATTTGTCCCTCCTATAACAGGAGTATAATATTTATGGACCCCTTGATGAGTGAGACTTAAGTAAATGCATGGCTATGCTCAAATAAATCAATATGAGATATTGAGTTCATTTGTTTATTATATATAAGTCTACTCGAAGATGGTTCTTCCTCTTCTTCTTCTTCTGGAATAACTTCTTTTTCTTTTTCCTTATTTAAAGTTTCACTTTTATTTTTATCCTTTTCATCATTTGACAAATTAGAAGAAGTAGAAGGAATAGATGTATTTAACTCCTCGCCGATAGTTTTACCACTCCTTAGAGTAGTAATAGCTTTAGCTTGCTCCTTTTGACTGGGAAACTTCCCATAATCTCATCCCTTGACTTCTTTTATATCATCACACACTTGCCCATACATAGTCATCATTTTTTGCAGTGTGGTACTAATAGTGTTTATATTGTTTTGCATTTCTTGACGAAATCCATCATCATCCTTTTGTTGGTTATTCTGCATGAAACCTCCATTATTCTGATTTACATGCCCAAACCCTTGCGGTTGTCGCGGTTGTGGAAGTAAAGGTTTGTTCCCTCCCCAACTAAAATTTGGATGGTTCCTCCAACCAGGGATTGTAAGTGTTCGAAAAAGGGTCATTCCTTTGTCGCAGTGGATATGAATTCATTGAATTTACCTATTCCCGAAAATCAGACATATTTCCACTAGAAGGGAAACTATTAGTAGCATGCAAATTATTACCACAATTTGAACATGATTTATAAGAAAAATTTTAATTGGCAGCAGCCATCATTGCTTTATAAGCTTCTATTTTAGCATTAGCAGTTGCTAATGCACTAGATTCATTTTGATTAAAGTTTGAATTTACTTTATACACCACTTTGGCTTTTCCTCTCACACTCTTTTGTTGCGAATTTGATCCCAATATCTCAAATAAGTCACGTGCTTGTTTTGGGGTCAATCAGTGAATCGACCCTCCAACAGCACTATCTACCATAGTTTCCAGGTGATTAACGAGTGAATCATAAAAATGGTTTATTAGAAATATCTTGAGAAATATAGGCAGTCTATCAGTAAAGATTTAAAACGATCCCAAGCCTCGTGAAAAGATTCACCTTGTTTCATTGCAAAAAACAGATTCACCATGTTTTTCTAGTTTAGTTTTATTTATTTTTGTATTTATCTGTATAGTAGAGTCGCTCTTTTGAGTCACCTTGAGTTTGTGGGTTTCTAGAGGAGTGTAAATAGTGTCACCCTCCAAAAAGATTTTTGTTATTTCTATATTTTATTTTATTTATCGCTTTTGCATTTATTTGTTTTCTCGTGAACGAGCAAAGTCTAAGTTTGAGGGTATTTGATAGATATGTTTTATACGCATCTATTGTGTATATATTCCTACTTAGATTATGCTTTCCTGCAAGTTTCTAAAGCTATTGATATGGGTTTTAGTGTTTTTATAAGTTTCAGGCGAAAGATGAGAAAAAGAATGAATTTCGGGCTATTTTGCAGTAATATGAAGTTTCCAGGGACCTGAGTGCAAATCACCGAAAGAAGAAGGACAAAAAGCTTGACTGAAGGCTGAGCGCTCGCTCAACTAGAGGTTGGGCGAGTGCGCAAATTCCAGAAACAAGAATCCGGAAGTAGAGGCCTGAGAGATCGCTCAGTGTATGGGTTGAGCGACCGCTCAACCCTGTTTTCTGGCCTGGGCAATTTTCGTCTTTTTCCATTTAACCCTAGCTAGTATAAATAAAACCCTAACCTCTCAGCTTTGGGGATCCAATTTTAGGTCATTTTAGGCTGCTCTTGAGCACTCTCAAGAGGCAGAAACATTTTCTATTTCAATTTTAATTCCAATTGTTGAAGATTGAAGATGCTACAACTTCATTCATATGTTGTGTTCATCATCTGTGATGAACTAAATTTTCCACCCTAGGTATTGAAGGTAACTTTGTATTAATTTTTATGTGTTATTTCATTCTATCAACTTACTATTTATCATATTAGATTATAATTGGTTTACATTGAAATTATCGCATAATGGCTGTATTAGTGGATGTGTAAGCTCTTGGGTATGATGAATTGCACGACCATATGGATAAGTCATGCACTGGCCAACCTAATTGATAAATAGGTCTCTCTGATTCCCGACTGTAGGCTAAGGAGTAGATCTAGGTTCGCATTGTGTGGGGAATGCAATAGAGTTCGTTTCTTTTCACTTTAGTTCCTAAGGCACTTAATGGACTCTTAATTATTGTGTGGACGGACCAAGAATGCATAGCCAAAACGGAGTACTAAGGGTTGCAAATCTCGACCAGTAAGTTCCAATTCTTTACCTAGCAAACGAACCCATAATTGATAGATATCTTTAGACCAATACACATAGAAGACGATATAAGTGAATCTCAATACCTAGACCATTCTCATTCATAAAACTTTCATAAAATTTAGTCTTTTGCAAGTAGTTAATTTAGATTATTTTTATTACTTTAATTTTAGTGTTTGAACTATTCCAAAACAAAACCTCCTTTTTATTTAATTGCTTTTTAATTAGTTTAGATGAAATTCATTTTAATTCATTCTCCCTGAGGTTCGACCCTTGCTTCCATTTTTCTATTCTACAATAGTCTTGTGCACTTGCAAGGTTAATTTAAACACATCATTTTGCCTCGGTCTTGCGAATTAGTATCGCCCGGACACCTTTAGGATTCTTGACTATACCCTATGAGTTTATCCTTTGAGTGTATTTCACGACCCTTATCATTTAGAGAACTTCAATGGAGTCTTGTAGTGTTATAACATGGTTTATCTTGAACCCTTAAGGACTTGAATGTGGAAAGAGTAGCGTGTGACCTTGTCACTTGGTAAACCTAGACAATCTAGGTAGCCTCGAGAATCATGTGAATTGTGAGTATTAAGTTATAAAATTAGCTTGTATTGTGCTAGAAATAATCTTCCATGTCTATTTCAATATTATGACTTATAAGACGTAATTATATCAAGTCTTGATAATATGAATTCCTACTTCTAATTTACATTGTGATATGAGAAAGCTTGACCATGATCCTTGTTAATGATTGAGTTCTTCTTACTTGTTTTACGAATATGATTTAATAAGCATAATTCATATCTTGGCTCAAAGCATGATTTACTCTTGAATATCTTGTTGAAAGTTGATTTTTGTACATGTATTGAACTTGGATCCCACTAATATGTGGAATGGTGAACTGTTGAACTAAGGCTTCTCAATGAAATAAGAACCTAGATATATATGAACTGTGAACATAGAGAAAGGATAGAAATGCATATAACATTTGTATCCTATTTGGGATGAATTATAGCGATGACTCAACGAAGTCGAGTTTAAGGAAGGATTAGACCTTACTAGGATCATGGTGAGATCCTTTGACACTTAGAAATCCATTTGACTAGATTACTAGCTTTTGGAACTTGAATAGAATTGAGTAGACAACTTGGCACTTATACTGTTGAGACTCAATCGAGCTCCTATTGTAATCTATATGATTAATCGTGAACATGTTGTGAATAACATGCCTGCTTGTCTTGAACGAGTTCGCTCTTATCGAGCTCGCTTCCTACTTAATTTTATATGAGTAAACATCTACCTGACATGGACGAGTATGCTCTTATCGAGCTCGTTCTCTACTTGATTTTAATGCCAAATAAACATTTACTTGTCATTCCATTAGTCCAGCTAGTATACTTGTCTTATCTCGATGGTAAACGATGCATCGCCGTCACGAATCTCACGATTCGTGGTAGTGATGGGTCACCACACCATAATCGTGCACACATCCTTCACTATTTGATTACAGTGAAGAAGAGTACCTTGTGTAGACACCCCAATTTCGTACCCCTTATATGTAACATGACATAAGATATCAAGACCTGTTAAAAAGCTAACAAATGTCAAGTTACAGGGTTAGAAATACAAAAGAAAAAGCAGAATGTGTAAACAGTGAAATGCAGGGGGCCTAAGTGCCAAAAAGAAGATCAAAAAAGCCCCCTGGCGCCACTCATGGGCCCTCCAGGCACTGCGCCAGCCTCCTCCATGGGTGGCGCCCAATAGTACTCTGTGTATTGTAGCAGTTTGCCTAATGTACAATTCTCTTAGTGCGCGGTACAAGCCAATGAAGCACATAAAGAGATATCTTAACCACGAAGGAAAGCCTCTCCCAGCCTATAAATAAAGAGGCCCGTCATGTGAATTCACACACCGTTTACACAAAAGACACACAGTGAAAATTTTACGCAGTGAGTTCACCACAGAGACCGCCGAGAGAATTTTCTCCTCTAGCCCCAAAGCTTCGGCAAATCTCCCCCAAACACAAAACCAACCGGCCAAAGTGAAACCTAGTTACCCTACTAGGATTCCACCCTATTTCACCGATTCCAAAATCCCAAAAAAAGCAGTTGCCCTGCTCGAATCCAGACGTCAAATCAGCAAAAAGCAAGCAGTTGCTCTGCCCGATTTCCATCGTCAGCAAGCAAACAACAACAAAAAAACAAGCAGTTACTCCGCCCGGATCCCGAGGTCAAAAAGCAACTTTCAGAAGCAGTTACTCTATCCGAATCACCGCAAAAACAAAAGCAACAAAATAGACTCCCTCTCCTGGAAGGACAGAGTGAGCGCATCCTAAAATCTACTAGAAGCTAGTTGGTACGGGATAAGACCCCCACACTTTAAGAGGTGGACTATTTAAAGTTTTATTTATTAAAAAGTGCTATTTAGACCGGCCCAATGTAATAAAAATAAGCAGTTGTACTATCCGAATTTCTATAGAAAATAGCACTTAAAAGAGCCGTTATTATGGCCAAATATTTATAAATGTATTTATAACTCCCAAAAGGAGGCTGTGGCAAGTTTGTAATAATATAGATACATATATACATACATATATATATATATATATATATATATATGTGTGTGTGTGTGTGTGTGTGTGTGTGTGTGTGTGTTTAAATGATTTATTTCAATTTGTTAAATAAATATAAAAAACATATGTTAGCCAAAAACTATTTTGAGACCGAAAGGGTGAGTTGGGTGCCTAACACCTTCCCACCTTGTAACTTAGCCTCCGAACCCTTTACAAATCTGGTTACATTTGGTTTTTCTTTATTTCTCCTTAAAATAAAGATGTCGACTCTGTTTTGACATTTTGAGTCCACAATTGAGGCCAAGCGTATTCCACGCGCTTAAAGGTTTTGAAACTGCCCGCTTCTCACGCAGCAGGGGATCGGTCGAAATCCAGGGCACTCACAATGGCTATTCTGCTGGGGATGTTGTTTTTATTTTAAAGTAAAATAAAAACGGAGGGCTAGACTCATTTAAAAAAACAAGTTTTTTTTTCTTTTTGGCTAAATATGCTTATTATATTTCTTTAACATTTTAAATATTGCATTTTTATATATCTATATGTATATTTGTGCATATAACCATGAAACTTGCAGCAGTTTTGTTTCGGGTACCGTTGCGAATATAAAAAAATATTTAAAAAAAGATATAAAAAAATGAGAATAAAATAGAATTTCGGGCAGGATAACAAAAAAAAAAAAAAAACTGGGGCTTTATTTTATTATTTCTTTATTTTGCTCTATCTTGCTATTATTCTGCTTACTTTATTTTAGTCGCACAAAAATATGTAAATATTATTTTATTCTGTCATTTTATTTTAGAGATTAGGACCAATTTGTAATTAATAGGAATAGATAGATTCCCCACTTTTCTTTCTATTTCTTGATCTGAATGATCGTTCTACTTGTTTAGATGTATTAGACTTCTAGTTTGATGTATTCCTTAAGTCTTGTGAGGTTTTGACGCTTCGAGAATAACAATCGTCCTTATCGCGTAGTTTGAGATTGAGCCGTGTGAGCATCTCGTCTTTCGGGAGTTCTTTTCTCCTATATGTTGTTCATCATCTGAGAAGCATTCAAGTCGATTCAATAGCCTTTTGAAGTGTTTATAATCTTGGATTGTTGCCTGTCGGTTTGTGGTTTCATTCGTCGTTTCGTTAGCGCGTTGTTGTAACTTGCTTCGGTTTCGCTCCGAGTTGTTTCGGGAGTTGTTTATGGGAGTTTAGACCTACTTTGAAAGTTGTTTGAGACTTGTTTTGTTTAGCCAAGTGTTTGAGGTCCTTTAGGGTTGAATTATAGGCCATTTCGAAGCATTAAGGCTTGCGGTTGCATGCGGGAAGGATCGTACGCGAGTGAAGACAACAAGAAAAGTCACCAAGGGAAAAAAATGGACCAAGCGGTTGGATGGTATAAGATCATGCGAGTGCATCCTCCTACGAACAGCAACATCCCTGTTTTGGTTTTTTGATGTTTATTTCCTATTCTACCCTCATTAAACCTCCTCTAAACCCTTCCTAACCCTCATACTTAGTCCTAATGATGTCCTAACATGTTTGGGTAGTTAATTAGAGTTTTATTAGTGGTGGATTACATCTAATGATCACTAATTGTACCAATGAAATCCCAATTGTGCCCTTTCTTATTGTGGAGGTATATATACACTAATCCCTTGTAGATTCAGCAGATTTTTCTCATTCCTTCCTCCTTCACATACGTTTTAGAGTGAGAGAGAGTGGGGAGTCCATGGAAGCTTGGAGCCCTAGCTTCTTCTTCCTCAAATCCATGGAGATCCGACCGTTGGATCGCCTCCAAACTTGGGATTCTTGACCCCCTCGACGAGTAGAACAACTTCACCGATTGGATTTCGATTCATTGGAGTTTTCACTCAAGCTAGGTAAGCAACTACAATCCTTCTTCTATGTATTTTGTGCTCATTGACCCTAAGGAAAACAAAGAGGCTTGCTATTTGAGGTCAATGAGTACACATGTATGATGTGTGTGATTTTATTTTGAGTTTTGGATTTTTGGTGAGTGAACTTGCTAGAAGCATGAATAGGTTGATTTCTATGGTTAATGGAGTATGTTATTAAGCTTTATTATATGAGTTTAGACTTTGAGCATGATGGTCATGATTTCCTAAAAACCTAGGGTTTGACTATGTGTTCATGTAGTAAATGAGTTGTTGATGATATGAATGATTTTTGGAGTTTTATTTGGATATTATGAATTATTGGAATTATACATGGATAAATGTTTAAAGTTTGGAAGTATACTTGATGAACTTATATTTTTGGTTGTGAGCATGAATAATGAATTATCACTATGGATTACATGATTAAAATGTAATGTTTGACTTTTTGGGTTGAGTTGACTTTATGCATATAATAGTATGTTGTTCAACTCTAATCTATGAATTGAAGGTTATGAGTATGCTAGATGAATTTATATCTTGGTTATAAGCATGCTAGATGAAATTACATCTTGTTTAGATAAATGGTTATTTTGGATGAAAGCATGCTTGATTAAATGTTATATTGAGATGCATGCTTGAAATGTGATGATTGACTTTAAATGTCAAGTGTTGATCTATGAACCATGTTTTGGGGATTTTGTTGGGAAGATATGGATTATGTTGGGTTGCACAATGTTGCTAACCTTGAGAACTTAGCCATGAATATTAGTTAATGAATAATAGGAGGGCTATGATGCAAATAGCTTCTATGCCTTCAAATTTGGAAAAGGTAGAAATGACTCAACGGAGTCGATTATGGGACTAATATGAACATAGAGAATTACATATTAAGATCGTACGGAATTTGGGGTAGTTTTGATGGAGGTTAAGCCTCCGAGCATTTTCAAGTGTATGAAGAACACTTGGATATTAGAGACTTGATATTATTGCTCTAATGTGTTTATGTGATAGTTAGCATAGAAGTGCATAACTATGTGATTTAAAAGTAAATATCTACTTGATTGGATTAGTGCGTTATGTTGTACTTTTCCTTTGGTTGAGCATGTGAGTATATATTACTTGTGCTTGTGTTTGAGTCCAGCTGGCGTGGTTTTGGTTTGAGTCTTTGGCGGGACGATGCATTGTCTTCACGAATTGTGGGATTCGTGATCGCAATGGATCGCCGTGCCGGGTTTGCACACACCCATCCATCGATGGCCACGGTGGGGATGTAGCTGATCATTGCTAGAGTAATACACCTACCTTTGATAGTATGGAACTCGAGCGGGTTATTGTCTCGGGGACGTCGATACCACGAAAAAGGATATCGAGGACACATAAGGTTGCACGTGTTTTGCAGGAGCTACACGGCGGATGCGGAAAAGGAATCATCTTCTCTCTCTCTCTCTTACGTGGTTTATTTTACGAGCACGTATATGAATTGTTGTGCTACGTGGTTAATGATATGATTTACATGAGACGATGATTACTTGATAGAATGTTATAGTAAAATTATAACATGCTAATGAAATGATGATTTCTATGATATGATGTTATACTAGAAATATAACAGGTTATTTATGATTAGAATAGAAACAATAGTCTCCCATATATGAATTATTATATGAGTCGTATTAAATGAAGAATTATGAGGCTCATGGTATAATTGGGTTATGTGGTTGGTGGTTTGATGAGAGTTTAAATGTGGAAATAAAATACTACATATCTTAGAATTTAGAATCATAATCTATTTGATATGATTTATTTTATGATAATCTATGAAGAACTATGTTCTATGTGACTATGGTCGGATTTGGTTTGTGTTGAGAATCATACCATGAAATGATATATCATAAGTATGACATGAAATGTATATGTTTTATTTGAGCATTATGTCATGCCATGACATTGCATCTTTAGTAGCTTACTAAGTCATTATGACTTACTCGTTTACTTTGTTTTCCTTAGATTCGAGCCGGGTTAGTAATTCGAAGGAATCCGCCGACTCTACGATAGAAGTGAGATTTGGTTAAGAAGGTTGCTACTAGTATTAATTTTTGTAACCTTGGTTTATTTGGAAAGGACGTTTGGGAAGTGAAGTTATATAGACTTCACTATGTGTAGTAAGATTTGTGTTATTGATTTGGTGATTGTACTTGTTAAATCATTATTACTTGGTTTTTGGTGAGCCGACAATGTTAGTCGAGCCATGTTTATTTAATTACATATTTGTTCCATCTTGAAATCTTTTATAATTGGTTATGTTGTACCCCGACATGTTTAGCCGTAGAGTGTGTAGATTAGAGTTGTAGACTTAGTTAATGTTGGGTTCCGGCTGTAATGTCGCCGATGACTTGGATATAAATTATTGTTTATAAATTGTAACAGGTGGTTTGTAGTACGTGCCCAATGTTGTGTCACGTGCGTCGAATTTTTGGGCCGAGAGGTTTACTATCTCTTTGGTTGTTTGTATTTCGGAGTTTGTTAGCTCATGTCCCATTTTGTTATTCACTTCCGCATTTGTTGAGTTGTTGGCGTATCGCTGTTATAGCTTTACCCATTGCTTGTTATTTTGTGAGTTTTGGCAGCACGACCTTGGGGTCTCGTATTGGGATCCGGGTCGGGTCGTCACAACCAGTACCCCAAACCCAAATTTTCCATCAAACCCTTATTACCCAAATTTTAACCCTTTCTCACAATATACCCACCATATCCTTTCCCAAACACCAATATACCCCAGAATCTAAATGACCTCCCATTTCCCATCACCAATCCACTTCAAAATAGCCCACATATGGATCCCATGAGCTATACCCAACCAGGCCAAATAACGACTTATTTACCCTTCAATGATCCTGGTCGTCAGGCAGAAACCAACAATAACCCACCTCCTTAAAATCCTTCTAGCATATACCAAAGCCTAGCACCCACAAATAACCTACCTCCCCAAAATGCTTACCAAAATCCTTACCAAATACCTCCTCAAAATCCTTACCAAATGCCACAGCAAGAAAAAAATCCAGCTATCCAAAATCCTTTTAGCATATACCAAAACCCAACACCCCCTCCCACCAAACTAGAGGCAGACATGGAGAACTTAAAAGGGATGGTGCTCAAAATTCTAAACAAAGGAGAATTTTCAACACGAGCATTAGCACTACAACCTTCAGCCATACTATCCTCAAAATTCAAAATGCCCGACATAGAAAAATTCGATGGGACTGGATGCCATATCTCTCACCTGAAATCCTATTCTACCGGCATGCAGTCAAGAGGGCTAGTTTTGAAGTCATGGTCTTCAATTTTCACCTTACCTTGATAGGGGCTGCTAAGCAATGGTTGATGCTAGCAGATAATAGCACCATGGGCACTTAGGACCAAATAGCTGAAGAATTCCTAAAGAGGTATAAGGACAATACTATCTCTGAAAATAAAAGAGATCTTGAGGCGTGCACCCAAAGGGAAAAAGAAACCTGTGCAGATTTTGCAGCCAGGTGGAAAAGAAAAATAGTTCAAACATTAGACAGACCTGATCCAGCTGAATTATCCAGAATGTTCATTAAAAACCTCCAACCTATTTATCTAGAACAAATGCGGTATCTCCCCTATAGCAACTTCAAAGAAATAATGGAGATAGGGATCCATATCGACGAAGATATACATACTGGACATTTAAAAGTCGATACACCTCCTAATTCCTTCCTCTACTCAAAAGGAAAAGCAGCCGCATCAGGATCAACTGTCCATATGGTCGGAAATACACCCATCATGCCACCAAATAATTTTACTATCCCGAGCTACAACACTGTTCCATGGTCTTATGAAACAAATAGGTTTGTCAATACAATTGGTGGGAATAATGGCCCAAACAGAAACTTCAGGGGTCCGAACAGAGGAAATAGGCACTATGATGAAATGCAAGCTCCTTATTCTGTAATATTGCAAGGGCTAATAGCATAGGGGGTGCTAAAACCCATGGAAAACTATAGGTTGTTGAATCCTCTGCCCAACTCATGGAACCACGCCTAGTACTGTGAATACCATTGTTGCAGTGGTCACTTCACCGACAAGTGCTACGTGCTCAAAAATGCAATCCAGGACCTGATAGATTATAAGGTTATTGAAAAACCTCCCCCCAGACCAAATGTAGTCAATAACCTTCTACCTCAAATCAATATGATTGAGGTTGGTGAAAAAAATTGTGTACCCAATGTTGAAAGAAATAAAAAGCCATTACCATATATCATTGTCCCTTTCTTTCCACCCATAAAAGAGCCTAGCTGCAACATGCTTTCTTGGGACACTATCATGGGCAGCCAAAATACCCGTAGCACTGAAAAAGCCACTTGGGTCGGTGGAGATGTCAGTCACCTTACCAGATCTGGTCGGGCTTACCAACCAAACCAAGAAAGTGATGACCACTCTGGCAAAGATAAAGAAACAAATAATAGGGCTGGAAATATGGAAGATACCCTGTTAGCTCAGATGAAGAAAACCCAAGTAAACATATCTATCCGGGCTTGCTTTGTGCTTCCAAAACCCATCGAGATACACTGGCCAAATCCTTAAGTCAGGCAGTCGTTCCTATCGAAACCTCTCCAAACGAGCTCATCCAAATGATCAGAAACATACACTTTGGAAACGTGATTATGTTTACTGATCTAGATCTTCCAAGAGAAGGAACCAATCACATCGATGCTCTCCATATCACTGTGGGGGACATGGAAAAAAGGGTTCCCCAACTCTTGATAGATAACGGCTCATCCTTGAATGTATGTCCCACCAGCACGCTAGCCAAACTATGGACAAAGATATTAGAGCTGACTCATTCGTCGTAGACAGTAAGGGCATACGACAACACTAGTCGATGTGTCCTAGGGGTGGTAACTTTGATAATGACTATCGAGCCATTAACTATTCCAGTCGATTTCCAACTCCTAGACATCCCTGCCACTTTCAGTCTATTACTGGGACGTCCTTGGATTCATGGGGTAAAAGGGGTAGCCTCCTTACTACATCAGCGTGTCAAATTTATCCACGATGACCACATAGTAATCATACTTGCCGATAAGGTCGTGGAAAACAAAGAAAACGGGGACATCCCAATCCTCGAAATAGAGCACGATGACACGGGTATCTTCCTCAGTGGTTTCAAAGTTATCCCCCAAGCCAAAATCAACACTATTGAATATGAGCGAGAAACTGACATCGCTGGAAAGAAAACCACGCCTTTAGGAAACATGGTCCCATTAAACATGTTTCGAGAAAATGAATTATATGCCTGGTTTGGGTCTCGGCATAAATCAGCAAGGAATTGTCAATCTAGTCCAAGATGAACTTAAGGAATGTATCCCTCCATTCGGTCTAGGATACAAACCTACTCTAGCTGAGCTAGCCACAATCAAGAAACAGAAACGTGAGAAGAGTAAGGCAGAACGTGAAAAGCGTCCTTACATAGATTCTCCCCTCAAACCATATAGGAAAACATTAAATGGTTACTTTATAAGGGAGAAACATATGCCTATCTCATGTTTCCCGAACCCTGGTTAGACCAAAATGGGAAGAGACACCCTGGTTGGGAAATCTACGAAGACGTCAGTCTCGCGACCAATGAAATGGAACAGATTACCCTGAAGCCTTGCATATAAAACTGTCACAGTTGAAAATACCTGGACTATGGATCAAGATAACTGTACGCTGGCCCTGTTAGGTGATGACTTCATAGGAGATAGTTTCTTGGGAATGATAGATGGAGGGACTAGCTATGAAAATCTCCCTGCTAAGTTCGAGACTATTGCTGACAAGCCCCAACAGAACTGGTATACCACGACCGGCCCTCTTTTAAGGACCGTAGACCTGGTGGACCGTTTTGGATATACTATTCCCCCTCCTTCCTTTAACCTTAGGGATTGGTCATCTATCGATCCGCTCCCTAAAGTTGAGGACCTCAAACCCCAGGGCCTCAATAATGTAACCAACCCTATACTGTTTGCTCTTAATAATGATAATCTTGATGTCTTCGCGTATTCCTTAGTTACACCTACATTAAAAGAGGAACTAATTAGCATTAATAATGATTCGTTTAATGATATGGATCCAAAAGATAAAATTTACTTGCTTGAGCTCGCCAAGTCAGCCAAGCACTAAGAAAAGCACCAATCGCCAAAGACGATGAAGACTTGTCGGGCCATCAACTGGGCTGAATAAAGGAAATCAAAGAAGTTAGAATCGGCAGCTACCTGCAAGGGTAAGAAAGGGCAGCACTGATCGACCTCCTCAAAGAATTTTTAGACGTCTTCGCATGGCCCTACGAAGACATGTCTGGTTTAGATCCAGCCATAGAAGAGCACCGGATTCCCACATACTCTGATGCAAGGCCAGTCAAGCAAAAACTCCGTCGAATCAAGCCGGAGTGGTCACTGAAAGTAAAAGAAGAGATTATGAAACAGTTGCACGGCAAATTCATTTGGGTAGTTGAATACCCGATCTGGCTGTCAAATATAGTGACTGTTCCGAAACCCAATGGAAAAGTACGGATCTGTGTGGACTTCCGTGACCTCAACAAAGCATCGCCCAAAGATGACTTCCTTCTATCCAATATTGATATTGTGGTAGACACTGTGGCTTCTCACAAAATAAGATCCTTTGTCGACGGCATGCTGGGCTACAATCAAATTAAAATGGTAGCAGAAGACCAGGAAAAAACTTTATTCATCACCCCCTGGGGAACTTACTACTACACTGTCATGCCATTTGGGCTGAAAAATGTTGCGGCTACATATCAAAGAGCTGCCACCACCCTCTTCCATGATATAATACATAAAGAAGTCGAGGTGTACGTGGACGACATGATTGTGCATTCCGACGACACAGACGGTGCCCATATCAGAGACCTTCGAAAATTCTTCGAAAGGTTAAGAAAGCACCAGATGAAGCTCAACCCCACCAAATGCACATACGGGGTTACCAAGGGCAAAGTCCTTGGATTCATGGTGACCAAGCAAGGCATCGAGATAGAGCCAGCCAAAATTAAAGCCATCATAAACATGCCGCGGTCAAAAACTCCAACGGAAGTCAAGGGCTTCCTGGGTCGATTGTAATATATCTGCCGTTTCATCAGACAGCCGACCTCCATGTGTGAGGCCCTATTCAAGCTCCTAAAGAAAGACACTGACCGAGTCTGGGACGAAAAATGCCAGCTAGCCTTCGA
Organism: Codonopsis lanceolata; assembly: GCA_013146195.2. Taxonomy (NCBI): domain Eukaryota; kingdom Viridiplantae; phylum Streptophyta; class Magnoliopsida; order Asterales; family Campanulaceae; genus Codonopsis; species Codonopsis lanceolata. The sequence goes on from CM028383.1 coordinate 81,091,503, forward strand.
AAAAGTCAAAAAATACCTTGCCAACCCACCAGTGCTAGCTCCTCCCCATACACATAAACCTCTCCTCCTATACTTAACCATCACAGACACTGCAGTAGGGGCTATGCTCGTACAAGAGAAAGAAAATTCCTACATAAAAAATGTCGTTTACTTCATAAGCAGAAAGTTTCAAGGAGACGAGCTCAACTACTCAGCCTTAGAGAAAAGCTGCACTGGTCTAGTCTGGGCAACACAAAGGCTCAAAACTTACTTGCAAGCTCGATCCATCAAGCTTATCTCTAGGATGGATCCTATGAAATATATCTTCGGCAAGCCATCACTTTCCAGTCGATTAGCTAATTGGTCGTTTCTACTCAATGAATATGACATCACATACGTCACGCTCAAACCCATCAAAGGCAGCGTAATTGCGGACATTTAGCTGATCTGCCTCTAGAAGCAGAAGATGCATATGAGCATGGTTTCCCAGACGAAGGTGTCTTAGAAATCACCGATCATGACACCAAATGGCAAATGTTCTTTGATGGAGCAGCCAACAAAAGAGGTTTCGGCATAGGAATCCTGCTAATCGATACAGCAGATTCCCACACTCCACTGGCCATAAGATTGGAGTTTGAATACTCAAACAACACTGTTGAATATGAGGCATGTATTGCCGGTCTAGAAGAGGCTCTCCGAAAAGGAGCCAAAGACCTGGAGGTCTACGGTGACTCTACTTTGATCATAAATCAAGTTGAAGGGAAATGGAAAACCCAGGATCCCCGGCTACAGCTATATCATGCCAGACTGACAGCCCTAGCAAAAGAATTTGATAATATCTCGTTCCATTATCTAGCGCGAGATAGAAATCAATTCGCTGATGCCTTGGCTACTCTAGCCTCGTTGGTCCAAATACCCACAGAAATCAACGTCCAACCATTTATAGTTGGGAAAAGGACCACTCATGCCTATTGCTTCAGAATCGATGCCACTCCTAAAAACGATAATGAACCCTGGTACTTGGATATTATGAATCTACTTCAGAAAGGGGTCTATCCACCCAACTTAGACAAAAGAGGAAAAATCTCCTGCAGAGATGGGCATCGCAATTTGTGATTAGCGGAGTCAGTCTATACAAAAGGCATTACCAAGGTCTAAACCTGTTATGCATTGATCAGACCAAAGCTGAGCAAGTCTTGGATCAGCTGCATGGCGGTACTTGTGGGCCACACATGAACGGACATATGTTGTCAAAGAAAATCATCTGACAAGGGTACTATTAGAGAACGTTAGAAACCAATTGTATTCGGTGGGTGCGTCACTACAACAAATGTTAGTGCTTCGCAAATCTACAACACGTTCCCCCGCATATAATATACAACTCCACAACCCTTTGGCCATTCTCAACATCAGGAATTGACGTCATAGGTCATATTAACCCGAAAGGATCCAACGGCCACGAATACGTCTTGGTAGGTGTTGATTACTTCACAAAGTGGGTAGAAGCCTCTTCCTACAAAATATTGAATGCTAGAAAGGTGTCCGACTTCATCAGGACCAACATTATATATAGATACGGAGTACCTTTCGAGATCATTTTCGAAAATGGCACACACTTTGAAGGGGACGTAAACCGTCTGCTCGACGAATTCAGAATCCAAAGGCACAAGTCTTCCCCATACCGACCGCAAGCAAATGGTGTCGTTGAAGCAGCCAATAAAACATTAGAAAATATCATCAAAAAAATGGCTGATACAGGAAGAGACTGGCCAGAAAATTTTCCACTAGCCTTCTGGGGCTATCGTACTTCAGTCCCCACACCTACTGCGGCTACCCCTTATTCTCTAGCTTATGGTATGGAAGCCGTGTTGCCCATTAAAAAAGAAACCTCATCATTAAGGGTTATGATGGAATCAGACGTAGCTGAGATCGATTGGGTCAAACAGCACCACGAAGAATTAGCCTTGTTAGATGAACGGCGACTGCTAGCCCTAAAACATACTCGGGCGTATTAGAAAAAGAATAGTTCGAGCCTTCAACAAAAAAGTCAAAGGCCGTGATATCCAAGTCGGAGTTCTGGTACTTCGCGAGAAACCCCCTAGTAATGTCGACATTAGGGGAAAATGGAAATCTCCTTAGATGGGACCTTACATCGTCAAATAGATCCGGTCAGGAGGTGCAGTGCTCCTCACCAACCAAATGGGGAAGACCTTGTTCAGCCCTTTAACCTCGACAAGCTCAAAAGATACTATGCATGAGCCGAGAATGTCTGGCAATTGCATCCCTCTCCAGCTCGCTTGATTGAAAACCTGAAAGGGCAGTCTAGGAAAAAGTTAGAGCAAAAAAAAATATAAACGGAGAATAAGGTCTCGCTAGATTGAAAACCCGAAAGGGTAGTCTAGGCAAAAGTTAGAGCAAAAAGAAAAAAAAAATAGGAGAAAGAGAGAGAGAAGGCAGTCTCCAACATTCAATCCCCAACATCTGATCTCCAGCAGGCAAAAGTCTCCAACATATCCAGGGAAGAGAACGCGACATCATAAGAGAGACAACTCACCATGGTCTTGACTGACCAAAAAGAAAAACCACAATAGGGCTCATATAATAAAACATCAAAATATAATAAAGTCCATAAGGTGCAACTTAGGAATAGGTGTCAAAGACATATAGATTAACATTTATTCCTGTACAGTTACCCATATACATACTGCCTATATCCCCTATCCCCCCAACTATCCCCTTTTTCATGCAGCTCCACCCTGAAACAGTCTATCAACATCTCTGACGTCCTAGCCGCGACCAGATACTTCTATGAGGTGCAGAAGAGGCCCCAGTATCACCATCATAAGAACCTCCAGAGGTGTCTTCCTCCTTGTCATCAGCATCACCATTGTCCTGGATAGCAGGACGACTTGGGCCGGCACCATCACCTCTCATGAGCAGCTTGCCGCTCGCCACCGAGTAGGGGCTTCATCCGCCTACCGGGGTTGTTCCGCCGACTCACGCTACTCAATCTTGGAGGCGGCATCGGGTCTGCCTCGTTAGGATCATGGGCCATCTGGGCACCAAGGCCATGAACTCGCCGAAATTCCTCCTGCAGAGCCTAAGGAACCACAGGCCATGAGCTTTCCAGATCCTCGTTGATCTCCATCAATCGGGCATCTATGCCACTGGTTACCCATCTCAATAGGATCCACCTTAACACATGCCTAATGACATGGGAATGCCCCTTAGCAGCCACCAGCACCCATGATAGAAACTCATGGGACAAGAGCATATGTTCAGAAAAAACATAAGCTAAGGCCCGCAAGGGAAAATAGATCTCCCACATATCCCGAATGAGCTCACCCACTTCCCTCTCCATTCGCAACTCTTCAATCAGAGGATGATCCACGTCCGGAAGAATCTGCTCTCTGCCAAACTGACGAAGGACTCGATATGCTAGATAAAAAGTGGTATGTTCGAGACCTAAGCATAAGCCCCGGTAAACAGAAAAATTTGCGGATCCACCAGTGGCTGACCACCCAGATGATCTCAATGGAGCCAATACGAAGAAAGTACTCTATCCAGTCAAGCTTCGTAGGCATATGATGGTGATAATGGCCGCGAAATCCATAACGCCCGGGATTATACACTCCTCCCACAAGCTCCGGGGTCATCACCCAATTAAAGTGCTCCTCCAACCACATATGAATCAAAAGAGGGCTGCCAGAAGGAAACACTTTGTCGTCAGACAAAAATGCATCCAGACCAAACAAAGTCTCGGCCAAAATAACCGGGATGATATTTACACGGCGATCCCGAGCTTATAGCACCAGGTCGACAACCCGTACATCGATGAATCCGGGTTGGCCCACCAGGAGGTACCTTCCCATAACACAAAGAAATAGAGCAGTCAGCCGACGCCATAAGTAGACTGGATCTTCCCTATATTCAATATAAGTAGGGGGAAGAACAGTCAAATTAAAATTAAATCCATTATAAAAACCCAGAGTAGTGGCACGGGTCGAGCCAAATAACTCTCGTATCGCCATAAAAGGGCGCCTCCACGCAGAGGGCACGACAATAGGCCCGATGATCGGCATCCCCACTATAACATAAAACTCCTCAAATGTGGGACACATTTTGTTCAGGCAAAAATTGAAAAGATGACTCTTCACCAACCAGAATCTGGACGCTGCCCTCAACATGTCCCAGTTTATCCGTAAGGCCCGTCATGACAGGAAGCATCGATAGCCATAAATATGATCGAACCACTCTCGATCATCTTCTTGTAAGGAAAAAAATCCAAAAGTCCAGCGAGGTCTCGTATATTTCCATCTCCAAAGTTGTGTGGCTAGGTGCGGCCATTTCTGAACAAATTATTATTATTCTATATCTGACTGAAGAAAAGAGAGACAAAACAGAGAGGGAGCTCGGAATTAATTATAGCTTGAGAGAAGCAGATAGTGTGAAATAAACGCTGCTTCGACTCCCTTTTTATACTAAAAACTGAAGAAACAGCTGAATATTTAGCATAATGCATAAATAGTGGCTGAAACAGGAAAGCACAGAAAAAGGCTTGGGCGCCGCCCATGGCCACTCAGGGAGTCGCGCCCTCTTCCTCCATAGGTGGCACCTATGGGTCCTCCATTTATCCCCCAAAACTACATGGTATCTCCGTTTTTGACTCTGGCTGCTCCACTGTTGGCCCTGTTCATTCACAAGGAAGGAAAGAAAGGACCAAAGCTATATACTAGCCCTCGCCTACCGAAGAGAAAAGATCAAACACAGGAAAAGGCGGTTGTCTCTTCTTTCTCACAGAGTGCCAGATAACCTTATTTTAAATCCGAAGGTGTATCCCTCCAAACCTCTGTCCTTAAACTGCATCGTGCCGTTACCTTAGAATAATGTTTTAGATTTCTTTTATTCCTAGAATAATTGAGTCTTCATATTTATGTCATGCATCGTAGAATAAAAACAAAATTACATTGCATTTAGAAATATATACAGAGTGTGGTACAACAAAAATAATAAAGTGCAAGTAAAACAAGAGCTAATGACCACGTGAAAATCTACTCTTGCCTAAATCTCCACCCATAACCCGAGGGTCAGTCCCACTAATCCTGTACTCCCGTCCTCTCGCTCGAACACGACTCGATCCACCAGCATCATCATCATCATCCTCACTTCAGCACCTAGCTTGAATAACAACATCATTTCCTCGACAAGAAAACTCGTCCAGCAACCACTGGTATAATTTGGTGACGCTGAGGAAGCCTTTCACCAGCTTCCTGTATGAAGAAGCATCAACCTGGGAAAGAAGGTGTAAAACAACAAAAGAAAATATGTCAGCCTCAAAAAAAAAGAGAAAAATGATGCAAGTATGAAAAGGCTGAGAAATATACCGCGTGAGTCCTCCAGGAATCTGGTACCGCTCCAGGACCTCGATATCAGACAAAACTTCCTCCACAAGTCTTCCATCACGATGATATTGGAAGGTGGAAAAGTCCGACTGCGCATTAGGAACCAAACGGGAAGGCCTCGGCCTGTCATAAACATCTGATGCACGCCTAATCGCTGCAGGAGGTGGATAAAGCACCGTCCTCAAAAATTCCTCGTAAGCCATGATAGGATAATCATCACGAGGAATAACATGCCTAGATAGATATTGATACCGGTTTGCCAAGAAATCTGGTACAATCACCCAAACTGGTGGGGCAGGTGGTATCACTAGAGGCACCGAATACAGGAAATGCTAGCGATTAACTCACTCGCCCATATACAATGAGTCAACCATAATCGACACTATCAAGATCCGGCGGCTGCTCATCTCCAAAGAAATCAGATATGCCCCAGCCAAACCCCTCTAGGGAAATAAATGAACAGTGCCCGAACTCGAGCTCGCAATCCGGTCCTGCATCATCACTTCCGACAGACATCGACCATCTTGGTCCTCCTCAACCCAGTTCGCATTCACAAACTCAGCCAGGAATGGTGGCTCGTGAATACGACTATGCAATGGCCAAGGCGAAAAAGTGAAGATAGAGTAGGCCTAAACATGCGAGAAAAAAAAGAAAAAAAAGGGGGTCAGCCAGAAAAAAAAATGAAAAAATATATATAATATAATGGAAAAAAATTCAAAAAGAAAAGAGATACCTCCAGAGCAGGTACAAAACCATTGATGATCGGAGAATCGTTGTGGCTGACCCGATCCATGGATGCATACAGCTCAGCCAAGCCAGCCTGCCCCCAGTCATACTCAGCAATGCGGTCTAGATCCCGGAGGCATCCCAAAACTAAAACCCGTAGAGTGGTGGAAGAATTGGCAAATAACGACATTCCCAAAAAGAAACACAGAAATGCCATGGCAACACGAGCCACAGCCTCGTCATAATCGTTATCAACTTGCCCGGCATGTTCTTCCAGCCAACTCTTGACACTGCTAATACAGATTTCGTTAGCGGTTTTATAATCAGACTCGAAGCCCAAAAGGTCCTCGACCACATCATGTTGATGTCTAAGAGTATAATCCGGCTCCAGAGACCTACCGATGCCAATCAGGATGTCAGTGATTGCGGCAAAATCACAGAGGGTCAGGGTAGCTTCGCCGCAGCTAAAGTGGAAGGTATGGGTAGTGTCCCACCAATAGTCCCGCAAAATCTCGAAAATAAGCATATAACTGCGGAAAGGGCGAAAATCTCGCATAAACACCCCAAAGCCAGTGTATTCTACTAAAAGTTGTGCCTTCAAAGGCATAGAATTATAAATAACATCGACCTTGTCACAACTGGCTCGAACTCTGGTAAGAACCCTACGTGACTGAAAGAATAATAGAAAGAAAAAAAAGCAGCATCTCAGAATCAGAAGAAAAAAAGAGAGAAACTTACAGCGGGATTTTGAAGATTAGAAACATGGGTATGACGATCTCGAAGGATGTTGTCCCAGTCATCCTTGGAATACCAATATTTGATATAATTTTGGGTTAAAGGAGGAAGCTCCCGACGCTCCTCGCCTGATTCTGGATGCATCGGTGCCTTTCCCTTCTTGGATCTTGAGGAAGAAGCCATCTATCAAGAAAAACAATTGATTTGGCCAAAGAAAATCGAGAAAAGGCGGAGAAATGAACAAAAGAGCTCTGTCGACAGCAACAATGGAGGGGAAGCAACGAAGAAGAGAGAAAGAAAATGAAATTGGTGAAAGTAAGCACTGCTCCCTCTCTGCCGAAGACTAAGAAGAAAGAAATTGGAAAGTTTCACTTTCCTCCCCTCCAAAGTTCAAGTGCATCACTTAAATTTCCAAGTTAGCTCAAATCACAAAATGGCCCTGAAACCTTAACAGAAAGTTAACAAAGTTAGCTTTGTTAACCAAAAGTGACGATCATCCATCAAAAATCAAAGGAAGACTTATATCCCCAATAGAACAGCAGCAAGAAAAGCAGAAAATGAAGAATTATGCCATTCCGATCCCCAACAGGGTGCTCGCAGCAAAGAAAGAAGCAAAAAAAAAACACATAGGAAAAAAAAAAAGAACCAAAGAAAGCACAAGAAGAGAAAAAAAAATACAGAGCAAAAGCAAAGCAAGAAAATAATAATAATAATAGAAAGAGAAAGCAAAAGGAAGGACGGGTAAAGTATTTTACCTGTCGCATGCAGTGTATCTGAACCTGGTTATGTTGGATCTTTTCTGCAAGGGGTGGATACCCCGGGTCATTGAGGGAAAAGGTTGGTTCCACCATCGTGTTCGACGAAGGGTCCTACCCTGAGGGTGCGATGTTTTATGATGATATGTTCCACCATCGTGTTCGACGAAGGGTCCTACCCTGAGGGTGCGATGTTTTATGATGTGTCCCACCATCGTGTTCGGCGAAGGGTCCTACCCTTAAGGATACGATGTTTTATGATGATGTTCCACCATCGTGTTCGGCGAAGGGTCCTACCCTTGAGGATACGATGTTTTATGATGATGTTCCACCATCGTGTTCGACGAAGGGTCCTACCCTGAGGGTGCGATGTTTTATGATGTGTCCCACCATCATGTTCGGTGAAGGGTCCTACCCTTGAGGATACAATGTTTTATGATGATGTGTTCCACCATCGTGTTCGACGAAGGGTCCTACCCTGAGGGTGCGATGTTTTATGATGATGTGTTCCACCATCGTGTTCGACGAAGGGTCTTACCCTGAGGATGCGATGTTTTATGATGTGTCTCACCATCGTGTTTGGCGAAGGGTCCTACCCTTGAGGATACGATGTTTTTTGATGATGTTCGACCATCATGTTCGACGAAGGGTCCTACCCTGAGGGTGCAATGTTTTATGATGTGTCACACCATCATGTTCGGCAAAGGGTCCTACCCTTGAGGATACGATGTTTTATGATGATGTGTTCCACCCTTGTGTTTGATGAAGGGTCCTACCCTGAGGGTGCGATGTTTTATGATATGTCCCACCATCGTGTTCGGCGAAGGGTCCTACCTTTGAGGATACGATGTCTTATGATGATGTGTTCCACCATCGTGTTCGACGAAGGGTCCTACCCTGAAGGTGCGATGTTTTATGATGTGTCCCACCATTGTGTTCGACGAAGGGTCCTACCCTGAGGATGCGATGTTTTATGATGATGTCCCACCATCGTGTTCGGCGAAGGGTCCTACCCTTTGAGGATACGATATCTTATGATGATGTGTCCCACCATCGTGTTCGATGAAGGGTCCCACCCTTGAGGATACACTGTTTTATGATGATGTGTCCCACCATCGTGATTCGACGAAGGGTCCTACCCTGAGGATGCGATGTTTGATCCTGTTATCCCACTCGGTGGCTGTTGTTTGTTTGTGTGAGGCCGAACTACGTTTAGTCTGATTCCTGAGAAAGGGATACGTAGGCAGCCTATTTCGGTAGGTACAACCATCAGAGCATTTAATTTGCATATCTGCTTAAAAACTACGATAACCTGCTATAACCGACTAAATATGTCTAGGGTATGTGAGATTTGAACTTGCATCCTAAACTGTTGCATTATAATCAAGCTACTGTTATATTACTCCCCATTATAATTTCCATGAAATTTGGGAGTTTATTTCTATCAACGATGTTCGCTTACTTGGTAAGTTTCTTTACCATAAACTCCATCATTGAGGGGCTCAGAGACACCCCAATTTTGTACCCTTGGTATGTAACATGACATAAGATATCAAGACCTGTTAAAAAGCTAACAAATGTCAAGTTACAGGGTTAGAAATACAAAAGAAAAGGCAGGATGCGTAAATAGTGAAATGCAAGGGGCCTAAGTGCCAAAAAGAAGATCAAAAAGCCCCCTGGCACCGCCCATGGACCCTCCAGGCACCGCGCCAACCTCCTCCATGGGTGGTGCCCAACAGTACTTTGTGTATTGTAGCAGTTTGCCTAATGTATACTTCTCTCAGCGCGCGGTATAAGCCGATGAATTGAAGCACAGAAAGAGAAATCTTAACCACGAAGGAAAGCCTCTCCCAACCTATAAATAAAGAGGCCCGGCTTGTGAATTCACACATCGTAACACACGTAACACACACAAGGAAAATTTTACGCAGTTGAGTTCACCGCAGCAGAGCACCGAGAGAATTTTCTTCTCTAGTCTCGGCTCCGCCAAATCTCCCCCAAACACAAAACCAACCGGCTAAAGTGAAACCTAATTACCCTACTAGGATTCTGCCATATTTCACCGATTCCAAAATCCCAAAAAGAGCAGTTGTCCTGCCCGAATCCAGACGCCAAATCAGCAAAAAAAACAAGTAGTTGTTCTGCCCGATTTACGCCGTCATCAAGCAAACAACAGCAAAAAAGCAACCAGTTGCTCCGCCCAGATCCCGAGGCCAAAAAGAAACTTTCAGAAGCAGTTACTCTGCCCGAATCACCGTAACAGCAAAAGCAGCAAAAAAGACTCCCTCTCCCGGAAGGACAGAACGAGTGCATCCTAAAATCTACTAGAAGCTAGTTGGTACGGGGTAAGACCCCCACACTTCAAGAGGTATACTATTTAAAGTTTTATTTATTAAAAAGTGCTATTTAAACCGGCCCAATGTAATTAAAATAAGCAGTTGTGCTTCCCGAATTTCTATAGAAAATAGAACTTCAAAGAGCCATTATTATGGCCAAATATTTATAAATGTAATTGTAACTCCCGAAAGGAGGCTGTGGAAAGTTTGTAATAATATAGATACATACATACATACATATATATATATATATATATATATATATATATATATATATATATTTATATATATATGTGTGTGTTTAAATGCTTTATTTCAATCTGTTAAATAAATATAAAACAGCATATTTTAGTCAAAAACTATTTTGAGACCGAAAGGACGAGTTGGGAGCCTGACACCTTCCCACCTCGTAACTTAGCCTACGAAACTTTTACAAATCTAGTTACATTTGGTTTTTCTTTATTTCTCCTTAAAATAAAGATGGCGACTCGGTTTTAACATTTTGAGTCCACAATTGAGGCCAAGCGTATTCCACGCGTTTAAAGGTTTTGAAACCGCCCGCTTCTCACGCAGTGGGGGATCGATCGAAATCCAGGGCACTCACATCTTGTCGTAACCATTAGGGCGCTTGGAATAATGCTATCGTGTTCTTGGTCAATGTATCACTCACATGCATCCGACAACCCACACTCGTGATAACCGTTTTCATTTCAAGACCCACGTTGTGGCAGCGACTCTATAACATATCCTTCGGTTCTGTGATTTATTTCAAGCACTTATGTGACAACAATGTGCTAATTGAGACATGGGATCGAAATTGACCATGTTTATATTGATTGCGCATTATTGAATTTCATGGTGTGTATATCTGTAGGTATACATACTTATACTTGATAATTCTATAAAAGATTTGATATGCACATATGTGAATATACATGCTTATACTTGTTAATTTCATGAATGACTTGATGTGTATATATAAAGTTATACATACTTACATGTAATGTTTTCATGAGAATTACTTTCTAATTCATTTGGTTTGTGTTGAACAGGGTATTTCACCCTGGTTCATTTGGACAGTTTAGTAAGTGAGAAGGAAAGGGTATCTTTTGGAGTATCTTAAGTATCTGATACGTATCTATGGGTTATCATCGTAGTAACGCGATTACATGATCCTTTATAACAATGTTTCATCTTATGTTATATTGTAATTTGTAGTAGCGTACTGAGTCTTTATGACTCACTCCGTGCCTTGTTTCTAGTTTGCGCTTCGCTAGCCGTGGCCGAGGTCGTGTAGATCATGTAGCCTGTTTCACAATGCTATCGCCGATCGCTATTGAGATCGTGCCGTGCCGAGGTTGTCGCAGCTCCTTCCGAGTCCGAGCTCGCTCAGAGTCACCTTTAGCATTGTGTTGTTTCTTCTATTTTTTTCCTTCTATTCTATTAAGGACGTCTTGAGTAAAGTTATATAAACTTTACAGTTGGGTAACATTACTAGTCTTGTTATACTTTCTTGTCATTGATTTTGTTGTCGGGTGAGTATACTTCACTTCTTAGTATTTATTCAGTTGTCTCCCGGGCAAGCAGTAGCTTCGGGGCATTCAGTATTTCTCTCGTTATTGTTGTTGTTAACCCCGATATATATTAGCCATTGGGTAATTGTTATATCAGGTTGGATTCTAGTTGAAACGCCAGCCTGGAGTGCCGATGGTTTGTTGTGCGTCTGCAATGTTGCGGCACGTGAAATTTGTGTTTAGCCTCGTGAGAAAACATCTCTCTTGGTTCTATTTGCTTCATTTTTCGAGCTCTCTAGCTCGGGGCTTCACTATGTTAACGCTTCCACATCTTCGATTTTTGTTTACCCGTATTTTTCTACAATTGCACATCAATGTTTAGAGCTTGATAGCTATATTGTTTGACTTCCACTATTATTTACTTTGTGCATGTCCTCTTCTTGTCTTCGTTTAGCGGCACGACCTCGGGATTCTGTGCAGGGATTCGGGTCGGGTCGTCACACCCACAGTTTGATGGTTAGTCTGAGAGATTGATTCAGGCATTGGAGAATTTATTGCGTGCTTGTGCCATGGATTTCAAAGGTAGTTGGGATTCTCATTTGCCATTAGTCGAATTTGCGTATAATAACGCTACTATCCAAGATTGAGATGACGCCATATGAGGCTTTATATGGGCATAAGTGTCGTTCACCTATTTGCTGGGATGAAGTTGGTGAAGCTAAGCTTTGGGGTTCGGAGATGGTACAACAGTTGGTTGAAAGTGTAAACCGATCGAGACGTATTGCTTACACTAGTAGACAAAGCCACGCATAACCTGGAGACGTGACTTAGAGTTTCAGGTTGGTGACTATGTATTCTTGAAAGTATCGCCCCGGCGCGATACTAAGCGATTTGTGAAGAAAGGTAAACTTTCACCTAGATGTATTGGACCATTTGAGATCTTAGAGAGGATAGGATCTTTGGTGTTTCGATTAGCATTGCCACCTTCTATATCAGATGTTCATGATGTCTTCCATGTCTCGATGCTACGTAAATACTTGAAGGATGAATCACATGTCCTTACATATGATGAGATTACTATTGAACCTAACCTTTCTTATGATGAGAAGCCAGTGAGGATTCTTGATACGTAGGAACAAGTCTTGAGAACGAAAAGGAAACCGTTAGTCAGAGTCTTGTGGAAGAACCATAACATTGAGTAAGCTACTTGGGAAACCGAGCTTGATATGAGATAGAGATACCCTTTCCTATTTGATGATTTCGGTATGAATTTAGGGACTAAATTCCTTTTAGTAGGGGAGGATGTGAGAACCAAAAACCTACTTGTATAACATGTCTTCTATACTTGTTTGATATGCCCATTATGTTCCTTAACATGTTTTAGAGTCCAAATTGTTCATATCATGCTTGCATTAGGTCAACCATGATCGTAATAGCTTGTATGCCTTCTATGCACTGCATGTTTTATTATACTTGTTTCCTGCATCGTCTTAGCACTTAACTTAGTCCTACTAGAGCCTTAGTACCTTTCTTACATGTTCTATAACTTCAATCTTGTCCATTGTATGCTTGGTTGAGAGTTCGGAAGCCTTCTTGCTTCATTTGACCTTTTGACTCTTAAGGTCTCTCGGTTTGTCTTTCCTTTGTCATGTTTCGTGTCTTCGAGACTCGTGAGATGTTAACTTGAATCCTAGACCTTGTATTCTAGTCCTTAACATGTTTAAGAATTTTCATTCATGCTCATTGTATCTTTGTTTAACTCGTTGTTGATTCGTTTGATGTTCGTTACGAGTTTTGCCCTTTATTCCTCCCTATTTTGGATGATGTTTAGACCTGTTTCGGACGTGTTTTGAGTGTGTTAAACATCCCATATGGTTTGGGGTTGAGTTGGATACATTTGGGACTTGTTTTCAAGTCATTTTGGCCTTCGAGCCGCTTCGGCTAGGTGACTGAGCGAGTGCACAAAATCTAGCAGCACAGGACATGAAAAGAAGACTGAGGCTCGCTCAGCCTTTTGACTAGGCGACCGCCCAGCCTTGTTTCCAGCCCTACGGGATTTTCTGCAATTCTGAATTTGTAACCCAATTAGCCCTTTAACCCTCCATCATTAGTGACCCTAATTCATTGTATTAGACCCTAACTAAGTTAACTTAATCATAATTCCTAATTAGGAGTGTGGGTCCCCGGAGTGCGCCCACGCCCCCGGAACGGACACCACGCTTTCCATTCCACCCTCCCTTGTCTAGGGGAATACGAAATTAAAAATGCGGAAAGGATGCTGTCAAAAAGCGCGTTGAATACGCCTCGATCACCTTAGTGATTTTTTGTCCAATATGAGACCTTTGGGTTTTTCCATATTTCACCCTCCCTTGTTTAGGGGAAAATAAGATACAGAAAATGCATCACCCTTTTCATTCCTATCGTCCCTTGTTTAAGGGAAAACAGAAAAGTGCAAAAAAAAAAAAAAAAAAGATGTTGCGGGCCCCACTGTGGACTTTATGAAAATTGCCTTAAGGCAAATTTTGGATCGCTATGAGTGCTTTGGGCTCCCCGTACCTCATTCTCCATTGTTTAGGGAAAACAAGATGCAGGAAATGCATCACCCTTTCATTCACATTCTCCCTTGTTTAGGGGAAAACGAAAAAGTGCAAGAAAGGATGTTGCGGCCCTCACTGTGATCCAAAATGTTTTGACTGAGTCGCCATATTTATTTTAAGGAGAAAACAAAGAAAAAACCAAAATAAAACCAGAGATTGCAAAAAAAAAAAAACGGGTTCGGAGGCTAAGTTACGAGTTGGGAAGTAAGCACCCAACTCGCCCTTTCGGTCTCAAAAACAGTTTTTGGTTAAAGTATGCTTTTTGTTATATTTTTCTAGCAAATAAATAAAGCATTAAAAACAAATATATATCAATGTCTACATTATTTACGGACTTGCAGCTGTCTCCTTCCAATAATTTACAAATACATTTAAAAATATTTGGCCATAATAATGGCTCTTTTTAATGCTATTTTCTAAATAAATTCGGACAGCACAACAGCTTATATATTTACATTAGGCCGGATGGAAAATAGTTTTTTTTATAAATAAACCCTTAAAGGCTCACCTTTAAGAGCGTTGAGTGAGCTTCGCCTCGTCCTTCAGGGAGAGGGAGTCTTTTTGTTCTTCTTCTTTTGCCGCGGTGATTGCTTTCGAAAGTTGCTTCTGGGCACCGTCAAATGGGCGGAGCAACTGCTTGCATTTTTGTTGCTCTTGCCGAATCGAGGCGAGCAAGCTTTGCTGGCGGATTTGGCCTTTTTACTCGGGCAGAGCAACTACTCTTTTTGAGATTTTTGGACCGGGGGACTAGGGTGGAAACCTAGCTGGGGGGTAAGGTTCACTTTGACCGGCTGGTTTTGTGTTTAGAGGAGATTTGGCAGAGCTTCGATGCTTTATAGGAGGGGGAACTCACTATTATCACGATCGCTCACTGCGTAAAATAAACGCACATCGTTTTCACTCTTTGTGACTGTATGTCTGGTGTGAATTCCCGAAGCCGGGGCCTTCTATTTATAGGATGAAGGAGAGACACCGCTAGGATTTCTAATATTCATCTTGTGCTTCACCAGCTTGTACCGCGTGCTTGAAGGCTTGTGCAATACGTTAAGGCGGGGAGGCCTTGTTTGGGGGGAGTACCCCTTGGGTATGGGTGTTGCGCCCAAAAGCTTTGTGGCAGCGCCTGGTGCTCTTTCTCAACCTCCTTTTTGACACTCGAGCCCCTGCATTTTACTGTTTTACGCATCCTGCTTTGTCTTTTGCATTTTTTAACCCTGTAACTTGGCATCCGTTAAGTTTTAACAGGTCTTGATATCACATGTCCATGTTACATACCAGGGGTACAAAATTGTGGTGTCTACAGAGCCCCTCAACGATGGAGTCTCCAGGTAACCCGCAGCTTACCGAGTAGACGAACATCATTGATAAGAAATAGACTCCCTAATTTCGTGGAAATTATAATGGGGAGAAATGCAACAGATAGCCGTTATAATGCAACAGTTTATAATGCAAACCAAACCTCACATATCCTAGACATATTTAGTCGGTTATAGTAGGTTATCGTTGTTTTTAAGCAGATATGCAAATTAAATGCTCTAATGGTCGGACCTATCGAGTAGAAGTGCCTCGTATCCCTTAATAAAGGAATCATACCAAGCGTAGTTCGGCCGTTGAACAAACGGTGCTAGGTGGGATTCCAAGATCAAACATCGTGTCCTCAAAGGGTCAAAACCCTTTGCCGAACACAATGGTGGGATGTATCGCCTCCTCAGGACAGGGTCCTTCGTCGGAGCGCTTTCACGAGCCACTTTACTTGGTTGAGTTCGTGAATGCGAATAGAGTCAGGCCAGAACGGGACGGCGGCTGCTTGGATACAGAGAGGGTGCGGGAGCGGATTGCCAGCTCGAGCGTAGGCACGGTGCACTTCCTTCCTTGGAAAGGCCTGGTGGGGCATTCTGCACTTTTAACGTTCCTAGTGGTGCCTCCTATGCCTCCCCATTGGGTGATTGCGCCGGATTTCTTGTCAAACAGGTATCAGTACCTGTCGAGATTCCTTATGCACGAGTGACTTTCCGTTTATGGCATATGAGGATTTCTTGAGGACTATACTTCAACCTCCTCTTCTTGCCCTGCGGCTGGGGCGTGCTTCAATCTTTGACAGGGGAGGCCTTCTTTTCCGACCCTTGATGCGCATCTTGAGTTTCTTGGGCTTTCTGATGCTTTTCCACTTTTCGATATCATCGTGGCGGAAGGATGGTGGAGGAAGTGCTACGATCGACATTCTGAGGAGTATCACGTCTGGGCGAGCTCGCACGGTAGACACATTTCTCTTGCATCTTGTTTTTCATCATTTTTTTTCATTTTTTTGGAGACTAATATATCTTCTCTTTTGCTGTCTCATTTTTTTTAGGTTAATGTGTCTATGTACAAGAAGTTGTTGCGGGGTTTCTTCAGCATCAACAAGTTTTATCAGAGGCTTGTGGATGAGCTCTCTGAGGAATGATGCGGTCTCTGGCACGGCGCGGAATGATGATGACATACCCGCGGCAGTCGTGCTCTAGCGAGGGGCGAGATCTGATTGGCGAGACGTCCTCGGGTGATGGGTGGCAATCTTGAACGGAGCCAATCTTCCCACGCTCATTAGCTTTAGTTACCTGCATTTATTAGGTTTTCCTTTCTTTTTTCTTGTACCAGATTCTGTACATATATATATTTTATGCAATGCAATATAATTTTATATGATGCAAGAATTTAAAACGCAGACTTAATATTTCATGGAAAAAGGAAAACTAGATCATTATCAAGGGGTAATGGCACATTGTAGCTCAGGAATGGATTTTAGAAAAATACACATTCGATTTCGAACGGGCTTTTCCGGTAATCTGCGGGGAGGAAGAGATATCCGCGTCTTCCTGTGCTGGATATTTCATAATTGGCGCAAGGCTATTTCCATAGCTTCTGCAATTTTCGTTCGATCAGACAAACCCATCAGTGAACAGTCGGAGCCAAAATCGGGATACAAGGCAGTTTGGGGGGAGATCATGGTGCCACCCATAAGAGATATGGGCGCCATGCCAGGAAGAGGTATTGGCGACGCCAAAGCCCTTTCCTGTGCAGTCCCTGTTCATGCACTGTTTACGTACTGTGCTTAGAATTCATCCGCTTCTTCAGTTTTTCAGTATAAATGGAAAGCCGGGGGCAGCGTTTATTTTCATCACCAACTTGCCTTCTCTCCTTCTGCTCAGTCTTTTGATCTCTCTTTTGCTCATTTTCCTCTTCTTTTTATCAGATAAACTTTTGTTCTTTTCCAAAAATGGTTGCACCAGCCCATACAGTTTTTAGAAATGGAGATTAACGAGAATGCTATGGACTATTGGGTCCTCTCCTTGCGATCGGATGAGCAGGATTGGTTCGAGCATATCTATGGGTACAGGTGTCTGCTGTCATGGCGGACCCTTATCATCAACTGGGATATGCTGCGAGGAGCCTCTAGGTTCTGGTCGCCTCAAGACCATCTTTTTAATTTTGGCATGAATGAAATGTGCCCCACTTTTGAATAATTCTACGCCATGGTGGGGATGACATCCACTGGTCCGATTGTCATGCCTTCTCCACGGAGGCGTCCATATATGGCAATAAGGGAGCTTTTTGGCACAACCCAAGCAGCTACTCCAGGTTTTTACAATGGAGTAAACTTTGATCCCATCCCTTCCTATTGCCTTTCTGAGTCTGAGGAGGATGATTTAATTTATCTGCGGCACCGGTTGGCCTCTCTTTTTCTTTGCCTTGCGGGGCGGTATCAGCTGGTGGGCCAACCCGGGTATATTGATATGTGGGTTGTGGACCTAATATTGCAGGCTCGGGATCGCCGGGTGAATATTATTTCGGTGATCTTGGCAGAGACCTTGTCAGGCATGGATGCCTATGCGGCGCCAGTGATGGTGTTCCTTCGGGTAGCCCTCTTCTGATTCATATGTGGTTAGAGGAGCACTTCAACTGGGTGATGGGCCCAGTGCCGGTGGGAGCGATATATGATCCGGGGCTTTATGGCTCTCGGGGTCATTATCATCAGACCAATTTTTCGGAGTCCGACCGGGTCGAGAGTTTCTTGCACATAGGCTCCATGGAAATTATATGGGTTGTCAACCACTGGCAGATCCGTAGCTTTTTCATGCATATCGGGGTCTATGCCCATGTTATTTTGTCGGGCATCGAGCGCACTTCTTTTTACCGGGCGGACAGGGTACTGTGCCAATTTGGCAGGGAGCAGCTCATTCCTGATGCAAGTCGTCCTGCGGCTGAGGAGCTGGAGATGGATAGGGACTTGGGCACCCTTATCCGCAATATATGGCAGCTTGACTATGACTCGCGGGAGGTAGCTTATACATATTTTGATTATATGCTCCTTTCCCATGAGTATCTGTCATGGATTATAGTGGCTGCTGAGGGGCATTCCCGCATGATCAGGTGTGCACTGAGGTGAATGCTGGGCCGGCAGATAAGCAACAGCATAGATGTTCACCTGATGGAGATAGGCGAGGATGTGGAGAGTTCGGGGCTAGTGGTCCCTCAGGCTTTGCAGGTGGACTTCAGGAGGGTACATGGTCTTGGTGCCCAAATGGCTCCAGATCCGAATAAGGCAGGTCCTAGCAATGCACCTCCTCATCTGAGCATTGCAAGCCGGTGGAGTAATCCCTGGCAAGCTGATGAGGTTGTTCCCCCTCAAGCCGGTAGACGAAGCACTGCCCACAGGGATGACGGTGATGGCTGATCGATGTTTTAATTAATCTTTTTCCTTGCAAGTGGACAAGACTATTATAGAATAGTATTTGAAGCAAGGGTCGAACCCACAGAGACAAGTGATCACGAAAAGTGCAATTTATTGACAGCAAATTATTAATTTAGGTTTTTTTATATTTATTTCTATTCTAAACTACTATTTATATTTAGATGTTTAACTAATTAGCAGTAATTACAGATATGAAGATCTTATGATGGGTGGCAATCTAGGATTCTGGGTTTCACTTGTATCTCCTTTATGTTCAATTCATAATAATTATTATTCAATTTCTTGGGTTCGTTCACTAAAGATAGATATAGTCTGTTGAACTATTGGTTCAGCCTCCATCCCCGCAACATTCATCCATTCTATATCCTAAGCACATGAACTTTTAATCTAGTTGTCACCTAGATTTATGATCTATCTATCACCTAGATCATGTATGAACCTGGTCCTAACTTATCACTCTCGTGCATCGATAGGTCCAATTTATTGTGATGGTGAGCCGGTGTACGACATATGCACATTGGTCATGCAGTTATCCGCACCTCTAGGCCTTTATTATTTGCGATTACATTCATTTGTTCAAAGCAAAATAATATAGGGATTGATAATCACCACAATCAACAAGAATTGAATGAACATATATATGAATCAAAACATAAATTCGATACAAGTTACCTCCCACCTCCTAGATTATGGATGATTTAGTTCATCATAGACAAAGAACAACACATGGAGATGAATGGAAACATGATTTGATCTTCAATACTTGTGATTACACAATCTAACAATGTTATATAATCTAAAAACTACCTAAAATCTACCTAAAACTGTTTCCAGCCGTTTTTCCCTATATGGCTCTCGGCATCCAACTTCAATATATATTCGGGAGTTGTAATCCAATCGAATCACTGTGTGAAAACACGAAAATATCGGCGTTCGACCACCTTGCGGTCGCAGGTGTTGAGTACTGCGTCATAAGGTCTCGATGTGTCGGCCTTTGCTTTCTTGCCTCGATAATCGTACTGCCTACCTTGCGGTCGCAAGGTCTGAGGTACCTTGCATCCGCAAGGTCTCCAGAATTGACAGTCTTCGTTTCTTCCTCATTTTTCCACTTTGGCCCTTCTTGGAATTTGCACATAAAACCCTGGAGTTTTGCATCTTTTCACTAACAACCCTGAAACTTACAAAACTCACCAAAAACATATATCAGTAGCCAGTAGCCAAAAGCCTCGTGAAATAGCATAATTTAAGTCATAAAAGTGTATAAAATCGACGTATAAAATACATCGATCAAATACCCCCAAACTTAAACTTTTCTCGTCCACTAGTAAACAATACTTATAAATACAAAAGCATATAAATAACAAAAATGAAAATATTTTTTTTAGGGTGACACTATTTACACTCCTCTATAAACCCACAAACTCAAGGAGACTCTTTCGAGTGACTCGATTAAGCAGATAAATACAAAAACTAATAAATACAAAAGCAGATAAAAAATTAAGCTAAAAAAATAAACATAAAATCTTTTTGGCTTCAATCTCAAGTTATAAGTGTGTGGCATGCAAAGCAATCTCAGTTTGATGCTCACCACATATATGCAGGCTTAGTCACATAAAACCAACTGATCTTTTCTTAAAACTGTTACTACTTCTACTTTCTCCGTGTGTGTGTGATCACCAGTCTTAGAGATATCTTAACTAAAACAGTTTTATTAAGCTAAACACCACATTCATATGAAAATCAAAGTTTAATAGAAAATCATGCATTAAGAATTATGAGATCTACCATCCAAACCCGGTCAGTTACAGATAGAAAGGTCCCAAGGATTTCAAAGACTTATACATCCATCCCATACACTTCTATGTATGACATACAATGCTCTCATATCCCAATGACTTGTAATAGCTAAGATTATGCTAACACAGTGACCTTTAGGGTGAATAATAATGAACATGAAGTGTTTGATCAATTCCATATGACTCACTTGACAGTTAAAACATCATAAGCATTGGCAAGAAGATCATTAGGTCTTTATTTAGCTTGTAATGTAAGGTCAAGGTGATAGGGGATATGATGGAAAGGGGTTGGAATTCAAAGTGAGAGAGTAAGACTACCCTTTATCCCTCATACTTCCAAGCAAAAGGAAGTTTTCCCTATTTAGGCTAGGACCTGCAAAGACTACAAGTGGAGGGGTGCTTTTCGTTACTTTTCAGTTTTCTTCTTCCCCCCCCCCCCCAAACTTGTTTTGGGCAATATATACTTCTAAAAATATCTCACCATTCTTATCAGCATAATTTTTCTAACATGTTTTCTCTTGAAAGTTATGCTTCCATTTGAATCTTTGTTACACTCTTCTTCTTCCATTTCATTTTTCGTCGATACATAATTTTTCTTTTCTTTTCTTTTTCTATTTTTTTCATTTTCATTTTTTTTCGACGACGGAGAGAAGAAGTCTTCTGAAAAATGGCCTAACTGAAAAGAAGTGGTCCTCCAAAATCAATTTCCCCACCCACATCCTACTCTCTCAAAGGGTAGGCTAGCTAAAAGTGTATAGGCTTTTAGGGTTAAGTTAATGTGGGTAATAGAAACGATGGCGAATGGGGGTTTAGATAGTGTGCTTAGCACACTCCATTCTTTTTCATTAGGCTCAACGAGGACACTAGGGATATTTTTAGTATAGGTCAGAGAATATTTAGGCTCTAACGATCCAAAGATGGCCTAAGTCATTTCTTAATGTCAAATGCTCATGTAGTTTTTAAAGCAAGTAAAACACATAAAATATCATATCAACTATGGGCATTGGGGGTTGGATGTTTAACATCACTGGATTTCGCATAAGCATTCGCTAGGACAGATGGCAGGGACAATTGAGACTAACATGCAGACACGGTTCGAAAGTGTGCTTGAGATATATAAATGAGAAAAATCCAAGGGATCTGACTATCATGCAATTGACCCTAAATCACAATTTAATGCAACAATTATGTTCGAATGGTTATGCATCATTTTCTTGTGCATATCTTGTTGTAATGAAGTAAGTGCTATAAACTTTATAAAACTATTCTAATCAATCCATAATTACGACTGGTGTGGGTGCATGAAGAATTTGGAGAAAAGTAAAAGTTTCGCAAAATTAAGTAAATTCCAGAGGGATCTATGGACTAGCTATGCGGTTCATTGCATTAATTCCTCATGGACTACGGCTAGCATTACCACACCTAAACTTGAGGATGAAAATTTTGAAATATTTTATTTTTTTGATTTTGATTTTTAAATTTTTTTCTTTTTTTTAATAAAGAAAATTGGAGATGATGACGATGACTCTTTTGTGAGTGTATTCTGGTCAAGGCAACACCTCCGAAAATAAGAAAAAATTAAAAACAGGAAAATAGGGTAAAGAGTTGAATGGTCATAAAGAAAAGAAAATTTTCTTCACCCTAGAAACATAGCCCAACTCCATTCCTTCTTAGGCTAGGACCTGCTAGGACTCTAAGCTTAGAATCTCCCCCCCCCAAACTTAATTTCTATTTTGTCCTCAAAATTGAGGAACATATGAGTGGATTGCTGGGGTAGGACAAATATCAAAAGGAAATAGCAGGTCCACCTAACGAAAGAGGATGGAACTTGGGCCTCGACTCAAGGTGAGTCGGGCGGAAATAACGAATGAGGATGAAACTCGGGGATCGTGCCAAGTGGCAGCCCATAATAATTTGAGACGTTTTGTCCCACAGTGTTAACCCAAACGAAAAATTCAGTCTGATCGACACGCATTTGTGCCAACTGCTGACTCACCATATTAGTTTGGAGGACAGCTTCCTCCAACCTGTTGGAGATCTCCACGAGTGGGTCCTCCTCCTGAACAGGGCGAGAGGTGGAAGCACCGGTATTTCTACGCTTTCTAAACATTTTGTTTGAAAAATTAAATTTGAATATTTAACAAAAAATGTATTTTCAAGATTTTAAAATTAAAAATTATTTCCTAAAGCATGCAAAATTATATCTACGTGAAAAATATCTAACACCCTAGCATGCAAAAATTTGACGTAAAAATTAAAGAGAGGGGTTAGGATTACTTGTTTGCAGCCTTAGAGAAGAGAGTAGCCGGAGTTTGAGCGGCGTCGGCTTGAGTTTGATTCTCCTTGCTTCAAATCTTCTTCAAGCTTCCAATGGAGTGCGATGGGGTTTGGTGGAGAGGTAGAGGATGAAGGGATTTGAAGAGGGAGGAGATTTCTTGAGGTTGCAGCCGAAATTGATGAAAGGTTTAAGGATCTCGCCGGATTCTTGAAGGGAATGGCTGCTGCTTCGCTACTTGAAAAAAGGAAGAAGAATTCTGGTGTTCTGCAAATGAGGCTCGGCAGATTCTTATATAAAGGGACCTTGCGGTCGCAAGGTCTGCCACACCTTGCGACCGCAAGGTGGGCAGTCAAACCGATTCAACTTCCGCTGATTCCCCATGTTCTGACTGTACGTTGCACGATATCTACATTTACTGAGGGCCTTGCGGTCGCAAGGTCCTCTACACCTTGCATACGCAAGATGTCCAGAACTGTCCATCTTTATTTTCTTTCTTCTTTTCAGCAATTTTGCAAATCAGCCCTTCCGTTAACTTCCGTTATGTTTCATACTTTCCTGTATTGCAAAAACTTAACAAAAACTCTAAACTAAAAATATTAGTAACATATAAATACAACATTAAGATGCTTTTCTCCCCCAAACTTGAATTTTGGCATATTTAATTAAAAATTAAATGTCCAAAAATTAAATTTAACGGAGAATAGCATAATTAACTAAACTACAAAAGAAATAACATTCAAAATAGTGGGTTGCCTCCCACTTAGCGCCTTTGTTTAATGTCTTTGGCTCGACCAAACTGCAAGCCTACTCTCGGGGTGGTTCATTGTCAGTAAAACGAATTAACTCAATTGTTCGTTCCACTGACATCGGCTCTAGGTATGGCTTGAGTCGGTGTCCATTAACTTTAAAATTTTCATTATTTTTAGGATTTTGAATATCAACAACTTCATGAGGATAGATTCGTACGATTATAAAGGGACCAGACCATTTAGATTTTAACTTTCCGGGGAATAACCTAAGTCCATAATTAAAAAGTAACACTTTCATCCCTGGATGAAACATCTTGTTGGCTAACCCCATGTCATGATACTTTTTGGTCTTTTCTTTATATGTTTTTGTATTCTCATACGAATTCAACATATGTTCTTCTAATTCATTCAATTGAAACAATCTTTCCTCTCCAACCAAAGTTAAATCTAAATTCAGTTATTTAACAGCCCAGTAGGCTTTATGCTCAATCTCAACTGGTAAATGGCAAGCTTTGCCATATACCATTCTATATGGACTCATTCCTATGGGAGTTTTAAAATCAGTTCGGTATGCCCATAAAGCATCCTTAAGTTTAGATTCTCAATCTTTACGATTAGGCCTAACAGTCTTTTCTAATACTGCTTTTATTTGTTTATTGCTTACTTCTACTTGGCCAGATGTTTGAGGATGATAAGGTGTACCTAGCTTGTGAGTTACACCATGTTTCTTGAGGACATTATTCAATAACTTATTGGTAAAGTGAGTTCCTTGGTCACTTATTATGGCCTTAGGTACTCCATATCTAGCAAAAAAATCTTCTACGAATTTAACCACTGTTTTTTCCATCATTTGTCTTGGTTGCTACTACTTCAATCCATTTAGATACATAATCTACTGCTACTAAAATATATTCACAATTATTTTATACTGGAAAAGTGTAACGCCCCGTATTCTTGCATGTGCATCGTATGCCTGTCTTCATACTTTCTTGATTTATTGTGAGCATGTTTACTTAGTATAGAAATGTCTTAGAAACATTCATAAGTCATTCATGAAGTCCTTAACATGTTTAGAATCACATAAACTTGCTTGTTGAATCGCCGGTTTGATCGCTTTGATTTTGGCCTTAACGATTCCCCTCGTTGCTCGTATTTGCTTCTATTTCGTCGTACGAAGTGTTCGTTGAGTTCTTGGCTTTATATTCAGGTCTTAACCATGTTGAAACAAGTTTCTTTCATGTCCAAGATATTCTAGTTTGATTGGTGTTTGATTGTAGTTTGATTCGTTAACCATTCGTCGCGTGATTCGAGCCTTGTTCTACCTTGTTCCGGGTGTTTTTTGGGAGCGTTTCCGACTTGTTTTGAGTAGGGTTAGACCTTAGAATGGTTGCCCATAAGTTTGGGACCATTTAGGACAAGTTTAGACCTAGTTTTGGAGGTTCAGAGGCCCCGCGGCCCGCTTTGCTGTGAGGCGCCCGCCTCAAGTCTTTGAGCTCTTGCAAAATAATCTGAACTGGAAGGCAGCCTCAGAGGTTGAGGCGCCCGCCTGGGATGGGCTGAGGCGCCCGCCTCAACTTCCTGATACACTACGGTATTTTTCCCCTGTTTTGGAATTGGACGACTTGTACCCCTTAACCCCTATCTAAACCTATCCTAAACCTCCCTAACCCTTCCCACTTAAGTCCTAACATCCCTAACTAGTTTTAATGATGGATTAAGAGTTCATTAGTGGGTCATTAAGCCACCAAATTAGGTTAGAATGGAGACCACATTGGCTTGACACATGTCCCACTCAAGTTTTAGACCAATTTAAGCCTTGCAATCAGATTTTGACTCTCATTTCTCACCCTCACTCTCCAAAAACGAGATTCATTCTCTCTCAAGCTCTCCCATGGCTTCTTGAGGCTTTGGTCCTAGTCTTCCCTCATTCACTCTCCATTTGCCCAAGACTCCTTCATCAAAGGTGTAGAGCTCAAAGAGTAGAGCATTTCCATCCGATTGGTTTCTTCCTTTGCTTTCTTTGGTGTAGAACAAGTAAGTTACTCTTTTCTTCTTCTTCTCTTTTAGTTCTCATTGACCCTAAGGAAACAAAGCCTATGGTGATTGAGGTCAATGAGGACACATATATGCTTCCTATGCCTTCTACTTGTATTTTGAAATTATGAGCTTGTTAGGAGCATGTATAGGTTGATTTCTTGCCTATGAAAGTTTATAAAACTCTTGCATCTTGTTTATTTATGGTTTTGAACATGTTGGGAACATGTGTTGTATTTATTGATGGAAGTGTTGTTATGTGAGAATGGCCTAAATTGAGCTTACATGATATGTTGTATGTTGTATGTGTTCTATCCTCATTATTGGACTCTTGATGAACATGTATCACATTATTATCTTGGTGTGAAATTATGACCTTAAAGAACTTAGTAATGAACTAGGTTTGATTTATGAAGCACATAGCTTCAACTACTAAATTTGGGAATTTTTAGTAAAGACTCTGAGAGTCGACTCTAGAAGATTTGAACATGTTAAACCCTAATTTCCAATCTCAAGTTTGGACACGTTTGGTCAAGTTTACTCAATTTTAAGTTGAGTTTATTTATGTGCAATTGAACCCGTTATGATTATTTGGTTATGAGCAATTAATTGCCTTGACTTGATTTATTGTAGAGATTTATACCCTACTTGGTCGGTCGAGTTCGCTCTTGTCGATTCGATCATTATTTGTCTTACTGAGTAAACATCTACTTGCATTGCATTAAGTCCAGGTGGCACTATTTGGTTTGATTTTTTATGTCGGGGTAGGGCGATGTAT